>JAUTDP010000010.1:2441020-3051275 GCA_033439795.1 Sordaria brevicollis
GGTTGGAATGTTGGATTTGAACAAGATTGATTTGAGGATGAATCTTGATGATTTGGGTTGATATCGGAAAGTGGTTGGGGGGTTATGCTGCCCATCTTGATAAACTGTTTTTTGTTGTGGTTGAAACGTTGAGTGGTTATAGGATAGTTGATATGTTAATACGTGCTGTGTTGTGTTTTGGTCTCTTTTTGGGCTAGTAGTTGTTGATAATGAGAAATGTAGAACAACACAGCCCAGGGTATGAAAAGGGTTCGTTAAGGTATGATATATGTATCTCCCCTTCGAGCGTGATGATCAAGTGTCCAAAGGAAGGAGTTACGGTGAATCACGGAAGGAGAGGTCGTTCTATGTAAATCAAGTTTGCCAAGACCGCAAGACCGGGACTTAGTCCGGCCGGCAGTCGTTGTTTGACTGGACTTTGTTTGCCGGAGATAACGACTGCGTGTCTGTGCTTCTTCAATTCGGATCAACTCCTTTTGGGAGTTGCCGATGAGTTTTTTGGCTTCAGTTTTTACTTTCTACATCGTTGATGGGCAATTGACGGGATTTTGAATGCTGTAGAAAAATGATATCTCCATTTTGATGGCTGAGTGTCCAACTTTTGACCAGCCGATGGGTTTGCTGATGAACAGGTATGGTGAGCAATCAGTGTCTTGCAATTGGAACTTTTAGATAGGTAAGGTATACAGCCGATGAAAAGATTGATGGGCCACGTTTGGGTTAGAAGGCTTCTAGAATTCACAAAAAAAAAAAAAAAAACGTGACCTTGCTTTCATCTCACAGAATGGCAGCATCTTGGGTAGTCACCTCGGCCCGCTAGCCGTGTTTATAGCGAGCAAACATTGAGTTCCGACGAAAAGACCTGGTCATAGCCGAGAAACGGACTGATTCTGAAGCACAAGTAGTTTAAGGAGCCATAAGATCCAACTGCTTGTAACCTACCTGCCTTCAAATGAGCGGTGTTTGATACGTATTGTGGCTGATCCAGCCCCCTTCCTCGTCAGCTGAATAAGCCAACGACATCTTAGCTTCACCAAGCCTCATAGAATGCCAACTCTCTCCCGCTCTTGATCGACGCATGTATCTTCCTCACAAACCAGCCTTCTTCGATCCTGTATCTGTGTGTACCTGCCTAAGATCCACGTCCCGTGCCAACCCCGCTGCCGAAAGCTAGAGCACTCTGGGAGGCAAGCCACTTCAGCCCTGTAGGAGCTAGTTCTTGCCTCCCTCTTCCTTCTGTGGAGGCTGGGATCCTCCTTTTGGTTTGATTTCGACAGGCAACCCCCTTCAGGGAGATATCTCCGAAAGCTTGCTGTTTCTTATCGGTCCTGAGAGATGCGGGGTGGTTGGGCTGTCATTGAGTGACCGTCTTACAAGGCTGATGCTGAGCGGCAAGGTGAGAGAGCAGGTATTTCATCAGAAAAAAATGGTGAAACGAGTGATGAGCTCTTGCAGCTTGTGATTTCGAGACAAAGCAAAACTGAGAGCAAACGTGAGGCCATGTTTGCAGATATTGCCGGTATCACACAAGAGGCTTTCTGGAATTTCCTTGTGTTGCGCAAGCCTCGTCCAGCCTCATATGGGATGAAAGGCGCCTCGACTTTTGTGTCATTCGTCCATATATCTTTGGACTCGAAGTACAGATCTAGACCTCGTCACTTGAGCGGCCTTTGAAGAACAAATACCAAACTGCGTCTGAGGTGCAAAGGAGTGATCAAATGAAAAATGAAGGATTGCTTACAAGCCCATCTCATCCATCCTATATCACCCACGTGCTGACATGTCATGGAACCCTCTCCATCTGACAGTGGCTGTGTAAGTGTTACATAACCCTTTCGATTTCCCATTCTTCCACACTTGATGGTCTGTATGGATCCTCGTCCTCTTTGGGTCAAAACCGAGAGACATCGTCAAAGTTGATCATCTCACAGAGGCCAAGTGTCAACCATCTCGTCCTGAAAATAGTAGTAAGTCCCACTTAGGATCGAAGTAAATAACACTAAAGTCAGGGGCAAAGGAAACAAGAGAGACAAGCCCATGTGCCAAGACGAACGATTCTGAGTGGTCTAAGACAGATGCGGCTTAAGAGGGGAGGGTGGTTCATGATCTTCATCAGGGGCACTCTCTGCTCCCAAGTAATGGGCGTTGCTTGTTTGCATACAAGACATGTGAACCTTGAACCCCGATCAGAGTGAAGCTATCACCGTCAGCCGAGTTGTACCGAAGTGAAAGTTGATAGTATGGGTGTAAGGGGCAGGGAAGTATCGAGTTCGAAAGGGGAAGAAGATGGGACAGGGGTGTTATTGGTTCCGCCGTTTTCCATTTCCCATTGAATGAGCGGGCGGGTCGGGAAATCATGAAGATACCCACACTTGTAAATTCACCCCAAATTGCCCAATGGATGGGTGGTCTGTGTCGGTGAGGGTGAGGATGAGGATGAGGGGTGAGATCGAGAAACGACATGTTCTCGCCGTCGTGGTCTCGCTCCGACATTTGGGATGAACTCGGTGTAAGGTACGTGAGTGTCTAGCAAAACAGCGCAGCTCCCTTTTCCCACGTGGGAATCTGGAGGCTAACGAGCTGCTATGGACTGTAGTTACGATCTGCTGGGGGATGCGTGAGCGGCTGACCTGTTCTTGGCGGAGTTCTTCCATAGTGAGAGTGTCTAGATCTGGTACCCTGGTGAATGCGGCGGTGATGGCCTTGTGATGGTGTAGTTGATGCGGCGGTGGGTGATGGTTGCGGTGAGGTTGGATGGACGTTAGCAGCCGTTGTATTCATCAATTTGACATGACCAAAAAAAGAAGACAAGGGTGGGGCTTGTCTGGCCGAACGGAAAATCGGAATCTCAGGAGAAGCAACCTGGAAGCCATTCTCGTGATTCCGTCCAGCCAGCCATGGGAAGAAGGGCCGGTGATGCTGTCGAGAACTTGAAAATGAAAAGTATTTCGAATTGTGTTGAAGAATCTAATGCAACGTTGAGAAAGAAAAGGAAGAATCCTTCCCCATCAGGTCTGGTTTGGAAAGAGCAAGTCGTTCGTCGCTTCCACTCTGACGTCTCGCTTAATTTTAAGGTCGAGCCGTAATTACCCGTTTGGTGTAAGGGGCATTTCTTCTGTAGCACAACGTCACTCGGGCCAACCATCTGTATCAAAGATACACAAACCGCTATCTCCCGGAGCACAGCATACAAGTAGAACAGAGTCCAGATGTTGAGACTACTGTCGGTGGCGTTTCACACTTTTCTCTGTGTGTTCTGTGATATTGTGTGAGGTGTATCAGTGGAAGATAGTAATAGATTCCGAGAACATGTTCCGTCAGCTGGGAGCGTTCCTGGTGCTGCTGAGAGCTGGCTGTCAAATTTCCCGGCCATGTCCACCGGAAAGCCCACGGTGGATCTATCGTGATCTCTCGCTGGTCCCACCACCCTGTTTTTAGCTCCCGCCGGGGCTGAAAAACAACATTAGCAGCCCCTCCAAAAGGCTAGAGGTACCCAAAGGTTGAATGAAGCTGTAGCCATAAGCAGTCATGAACCGCATTGGGGAGAGCTTACGATGAGGGTGATGAGGTGGGTGAAGTTGAAGATGGGGAGTTCCTGTCTCTTTCCCCCCTAATCCATGAACCGGGGCATGTGGGAGATGGATCATGGAGCTGGGCCTTGTCTCCAGTCTAACCCACGCCAGATAGTTCTCGAGGTATCTTTTAGCCGGTCAACGGTCAACGCCTCGTCCTGGTAGCTTTCAGGCAGGGAGGTACTAAGTGGATGCCCCTATTGAACAGGCAGTTAGGTTCAGGTCAGAAAGGGGAAACGTCAGGGCAACATTGGTTGGCAGAACTCGCATAGGTTGGGCAGGAAGTTGACTTAGTCCAACCAGTTCCAGTTCGACCAGTCATCCACCGAGTTTCGACAATGCTCTTTGACTGCTGGTTGCTGGTTGTTTTTGTTGAAGAAGCCGAACAACGCGGCGGCGATGCAGCAAAAAGTACAGCTTGGATGCATACGCCCATACGGAGCTATGCCTTACCCCTGGCTGCACTATGTAGGTGTCGGTGATGCTGCCTGCCCTTGCACCTCAACAACACCCATCTTTTGCCTACAGAATCGACGACGAGAACATACCCAAAGAGCCTCAACTTGAACAAGATGTCCATCAAAACATCAATTCTTCCAGAAAGGGCTCCATTTTGCGGATTGGGTTCGGCTGCTTGGGCAGGCTGGCAGGTTCCATTCTGACGGTGATGTTGGCATGGAAGTGGAGGCGGGGTTATCCGGGTGTTTATGCCTTGCTGAAGCACAGCAGCAGCAGCAGCAGCAGCTCAACACTTGCACCTAAACATTGATGCCAGGGGCAACCAGGGCCACAGGTTCACAACCCAAGTCCCCGCGTCGGGAGAAAAAAGGAAGCATTCCGAAAAGTGTCTGAGATTCAGTGAATGCCCAATCGTGAAATTGTCAGCATACTGAAGAAAAAGTCGAGTTGCACTGCAGTCTGTCCAAAGGGTTCTTTCCCTCACAAAAAGGTCAGACCCCGGTTCGTCTCTTCGTCAAGCAGTCCAATGACGCCACACGGTCAAGATGAGCCTGGGCCCGATCGGAGGGGTGGTCGAGGGGTGTGTCGAGGGGTGACCCACGGGGTACCTTGCTCAGGTACATGGCTCCCTAACAATTTCCACTCTGGCGTGGCCCAGTACGGGGTCAGTACGAGACTCTCGTAATGGGTTCCGACTTTCTATGGGCCATGTCATCTGGAGGTGGTTCCATGAACAAGATAAAAGCATCGAGATCCCCATGCCCACCTTGACTTTGTTGTTTGGTTCTTTTATTCTTCATTCCTCTCCCTCTCCATCATCCATCTCAGTCATCAACCAAGTCTCACCGCGTGAGCAATAGTTACGGAAGTACAAGCTGTAAGTTACCCTTGGAGACAAGAGGAAGAATGGGCAGCTGCTTGAGACTTGCACTTGCCCGTTGGCAGGCAGGCAGGCAGGCAGTTGCTACCCCTCCTCCTTTTTTTTCTTCCTTACCATTGGCACCCCTCACCTCTCCCCTACTCGAGTCGTCAGGAGTTCGGCCCTGGCTGGCAGGGGAACGGACGATTCACGGCAACCTCACCGTTCGTTGTTCCTTCCTCGAGGTCCTCCTCCCGGTCCTCCTCCTCCGCCGCTGGCCCCCCCTTTGGCTTATCTTACTGGAAGTTGGGCCGATCCTCAACGTGTCCACCGTCGACAACTTGAATTGAGCTGTCATTTGCAGAGAATTGGGACGCTAGAGAAATCACTGGCGGGTCCAGTATTCCAACAACTGCCAGCTTCCATTTCAAGCCAGAGGCCTGGCCGATCCCGACTCCTGGCTGCATTAGTCGTTTGGTTTCCATTCATTACGTCAAGGAGGTCCAGGCTAACACACTCCCGCGCGTTTCAAAGAAATAGAAGAAGCTGCCTTCCTTCCCACCATCATCTACGCTACTACTTATAACTACTACTTAATTCGCCCATCACGTCGTCCTTCTTCTTCTCCAACGTAATTCCCGACTTTGTCACCAACCAACTCGACACAATGGCCCAAGCAATCAAGAGCGCCCTCCCCGACCGCCTCAAGCCTTCCAACGGCGACGAGGCCGAGTTCGCCAAGAGGCACCATGGCAAGACCAGATCCCACATGGTCAGTATTCCATCTCATCTCTCTTGTTGAGACCTCAGTAGCCAGCTTTCTCTCTTTGAGCATCCAACGGCGACAAGTCAAAGAGAAAAGACAGCAGACAAGATGACACCCCTCGAACTAACACCCGACCAGGCTTTCGAGAACACCTCGACAAGCATCGCCGCCGCCCAGATGCGCAACCACCTCACACAGCTCGCTGAGACCGTAAAGGACCCCAGCCAGAAGAAGCTCTTTGAGACTGAGATGGACAACTTCTTCTCCCTCTTCCGTCGCTACCTCAACGACAAGGCCAAGGGCAACGAGGTGTATGTATTTGACACCCCCTTACGAGACAGACAAACGCTAACCCGACTTGCTACAGCTCCTGGGACCGCATTGCTCCTCCTGCCCCTCACCAGATCGTCGACTACGAGAGCCTTGCCAACAACAACTCCGTCGACTTCCTGAACAAGCTTGCCGTCCTCAAGCTCAACGGTGGTCTCGGTACCTCCATGGGTTGCGTCGGCCCCAAGTCCGTCATCGAGGTCCGTGATGGCATGTCCTTCCTCGACATGTCCGTCCGCCAGGTTGAGCACCTCAACCGCACCTATGGCTCCAACGTGCCCATCATCCTCATGAACTCGTTCAACACCGATGACGACACTGCTGCCATCATCAAGAAGTACGAGGGTCACAACGTCGACATCCTCACCTTCAACCAGTCCCGCTACCCCAGAATCTTCAAGGACTCCCTCCTGCCCGTCCCCAAGTCCTTCGACTCTGCTCTCCATGACTGGTACCCTCCCGGCCACGGTGACGTTTTCGAGTCTCTCTACAACTCTGGCATTCTCGACAAGCTTATCTCCCGCGGTATCGAGATCATCTTCCTCTCCAACGCTGACAACCTCGGCGCCGTCGTCGATCTCCGCATCCTCCAGCACATGGTCGAGACCGAGGCCGAGTACATCATGGAGCTTACCAACAAGACCAAGGCCGATGTCAAGGGCGGTACCATCATTGACTACGAGGGTTCTGTCCGTCTCCTCGAGATTGCCCAGGTCCCCAAGGAGCACGTCAACGAGTTCAAGTCCATCAAGAAGTTCAAGTACTTCAACACCAACAACATCTGGATGAACGTGAACGCCATTAAGCGTGTCGTCGAGAACAACGAGCTCGAGCTCGAGATCATTCCCAACGGCAAGACCATTCCCGGCGACAAGAAGGGCGAGTCCGACATCAGCATTCTCCAGCTCGAGACCGCCGTCGGTGCCGCCATCAAGCACTTCAAGAACGCCCACGGTGTCAACGTGCCCCGCCGCCGCTTCTTGCCCGTCAAGACCTGCTCCGATCTCATGCTCGTCAAGTCGGATCTCTACACCGTCAAGCACGGTCAGCTCCAGATGAGCTCCGCCCGCTTCGGTGACGCTCCCCTCATCAAGCTCGGCAACGACTTCAAGAAGGTTTCCGACTTCCAGAAGCGCATCCCCAGCATCCCCAAGATCATCGAGCTTGACCATCTCACCATTACCGGTGCCGTCAACCTCGGTCGCGGTGTCACCCTCAAGGGTACCGTCATTATCGTGGCCACCGAGGGTCAGACCATTGACATTCCTCCCGGATCCATCCTCGAGAACGTTGTCGTCCAGGGTAGCTTGCGTCTCCTTGAGCACTAAACGTCTTGGTTTATACGTTTCTTGTTCAAACTTTGATTATTAGCACGTGCCGCCTTGCTTTTATGGCCTTTTTTGGGACGTCATACATATGATTATTATACCAATGGATATTACGGATTACTTCTTTTGTAATACGATCGTCCGGTCTATAGAACGGATGGTTTCAAAAGTAGAGATGGGAAGAAAGCATGAGCGATGGAGATGAGAAAGCGCATGGATAGGTAGAATTGGGAACTGAAAGGAGGTTTAGCAGTGCTTTTTTGGCGATAGGTACAAATATGATGCTGTTACAGTCACATGTCGTTTATATGATGAAGTTACCATTGGATTTGCTGGTGATATTGTCGAGACAAGAGGCTCCGTTGAGTTGTTCTTTCATTTGCGCACATAATTAAACAAGGACTGATAGGTATGCCTACCAGAGCCACCTGGGCACATTTTTAGGTCAAGATGAATATTTCAAAGGACACGCATAAATTCTTGGTAAACTGTTGACATGTTTCGTTCTCCTTTCTATTCATTCATGCCTATTCCTATATGCAAAAACGCCTGTTTTGTCCCATTCACGTCATGCAAATCAATCCCTTTTCCCATCCCATGCAAAAAAAAAAAAAAAAAAAAAAAAAAAAAAAAAAAAAAAAAAACGCTTTCATACCACTTCTTCTCCTACACCTCCTTCCATCAACCCTTGTTAACTCTCTTTTTAACCCACTTAATCCTCGCCCCCTTCCCCTCCCCTTCCTTCTAAGAACCACCACTTCCTCCCCCTTGACTCCCTCCCCCACTTCCACCACCACCACCACTACCCCCCTTCTTCTTATTACTACTGCTTCCCTCCTTCTCCCCCTTCTCCCCCTTCTCCCCACCTTTCTCCACGGCAGCCGAAGCCGAAGACGGAGGCGCAGGCCGCGCCGGGGAATCCCGCTCCATATTTTTCGCGCAAACAGGACAATACCAAGTCCCGTTCGGTTCGCTCTTCAGTCCGACGCACGACCAATGGAACCACTCGTACGGACACTCGTCGTTGTCGCAGGCTACCATGTCGCCGAAGGACACGTTTTGGCAGAGACAGTACTTGCGGTCGTCGCCTGCTTCTTCTTCTTCTTCTTCGTCTAGGTCCATTGCGTCGGGGTCTGCTTCGTCTAGGTCGAGGTCGGAGTCGTCTGCTGTGGGGGGGTTGTGGCTGGAGATGTGGGGGTGGTGGGAGGGGTTATGGGAGGAGGATAAGGTGGGGGAGCGGTGGAATTCTTGGGAGAGTTGGTGGGAGCGGTTGCGGGAGTGGGAAAGACCTGATGATGAGGGGCCGCCGGGGAGGGAGGTTCGGGGGGCGAATTGGGCTGTGGCAGAGTTGGAGGCGAGGGAGGAGGAGGGGTGATGGCCACCACCTGGGATGTCGTCTTTGTGGGAGAAGGAGGAGTTGGTGTGGTGGTGGTGGGATACGGAGCGGGAGTGGCTGCCTGAGGGGGTGTTACGGCCTCCGGTGCCAGTGCCGGCGACACGGCGGTGGATATCGGATTCGTGACCGGATAGGTTCGAGTCGGCATCTGATAAGTCGCTGTCGCCCGTGGAGTTGGCGCGCGAGGCGTTGGGTGTGTTTTTGGCCCCGGTGCCGCTGCCGCCGGAGCGTTTGAGGACCCGTGACAAGGAGGATTTGTGACCGGAGGTGGAAGAGGTGGTGCCGTTGGGACCAGCACCGGACCCGGAACCGGCTGATGGCGCACTGCTACCCTTCTTACGGGAGGCGGCCGAACTACCGGACGGTACGGATTTCCTGCTTGTACTTCCACCTGTAGCTTTGCCCGTGCCCCGTGGACCAGCGCTGCCGGCGCGTTGGACACCGGCTGAGACGCCGCCGGAGGATTTGGGTGTTCCTGGTCCCAAGGAGGAGTGCCGGCCTAGGCCGCTGGTTTGTAGGTTTAGACCGCTGTTGGAGCGGACGGCGCCCTTACGCGCTGCACCACCGCCGCCGCCTGGCCCGGCCGAGTTTTCGCGGGCGCGTTGCTGGTTGAGTATTATAGTGGCTGCCGGCGTGGCGGGCGCCGAGGCAGAGTTGTGTTGCGAGGCGCCTTGGACGTTGCGGATCTGGTTCGAGCGGGCGGCGGCGCTGCCATTGGGGCCGGTGCCGTTGGCGAGGCCGTTCAAGGCGGAGGATATAGGGTGGTTCCCGTTGACGGGCCGGAGGGCGGTCGGGGCGGTGGTGATGTTGGCGGCACTGTCGCGGACGAGAGAAGGCAGTTCATCGGGATCGGTGAAACCGGGGTCGTGGCGGTCGTAGAGGACCTTGATCTGCTTGTCGAGAGCGCGGAGGTGCTTGTCGAAGGTGTGTTGCAGCTTTCGCGTGAGTTCGAGCTTTTCTTTGGAGAGCTGCTCGGCAAGCTCAAAGTTCTTGAGGATGGTGGCGCGGTATTCTTCTTCCTTTGGGTTCGGCTGGAAGCTGCCGTTGGCTTTGATGAACTTTTGGATGCGCTCGTCGTTCTTGTCGATTTCCTTGACCAGCTTGTCGTACTGGCGGTCCTTCTCGGCGATCTCGTCCTGCATGAAGCGGATCTCCTCAGGCAGGTTCTGGGTGTTGTGTATCCATTCGTCGAGGATCAATGCCGGGTCGAGCTCGGCGGCTGGCGGCATCTTCCTGACGAAGTCGATCGAGAGGTCGTCTCTAGGCATGGTGACTTTGTGTTAACTCGGGCACCTCGTAGTGAGGCACACTCTGTTTGGGTTCGTGGAAGTCGAGGCGCAAAAGAATATTCAACAAGGACGAGACGCAAAGTGTAAGGTCATAGGGTGGGTTGGATAGAGGTAGGAACGATGTTTGCTACCCCGCGATCCGGGCGCAAAGTGAATGGGAAAAGAAGGTAGGCAGGTATTAAAAAGTCGATTTGAGATGGAAGGCGCCAAGGAGCACAAGACTTATAATGATGGAAGGAGAGGAAGACGACGACAAAAGGAACACATGATGGAAATGGAATGACGCAGTTGTATTGTGGATAAAAGTAGAGTAATGGTTTGTAGGCATATGCTGCTTACAACATGGAAGAGGAGGGAAGGGGGGAAATAAAAAAAAACGACGGGTGATGATTCGCGAGTCAAAAAAAATCCAAGCGGGCTCACCTTGCGACAGATGTTCGGCAAAGTGTACGTATCGATAGGTACGGCGATAATGATATGGAGACTTGAACAAGTGGAAGTGGGCGCGCTATCGATGAGGTAACCCCCCTGTCAAGCTGTTGGGTAACGATAACTCTGGCAATGCGGCCAGCGGGGAGAGATGCTCCTTCGAGTGGTTCCTTGGGCTATCTGTCTCTGTCTGGATGAAGTACCTGGTTGAGACTATGGATTGATGAAATGGACAGACAGATGGATAGTTGCTGATTGCCTGTGATGTGGCGGGGGAAACGGGCCCGTCATTCCCGTCGCGATGCCGGGCAGACAGTTGAGAGGTGACTTATTATAGAAGGAGAGCTATGGAGTTGGAGGTAGAGATGAAGAAAAGTTAGGGAGAGATAGAGAGCAACAAAGTAGCAAGGTCAACTTCCAAAGGGGAGAATACGGTAGAGGTAGGTAGGGAGGATGGTGGCCAGATTGAGCAAGTTGAGGTTGGTGTTGGCACACACACAGCTTAAAGCCAGACAAGGCAGGGCAAGGCAGGGCAAGGCAAGGCAAGGCAGGACAAGGCAAGGCAATACCTCTAATTCAGTTAGGTTGAATGCGTTGGACGTCAACTGTTCTCTGTACCGTACCATAGCCGCGTCCGGAACACGCCGTTGGATGTTAAGCATGTGCAGAGACAGCGAGCGGCAAGAGCAGAGGGCAGAGGGCAGAGGGCAGAGGGCAGCTGTGGGTGGCACTTTCCACTTTACATAGCACGGCATTCCTCACCACCACGCCGTGCCAGTTATCCCATCCCGTCTTGTGTATACTTAGGTGTCCCTGGTGCAAAATGCATGTCCATTCCGTCCATCCATCACGGCCACTTCTTCACTTGGTTCACAACTTCACACACAGTTCAATTCCTCGCGGTTGGCGGCCTTGCGAAAAAGATCACTCACAGTGGGAGGAATGAACGAGGTACGTACCCTCAAATATTGTTCCAACAGCCAATCACAGCTGCTGTTGTACCTCAACTCAACGCAGCCCGCAGTAGACTAAACTGGAACCGGTTAGTAAGCTCTCAGGCACAAGATCGCCACGCAAAGCAGGCGCGAGTGCACAGAGAGCAGCAGCGGGCACAAAGAGCACCTGCACCAGAAACTCAGAAAGAGCATTGACGCTCCGCTGACAGTTCGGGATTCCAGTTACTTCGACCCCTGCTCAACTCCGAGGTACAGAGGTACTTGGACGGTAGGTTGCAGGGGTCCACGGTTCCTGTCAAGATGGAATTCGAGATCCACGACACCGAGCGGGCAGGCACAAGTTCACAACACCAACCGTGGTGATTCTCAACTCGGTCTCAAGGAAGGAACATTCAACATCAAGAAAAAACCATACTCTCGCAATCCCCCAACGCGACGACTGACTGGACCACCCAACTCGGTTCTTTTGCTTCTACACATTCCATTCCATATCTCATCTTGCTTACCACAATACATCATCAGCCACACCACACCAAGTCTACAGAGTTTACCACAACCCGTCTCTCGTCTCAACTCTCATTACAGCATATACCATAGACGTGGTTAACGACAACATTCTCTCATTTTCTCACTCCGACAGTCGAACACCATCTTTAAGAATACCTTATTAATTCTCCAAAGACGCCGGTACACGGCTTGGACGGAGGACACCGGAAAAAACAAAAACACAAACACCACTACACAACATCATCACCATCATGGACACCCTACAGTCGCTACAATGGAGGCCGCCAAAACCAAACTACCTTCCCCATGATATCGACGTCGATGAGCCCATTGTGGATGTCTATAAGCCCCCGAGACCCATGGACAAGGCCAGCGACCGCGAAAATGTCGAGTACTACGCCCACATGAAGCGCATGGCCCAGGAATACAACATCACCCGCCCCAAGGGATACACGGTCTCGTACCACTTCAACGCCGACATGGAGCCTCACCACTTTGGCCTCACCCATCCCATGAAGCCCTTCCGTCTGACCCTCACAAAGAGCCTGGTCACGGCCTACGGCATGAACTTTGCCATGGACAACTACAACACGAGGATAGCCACGTACGAGGAGCTCAACTCGTTCCACACCAGCGACTATCTTGACTACCTCCACATGGCGCCCCCCGAGGAGATGCCCCGCGACATCGACAACCCCGACAAGGAGGTCAAGTTCAACCTCGGTGGCTCCGACTGTCCCCTCTTCCACGGCCTCTACGACTACTGTTCCATGTCTGCCGGCAGCTCCCTGGACGCCGCCCGCAAAATCTGCAACAAGCAGTCCGACATTGCCATTGCCTGGGGCGGCGGCCTTCACCACGCCAAAAAGTCCGAGGCCTCGGGCTTCTGCTACATCAACGACATCGTCCTTGCCATCCTCCAGCTCCTGCGTTGCTATCCACGAGTGCTCTACATCGACATTGACGTCCATCACGGCGACGGCGTCGAGGAGGCCTTTTACAGCACAGACCGTGTCTTGACCTGCTCCTTCCACAAATACGCCCCCGAGGTCTTCTTTCCCGGCACCGGCGGGCTCGACGACAACGGCCCCAGGTCCGAGCACAATCCCGGCGCTCACCACGCCATCAACGTGCCTTTGAACGACGGCATCACCGACGAGCAGTATGCTCACCTCTTCCAGTCCATCATTGGCAAGATCAACGAAAAGTTCCGCCCTTCGGTCATTGCCCTTCAGTGTGGCGCCGACTCGCTTGCCGGTGACCGCCTCGGTAGGTTCAATCTGCAAGTCCAGGGTCACGGTGCCTGCGCAAAGTTCTGCAAGACCTTCGGCATCCCCATGATCATGTTCGGCGGCGGTGGTTACACTCCTCGCAACGTCGCCCGCGCATGGGCCTATGAGACGTCGGTGGCCATCGAAATTGACGAAAAAATCAACAAGATCATCCCTGAGCACACTCCCTGGCGGAAGCATTTTGTTCATGAGGAGCTCTTTCCCTCGCTGGAGCAGATTCTGGGTGACCCGCGTGTGAATAGGAACTCGCAAAAGCGCCTTCAGGAGATCATTCAGCATGTGCACGAGCAGTTGCGCTTCGTCAACGCTGCCCCCAGCGTGCAGCAGCAGGTGATTCCGCCAGACCTGGGCGGCATCCGGGACGATGTCGAGGACCGCCTCAAAGAGGAGAGCGAGGAGCGGGATGAAGGGCTCAGACGGGACAGGGAGGAAGGTTTGGGTATCAGCGGCGAGTTTTAGTGCAATTTACGAGGCGGTGAATACCGAGTTCCACGCTCCGTGCCCAAGTCACCTCCTTTACCTCCTTTACCTCCTTTGCCCAGCGATAATGACAGACGGTTGATTCTCGCTAGCCCCATGCCACCCCTCCTTGGCGATTTACCCAGTTTTGACTCCGACTCTGGTTCCGTCTCTGGTTCCGTCTCTGGTTCCGTCTCTGACGCCTGCCAGTACACTGATACCGACTCTGACTCGTACGATGAAGATGACTTTTCGGATTCAGATTTTGAAGATACACATATCCCCCCTACACCGATCATCAGACCGCCTTACACGTTAATTAGACTACGATTCTTACCAGCCATGGTACTCCCTCCGCTTCCTGATTTGGCTTGCTGGTGGCGAAATGTGGACCCCAGCGTGTTTGAGCATAATCCCGATAAAGCCTTGGATGCTTGGCTTGACTATTTGCATGAAGTCAGGAATGCAGGGTTTACATCGGATGAAAAGTTGGCTGAAGGGAAAGAATACATTAGATGCCTTCGGCGTGCTCTGAAAACTGGCCGATGGTGGGCATGGATCGGCCCAGAAACAGAAAAGGGGTTCCAAGACATGATGAAACAACTAAAGCAGTGGGAGGCTATCGGAGCAGTGGCCAGGAGTGCACAGGACCCAAAGAAACTGCTGGATACAGAAGAAGAACAGAACAGTGGGCGCCTGGGACAACGGTGGTGGGAGCAAGTCAATCCACAGGATTTCGAAATTGAAAACGACCCAAAGCCAGTGATAGCGGCTATCGCCGGGGATATAAAAAGACTCAGAGATCGAGGGAGAATGTCCCAGGAAGATGTGACACACTCCTACAGAAATCTGATTGCTTTACGCACCGCTTTGGATATCAGGAGTGGCCGGCTTTCGAAGGATGGCACGGTTTGGGGAGAGACGGATGTGCAGGAGATGGTGGAAGAATGGAAAGCATTGGAAGCCCTTGTAAGGCTGCACCGCCGCGACCGGGAAACTCGAATTTTGCGAAAAGAAAGGTATTACCTCTGGGACGCCGATGTGGTTGGGCAGGCACCTGTTGCTGGCTAGGAGAAGGGCAACAAGACCGGGACCAAGTGGGCTTTGGTGTACCAGCGATATCAAGATTTTGCGCGTGAGTTCGTTATTCTGGCAAAAAACAATCCTCGTTTCGCGGGGAAAAGTGAAGAGACAGGCTATCCGTTGGGTGTTCAGCTCACGGATCTAGAGGATCTCTTCATCGATAACTACGAGATGGCGAGTGAAACGAACGACATGAAGCGGAAACTAAACGGCGTTCTAATTGCGCGTGGACAAGGCCGGCCGCCATGTGAGAGAATTGACGAACCACTCGATAGACATATCAAAGCGGTGCTAGCGGCCAAGCCCACCGCCAACACGAAATCCGGTGCTCCCCTCCATGCTCCCCTCTGGTATCAAAATTTTGTGGACTGGTCAAAAAAGCTCCTCGAGTGTGAGGCACTCGAGGTCTACAACTCAGCGACCGGAATAGAATATGTGGACGTCAACCACAAACTATTAGGCGAGTTGTTGCAAGCTATGGTCAACGTGGAGGCTGACCTGGAGGATGCCAAAAGATGCTAGGAGCATGTGGAAGCCGAGGGGCTGCCTCCTCAGCAGAAGGGGAAACAGCCGCTGCGTACTCCACTGCCGACGGTGCCAGAGGTGTCTAACGACGGTGAGGATGACGGGGCAGAGGGAGGGGGTGAGGAAGTGAAGCAGAAGAAAAAGAAGAAGCCCAAAAAGAAGTCAACGAAGAAAAAGAAGAAGAAGAACATGCCGGCGCACACTAATGAGGTCGCACAACATAAGGAGGAGGAGGAGGCGGAGGGGGCGGAGGAGGATGCACAGGCTGAAGACGACAAGAAGAAGGACGAGAAACAGCTTCAAGACAACGACGATTTGAAAGATTCCTCGGACAGCGAAAACGACGGCAAAGAAGATGACATCAACAAGAACCCCGTCGAAGATCAAGACCAAGACCATGACCATCAGGCTGGACAACCACAACATGAACCACAACCACAACCACAAGAACAACAACCACAAGAACAACAACAAACAGGACCAACTAAGAAAAGCCAAGCCAGAAACGCCAAGAAGAAGCGCAGAAAAGAACGCAAGAAGGAGTCGGAGCGAGAAGAGAAAGACAGGTTGGAGCGCGAAGCCCTCGAGAAGAAAAAGGAAGAAGCCAAGATCAAGAGGGAAGCTCAAAAGCAAAAAGAAAAAGAAGAGCAAGAGAAGCTCAAACACAAGGAGGAGCTGAGAAAGGCCCAGGAGGAGAGAGCGGCGAGAAATAGGCAAGCAGAGCAGGAACGGAAAGAGGCAGAAAAAGAAGAGGCGAGAAAAGCGGATGAGAGGATATTTATACAGAGGGCGGAAGAGCACAGGAAAAAGTTGAAAGAGGCGGCGAAGGAGGCTAAGGAGGCTAAGGAGGCTAAGGAGGCTAAGGAACGGGAGGAGGAAAAGGCAAGGAGGGATAGACAGGTGAAAGAGGACGGGGAAATGGCTGCGATGATGGCGGAGGAAATGGCGGCCAAGGGTGCGAGGGAACTGAAGGAGGCGAGAGAACAGGAGGAGGCGAGGAAGGCGGGGAAGGTAGAGGAGGTCAAGGAGGCTGAAGAACGGGAGGAAAAGGCGAAGAGGGATAGGCAGCTGGAGAAAGAGGCCAGGGAAATGGCTGCGAAGGTTGCGAAGAAACAGGAGGAAGAAAAGGCCAAGGAAATGGCAGCAAAGGTTGCGAAGGTTGCGAAGGAAAGGGAGGAGAAAGAGGCCAAGGAAATGGCAGCAAAGGTTGCGAAGGAAAAGGAGGAGGCGAAGCTGGCAAACAAGGCAAAGGAGGCAAAGAAACAGGAGGAGAAAAAATCCGCGAGGGAAAAGCTGGAGAAAGAAAAAGCGATTCCTGAGCCTCCTGCAACCGAGATTCACAAGGCGGCGGAGCACCAGCAGAAGCAGCCAGTAAAGCCAACGTATTCGCAAGCTGTACGGAAGGGCAAGGCTGGCGTGCCAGGAGAGCAGTCGTTACCAGCTGTACCACCGGCTGACAAAGATAATGCGCCGGAGGAGTGGCCAGCGCTGCCGGTGAAGAAGATGCCGGTTAAGGTCCAGATACCTCCCAAGCCTGCCCCTGTGTGGAGGCGGGATCCTCAGCCGGAGGAGTGGCCAGCGCTGACGGTAAAGAAGGTGCCGGTCGTACTCCAGATGCCTCCTAAGCCGATACCGAGGCGGGATCCTCAGCCGGCCGAGGTCCAGATGCCTCCTAAGCCGACACCGAAACAAGCTTCTAAGCCGACACCGAAGCTTGCTCCTCAGCCGACACCGAAGCAGGATTCCAAACCAGCTCCGGAGCAAGAACCTCAGCCAGTACTCAAGCAAGAGCCTCAGCCAGCACCCAAGCGGGAGCCTCAGCTAGTACCGGAGCAAGATCCCAAACCACAGCCGGAGCAGGAACCTCAGCCAGAACCGAAGCAAAATCCTCAGCCAGAACCGAAGCAAAATCCTCAGTCGGCACTCAAGCAGGAGCATCAGTCATCACCGGATCGGGAGCCTCAGCGAGAATCGAAGCAGGATCTCCAACCACAACCGAAGGAGGAGCCTCAGCCAGCACCGGAAGAGCAGCAAGTGCCTCCATCGTCGCCGAAGCAAGATCCCCAGCCAGCACCCAAGCAGGAGCCTCAGCCAGCACCGGAGCAAGATCCTCAATCATTACCGGAGCAGGAGCCTCCGCCAGAAGAGACGCAGGAATCGCGGCCAGAACCGAAGCACGATCCCCAGCCGACACCAAAGCACGATCCCGAGCCACAACCGAAGGAGGAGCCTCTCCCAGAACCAAAGGAAGATCCTCAGCCAGAACCGGAGCAGGAATCGCAGTCAGCACCGGAGCAAGATCCCCAACAACCTGAAGTGCCGCCGTCATCACAAATTGTACCATCGGGCGAGTCTTGGTTGGTAGGGCAGCAGCTCACGACTTCACCGGAGCCAATCTCACCACTGGCTGGAGAGGATCAAGTGCCGAAAGTGAGGCTACCACCGACTATACCAGAGAAGTCGACCGAAACCCAGATTCCCCACACGGAAACGAGCGAAAATCTTCAGTCAGCGCCAAACCAAAATCCTCAATCGCCTGTACTGGTGCCATCACAAAAACAGATGCCAGAGCAACAATTTCCATCGCCGCCGCCTCAATATCAAAGTCCTCCATATCAAAGTGCTCCACCTTACCAGCCCTTTCAAAATCAGATACCACTCCCGCTTCCCGGACCATACCAGAACTCGTTGGCATACCCGAATGCGCCGCCATACCCGTCTTTCGGACCACACCAGAATGTGCCGCCATACCAGTCTTTCGGACCATACCAGCCTCATGGGCCACGCCGGTCTCGCGGGCCACGCCAGCCTCACGGGCCACACCGGAACCCGCTGGCTTACCAGATTGCGCCGCCATACCCGGTTCCTGGACCTCATCAGCCTCCCGGACCGTACCAAAATCCGTTGGCATATGAAGTTGGGCCGTCACACCAGTCTCCCGGGCCGTACTATTATCCCCAGCCAATGGCATACCGGGGTCCGATGCCGTAGCAAGGCCAGATGCCGGGACAAGGACAAATTCCCTCGCAGAGTCTGAACCCTCCGCAGATATGGCAGCCTTCCCCTCCGAGACAAGAGCATATTCCGCCACCACCTCCCTTGGAGAGACCAGTTCCTTCTCAGCCACAGCTCCAATCTCAAGGTCAGCTTCAATCGCAACTTCCAAGTCTCTCCCAGACACTGACTGATCCGCAAACAGATACATTCAAAGATCCATCCACTCGCCCTCCCGCCATCGTAGGACGTCCTTCCGCTCTACCTAAACTCGTCGAGCACCTCTCGCACGACATTAGCGACATGATGCAGTCTCTTTATGCAAAAGATGACCACCTCGCCAGCCTTCCGCAGCAATCCAAGCAGCTTCTCTTGGGCGAACTCACAGATATTTGTAGTAAGCTTGTGTGGGATTTGGTGGCTGTTCAGGAACCCGAGCAGAAACCCGAGCAGAAACCCGAGCAGGAACCCGAGCAAGAATTGGAGCGGGTTATATCGAGAGGTCATTCAGCTTGTTCAGCTCCCGGTGTTTGCGGGGTAAGGGAGACGGATCCCTTTCAGTTGCAGATGGATAACAGAACGAGGGCCAGGTCACAAGACAGGCTAAGTTGGCCGGAAGTTGTTCCCTCGAAGAAGCCGGAAACACAACAGCCGGAAGCTCAACCTCTACAGAAAGATTGGGCGAAGCTTCCCGTGTTTTCAAATACCTCGTCGTCCAAGGAGGAGAAACGGTCACAAGCAGAGTCACAGTCACGGCAATCCACGTCGTTCCAAACGGATTGTCAGACTGAGATTGGCAGTTATTCTCCTCCTGCTCCTCCTCCTAAAGAGGATCCTCCTCCTCTTCCTCCTCCTCCTCCCCCGCCTCCTCCACCACCTCCTCATAAAGAGGATCCTGAAGAGGACAACTTGAAAGCCACCACCGCAGAACCCGAACCCGAACCCGAGTTTTCTGCGCTCCAGTCTGCATACGAGCATTTTATGGTTCCTGAACCCGCTGTTCGCTTCACTGAGCACCAGAGTACGGCGAGTCCGCAGGAGCAGCACGAGCACGGAGGGAACTTGTCTCTGACAGTCCAAAGTCAGATGCAACCAGAAGAGAAATTGCAACAAGAATTGCAACAAGTTGAGTTGGAGCAAGCTTTAATACGAACATTTCAAGAAGCCCGAGTGAAAGAGGCACAACTTTACGGAGCATTTCGAGCAATAATGGAAGAAGAAGAAGAAGGGGTTCAGCCAGAAGACATGAAACAAGCCCTGCAACAAGAAGCATTGCATCAAGCAGAAGTGCACCAAGCATTGCGGCAAGCGGAAGAGAAACTAGCAGCATTCTACCAGGCAAAATCGCAACAAGCCTTGCAACCAGCAGAAGAAGAGCTACAGGCAGAAGAGCCACAGGCAGAAGAGCAACAACGAGCTGAATTGCAAAGACAAGCTGAACTGCAGCGACAGGCTGAACTGCAGCAACAGGCTGAACTGCAGCGACAGGCTGAACTGCAGCGACAGGCTGAACTGCAGCGACAGGCTGAACTGCAACAAGCCTTGCAGCAAGAAGCATTGCATCAAGCAGAAGTGCACCAAGCATTGCGACGAGCGGAAGAGAAGCTAGCAGCATTCCACGAAGCAAAATTGCAACAAGCCTTGCAACCAGCAGAAGAGCTACATGCAGAAGAGCGACAAGCAATCAAACAAGCAGCATTGGACCAAGCACAGCTTGAACAAGCGCTGCCAGAAGCATTGCGGGAAACATTGCATGAAGAAAAGCAACAAGGAGCAGAGCAGCAACGAGCAGAGCAGCAACGAGCAGAGCAGCAACGAGCAGAGCAACAACGAGCAGAGCAACAACGAGCAGAGCAACAACGAGCAGAGCAACAACGAGCAGAGCAACAACGAGCAGAAGAGCGACAAGCCGAATCGCAACAAGTTGAATTGCAACAACCTCCATTGCAACAACTATTGCACCAAGCACTACAACAAGCTGGATTGCCACAAGCATTGCAGCAGCAACAAGCAAATTTGCCAGAAGCAGGATTGTCACAGGTATTGCACCAAGCATTGCAACAAACAGGATTGGCACAAGCTTTGCAAGGAGCTCTGCTGGAAGTATTGCAAGAAGCTGGGTTGCAACAGCAAGTAGAGGAGGAGCAGCAACCAGCTAAGGATCATCATGCTAAGGAGCAACAAGCAGAGGAGACTCCGATGCAAGAACAGGTAGAAGATGATGATGATGACTCGCAACTGCTCGAGCTCGAGGTTGATTTTGAAGGGAAAAGTCGTTGGTTTTATTAGCCTTTGTAGGTTGCTTTGGTTTCTGCGGGGATGCGTATTCTTCTGGGATGTGATGAGTGATAGGTAGAAGTAAAGATGGTAAATTTGGAGCCGGTGTTTGTAGTTAGGTTAGGTTAGTTTTAGCGTTGTAGCCTTTAGATAGTATTTGCTTTTGTATTGAGCGCAGAGATAGATATATCAGCGTTTTGAGTCGGTCGAGGTTATATAGATTAGATAGAAGAGTTGAATGAAGATGAAACTTCCAAAGATCTGTGACTTGAACTGCATGTCTTGGCTGTGAACAGTAATTACTTGTTCCGAAGCAGAACAGTGACTTAGTTGACATACAAAGGAAATGCAAGAGAACAAAACCTTTGTCTTTGGAAAAGGCTTCATGTGAGATAGACCCCTTAGGGCTTCCGGCTGTGTAGAGTCACCGTCAATTGTCAACATCAGGTCTCGGATTCAGCAATCAACAAAACCCAACCTGGAGACTAAAGTGATTTTAAGGATAAAATGCTTACTCTAGATGCCGGTAGGAGCTGAGCTCAAAAGCATCTCTCGACGATTTTGTATAATGTTCATTATTGCATTCACTTCTCAACCATCATTTGTTTACCTTTGCATTTTTCCCTCTTCTGCCCTACTTGTCTTGCATAGTATTAGCAACAGTTTTTACGAAATTCCGGGAATCGTTAAAGTGTGCTATCGGAGTTGGGGAGAAACACGTTAGTAACTGGTTGATAACACTTTGGTAACGCTCTAATAACATGTCAGTAATATGTTGATAACCGTTTCATAATACTTCTGCAAGATCTCAACAACAAGACAGTGACACTTTAATACTTTGTGGTCTCGAACATGATGGCAACCCTTTGGTAACTGTTTCGAAACACTTTGACAACTGTTTAGCAACACTTTTGCAAGAGTTTTAAAGGGGTTTGGAAAAGTGTTCAAAAGACTTTGGTAACCTTTCAATAACTATTTAACAAATGTTTGGAAACACCTTAATAACCGTTTCCCAACGCTTATTGCAAGACTTCCATAAGACATTAGTGAAAACTGGGTGTTTGGGATTCCGAACATTGTCGATAGCCCTTTAGTAACTGGTTGGAAACACTTCAACAATGGGTTAATAACATGTGTATAACACATTGGAAAGACTTTGAAATAGTTTGTAAACGAACAGTTCCTAACCAGTCCATGAAGACGTCTCACCAATACTCCGGTGATGATGGTTCATCAACACTACTGGAAGTTTATAGCGATCAAGCAAAAACACCTTTTCACAACCACAACGGCTCAGGGAACTCTTTTGACAAAGACCTTTTCTTTTTTGTAACTAATAACGCTACTCCAAGACATGCTAACTATACTATCCCTTTTCTCGTTTCAATCTTATTTTGACATGATATGATATAAATGCTAAACTGAAAATGCTTTCCATAACAACACCAATAAGAAAAAAATCAAAACTCCGTTTCCCAGACGCCCTGCCGGCTGCGTGATGCGCAAAAACTGGGTACCGATCGTGAGCCATTAGAGACATAATAATCCGTTCCATGCATATTTCCGTTCCCAACCATTCACCAATTTTTTCCTTTTTGGTTCTTTTTGTGAAAGCAGACTCCGTTTTTGTTGCTTGTGAGTTTGCGTTCGTTCATTGATTAGACCTCGTGGTCATGCATGCCCTTCTTCCACCTCTGCATGCTTTCATTTTCATCTTTCCCACGATACCAAAATATTGATAATGGTATCATCCTCACTAGCACTTAGCCCCCCTCATTCCAACTTAATGAGTCCATTCCCTCGTACTAGCCCCAAAAGCCCCCCTAGCCTCCTCCTCCAACAACTTCCTCTTAATCCCCCTCGCCTTAACCCCCACAAACAACACCATCGCAATGCCAATCAGCAGTCCCGTCGCCATCAACCCGACATTGACAGGCACCGGATCGCCCCCGAAAGTTTCGTGAAGGAGGTAATCCAGCCCGGACTGACTAAAATTCAGCAGTCCAGCAAAGCAGATAATAGTCCCGTACACCGTGCCAAACGTTCTAAACCCGAATACTTTGGCGCTGTAATCGGACACGGCGGTGTAATAAAAGGGGCGGTAGAGGACAAAAAGGCAGACGTTGGCGTAGGCGGCGAGCATGGAGTGGGGGATGATGCCCAGGATGCCGATGGTGGTGGCGGTTGCGACTAAGGTGGTCAGGACGGTGAGGGTGGATGTGCGGTCGAGGATTATGCCGATGAAGGGGATTGACAAGATGCCGCCGAGGGGGAGGGCGAGGTCGAAGAAATCGTTTATGCGCTCGGATAAGAGCGGGGAGGAGAGGAGGGAGGTGTATTGCACGCGGATGGTGGCTACGAAGTAGTTTATGCGGGTCATTTGGACGACTTTTTCGTAGAATTGTTAGTGACCGGGCAAAAGGGAGAGGGGGTGGGGGAAGGAAAAGACAAACCGGTAAACAAGCAGATCAAAATAAACCAAGGACTCCTAATCTGCTCCCAAGCCGTATAAGCATGCATCACACCCCAAACGCCCGAAATCTCATTCTTGCGCTCTTCCCTCCTGGCCTGTTTGTCGGCCTTGGTAGTCCCCAGCAGTTCCTGGATACCCGAAACGACTTCGGCACGATGTTGTCTCTCTTCCTCATGTAAGAGGGCAGTTTCCTCGTCGATCTGGTCGTCAAATGCCCCCGAATCGACAGCAATAGGCTCTTCGATTTCTTCCACCAGTTCACCGACTGTCTTGTAGGATTGAGCGGGCATCAGGACGAACTGGATCACGACGATGGCGGCGGGTACGACGAGGTAAGCGAGGAAAAACGACTGGTGGCCAAAGGCTTCGTTGGTTCGTTCGTAGATGACGCGGTAGACGAGGAACAGAGCGCTGGAGGCGTCGAAGGCACCCGTCAAGAGAGCGAGGATCAGGCCGGAGTTCTTGGGGAAGGCGTTGGAGAGCTGGAAGGAGGAGATGTAGGTAAATGGTCCACCGAGAGCGAGGAAGAGGTAGCCGAAGAGTAGTCCGTCGAAGGGTAACTTGTTCTCGAAGGACATGAACAGGGCACCGATGGCGAGGGACAGGGCTCCCAGAAGACCGCACACACGGGGACCGTAACGATCGAGGATGGCACCGACGGGGAGGGCAGCAACGTTGGTGGCCACGGCGGCGGTGGTGAACATGAGGTTGAGATGGATCTCGACGCAGGTGTCTTCGCTGATGGCGTCCTCGTCGTTGGGGTCGGGCCTGCAGACGTCTCGGTAGGCACCCTCTCGTTTTAGGACGGGCTTGATGGCGGCATAGCCGAAGACTATACCGGCGGCAAAGAGGCAGTAGATGACGGCGACGACTACTTGGACTGTTTTTGACAAGAGGTTAGTATCACATGTTGAAATACTGGAGTAGAGGTGACATACGCGTTCTCTTCCACCTTGGAACTTCAAAGGCACCTACGGCCTGGATCTGTTCCAGAGCTGGAGGATCCCATTCTGCTGGTAGAGGGTTGAAGCTGATTTTGCGAGCACGGGTCGAGGCATCGGAGCTTCTCCTAGATCGGTTTTCTGTGAGGAGGGGAGCAAAGGTCTCCAGTGAGGAGACACGGTTCAGAGACATGGTGACGACGGTATCCTAGAGGTATACGTCTATGTCTATGGGTACCTTAGGAAAAGGGAACGGAGGGGAGGAGAGAGAGAGAGACGGGGTAAGAGCTCTGGAAGGCTCGAGGGTGGTCGTCTCACGGTTCCCTTATAACACACACACACACACGGTCACGATGAAGCAAGAGGAGCAAAAGAGGACGAGGGTAACCTAGGACGAAGTGAAGAGAGGAGGGGTAAAAGATGATATTATGAACAAGGCCAAGCAAGGCGTGCTAGTAGGGCCGGCACCGGCCTGGACTTGGCGTTGATCCGGGGAAGTCTAAGAAAAACGGAGGAGGGAAGTGGAGGTTGGGGGTCACGGAAAACAAGAAAGTGACGTCGTTGAAGTTGCAGGATGGTGTCCGTCTTGTCTCGGTCCGTAGGTGGGAGACACGCGGCCGGAGGGAAGGAGATGCGTAGTCCTGCCTAATCTTATGAGTCTAATGTAGAGATGAAGTGTCTGTCACTTGAAGACAAAAAGAAACTGAAAAAAAAGAGATGTTCGATAGAGTGGCAGCGAGGTGGTTGAGGCGAGTTTCTTTCACACCCTCTCTCACACACAGGGAGGCATTCCTCAATGGAACTCGACCTTGTTGCCGTCCTTGTTCGTCACTTGACGTCCTTCTTTCGAGTCTCGGCCACCACCAATACCAACCTCTCCTTGTCAACGAACCAAACAAAAGTCTCCAATTGAAACCAAATTGACAAATCCCTTTTTCCGTGGGGGTACAGAAGAGAATCTGGGGTAATAGGTTGTGCTCTGTGATCTTTGGCCGGTCTCTGAGGAAGTTGATTCGGGAAGGAAGCAATGAACATGCAGTCAGGGTTGGAGATCAGGGAGATGTTGTTGAACCATTGAAAGGTTGGCAACTGCAATGGCACTCTGGCACTGTAGAGACACCAAATCAGGCATCCCGTTGCCAGCCGCAGGGGGCAGGTGATGGCTACAATTCAGTGTAGCGTCTAACATTACCCCGCTGTGAGCCGCCATTCCACTTTCAAGGCCACCATTGCACATGCACCACTGGCACCGCAGCGAACCACTGCAGGAACTCGAGGGCGAGTTGACGAGGATCGGAGCGAAGGGTGTTCATCCAAGGAAGTGATGGTGAAAATCTGTTCGCTTGGTTCCGAGCACGTGATATCCGACGAGTTGTGATGAACTGTTGTGAGTAAAGAGTTTTACTGACGATGTGATAAGAGTACCTAGCTGACGGCCAAATCCGATCCGAGATAGGACCTTTGCTGATGAAGAGTTTTCGAAGCTGAAGTGGAAGCGGGCTGACGCTCACCATTCCCAACTTGAAGATGGTGTTCTTGGTGTTTTGCCCTGTGAAGCCTGGAACTCGCCTGGAATTTGCGCCGGCTCGCACTGAGGCTGCAGCAATGGCGCAAAACAAAATGGAAACTGGTGGAACCAAGGTGGGACCCTGCCGGCCGGCCCCGCTCTTCCCCGGTTGGCCGAGTCTTTTGAAAGAGTTCAAGTTTCGAGACACAGCAGATTGAAAAGGTGGTGAGACGGCATCGACTGTCTCATATTTGCAATTTGACAAGTTGATGTTTGAAGAGCATTTCAAGAGTGCACCTTGACCGAATATTAGGCGAAAAAGGCATCCTCGAAGGAATATCTATCCAAGAGGGTCTCATATGCCCAGTCTTCATTTCTTCAGCTGAAGAAGCAACAAGACATCACAGTCACATGCACTATTTCGTCCAATATCAAGACTCTCAACCTAACCCAGTACAACTAGATACAAGTCTCTTCTCAAGACTCAACTCCAACCTTGAAAGAGTCCGGCGTGAAGAGAGAATCAAGAGACTTCAAAACTTCAAACAACTTCCCGTACCCCTGGCCCATTGTTTAGGCGCTTTGACCAGGAGTACCCGGGTTGCCCCGCCATCTGATCAGTTACTACTTACCTAGTTATATAGGGGGGTCGTAAACGGTTTGCAGACTAATAACGAACTGTTTATAAAAAAATTTCTATTATGTAAATAAACCGTACTAGCAACCCTTTAAAATTTTTGAGCTGTTATTCCCCTAAACAAATATTTTAACCTTAGTAGTAACTATTATGAACAATTATAATAAGTTATATATAACCACATTAACAATTAGTCAAATTAACTACTTATCAACATAGTAATTACAAAAAGTAATAGTTAACTTAGCACAACGTTTACAAAGATACTATAATAACTAATTATTTATTTATAAACCGATAAAAAAAATAATTATAATTAAGTATAATTATTTATACTATTATAATTTATATAGGCGGCTTTATTATACAACCGTCAACTAGGTTAATTATTAATAAGTATAACCGTCAATTAGGTTAACTTTTAATAAATATAACCACTTAAACCGTTACCGGTTATTTAATTTAATATATAAATAAAATAATTATTATAAACCGAAATAATTATTTAATACAATTATTAAATATAGTAATAGTTATTTATAATTATAATTACCTTTTTTAATAGAAATTTCAAATAATAATTAATATAAAAAGGGGTAATTAAAAATAACCGTTATATAAAATAACCGTTATTAAAAATAATTATTATATAAAATTATTACCAAATTAAATAATAGTAAGCATACTTATCGGCCGGATAGTTTAATTACGTATAGAAATATCTAGGGGTCCGTATATATTATTAATTCTATTATAATAGGTATTACTATCCCGGCCCGATTCCTCCCGCTACCCGGCTAGCTCTAATTCTAACTCCGGGTCCTACTACCCGGCCGGCTCCAACTCCAATATATACTACCCGGCCGGCTCTAATAACTTTACCCGCTACCTAGCCGGCTCCAGCTCTATCCAATACAATATACTACCCGGCCGGCTCCAATTCCAGTATATACTACCTAGCCGGCTCTAATACTATAATTTACTAATAAATATTTAATAATTAGAATAACGGATAATATATCAAGTAATTATATATAATTAGAAGGTTAATAAGGAAATTTATAAAGGAATAAACGGAATAACGGAGAAATTTAATTTACGTATATTATATAATTATTTAATATAAAACTAACTATAATCGCCAATTAACTAATTATAATAAATATAAATTAACGAAATAATTTATTAAAAATAAACGGAATTAAACTTATTTAAGTAAATTATATATACTAATCGATAAATAGCAATTAATTATTCGGTATAAATTCTACCTCTCTATTTAATTGCATTTTACGGATACCGTTAATAATTATAGTAAATAGCACCATAAATAGACCGTTATTACCAAGTACGGGTAAATTAATAATCTCCTAAGAACAATTCTCTAAAATATCCGCCTAATTTACATTAATACTAAGTTTAACGATCTATATAATTAATAGACCGGTTAAAGGCTCCGATTTACTATTTACGGACACGGGCTTAACGATAAAGAAAATATAATATAACTTACCGGACTAGGTACCTCCTCCACCGTATACCCCCTATAACATTATAATTATTAATACGTATTACGGTAGTTTGTATAGTATTAAGTGTTAAAGACGCGTTTATTAATATCCGCATTATACGTAAAGATGTAATTTAGCCGCGCGCGTATTAAGGTATTACTTACTCGCTAATAAAAAATAAATTAGCCTTAGTGGAATATCCGTTTACGTTTACCGTTTAAAATACTAAGTTATATAAATTAGTATAATCAATATATTTCGGTATGCTAAGAGTTAGTAAAGTTATACTTACTTATCGTTAAATATTACCTTTTTTGTAAAGTTATAAGTACGAGAGGGTGAGAGTAGGTCGCACAAGGTAGGTCTATTCTAGGAGAAAGACTTTAACTTGGCCAAATATAAGTCTTTAGTTAGGAGCTATCCTCTTTTATACTTATACGCTTCCCTGTGGGTCCGGAACGGTCGGCGCCCGGACTCCGAAATCCTTTCCTCTATATTATATCCTACTATCTTTATCTTATCCGCTATTTTATCCGTCGTCCTAAGCCACTGTGCCCTAGTTGTACGGGTCCCCCTAAGCCTTCCTAGCGATACCCTTACATTTTTCTACTATAGAATTTACTAATTCCTTATTATAATTACGTTACGGCTATACTCTTACTAGTATATTCGACGCAATATTACTCTAAATATTATAAATATTTATTAATTACGGATAGGGAGGCCGTATATATTGCGGTATACTTCCGCTTTTACTTATATTAGCGCTTTAATATTTCTATAATCGTTATTAAAAATAATATCGATAATACCCGTCGACGGATTATTATTATCCTCCGCGTCCTCGGGTAATAAATTCTTATACTCTAAAATAATATTTAAGAATAATATTGGTAATATCCCTCTCAAATTCTTTAAACGTATAATCATTTCGGGCTTATTAAGGATAAACCCGTTTAATAATAGGAACCGGATCAATTATATTATATTCTCGTACAATAAATAATCCTTCTCGGGCTCGCGGTAATTCTAATATATTATAATAAGCTTCTAAACTCTATAAATATACTATTAATACCGTCCGAATTATCCATACGAAGAACCGCCCGGTATTAAATAATATAAATAAAAGCGCGAATTGTACGAAATTAAACTAAATTAAAATACAATAATATAATAATTCGCGTTTACTACCATTATAACGCCACTTATTTTAATCTATATACGACTAGGCAAATACCCCCAATTAATAGAAACGGGAAATACCTAATAAACCGCCTATCGTACCCTTGAATTTATTTTTCACCGCACGGTATAACTACCTATCTCTAAATACTTAATAACATTAAAAATTATAAACGAAAATTCGGAATAACTTACTTATATTTAAACTCTCCTAATAATACTATTATTAATCCTAAGAAACTATATCGACGAAAAATTTCGAAATAATATAAACTAATATAAACGTTTAATATACCTACTTATTTACAATATTTAAACGCTTTTTAGGAAATAGATAATACGCTAATATTAATATTGTTAACTATAATAACCGTAATAATAATAATATTATTATTATCGATTATATCGTTAATATTACTAATAGGCTTATTAGCGATAATAAAGCTTCCCGGCTCGGGTTAGGGTATTATTAATATTATTAAACGAAAGCTTACTTACGAACCGGCTAGCGCAATATTCTTCCGTCTTCCACTTCGTCGTTTATTAATAATATTACCGGTAATTACCTTTAATATTAACCGAATTATAGCCTCGTATAGTAATTAAAATATCTATTTATTAGTCCGAATTATTATATAAATATATTAATATATACGTTCTTCGGCCCTAAGGGACGGCGCCGATAATAATATATTTAATTTAATAATCCAAACTAATATAATAATTAAAATATTAATTATAAACGGATTCGTACCGTATATTATGCTAATATAATTAGTAATTTCGTAATCGAAAGTATTTTCGCTAATTCTCAATATTAGGATATCGAAAACCCCCTATATTCTTCGAATAAATTTAACTTTAAGGTCGGTTTATTTTAATTAAAATAAACTAACGATTATTATTAAAATTAACTATTAGGTATACTTTTATAGGCTATATATTTTATAATTAAATAATAATTATAAACGTTGCCAACTTGGATAAAACGGCATTTGCCGCAAAATTTTAACGTAGCGGACTACGGTAATTGGTTTAAATACCGAATTTATTAAAATAATATAAAAATTATAGCTAATCCCTTTAAATTTAGAATAGGCAATATTACTCGGACAGCTACAAATTAAATCTAAAGCTAGGGCGATATAGCGGATAGCGGGTAGTTATAACGATATACTATACGTAGTATAGAATTTCTTCCTTTCGTTGACCTTCCGTATACTATCGAATTCGCGCCGGATTCGAATAAACTCGAAATAGCCTTATAAAAATTCGACGTACGAATTATTAATATTAGTTCGCTTATCGGCAAGGATTTTATATTCGCAATAACCAAAATTAACTATTATTTCTATAATACTATTATTCTCGTTCTATTAGGGTATATCTCTAATAAATACAATAATCGGAATATATAAAAATATTTAAAAATATTATATATTAATATTATTAATAAATATCCGTTATAATATTTAATTAACCTTCTAATTATATATAATTATAATATATCCTCTATCTAATACGGTTAATAATTCGAATACTTATATAACCTCTTCGAAATTCGACCTATAAGGGCTTAAAATAACCGGAAAGATATTAATCCACTTAATATACTCTTACCGGGGCAAGGCAGCAATTTAAATATATAACCCTATAATTAATTTAGTTATTAATCGATAAAGCCCGAAGCTATCGTTATATTGAAAAATAAGTATAGAGTATACTATATTATATTTTTAATATATAAATTTATTAATTAATATTTATCGGCTAAATTCCTAAACTTCGAATTTACTAAGTATTAGCAAAACCTTATAAATTAATATTAACGCGCTATTTATATTAAAAAATATTCGGCGGATTATCGGCGAATTGTATATTAAATTATTATCGAACGTAATATAATTACTATAAATATAATCGAATTTAATATTAATAGGGCCTCGTCGAATTTTATTTAAATCGACTAACTCTAATAGGTCGATAAATAAAATTAATTTATTATTTAATTCATTCCCGGTCAATAAATTAATATCAACTTATTTACCGGCCAAAGTACGAAGACTAATAACGCGAAAAACGACCAAAATAATATTACCCTTTCGGTTATACTATATATTCGACGTAATCGGAGGAATACCCGGCCATTCGACTCCTAAAAATCGAAATGTACGCTAATTTTAATATATAATTCGAATTTACCCGAAATGCTACTACTAATTCTTCGGGGCTATACAATCTCGTAAACGGTAGTAACGTATATAATCGATATATATATACTCGAATTCGATAAAATCCCTTAGGAATATTAATTACCTAAAGGAATTATTAATAAATAAAAGGTAATATATAAATTCATTATTAATAATACGAATCGAATTAGTTTAATACGTATTATATTATATTTTTATAAAATTATTTACAAAATTAATAAAATTATAGTATATCTTTTTAATAAAATTCAATAATTATAATAACTGTTAATAAATATCGATAGGATCGAAGATATAAAAGTTTTAAATAACTATTGACGATTGCCCGAAGCCCCTCGACCGTATTATTTCCTTACGCGACGTAAATAGCGACTTCGGGTTAAATACTAAATTTTTAGCGGTCCGTATATCGAAATATAGTAACGCTTCGCGTATATAACGTTTTAATATTTTTAAATTCGATAGTATTTTATTTAACTCTTTACTTCTAACCTACAGGTCGCGTTTGAAAATCCGGAAAAGTTCGATATAGATAGCGTACTATTTACTCGAAATACTATTAATTATATATATTAATCCCTATTCGAATTAAAAATCTATTAGATTATAATATCATTAATATTCGAAATTAACCGATTCGGATTTAATAAATTCGGAGTAAACATCTATATTTAGTTCGATATCGTTTAGAAGCGTAGCGGTAGCGGTAACGGCTTTATTACCAATATTATTATTAAAGCCTAATTAACCTAAATTATCGATAATATTTTCAACTTCCGAATTATCGACTTCGTCGTTATATACTTTAATAGGATTTTAATAATCAATAAGGATAGGAAAATCTTCGGCGTTAATTATATTATCGTTATCGTCGTCGTCGTCGTTATCGTCATCGTTATCGTTATCGTCGTCGGAATCGGAATCGGAATCGGAATTAGAATCAGAATTAAAATCGGAATCGGAATCGGAATCGGAATCGGAAAGCTATATTAAATAATAAATATTAATTAAATAATATATATAAATATAATAATTAAATAGCTTAATTAACCGTCGATTAATTAAGGTCGCCGTAATTATTTCGAATAGCGGGATTGCGGTTAACACCATTATTTAATAACGAAGTAAATAATAGCGACGAAAAGGACAATACTAATAAACGCTAAAGAATAACTATAACTTCTACTATTATAGGGTTATAATTATCTCCTCTACTTTCGTCTTTATCCTTATTTTTATCCTTATTTTTATTCCTATCTTTAAATTATAGCGGATTTACTCGAAATCGTCGCGGAGGCTATCGGTCTTTATTATTAGAATCGTTATCGCATTAGGGCCGTTTATTCCTTATTTTATCTAAAATTATAATTAAAATACTTATCGCTATCGTTCGTTAAAATATAATATTAGGTTTAACGCGGCAATAGAATATAAAACGCTATATAATAATAGGCGTTCTTTCTTCCGGTTCGAATAAAGAAAGAAACGAATAAATCGGTTTTTTTTTTGACGTCGTAGGTAATATTCTAAACGAATCGAAATTAATAAATAAAAAAGAGAATTAAAAAAGCAATTAAACGGGAAGAAGAAAAAAAGGTAATTATTTAATTCGATTTAAAATTTTTAAATTAGGTAGTAACTATAAGCGGGGTAATTCGGAAGGAACGAAGTAATTCGCTAAAGGAAAGTACAACGGATATTTAGCAATTAAACGGTAAATACTCTATTTAATACGCCGCGGTATATAAAGCCGCGGTCGGTCTATTTAATTTTATTTACATAATAAATTTAACGCGTTTCCTTATATAAATTTACTAAAACTTTAATTAATTAATTATTAATACCCAATTAAAATTACTATTATATATTTAAATTTAACTAAAATAATACCTTTTAATTAAAACGACGCCCTATTTAACCGACCGGTCGACGTAGTATATATTTACATTCTATTAACTTAAATATAGCAATATACGCCAACTTCCGATATTCTCCGAATCGAACTATAGGAATTCAACGCTAAATTTATTCTAATACTAAACCACCGACCCGCTATTCTTATTAATAATATTACAATTATTAACGAAAATAAGGAGGAAATAAACCAATATATTATTAATATCCCTACTTAATAGCCGAACCTTATTAACGCGCCGCCTATTTAAATAGAGCCTCCAGTCGCTTTTCGAGCCATTTTTAACCGTAGCGTAATTAAATCCCTACTTAATAGCCGAACCCTATTAGCGCGCTACCTATTTAAATAGAGCCCTTAATCGCCTTTCGAACTATTTTTAATTATAATATAATTAAATTTATAATTACGGCTAACTTAATACTAAAAGTCTCTTTTATATTTATTTCCTCTTTTACGGAATAGTTTATTTCTTTTATAATCCAATTATTTATTATCCTAATTAATAACCTAACGACCCTTAACTTAACCGGATTTATATAAATTAGAAATCTAATATTAGCAATCCCTATAAATAATACCGACGTATTTCTCTACGATTTTTTTACTAATACGGCTAAGGGATTATAATTTAGATTACTAATCTAATTCGTCGAATTATATAATTATACCTCTACTTACCTTAATTTACATTAATTTATTAAAGGGTATAATTATACTTTACCAAATAAAATAAATAAAATTAGAAAAGGTCGATTAATTATTAATAATAATATATAGAATAAATAGAATTAGAATATCCTAAGAAAAGACTAAAGATTAATATTTAAAAACTATAAAAGAAAAAGAGAGAAAAAAAAAAAAAAAAGAAAAAAAGACGGCAAATAATAACACACACAACGGACGACGCGTAGGCGGGAGGCAACCAAGCGACTTAAAAATTCACTATAGTATTAGAATTATTATTATTAACGGTACTAGAGGGGGCGATACTAGGGTTGGAAGCCGAACGACGGATCTTAGCGTAGGCTATTATTATATAATATAATTATTAATTATAATAATACGAACGAATATAATATAATAATAATAATATATTTAAATTAACGTTAATATCCTCTTAAATCCTCCTCTTAAGGGTATAACGACGGCCTACCCTCTCGAAGACCTATTTAAAATACCGGGGCCGAACGTACTTAAATTCTTAATATATTACAATTATTAGTAAATAAATTCGAATTTATTTATCCTATAATAGATTTCGTTAAATTAATTTACCTTTATAATAAATTAGATTATTATAAAACTTTAATATAATTTTACGGCGGCCGGTACTAATTACTTCAACGTCTTTACCCGCGCGTAATTCAGCCTCCATTTCCCAATAATATTCGGCTACTTTATAAGCGATTAATTTGAAGAATTCTATATAATACCTATACTATTAATTAAGAATATTATTTTTTTTATTAATTAATATACCCTCGATATAAAATTATCCTACCGGATAGGAGTTAATATAATCGATACGGCCCCGCATTTAAGTCTAAATTTTTTTAAAATTCTAAATCGATTACAATTTATCTATTTTATTACGAAATTTATCGCTATTAAAAATAATAGCGGGATTGAGGATATTAATATACAAAGGGTTTTAGGCGTACGCGCGGAAGAATTATTAGAAAAATAATAATATTAACCATCTAATTTTTTAACTATAAATTATAATTAAAAAGGGAACGAAAGATTAAAAGAAAAAAGTAAATACTTACTTCTATTATCTTTAAAATATAATTCTTATTATACTTCCCCGCATTTATTAATACCTTACGGGCCTTTTTATATTAGGAAGAGTATTTATCGATATCTTTATAAATAGAATAAATAATTTAATTATATAAATTTATTAATATTCGATATTATTAAATAGGAATTAAATATTAATCCTACTTTCTCCTCGTACGCCGGAATATTACGGTAGTAAAAAAAGATTTACTAAACCGTTTTATTAGAAAGTTTATCGTAAAAGCTTTATTCCTCTTCGATAATTTTTTTAATTTAAGCCTAAATAAAACCCTAATTTACTAAATCTTCGGATTTATAAATAAAGCCCTTACCCTTCTTACCCTTATAATTTTAGTAGGCCTATATAATAATTAAGCTTATAAATAATTACTACTTTTTAATCTATAACGAGTAATTAACAATATCGATTAATATTATAATAATATAAATTAATATTTTAAAACCAATTACGGTAAGAATTTATTTTATTAATCGATTAACCTCCTCCTCCTCCTTTATTAACCTCTTCCCCTTCCTCTTTTACCCTACCCCTAACTTCCTTTTCCTCCTTATCCTCCTCCTTTACCCTACTTTTAATTATTTCTTCCTCTTCTTTATCCTCCTTTATTACTTCTTTACCCTTAATTTTAATTATTCGTTCTTTAGCCTTAACTTTAACCTAAACCTTAACGAGTAAATTATTTATATATTTAATATTAAAGCTAAATTCGTCCTTCTCTTTATTTAAGGCCGGATCGATCCCGAAGTCGGAATTAAAAGACTCTAATTCGTCGGCGAGATTTTCCTTTATAAATTACGCTTAATAAATTACGTTAACTTTATTACCGGTTTTATAAACCGCTTAATAAACGGTTTTAGCCTCCTTTATTTACTATTTATATTCGCGGAATTTAACGCAAACGTCCGTAAACTTACTTACCGGTATATCGCCACTCTTTTTTATATCTTTAATTTCGGTTTAATACGTATAATAATCTTTAATTATTTTTTTATATTCGGTATATAATTTCCTTATTTCGCCGTCGGCCTAATCTATATTCTTCTTAAAATCGTTAAAAGTAATAAACTTTTTAACGAAGAAGGGGATATAGGGTAGGGAGGGCAAGGTAGGCGGAGAGGGCTAAGAAGGCTAAGAAGGCTCGGCGGCGGCGGAGGGCTTATTAAATTGAAATATTATTTATATTAAATATTATAACGATTAATAAATTACTATAATTCAATTTAAATACGGTTATAATTAATAATAGAATATTAACGGAAAGAAGGCGGCGAATAAATAATAGCGTTTTAATATTAGAATATTCTAATATTTATAATATTAGCTAACCGAATAATAAAACGACTGTACGAATATAATTTAAACGAATAATATACCGAAAAACGGCGGACTAAACGTTAGAGATTTATAATTAATAGTAATCTAAATATTACGAAGAACTTGAAATATAATTAATTTGAAGCTTATTTAATTATTATCGTTATTACTATTATTTATAATAAAGTAACGTAACGTCGTATACTATATATAATTTAAATATATTCACCGAACGGGCGGGTGGCGATAATAATAGCGGCGAAAGGTTAATTACTACGGCGGCTATAGAAAAAAACAAGAATAAATTCAATTAATTCGAGTAATAGAGTATAATTTTAATTGTAATTGAATTAAAATTATATAGGGGCGGCGTTGTAATAAATTCAAATAGAAGGTACGCCTAAACGAATTATTCCTTCCCAACCAAATCTCGACTATTACAATATCCTAATTCGGACTGGCGCATAGACAACTAAATAGTTATTTCGAAATTAACGGTTATTTCTATATTAATAATTATATTAAATTATAATTTTAATATATAATAGTTATAAATATATTAACTGTATATAAATTATAATGCTAATAAATAATTCAAAGTAATAATAGCCACAAAAACCAATTAATAAAAGATAGTAATTTATATTAACTATATATAACCTACCGACTAATATAATAATAAAAATAATTTTTGTCCGCAATAATTATATATTTACTAATACCGACTTAAATTAATTAATTATAATTATCGGTTTTATTAAAGAACCAAATTATAAATCAATACTTAGCGCTATAAACTATAACCAAATAATTACAATACTATAAATTTAAATAATTATAAATATAACCAGCCGTTCAGATTATTTACCGCCAAAATCCAATGAATTGTCAATTAACGGTCTATAAATAATTAACCTAAATAAAGGAAAACAATATTAACTACCCAATAGAATAATACCCAAAGAATAACCAACAATAAATATAGAATCTATGAATAATTAAATAAATCGACGGTTAAGAATATTAATTATTAAGTAGAATATTTATTAATAATTATAAATAATCAAACCATAATTTTCCAATAGCCAATTGAATTAATAGATATAGATATTAACCACTACGTAAGATATTTATTAATAAAAAATAAACTATTAAAAAATAGTTGGTAGACAATTAATTAAAATAATTATAAATCTCGTTAATATATTGGTAATTATAACCGATAATTTGAATCAACCGAATTACGATAGTTCTCTAATAAATAAAAAGTTTATGGCGGATTTAATATAATTGTTTTGTTGGGCTAGTATTAACGTATTAACTTTTTAAGGTTAAACTATTTATATATAGTTTCTTGCATATAACCGTTATTCGAATAAAAGTGGATTTTTGTAACGGTTTATTGAATTAGCGATATATATATAGATATTTATGAGTTAACCGTTGTGTGGAGGTTTGCCACCCCCCTATATATCCCGCTAAGTATAGCATCACCAATTAATAATTAGTCTCTTCTATAAAACCTCCGTCCACGGCGCTCAGCGGACCCACCTTATAAAATGTGGGTTTCCTCTCCTCGAATTTTAATAAGAGGAGGTCTATTACCGTTTTACGTAAAATGGCCGTCGGTTGTCAAAATATATACGAATATTCTCAATTCCCGTAATATATTTATCAAATACTTATTATTATCTTACCTACTATACGTTTTTTTAATTCTTAATTATTATAGTAAATATAACGCTAATAAGATTTTCCGATTTATCTTTTTTTTTTTTTTCCTTTATTCAATATTTATTATTTTTCGTTCCTTAAGGGGTAACCCCCGTCGATTACACTTACTTACTTTTAAGAAAGGAATATAATATTTCTACGAATCTTTATCTAAATACTTTAAAAATTTCCAAATATTATTATAAATATAAATCCTACCTTCGATGAAATTTTGGGGTTTATAAAATTATTCGAATTTAATTAATCTCTTACTATTTTATTTATATTATCTCTCAATATTTAAATATATATTATAATTATTATATAATATATAACTTTAAACGAATATATATAATATTAAACTTACTTTATTCGTATTATAATCCGGATTCTTTTAAATCCGTTTAATTATTTTAATTCTAATCGGTAAATACGCGAACTTCAATTTAAATAAATTAAATATATTCGGCGTATTATTTATTAATATAGTAATATTATTCTTATTATTATAATTAATTTTAATAAAAGTATTATATTCCAAATTATATCCATTATCCTTCTTATTAAGATTATACTTTAAATTATCCTTCTTAATCGTTTTAAATAAAAGTAATAGGATATTATTATTAAATATCCTAATACTAATCTTCTTTTAATAAACTAAAATCTTTATAAAATAAATATTTTATCTATTCGAAATTTAAATTATTTATTAATTAATTTAGGGCGATATATTTTAAAATAATATATACTTAGGCAAATTTACCTATATCCTCCTTAAACCCGAATAAATATTATATTATTAGTTTTTTAAATTCCTTTACGAATATAAATTTGCGTTTAGGATTACATTTATTATTATTAACGAACTTTATACAATTTATTAATAACGTGAATTTTATTTATACTTCTCCGATCTTTTTTAATTATAGCGAATTTTACCCCTTTCTATTCTTTAATTCGGGTATATAATAATATTAATTAAAATATCCGAAATATATATTCGAAAATACGTAGGCTTTTACCTATTCGGATAATTTATAATATTCCTCTAAATTATTAAAGTATTTATTAATCGTCCTAAAATTATATTTATTTTTAATTTTATCCTTAAGAACGAAACGTAAAATTTCGAACGGTTGGAATTCCTCTTCGTTCTTATATTTAAAAATATATTGAAGATTATTATTTATATCGATAATAAAAATCTTATTAATAAAATAAAGAAGTATTTAATTGAGGTATTTATTAAATATAATTTATAAAGCCGAATAAATACGCCCTTAATTATTTAAATCTATTATTTATATATCCGCCTATTTAATTAAAATCGCCTTTACCGATAATTTATTATATTAGATTCGTAATACTGGATTGTTATATTTATAATAATATTAAGAATAGGTATAAATATATTTAATATATAACGTATCGTATAATATAATTAAATTAAATTAAAAGATATCGCGGATTTATAATAGCGCTTCGGACGTACCGTATATACCCCTAATAATATTTGTAATATTATATACTTTTTCGCTCCCTATTAGTATTTTAATTAATTTAAGACCGATTTCGCTCTATTATTTATACCCGCCCCGCAATACGTCGAATTATCCTATATATACGAATTTAATTCGTTATTTATATTAAACGATTTATTTAATTTTATATAATCCTAGCCTTTAAACCGGATTTTAATTTCGCACTTGGTCGAAGATCCAATTTTTAATATTTTTCCAATTTCGGGTCTCCGCCCGCGAAAGTAAATAAAATCGGAACGAGAATAGCGGGCTAAATTAATTAAAGAGGCCCTTAATATATATATTATTATTAACGTCCTTTATTTCCGTAAAATTTTATTTAAAATTATATAATATAATATCGACCGTTAGAAATACCCCTATAACGAATATTATAATATATATAATTATTTCTTTAATCGAATAGAAGAATTATTATAGAAATTAAAAAAGAAATTCGGTATTCCTTCGTTTATAAATAAAGTAAGTATATTTTTTATTCGTATATAAGGTTTCTTCGAATTATATATTTTATTTATATTTATAATTCTTAATATCGAATTTTAATTTCCCTACTTAATTATTATTTAACCCGAAATATATTAATAAATTATACGCTTTATAATTAATAACGTAATAGAATTTATATATATTATTGCCGAATTAATAATTAATATACCGATATTATAAAATTAAAAATATTTTTAAACGTATAATTCCAATTTTATCGCCGAATATATTAAAATACGTATAATTATCGCAATAAATAATATTAAACGCAAAATAATATTTACTATTAATATTATAAATAATAGAAACGCTATTTCCTATATAAATATAAATAGAAATTATATAAGAACGATCCTATATATTAATACGTTACTAATTTTTAATTTATTATTATCGATAACGCGCCCTATTCGTATAATTAAATAGCCGAAGCGTAAACGGAAATAGGATAAAAATATCTATATTATATATATATTACTTTATATTTATTTATTATATTAAATTTTATTAATTCCCTAAATCGTTTAAATTCTATATTAAATAAATATTTTAGCGACCTATTAATTAAATTTAATTATTCCCTTATATTATCCCGTATTAATATAATTTATTATACCTATTTATTTAATACGTATATAATTTCCTACCTTTATTTCTATAAGAGTAAATTAGACCTTATATTTTTTATTTATAATAATCGACTTTTTTAATAAAATTTAGAACGACCTTCACTTTTATAGAAGTAAAAATCGGGCTGTTATTAATTGCGTATATTAAAATATAAATTTAATAAGAAGGATCTACCTTAAAAACTACGCTAATTATTATAATCCGTATATAATTCTAATTTATACCCTTCTTCCCCTACGCCTTCCTTAAAATAATTTCCTCTCTTTCCCTATTATAATTTCTTACTATTTATAATTACTATAATTAATTAATATTATTTTCGTATAAGCGAAGGTTAATTGAAATTTAATTACTATAATTAATTAATACTATTTTCGTATAAGCGAAAGTAAATTAAAATTTCTATTTCTATAAAAGCGAAACTTATAATTTAATTTATTATTATATAATAATAAAGTTTATAATACTACCTAAATGAAAGGCCAAACCGAAGCCGCCGATTTAAATAATTAGGGAATTGCTTAAGGCTACAATTCCGAATTTAAACCCCAAATCGGAATATATTAATAAAAAGGATATTAATATTAATAAACTTTAACGTTTATACTATTTAAATATTATTTAATATAAAAATAAGGAATAGTAGAACGCGAATAAAAAGTACGGCCAATTTATACTCTATAAGAATAATTACTCCGTTAACGCTAATTATTATAATTTAAAAAAGATCCGTACAATTTTAGAATTAAAAGCACTATTAATAATATTATTTAATATTAATTTTAAATTTATTGAGCGCGACCCGGAAACTTTTTAAGGTACCGATAAATTTTCTGTGTCGGCGGTATAATTATACAAAATTACCGGCTTTAATTTAATATTAATATAGAATATTAAAGCGGGATATTCGAAAGATAAAGCGGCTTCGATCCTCGATTATAATTCTACGAAGGACCTTTATTTCTATATAAATTATAATTATAAATTATTTATTCTCTATTATATCCCTAACTTCGCCCTTATAAGAATAATCTATACCCTTAAGCTTTATTTATATAAGAATAAAATTAGTATATTAATTTTCGCTTTCGTAAAAGTAATTATATAAAATCTATTTTCGTATAAACGAAAGTTAATACGTTAATTTTACTTTCGTATAAACGAAATTTAAAAATAAATTACCCTTACCTAATAAATATAAAAATTATAATAGAATAATATTTAATTTTCTTAATAATTAATTAATTTGGACCGTTCGGTTATATAAAATCGCCCTACTAACCCGAAAAAAATAAAGGTAACCCTTAAGAAAATAAAATTATATAATCTTTTTAAAACCTTTTTAAAAAAATTATAATAGTATTTATAAATAATTCGAATATCGGTTATATTATATAAATTATCGTTAACGTAAATATATTAACGTTACTATTATATACGGTAATAATTTATTATGGCAATTTTATAAACCTAAGTATAAAAGATCCCGAATCCCTATACTAGGTTATAATCGATAAAATAATAATTATAACGCTATTCGTAACGTTTAAACGCTATTCAATTAAACCGGAATATATTAATAATATAAAATTCTCGTTAATCGAAAATAAACCGGGTATTTATACCTATAGCGGATATATAATTAACGATTAAATTAGGATTTTTTAAATATTTTTATATTTTAATACCCGCCGCGCTAGAATGTATATATTTAATAACGAACGTTAAAATATTAATAATATTATTTATAACCTATATATATTTAATATTACCTTTAATATAGTATTTTATTTAAAGGATAAAAAAATATTCAAATATAATAAATAATATTAAAACGTATTCGAAATAAAGAGGGTTATATATAAATATTCGAATAAATTTTAATTATTAATATATTATAACCCTACGGACGAAGAATTAAAGCGATTCGGGTACGTAAATTAAATTTCGCGCTAAATATATATTTACTAATAATAAATAATTAAAATCGGCTTATAGATTATAATGCAATTTTATACTAATAATTCGCTAAATAGAAACTCTACCGCCAAATTGAGAAATTTCTCCAAAAAGTATAAAGGAATTAATATAGCCTTAACGCTCGATTAATAAACCCTACTAATTTATTTTACTAATTTAAAAGAATTATAAAAGCTTATAAAAAAGATATAACCCTTTAATATCGAAAATATTAAAAAGTTTCTACTTTTTTATAATTATAATTATATTACGATTAAAAAATATTTTATAATAATAAATAATATAATAAAACGGTTTATTTAATTTTCGATAAAGGATATAAAGGATGGCGGGTAATTATAAAATAACGTTACTAATTAAATTAAATAAAGTATCGAAATTAAGTAAATTATTAAAAATATTATTTAAAGAAAATATTTATTATATAAGAAGTATACGGATATTACCCTTATTTCTTTAAACGGTAGGGTATTAAATCGGCCTATTTCGGACTATAATTATATAAAGGAAGATAACCCTCCTTTATTATATAATATAATAGAATTTAAAAAGAAGTATAAATAGGCTAATTAAAAAATCCTTAATAATTTTAATTAGGATTTATTTCTTTATTAAGTTATTAATATATATTTTTATTTTACCTTTATTTTTATAAAAGCGAAATTTCTTCGTTGCGTTAATTTTCGTAAAAGTAAAAACTACGATTAAATTTAATTTATATAAAAACGAAGCCGGGCTTAATTAACTTTTTTTTAAACGCGTATATTATTAATTATATATTACGTTTTCTTCTTCGGGGCGTTCTCTTTATAAACGAAATTAATATTAGTAAAACGCTTATTTATAAAATTATTATTTTAATAAAATTCTATCGAATCCGTAGAGCCGAATAGGCGGGTTAATCTTTCGAAATTTATTCGTATATTATTATTATACCGCTTAATTTAATTATATAAATTTTTAATAAATTATATAATATATTTGGCGAATTTAATTTTTGGGTTTAATATAAATTTTCTAGGGATATTTCTTAAAACGACCCCTACTAGCGTATTATATTTACCTAAAAGGCTTTCGACGAGAAAATAGTAGAATAAATAGAGAATTCGGATAAATTATTTACGGCAATTAATATCGTAATCGCTTCGTATTTTATAATCTATATAAAGTAGATTAAAAAAATAAAAATTAATATAAAATATAAATTTAAATTATTTATAATAAATAAATATATCCTTAAAGATAAAGATAAGGGTATAAATGCCCTTTTTAAGCGTAAACCCCGCCCTAACCCTATAAATAGTAACGATTTAAAGAATAAAATTATCCTCTATAAAATCGAATTACGTATAATGATATAAAAGAACCCGATATTCGGTATTAAAATCGTTAATAAAGCCCAATTTTTAAAAAATAGAAATATAATTATTTAACGGGCAATTTAACGCTTACTTAATTAAAAACGATTATTTTACTCTATTACTCCTATATTAAATTAAATCGGCGATATTCGGACATTTATTATTATAATTTAGGAAAAATCGGATTTAAGGAAATATTTTAAATTATTATTTAGCCCTAACTGCAATTTAATATTAATATTCGTTTAAAACTTTATAATATTTTATAAAAAAAATTATCCTAATTATATTATAAATAACGATACGTTTAATTCCGTTAAAGAAAAATTAAAAGAAATCGAATAAAATTAGGAATATCGTTAATAAATACTATATTCCGACTTTTAAAATAATATTAATAACGAAAGTAAAACGGTTAACGCGTATATAATTATTATTTTAAATTATACGTAAATTTTAATAATTAATAGGGGTATAAATACCCCTTTTACTCTTTTAAACGGGACGATTATATTCCTATCCTCCGAAATTCTATTTATATAAATCTATTAAATATATTTAGGGTATAAATAATAGAAGGTAAAATTCGTAAAAATAATTAATAATTTCCTTCGGAATATATTTATAAATTTATTAAATTATAAAGTAGAAGCGATATTTATTATTAAAAAAAATAAAAAATAGATCGCATTTAACCTTAACGTTATTCGCTTATTATAATTATTATTATATAACGTATATGTATATAAACTATTATTTTATAAAAACCCGGTAATTATATAAATTTTAATATAAGCGGTTAATTTTATTTACGGACTTATTAACGACCGAAACCTCGAGCGTAATAAAAACGAAATTAATAATAAAAACGAGTTTAACGAAGACGACTAAGCGTCCGGACTTTATTTATTAAAAATTAAACCGTTAATATACTAAAGTATTATCGAAGTAACGTAAAAATAGGGAAATAATTCTATAATTAATATTAAAATCGTTAATACTTTAATCGACCTCGATTATAATTAGGGATTATTGTATATATTCGAAAATTTAATATATAATACTAACCTCCTCCCTTTAATCGATTAAATAAGGATAATATATTAGGTATTAGCGGAATTTCCCTTATTCGTATAAATTATACGAAAATATATTAAAATATATATTAAACGTAAAAGAATTTTAATAATTATTAATATATTATAAATATAAATATAAATTTATTTCTACTTTTATTTTTATAAAAGTAAAGTTTATTACGAATATTTTATCCCTATTTTTACTTTTATAAAAGTAAAATCTACTACGAATATTTTATCCTTACTTTTACTTTTATAAAAGTAAAGTCTATTACGAATACCTCCTTCGGATTTTTTACTTTTATAAAAATAAAAGCTATTAAATCTTTACCGACGTTAATATCGTAATAAAATTATAACCGCTATCTTCTATAAAATTAGCCTAAACGTTATAATAATTTATTTAAACTAAATACTAATTTAACGTATAATAATTATTAATTAATAGAATAATCGTAATTCGGATATTAATATTTTAATCTTTAATTCGAGCGTCTATATAACCGATTTAAACCTATACTATATATATAACGTAAATATCGGCTTTAATTATATTTAAAATTAGAATATAATACTCTAATATATAGGGTATTTATACTATATTGGCTAGAAATTTTAAATCGAATAGTATTTACCGATTATTAAAATTACTATTTCGGATTAAATAGAAGAAAGAACGTTACGTAAAATAAATTATATTTACCCTTTATAAAATTTGCGCCCGTAAATAAATTAATATTCTACGTAGTAAATTTATAAATTAGTAGTAAATTTTAATTTGGAAAAATAACTCCCCGCTAAAATAAGGGATAATATTAAAACTATTATTAATTATAAAATTATAAAGTATATTTTATTATATAGTTTCAATCGATTCTTATAAGTAGTAAATCCTCCTAAGAAGATTATTAATTTCTACTCTACCCGTATAATATTTATCGGCGATTATTATTCGATAATTATAAAAGTTTTTATATATCGAATTAAAGTTAGAATATTTATTAATTAGGATTTTTTTAACGATATAATAATTTTAACCGGTCCGTAAATTACTAATTTATATATAAGAAGGGATAATCCGGTACGCCGACCTATTTTTAACGAAATAATTTAATTTACTTATAATATTTTAAGGGATATTTCTTTTATTTAAAATAGAATACTTCTTATCGAACGCTTTGCTATTTACCCTATTAAAAATTCGAAAACCGAAGAAATAAAACGTATTAAATAGGCGAATAAATTAACCTATATTTATAATTAATTTATTAATATATCAATAAAAGGGCGCAAAATTAAAATTAAAACGTTAGAGGAGGCGCTAAAGGATATTATAAATCGGCGCGGATTAAAAGGAAGATTTACCCTATATACCCGCGAAGAAAAATATAAATATAAGAATAAAGTATATACGTACTCGTCCGAATCTAAAATAAATACCCCGTTTAAAAGCTATATTTAAAAGCGATTTAAAGTAGATATAAATAATAGAAATACTACTAAGTAAATTAAATAAATTCCTTTAATTTTATTTTTATAAAAGTAAATTATATTTACTTTTGTAAAAGTAAAATTTATTAAATAAATATTAATAATTTAAATAATAACGTAAATAATACCGCTATACCCTTATATATCCCTATTTATAAGAATACCCCCTTATAAACTTTAGAATATTCTAATATTAATACTATTATAAATACGCTTATTAACGGCGTTATTAAATAAATCGAATTCCGTTAATTTTATTTCTGTAAAAGTAAAAATTTCCTATTTTCGTAAAAGCGAAGGTCGTTAAACTATTATTAATATTCCGGGTAATAATACGAACGATATTCCGGTTAATTTTAATTCCTATATAATTAATATATTCGAATTATTTAACGAAAGAATTAAAAGGGATGGCGATTCTATAACCGTAGGATTACTAATTAATATAATATTTAATATTAAAAACGTTACTATTAATAATAAACCGGCTAAAACGACCGATTAACTTATTTATAAGCCTAATAATAAGGGCGGCGATATTTAAATATTAAATGTTATTACTAGTAATAAACTAGTTAAAACGATTAATTAACTTATTTATAAACCTAATAGCGAGGGTAGCGATATTTAAATACTAAACGTTATTATTAATAATAAACCGGCTAAAATAATTAATTAACTTATTTATAAACTTAATAGCGAAATCGAATTTCGAATTATAAATAAATATATTAAATAAAACGACGATATTAATAAATTACCTTTTTTTAAAAATATTCTTAATTTCGTCTCCTAATTCCCGCCCTAGGAAATATAAAATAATAGAACTAGTCTTATACCGGACGATATAACCGCTTAATTAATTTAATATTCGCTAATTTTTAATAAAATTAATTATAATAACTTTATTAAAACCGCTTAACGTTTTTATATAATAATATAATATTTAAAAGAATAATAATAAAATAGCGAAAATTCGATATAGAACGTTCGTATAACCGATTAAAAAGGGGTATTCGATACCGCCGCATACTTTAAAATATATATAAATATTCAATACTAATTCGTCGTTACGCGTATTATCGATATAATAAATAGCGGCCCAAAATTTTATATATAATTAAAAGAGTATATTTAAACTTTAGGCTATAAATACGCCGATATAATATATAAATAAAACGGGGAAGACGCGAATAATATACCCCGCTACTATATTAAAATTATACTAGTATTTACTAAACGCTTCGTAATAATTTAATCGCATTACTTTTAAATTATAATTATAAGAAGGCGCGTTATATAAATAAAATTTATATAACGTATAATTTTTTTACTTCGTTTTATTAATTATTTTAAATAAAATAGCCTATAATAAATAAATAATAAAGGATTTCCTAATATTTCGGTAAAAGATTTATAAATTAAAGTTAATAAACGAACGATAGGTCGTAAATATTCTTAATAATTACTATTATAATTAATAAATATTTAATTTATTATACGTTAATTAATTTTTAATTATAAATTTTATTAGTTATTATAAATATATTATTCGGCGAACTAATTACTATTCCGCTATTCGTCCTAATATTCTATTTATCTGGGTATATTAATATATTTAATTCGTTCGTTTAATAATTAAATTCTTATTCGAAGCGTTAATTGGCCTATAATAAATATCGGATTAGGAATTATATAAATGCGATTAAGTAAATTACTTTTCGGGGGATATATTATATTTTAATTAATAATTAATTATAAAATAATAGAAATAGTAAAACGGACGAATTCTATTCGGTAAATTTAACGCTAATATTACGGATTAATAATTAAGTATCGGATATATTCTAATTTAATATATTTACGTATTTACGCGGAATTTCCGTTTAATATCTATTTCCAACGCCCTATATAACGTTTTACGTAAATATTATTATTTCGATAAAGAAAATCCCTAATATATAATTCACTATTAAATTAATACGGAAAATATACTTTAAAAGGATAATTAATAACGCTAAAATATATAATAAAATTCGTAAATTATATAATCCAATAGAAAATTCAAAAAATAAAACGAAATCGCTTCGCCTCCGATTTTATTTCCTAGGACTTCCCTCCTTCCTAATTCTAATTTATTCCTTATATTCTTTATCTATTACTATTCTTTACGCCTCTAAATACGATTTACGGTTATTAATTATTATTATATCTTTTCGCATCTAATTATTAAAATATTTTATTTAGCCTTTTATATATTATATTAATAAATATTTTCAATCCCTATAATATATTGCAAGTAGCTTTTAAATCTTTAATTCATTATTCGTTTCGCAAATAAGTTTCGTTTTCTACCTTCTATTATTCACGCTTTTAAATACGATTTACGGATATTAATTTATTACTTCGTATTACCGTTTAATTATTAAAATACTTTATTTAACCTTTCGTTAATTACGTTATAGATATTTCGGTATTTTTAACGTATTACGAATAACCTTTAGACTTTTAATTTATTGTTTATATTATAAATAGGTTTATAGAGTGGAGTAATAAATATATTATTATAGAAAATACCTTTAAAGATAATAACGTAGATACTATTATTTTTAATATATAAATATCCTATTATTTATATTTAATAAATTCGTTTAATTTATACTTTTAATAACCGAACGATTTTAATAATTATTAATCTTATAAAAATACTAAATTTAATAAAAGTCGGAATTTAATTTATAAAAATATTAAATCTAATAGTCGGGATAGTAAATTAAAGGTATATTTTATTACTTAATAACTATTTAAAAAAAAAAAGATAAAAACGATATATAGTAATAAATTGCCCGTAAATAGCGCCGGGATTCGAAATTTACATCCTCCTCTAAATTATAATATATTAATTACTAACGAAAAACGCTTTAAAAAGGGAAATAATTAAATTAATAAAGTAAATAATATCCGGCTTATTTTAATAATTATATTAACGTTTTAAAAATAAAGAAACCCGTTCCCGCCTTTTAATAATTTAAATTATTTTCTTTTTTATTATAATATAAAAGGGGATTTACCCCTTAAGGTTTTTAGCGTTCGGATTCCTATTAAATATATATAAATCGTTTATAAAATTCGCCTTCTACGGGTAAAACCCGGCTTTAATAAAGAGGTTCTGTATTATTTAATTTTAAAGCCCTTCGATTTTTGGATATTAAAAACGTATAACCCTAATTAATTCTATTAATTTATTATTTTAATAACTTTATTTTTAATATTAAAACGGCCGTAAGATTATTATTTATAATTATAAGCCTATTTTGAAATTAAGGCGTTCAACCTCCTTTCCGCTAATATACTATTTATATAGCCGGCGTCGATTAAATTACGCCCCGCTATTTAAATTCTTCTATAAAAAAATTAAATAAAATATATAATTAATTATACGCCGAATACTATATTATATATATCCAGTTTTTTACTATATAAAGCCTTTATCGCCCAACCTTTATTTATTAAACGGGTAATATAATTTGAAATTAAAATTAATTATATAAATAGTAAAAAAATAAAATAGAGGGAATTAATAACCTAATTTAATAATTATTTAAAGTACCCCGCCGCGAAGTTATTCGAAAAATTACCGCCTAAAGAGGTTATAATATAAGGCGAAAAGTAGTTATATTTTAAATAAATATTTTAAACCCCCCCCTTTAATTAAAAAAAGCGTATCCTAATTTCTATTTCCAGTAATTTAATTTTATAAAAATCGTAATATCCGCCGGACTAATATAAAGGAAAAGGAAACGATACGGAAGTAATAAATATATTTTACTTCCTATTTACTCTTCTACCCTAATTTATATTAAACGACGAAAAAGGTAAATCCTCTTTTATAAATAAAATACTACGCGTATATTAATATTTATAATATAATGCCTATACGTTATAGGGATACGTTATCGGAATCCGTTCGTGAAATACAAATTTTAGCTACGTTAAATAATATTAATTCAAAAATTTATTATTTAGAAAATATATAGCGTAATATATTAATTAATAATTAAAATAAATTAGAACGCTAATTTAAATATATAAAGGCTAGGATTAACGTTATAAAGGTACTTATTTATTCTATTAATATATATTTCGAAGTATTATATTTAAGGATTAATAAAAATACTCCTATATATTACGCGGAAGCGCTTTATAATGTAGCGTATATTTTCGAAATTAAATTAAATGTAAGAATTTTTATTATACGGGCGGAGGTTAAAACGGTTTTTAACCAATATATTAAACCGGGGGCGGGGATTTTAGAAAGGGGTAAAAAGATATTTAATTTTATAAATATAATATAAAATAATAATTAAAAAATTGAAAGCGTATTTTCTATATTTATTATAATATTTTATATTTAACGATAAAAGGGTAACCGATAAATAACCTTCGCTTATACGTAAACGGGAATTATAATTAAATTTCGCTTTTAAAAAAATAGAAATTTAATATATTTACTTTATTTATACGAGAGCGAAGCTTAAAATTCTAATATATTAATCTACTCTTATATAAATAATATACGCTTTATTTATACGAAAATAAAATTTAGAATTCTAATATATATTTTATTCCTATATAAATAAAGTTTAAATAAATTATTATATACCTATATTAAGGCGAATATTAATAAATCGAATAATATTAATATATAATCCAATTTAAGAACGTTTAATTAAAGCGGGTAGGTATTACCTTATAAAGCGGTACTAAGTGAAATAGGATACGGATATAAAGGTTACGAATTAAAATAAAGGTAGAAAATAAATAAGTATAATTTGAATATTCTTTACTAAATATTATTTATTTAATATTTTTATTACTAAAGAAATAATAAATTATTTATAATAGTAATTAGAATATACGTAATTATATAAATTAATATATATTATTAAACTAATTCGTTATCGCTTTTAAAGTCGGAAATACCGAATATAATATTAACGATCGGAAGGTTATCGTTTTTAAATTTAAAAAGACCGAAATATTCCTAATCTTCCCCGTATTTTAATTTCACTTTTTTATTATTAAAACGGTCTAATGTACTTATATATAATATATATATATTATCCTACTATAAATTAAGCGTATTAAAATCGGTAGGGTTAGAAATTCTTTAGCGCCGTATTATAAATCCGTTAATATAAATCTTATATATATAATTAACGATATTTTTATCGATTAATAGATTATTATACTTATTTCCGCTAAACCGCCCAAATTCTAATTCAATTACCCGATAAATAATTATAATTAATAGGCCAATTACCGATATCTCCGTAAAAGTAGATTTAATATTGTAAATCGAATTCTTATAATATTTAATATCGAAAATAAAGGACCGGTTAATATATTCTAATATTAAATTAATTTCTTTCTATTCGCTACTAATTATAATATACCGTATTAATTTAAATCGCAAAATAATTTAGGATAAATTAAGGTTAATAATTTCCAAATATAATAATTACGAAAAATAAAATATTTTTAATTTATAATTAATATTTTTTTTATTATAAAAGAAGAGGGGTAAGAAATTAATTACTTATTAGAGGATATTGTAATTTTTGACCTTAATAGCGTAAATTAAAATAATAAAAATACGGATAACGTAGAAGTACCGATAAATATTATAGAATTATATATTAATATTATCGTTATTATTAAAATATTTATTAGCGTACGCTTCTAAAGTAAAGACTTCGGTATATATATCGTCGAATTAGGTAATAAAATAATATAAGCTATATATATAAAAGCCTTCTATAATAACGGTTTTGATAATTTCTTTATTCAAATAAACCGGATCGAAGAATTTATTATTAATTAAATTGCGTATAAAAAAGGCGAATATTTTAAAATTAAATATATTATAAAGGAGTTTTAAAGCGTAATAGAATTCGGTTTTATACTATTTAATATATTTAACCCTATTAAGGCCGAATATATTTTATTCGATAAAGGGCTAAAAGTATCGAAAAATGAAATTAATAAAATTAAATTTAATATAAAAAAAGGCTAATATTAATACTATTTATTATTTTTAATTATAAGCGGAATATACTTCGGATTAAATAAATATAATTTTATAAATAAATAAAATCGTTTTTTAATCGCTATAGATTAAGAATAACCGGTTATTAAACTACTCTTAACGTATACCGAATAGGTTAAAGAATAATTTATCGTATAAACGATAAATACCGGTTAAATCCCTTTTATTTTCGTTAATAACGGGCATTTATAGGATATAATTCTTAATTATTTTATAATACTATACTTTAAAGAAGGTATAATCGGGAAAATTATTATATTAATAAATTATAAGAAATAAGGACCGTAATATTTCGAACGTAAACGAATTAATAGCGGCGCGGAACGTAAATAGGGTTAAAGTAAATAAAAGGATAATTTAATTTATTTAAAATAGGATATAAAGGCGAAATTAATTAGGAAGAAATAGGCCTTTTATATCCGGGCTATTAATAAATAAATACGTCGTAAAATTACGTATTATATTTTATTTACTAATACTTAAACTCTAAACAATATTGAAATAATTATAATTATTATATATAATAATAAAGCCGGGGTTAAATATAATACGTTTAATATTATATTTAAAATTATTAATTAAAGAATAAAAAAATCTAGAAATTAATATACTAACCGTTACTATTTCTATAAAATATTTAACTATTTTATTTATCTAATAATATAAAGTATAAATACTAAATTTAAAGAGAGTATTTTAAATACGCCTTTTAACGCTATTTATCCGTAAATATAAATCTAAAATTTGTAAAAAGAAATCGGCAATATAAAGAATACGAATACTTATAATAATATTAAATATTATAAAAATATATACCGAAGTACGCTCTTAATAATTAAAACGGACTTTATAAATTCGTTAATAAAAACGCTAATATTTTATTAAAATTTCGAATAATAAATATAAAAAAGGTGTTTATAACTTTAATATTATTATATTTTATTTAATTATAGCGGAGATCCATTATATATTATATAAATCTTTAATTTAATAAAGCGCTTTACCGCCAATTATAAAAAGTTTATATAATTTAATAAAAGAAGAAAAGATAATAAAATCTTTTAAATAAAATTAATTATCGGTATTAAAACGTTCTATTTATATATTAACGCCTATAATTTCCGAAATATAATCCAATTTCCGTCGTTATTTTTAATTATACGAATTACGTATAAGAAATTTAAATTCTTATTAAATAACTTTAATATCGTATAAATATAATTCGCCTTTAAATTATAAAAGGACGCTTTAATAGCGTAGGGCCTCGCAAACTTTTTAATTCTAAAAAGCGTTAATAAATTAGAAAATATAAGGCCCTAATTTATATTTATTAAATCGGTTAATATTAACCCAACTATAAATAAATTATTATATAAAATTACGGTATTTCTTCTATAATTTTTAGGTTTTAAAAACGAGAAATTATTCGGGGTTAAACAATAGAGGAATAAACGTATAAAGTTCGGGTAATATATTATATTCCCGATTTTATAAATTAAAGAAAATTATAAGATTTATTATATATATTCGCTAATAATTAATTAAGGTAAATATTAAAGGATTAAAAGGGTTAATTAGAGGGAAAATTAATTCGGACGTTAAATTTAGAGAACCGGGCGCGAATATATAATAATTATTAGGAAATAATAGAAAATCCGAATATTGAAAGGAAGTCTCGATATAATTAAAATCGGGGTCCGCTATTGTATAATATTAAATATTAAATGCAATATAATAATAGTAATAATAATAGTAAGAAATTAGTATAGTTATATTTTGACGCAACTAAAATATATATCACTTTATACTCGATGGCAATTTCGCGCAAAACGTGCTCAGACCTGCTACCGCAGAAAGGGGGGGGGTGGGGTTTCGGAGGTGCGGGTCTGTGCTGAGACTAGTCAATAATACACTGCGGGGGATTTCTTTCTTTTCATCCACATCTCATCTCTCCAAAGACACCACACGACGAGTGTTGTCCTTCATCAGCCCAAGCAAACAATGGGTCTCACGAGATTGCACCACGAGTCCAGCAACAAATGGTGTCAGTGGGAGTCCTTAGAGACGCCTACCACTTCGAAATCCTCTGCGAGACAGGGTGAGAAGTTGTGGTGGGCGCTTGCAACATGTCTCGTCCAATCAAGCCCCCAACTCCAAGCTTCATAAGCGCTGCCATGGGAGGCCATCCGAGGCCAATCACAGCTGGTTGCCCCAATGGGATAGATTGAGCGGATGACTTGACTGTCACTCTTCACAGCTTGAACCCTATGGTACAGTGAAGACGAGAGCCCGACTGCCGCCCACGCCGCCCTCAGAAGCCTGACTAACCCCTTGCCCCTGTCTCTTTTTTCCTCCATCAAGTTGTGCCTGGCGGGTCGCAGTATCTGGCCGCATATTGATCACCTCCTTGTCTCCCGAGTCTGGCCCTTCTTTTTTTTCCTGATCTGATACAAGACAGCTTTTGTTTCAACAAGTCCATCTTCAAGTATCTTTTTGTTTGTCTCTCTGAAGAGCTTCAGCTTGTGACACAGTTGAGCTCGACGTGGTGTTGTTGCTGTCCAAGAGTTGTGTTGATCTTCTTGTCTTATCTTTCACCATCATCACCAGCCTCAACACCAAGGAGGGGTAATCGCGAACCCCTTGACGAACGACGAGATCGAAAAGTTGAGCACCCAAAAGAACATCCGGAAATAACAAACACTCACCCAAGAGTGACAAGAGACTGTTTGTCTACCCGAATCCTTCGACACCCCGAAGCTACGCCATCCCGTTGTTGCGCATAGCCGCTCTCCCAAAATAACCACCACTCCTTACCAAGTTACCAGATATCTCTTCAGACACAGACAACATGTCTCGATCCCGCGGTGTTCCAGATGAGGAACTCTTCATCAGCAGACCTCGCCCTTCAGACGAAGACTGCGACAGTCCTACTGTTGAGCCTCTGAGAATCTTCAAGCCCATGAGCCCGAAACCACCAGGTGCCGCCGATAAGGCATCTTACAAGTACCCCGCCCCGCCATCATCGTCGGCAGCAGCGTCGTCAGCGTCAGCTTCCAAGCCGTCCATCGCCCCTTTACCCGGCCTCCCGGGCCTCCCTCCGCTGCCATCCTTCCCTCTCCCGCCCGGAGCTTCGAGCTCGGCCGCCCCTCTTCCGTACCCGGACGACGATCTCTCTCGACCTACACAGGCCTCCAAGCCCGCCCGAGCCCCATACCCCGTCGACGATGTGCGCAGACCCTCTCCTGCCTCCAGCACTGGGCGCATCTATAGCCCTCCTCCGACCTCCTCGAGCCCCCAGCTACACAACGATACCACGCCGAGGTTGAACATAAGTCCCATTGACAAGAAGCCTGGTTTGGCTGATAGAAGAGGAGCTGTTCCCAAGCCTCTGCAGAGTCCGGATAGTCCCAACGGGGATGACTTGTTTGCGAAGCCCTTGGGCCGGCCTTCTCAGCAGCCAGCTCAGCAGCAAGCTCATCCTGCGACGAGAATCTCCAATGCCTATCAGCAAAAGCCTTACTACCCTCCTCCCGGAGGTAGCAACGTTCGCAAGAACTCGGAGCCCAGCATTGCCCGTATCTCTTCGACGGCCTCCACTTCCACCACGAGAGCTAGCCGTGGATCGCCTCCTCCCCCGGAGACGCCCATTGTTGAGCCTGGTGTGATTCCAGGAGGTGGCATCGAAGCGCGCTATGCGGCTGCTGGTATTTCGGGGACGGCGACTCTCACGAGTCTCCAGGCGCAAACTGCGCAGAGTGCCGCGGCCCAGTCGAGGTTGGCGCAATATGGTGGACAGAGACCTCCTTCTCAACCACAACATAGCCAGCTTGGTCAACATCCTGCCCTCGCCCAGCAACAGCCTCCAGCTCAGGCGCAACCACCTCGGCCATGGACTCCCACCGAGTCTCCAGACCAGCAACCGTTTGGTCCTCCTACCGTGTACCAGGGTGATGCGGTAGCTCAGAACCCTCAGCCTGCGAGGCCCCAGCCCCAGCAGCAGAATAGCTTCAACCTGCCCAAGAACCCTGAGCCTGCGAGCAATGCGCCGGCTGGATCTAGTCTGCAAGTGAGCGTTCTGGAGCAGGACTTCCAGCGTATGCAAGCTTCCACTCCTCCTCCGGCTTATAGCAGTGTCACTCCGAATGCTTCTTCAGCTTATCCGGCTGAGAAGCAACGGCCAACTCAGGCACACCCGGCTACGGCCAACAACAATGCCACCCCGAACCCGAATTCTCGTCCGGCAACCGCTGCTTCTGGAAGTAGTCGGCCCGTGAACACTGCCTCTCCGGCCCCCTCTTCCTCTATCCACAAGCCTAAGCCCGTTGCCGTTGCTGCTCCTCAGACTCCGGCCCAACAGCATCCCGGACACCCGGCCTTTGCCAACGAGCCCCAGCAACACCCAGCTCAAGCTGCTCACAATGTTGGGCATCCGGCCTTGCAACACACCCCGTCTCTCATGGCTTCCACCCAGGCACCTCCCCCGTTGCCCGAAGGCTGGATCGCCCATCTTGACCAGAACTCTGGCCAGTACTACTACATCCACCTAGCCACCCAGGCCACGCAATGGGAGTTTCCCAAGGGACCCAACCCCATCAACCACGAAGCCGCTCCGTTGTCTCCTACGGCTTCAACCTACGGCAACCCGCTCGCCTCCCCCTTACTCGGCGGCAAAGCCGGGCTGGCCTCTCCCATGTTCCACCCACAAACCCCTGGGTACGCCGAAAGCATCATGACCGTCGCCTCCGCCGCTCCCTCGGGCTTCACCGGCCCTCCCCCCTCCGCCGGCGTCGACATGTACAAAATCATGCCCACCAACGGCGTCTACTTCGGCCCTTACCTTCGCTACGTCAACATGGACCTAGAAAAGGGTATCTGGCACGGTAGCATCATGATCGTGACCGACGCTCCTCAACCACCCACCATCCACATTCATTTGTCTGTCGATTTGTCTCCCAACCCGCGCCAACTGATCCCCCACAACATCTGGACGCACCAGCGCTGGGTATTCTACAAATACGACATGGACCTGCAAATGTCCGAACACGGCACCGAGCGGTGGACCTACGCCGTAACCTCCCACCTCGGCTGCACGCGCTACGAATTTATTGTAGCAGGCCGTTACGAAACGGGATGGCGGATGATCGCCCACTCCGGCAACGACTTTGCCCCCTCAACAAACCAATCCGAGCGCGCCAAGTTGGGCGGCGTGGGCTTCATGTGGAAAGACATTCTCCAAAAGAACGTCGAATGCGGCGGTTTCCACGTGCAACTAGGACTAGGCGACCAGATCTACGGCGACCGTTTGTGGAGGGAAGTACCCATCCTAAAACAATGGCTATCCATCGCGGGCCGCGAAAACCGCAAGAACGTAGCCTGGACGGCCCGCCACGAGGAAGACGTCACGCACGCTTACTTCCACTATTACACCTCCCACTTCGACCAGCCCTTCATGCGCGAAGCGTTCGCCCAGATCCCGCACGTCCTGCAGATAGACGACCACGACATCTTTGACGGCTTCGGCTCCTACCCGGAGTACATGCAATCCTCCGCCATCTTCAAAAACATTGGCCGGATCGCCATAGACATGTACCTCCTCTTCCAGCACCACACCACCGTCGAGATGCTACGCAACGTGTCTTCAGATATGGATTTGTTCACCATCACGGGCGCGGGGTGGCATTTCGTCAAGTACTTGGGTCCGGCGGTGGTGGTTGTTGGTCCTGACTGTCGGTCTGAACGCACGCAGACGCGCGTCATGGCGGGCCCGACCTACCAGGGGTTGTTCCCTAAAGTGGCGATGCTTCCGCCGAGCGTGCAGCATTGTATCTGGATGCTTTCGGTCCCGGTGGTCTACCCCCGTCTTGAGACGGTTGAGACGCTGGCGAATACGTTTGCGACGGGTAAGAAGGCTGTTAATACCACTTACAACTTGCTGGGGAAGGTGACGAGTTCGGTGGCGGGTGTGGTGGGTGGGAAGGAGGTGGTGGCGCATGGGTTTAAGGAGGTTAAACGCGCGGTGGGTAAGAGCGGGTTGATGGGGAATGTCCTAAATCAGTTTGGCGAGTTTGAGGTTGCCGAGGAACTGAAGGATTTGTGGACGCATGAGAGTAAGGATCTGGAGAGGACGTATTTGATTAGGACGTTGCAGGGGATTGCGCAGCAGAAGGGGATTCGGATGACTTTTTTGTCTGGCGGTTAGTTTTTTCCCTTTCCCCCCTCCCCCTTCTTTTCTTTCCCTTTCCACCCTTTCCACCCTTCCCCCTTCCCCCTCACTCTTCTCCTTCCTTTCCACCCCCCTATCCTCCATATACACGCGATGCTAACATTCCCTGTGTCAAAGACGTAACAACAGCCGGCGCCGGCCTGCTCCACGACCCCTCCCACCCTTCGGACCACAAAACCATGTACCAGCTCATAACCTCCCCCATCGTCGCCGCCCCTTGCTCCTCCTACCTTTTGAAAGCCCTCCACTCCGGTTCCAACTCCAACAAGTTACTTTACGTCCCATTGAATGGGCATAAGAGCACCCACGAGGTCTCCGACACCAAGGAAGACATGATGGAAATCTTCCACACCGACGCCAGCGGCGCGGCGAGGGAGTATAAGAAGTTGATGGCGAGGAGGAATTACGTTGCTATTGTTGCTTATGACCCGGACGCGGTGAATGGTAGCATGATGGGGCAAATGGGGTTGGGAGGACCGGGAAATAATGGATACGCGGCCAGTGTGCACTCGGGGGGCAGTGGAGGGGGACTGAATAAATTGAGTCTGGCGGTTGATTTTGTGGTTCAGGGCGATGGGGCGTTTACGGCTACTACCAAGTATGGACCGGTTATTGTGCCGCATTTGGAGTATGGGCATTAGTCCGTCGTCGTCTCGGTTTTTTAGCTGTCCGTCTTGGGTTGAGGGTGTGGGAGGGGGGACCTTCCTTGTATAGGTAGGGGGGGAGGGAGGATCTTCCTTGTATAGGTAGGGGGGGAGGGAGGATGGCTTTTGTTGCCTGGGCTGTTGTTGGCTGTAAGCGTTTGGATTTTGGATTTTGGGTTGGGTTTGGGCTTTCGTTGTTGTTTGATGTGATGGTTTTGGATACCGAGGTGGAAGCGTTGTGATAGCTTTTGGGGATTTGGTTTTGTTATGTTGTATGATCGGACTTGTTTTCAGATATTTTTCGTTTATATACCATTACTTTTGTTCTTTCTGTTAACTGATCCAAATCTGCTACTCGGCCATTTTCGGACGTTTTGAACTAAATTGAACTCTTATTGAAGTGTTGTCAAAGTGTTTTCAACGAGTTGTTAAAAGTGTTGTCAAAGTCTTGTTAAAGGGTTACTAAACTGTTAACAAAGTTTTATCAAAGGGTTATTGCCATATGGTGAATAAAGTTTTATCAAAATGTTTACAAACCAGTTGGTAAAAAAGTCTCGTTGAAGTCTTCTCTACTGTAGACGTTCATCAAAGTCTTGATCAAAGTCTTCTCAAGTCTTGCTCAAGTGTTTGTCAACTGGTTGTAAACCAGTTACTAAAGTGATATCATCCAGTTACTAGGTCTATAGTGTTAACTTCTTCCTTGGTTGTGCGAGCCTGGCTGTTCCCATGTCCATTTCCATCGAGGATTCAAGCTGTTTTCTTTTTGTGTTTCTGATGGTCCATTCATTTTACTGCCTTGTGCTTCTCCGTTTTTAGTAACTGTATATTGGGGATGGGTTTCTGTACTTCGAATCGCATATATTCGTATTTCCTGAGGGTATATTCACTCAAGCTGTTTTCTTCTTCTAAAATATGTCCAAGTAGCAATGTAACTTTATCAGATGATGGGGATTGTGTCCGGCTATTTGGGTACTCTATATTTGCGATAACACCAGCTCGGATTTTTTTCCTTTACTATTTTGTTTCTTTCCTCGAGTTTTTTGTTCCAGCCCTTTCCCTGCTTTCCCTCATTCAACTTACTGAAGTTGTCAGGACGAAGTCGCGTTTGAGGAGCCTTACACTCTTGTGATAAAACGCAACTGGGCATACACGTGTCCGACTGAAGTATCACTTCCTTGCATGCCAATTTGCACCAAAGTAAATCCTTTATGTTGTGACGGGACCACAACATAAGAAAGATATCACACCGAGATGTTGCCTCGTGGAACAACATCTTCAAGGTGGTCCAATGCATTAACGTGAGGAAGGAGAATTGTAAATCTGAAATGAACAGAAGACGGTATGCTAAAATGACCCCAGAGTAAAATCCACAAACCAAACTATGCTACGTACTCCCCAAGCGATCTTGTTGCAGTACTTGAGTTTACCGGAGACTTCCGCCGAGCCTTATTTCTTATATTGATGCTTTTGACCAATAGTAAGTTATTCCGGTGCTTCATCTACTCGAGGCTTGGGTGTAAAGGCCAGCCTCGGCAAAGCCGCCTAACTGATGGACATATCGAGGAGGAGGTTATGAGACAGAGATGCAAGTCCGAACTCTTCTGGAAGGGTTGGTTACCGATACCCAGCTTGTGTTGGGTATCACTGACAAGTGTCTATCGATCTCTTGTCAGGTTTCAACCTTGACTAAGATTTGTGATAGTCATCCTCAGTCATTTTCATCCCAACTTGTGACGAGGTTAGGTTTCGTCTGAAGACTTCAGATCAGAATCTTCGGATGACAGAATGCCGGAAGAAACCCAATAACCCAATGAGCATAACCTGCCAACCATCGGTCGAAAGAGAGACGAAAAGCACGCTGCGCTTATTCCAACCTCACGACCGCGTCCAACAACGTCCAACAGCTTTCCGTCAGGCCTACAAATGCCATGCCCGATCGGAATCTGACGTTGATTGACGTCGAGGCACATGAACACCATGACCTTACTGTACTTCATCATGACTGCAGTGGCTTCTCTGCTTGCTTGACGATAGCAGGACCGACAAACGAATTTGAAGCAAGGAGAAGAATTCACGATAAGGATTGGGTAGAAGTATGCAATCGGAGAGGACGGAGGGGGGAAATATCTCGCCGGTGACTGCACCATGCCGAGAAACACACCATCACCAGGTACCGAAACCCCTCTTCTTGAACTTCTTCGCCTTCTGAGGGGGAAAGTGACTCTTCTTCATGGGAATTTTGTGAATGTCGCCTCCCATCCCCCCTCTGTAGGCCTCCTCTGTACACGTGTGGACTCGCTGTTGGGCTTTTTGGGCGTGACAGAAGAGCGAACAGCCAACCAGTGGGAGAGGTTCCGGGTGGCAGCTTTTGTCAGAGCTTGTGAAGAAGAGCGAGGGAAGGAAATCGGAATGGGCCAATTGAGCGGTGAGAAACTGGATGGCAAGGGTAGACTGCCCAGAGGAAGGGCAGAAAGGATACCCACCACTGTAGGCCGGTGTACACCACCTTTCAAGTACCTACCCCCCGGCTGCAAATCATGATTCGGCCGCGGGAGTGTTGAGGGCGCGGGAGTCGGGACATGTTGTGAGACACACACACACACACGCACACAAGAAGACTGGAAGAGAGGGGGAGAATGAGATGAGGGTAAAATGAAGGTGGTCGGCCTCAGTTGGTGGCCGCACTGACTGGCAAAGTGGCAGGTGGTGAACTTTGAGGAAAAAGTTCAGCTGGGTTCGAGACGTGAGAAAACATCGAATTGGGAAAAGAGGTCGGGGCCCGGCCAAAATGTGTGGGGCCGTCAGTTCCAATGTTTCGATTCGTGGAGATCCGTCCCATCCTCCAGTCTGAGTCTCCTCACAAGCTCGCCAAGATTGTCAAGGATCGCTCCTTCTCCCGCGAGTGGGGAGGGAACATCGTGTTCATCCCAAGAACACAAAATGGAAAGAGGGAAAAAAGCACGGCCCCCTCTTCTTGTCTTTTTCACGCCTGCCCTCTTTGAAACTGTCGTTCGCCGCGGTTGTTGGCATTTCATTTTGACTTTTGACGCCTCTCGACGCCTTGGGTTCGCTCCTGCCACCCGAGGAGATCAAAATTGCGGGTCTCAAGAGTATCATCAAACCAATTGGGATTGGTTCACGTAGCAATTGGCAGAACTGACAGGATCGGGGTCTTCTGTCTCCACGCAGGGCATCGTCGGTTCGGCGCTTGTTCCTTCCTTCTCAGCTCGTGGAGAGGCAGTAGGGAACACAGGCAATTCCCTGGCTAATTCCATCTGATTGTAACCTTTCATCTTGACAAAGTCTCTTTGGGAATTGAAGGGACTCTCTTCAACACTCTATCAACCATCTCAACTCTACCACACACACTCCTTACAGCAGGGCTGAACAGAGTGTCCAAGGGTCCAGCCTCATACCACACAACACCAACAACAACACCAACAACCACCAAAACGACTTCTTACAACACTCCATATACCCCGGAAAATAAACAAAATCAATAATTGTTAACGCTGTTCGCTCTTTTGCGCTTTTGCTGCCGGGGGACCCTTCAACCAGGGAAAAGAAGAATCCATAATCGAGATCCGAACCCCAGTCCATTGCCCCCCCGTCCCCAGCCTCCAACCGAGAAGCAGCTCTCAAGCTCTCAGCTCCGTACGTGTGAGAATCCATGACAGACAACTTTGATCCCATCCTCTCAACCAAAATACACCATACACCATACATACTATCACCCCATAGTGTCTAGTATCGCGATCGCTTACCACTTAGTCGTAGTGTTTGCAAAAGACTATCGATACCCATCTTTTACGCGAAGAAAAGAAAGCTTAGACACGCCCATACTGAAACGACTGTAACGAATGAACGACACCCCCTACCAATTGCATCAGTATCACCGACGACGCATACCCATTGCCAACCACAGATGAATGGCCCGTAACGAAACATATCACACATAAACCCACGCGGTCAACAATGATTCCGCGAGACCAACGCCGCCGGAGCCCCGAAAGGGAGCGCCGCCGACGCGCTGACCGCCGCCATTCCAGAGAACAGCTCGCCGCTGCCGCTCTCGCCGCCGCCGCCGTGAGCCAAACCGCGGTTGCCGGCCCGTCGTCATCCAACAACCGATCCCGCGCCAACTCCAGCACTTCGTCTTCCGCCGTCACCTCCTCCGACGAAGATGCCGCCCCCAAGAAGACCGGATGGGGCTTCCGCTCTTTTTTCTCCATGGCACCCTCCAAGAAGGTTCGGAAGCGCCGATCTTTTCGCAAAAAGAACTACTCCTCGTCTTCCGTCGACAGCAACTTGGCTTATGGAGGATACGGGTCCAGCAATAGGTCTTCCATGGAGTCGCAGAGAGGTGCTAGGAGGAGGAGTGGGCCGCAGAGGAAGATTAGCCAGACCTATTCCCAGCACTCCCACCACGACAAGGAATACCAACAACACAAGGAGCAGCCCAAGGATCATCAGTACCAGGGTCACCATCAGCAGTATGAGCCTCAGCATGAGTACCAGCGCCCAGAATATGTGCCCCAGGATGGATATGCGCATTCGGACCAGACAACTCCACGACCACAACACCCGCAACCGCAATACCAACCTCCCCATCCCGAGCCGCACTATCGCTACCAGCATCAACAATATCACCAGCAGCAACCCCATGCTTACCAGCACCCGGCGCAGCACTACCATAACCTGCACGAACACGATCCAGAGCTCTTCACTCCCGATGGCCGACCAAACTTGGCGCGAACCAAGACCGACGAGGAGATTATCGAACTTGGGCGCAAGATTTCTGACCTCGCCAGGGCCTCCAACCTTCGTGATCTGGAAAGGGCTGGCAAGCAGCGTCCATCCCAGCTGGTAGGTGCCGCGACCGCCATCTCCAACTTTCGCCGCCAGAATTCGAGGAGGAACGGACGCCGCGGTCTTGCTCCCTCCAAGTCCAAGCGTAATGAGCAGCAGGATGATCAGGAGGGTTGGGTTTCTGCTTCGGATTCCGATTCCGATTCCGACTCGGGCGACAACACGGAAGACCCCAGTGCAAGTGACTCTGACCTCGCCTATGGTTCCTCACCTCACTATTCGGACGACAAGCTGTCTTCTCCGGCTGCCCCGCCTCCACCGCCAGCTATCAGCCCTGTGAAGCCCTATGTCAGGAACAAGGCCATCGACCCATCCAAGTTTGGTCCCGTCAACTCTCTGCACGGTCTTGTGACTCCTTTGAATGGGTTCCGAAACTCCGAGGACACGCCTACACCACGTCCGACAAAGCCTTGGCTTAACAGATTCGAGAATGAGCCTCTTCCGGAACACCCTACCCCGGCGGACGAGCTGGACACGCCTATGCAGATGGTCTATCCGGTGGCTACCCCGGATCCTCACAGGTTCGATGCTGTCACCAGTCCAACTCTGGTATCTGGCTCGCCTCTGATAACCTCACGACCTGTTGCTATGGCCATCCAAGCTCCTAAGCCCCGTGTTCCGGTCTCGACACGCGCCCTTGAGGAACATCCGATGCCGCGCCAGAGATCCGCCGATGGTAGGCATCTTGTCGCCGACCCTGCCTTGGCCAAGTCCCGTACAAATGCAGCTGATAAACATGAAGTGATCCGAGACGATACGCCGCCATCCAACTACCGACAACATCGCTCACGTGCTTCTCATGAGAGCAATGGTTCCGCTCATCCGTCTCATGCTTCTTACCACTCTCATCACTCTCACCAGTCTCGCGCCAACTCCCAAACCTCTCAAGTTACTCAGATTCCAGTTCACGTCCAAGTGCCACTACCCACGGCCCGTGACCTCGAGTTCGATGACTGGCACGACTTTGAGGATCGCAAACCCCGCCAACTAACCTCCGAAGTCCCCAAGTTCACTGACCCAGAAGCTGCCGGAGTTGCTGCCACACTCATCGGAACTGCTCTCTTCCAGGACCGAAACCGACGAGACGACGAGGAGGAACGCAACCTGGACCCTAACCACGTTCTAGCCGAGTACAAGCAACGTGTCCAGCAGGAGGAAGAGCAGCGCCGGAAAGCCGAGGAGGCCGAGAAGGAGCGTCTTGAGAAGGAGCGCCAAGAACGGGAGGCCCGTGCTGCCGCCGCCATCAAACGGGAGCGTGAAGCCCGTGAAGCTCAGGAGGCTGCCGAACGGGAGGCTCGCAAGAAGAAGGAGGCAGAGGAACGTGCCGCTGCCGCTGCTCTTGAACTTGCTGCCCTGAGAGAACGCGAGGAACGGGAAGCGCGTGAGGCTCTTGAGAAGATGCAGAGGGAGGCTGAAGAACGCGCTGCTGCTGCCGCTGCCGCTCAGCGGGAACTTGAAGCCCTGGAGAAGGCCCGTCGCGAAGCCCAGGAACGCGAGGTCCAGGAGGCTATCGAGAAGGCTCGCCGTGAAGCCCTTGAACGTGCCGCCGCTGCTGCTGAGCGGGAACGTCAAGAGCGCGAGCATCTCGAGAAAGTCCGTCGCGAGGCGGAGGATCTTGCTATTGCTGCCCGCCGAGAGCTTGAGACCCGCGAATCCGCGCTTGAGGCTGTCGCCAAGGAAGCTAGGCGCCTCCGTGACGAAGCCGATTACCGTGAGCAGTACGAACGCCGTGTCCGCGAGGCTCGTGAAATGCAGTACAAGGAAGAGCGAAGAATGCATGATGCTCGGTATCGGCATGAAAGGGATAACATGGTTGTCGATGTTGAGCCAAGGCATCGTAGCACTAGCCGCCAATCATCGAGGAATGAGTCTCCCGAGGAAAGGCGCTCCAACAAGGGTAAGGAGGTCGATCGCGAGGAGCACCATCGTCCCAAGCCCCAGGCTGTTACCGTCATCAACGAGCGCGATGTTCCCAAAGAAGAGCCCAAGCCCAAGGTCGAAGAACCCACCCGATCCGTTCCGGAGAAGAAGCGAGAGAGTATGGGCGACACCCTAAACCCGAAGCCCAAGAAGCCTAGTAAGGAGGAAAGACGTGCTAAGCGTGCTGAAACCCTCCGACTCCTCGCCGAAATGCAAAAGGAACTCGAGCTCGAAAAGGAACGGGCAAGGAAGTTGGCCGAGTTGGAGGCCGCTAAGCAACAGCCCAAGGACGAGGAACCGCGCAAATCCAGCCCGCCTGTTGTGCCAGAGTCTTCGAAGTCCGCCCTCAAGGACCAGGTTAGTGACGAATCCAAGGAAGCGCCAGCTCCGGGGCCATCTCCCGCAAAGTCTCCCAACGACATAATTGACCCATTCCAATTTCAGGTTCCGGATGATGCCTTCCCAACACCGGTTTATGCTACCCCGGCTAGGCCACTGACTCCTCAGATCTATACTGCCCCTGAGCCTGATTTCTCGCCTCCAAAACGCCGTACCGTAACTCGTGCCCTAACTGATGCGGAACTTGAGATTCGCGAGAGAGTTACTCGTCGTGACTCCTTTGAAATCGAACAGCGTCGGGAGGAAATTCGTAGGAGCAGGCACGCTTCGGAGCAGCCGCCTCGCAAGACCGACACGGACACTTTGATGGCAGAGAAGCCCGAACGTGAGAGGAGCCGCAGCCGTAACCGCTCGGGAAGCCGTGTCCGTGAATCCGAGCCCCTACGAGATACCACCGAAGAGCCTGGGCGTGCTCGCAGCCGAAGCCGTCAACCCAGCCACGTTCGCGAGGCCGAGCCGAAGCCAGATCCTCAAGCTGAAGCCAACAAGTGGTATCGTGACTACGTCCACAGCCGCCGGAACGAACGCTTGCGCAGCGAGTCCCCTAACCGATCAGTCGTGGACAAGTACGACGACTCCAAGTCCGAACCCTCGTCACCTGTCATCGTCACAGCGGAACCAACCATTATCACAGCCGAACCTAGCTGGGCCACCGATGAGCCTGCAGACGATGGAAAGCCAAAGAAGAGCAAGTACGCCGAGCCCAATGCCGATGTGAGGATCGATCATGTCATCTTGCCGAGAGATTTGCATAGGTTCCTCAAGCCGGCAGACGATCACACCAGCCTTCACGCGTCCAACGAAAAGCCAATCTTTACCACGAGAGACCCGTCGTGTGAAAGGGAGAGGCCGTTGTTGAACTTGGTCTTGCCAACACCCGCGCCTACGCCTACTCCTGAGCGTCAGCGGAGGGAGCGCGCTAAGCAAGCTGAGGAGGAAGCCATCGAGACTAAGCCTTCCGAGGAGCCCAAGGCCGCCCCCGCCGACGAAAAGAAGCCAAACTACATCCTCAACGCCCGCGGTGAAATCGAAATCGTCGCCCCTACCCCGAAAGATGAGGATAACGAGTCTGTCAAGTCAGATGGCTGGGTCGAGCCAGTTGCTGATACCGGATTGACACATGTTGTTGCCGACAGGTCGAGGCAAGCGGCTGTGGACGCGATCAAGCGCGCGTTGCAACCAAAGAGGCAGAGGGCAGCTAGCAGTGCCTGGGGAGCGCTTGGTGGTGCGTTGCTCAAGAAGGTCGCTGAGGATAAGAAGGCGGCTGCGGAGAAGAAGGCCGAGGCACCGGTTGCAGAGATGAGCGTTCCTTCCGAAGTCGAGGAAAAGGTTGAGGTCCCGCCTGTGGTTGTTGAATCTCCGATTGCTGAAGAGGAGAAATCGCGGGAGCTCGAGCCCGAGACAAAGTCGGCTGACGTTGTTGCTGCACCAACAAAGGACGAGGTGCAGCCGGACGTTGAAGTACCCCGCCAAGACCTGCATCCCGCTGCCGAGCCGCATTCGGAGCCGCAACATCAGGCGGTGCCGATTCCCGAAATTGCCATTCAGGCACCGGAGAGCCCGAAGGTGATTGAAGAGCCCAAGTATGAAGATGCTAAGGAGGAGCTCAAGGTGGAGGAGGAGCGTGCGCTACCGGAGGAAGGATCTCATGAAGAGAAGGGAGATGAGGCTACGCGTCAGGTATGATGCATGCACCACCATCTAAGCCGACGAACAGGTTACTAACCAGTTATAGATTGTCGATGAACCATCAAGTAGCCCCGTCAAGCCCAAGCGCAAGCTCCCGAAAGGCGTAGTAGAGCCGCCAATTTTCTCTCCCTATCGCCCTACCTTCTCCGATAACTTCGCCGACGTGGTCTGCGGCGAGAACCCCAACCCCGATACCCATGCCGATACTTACACATGGCGCCGTGATGGCGTAGCAGCCGAGCCGGAAACCACACAAACTTCTACGGGCGACGAGTGGGAGTCCCTTCCGCGAAAAGTGGAAAGTGATGAGGATGATACCACGACGAATCCGAAGAGGACATTCAATCCGGATAACCGAGAGCCGCCAGATCCGATAGGGAAGGAGTTATCGTTTGAGGTTGTTGAGCCCGAGAGCTCCCAGTCTAGCTCCTCTGATGAGATGAAAGAAGAGGAAAAGGGTAAATCGGACCGCAGACCCAGCACCGAGTTCATTGACTTCCTGAATGATCAGACCAATGGCTCGACATCGAATCGCAAGCACGATCACATTATCACCACCACCGAGTTGAACGGCAGCAACGAGGAGCAGTCTTTTTTAGGTAATGCCGGCACCCATGGCGCAGGTGCCGGCTCGGCAGAAGATTCCGAGGCTGCGACCGCTTCTGACAGGAAGGAAGCGGAGGCCCAGATTCTCCCTCGCCCAAATGCCACCCAGGCCTCCATGGAAGATATCATCCCCGTTGCTGAGGAGGAAAAGGAGGAAGAAACTAAGAAGTTGAAAGACTCGGATAGTGCCCCCGAGCCCACGCCATCTCAACAACTGCGACATACCGACTCTCGGTTGATCGATCCCGAAGTCCTAGTCCACCGCCCCATCACCCCCGCCATCGATCCCCAGTATGGCGATCTCCTCCCTTTACCTCCCTACCCTACTACCTTGACGGGACCTGGGTACCGCTACCTTGAAGATGTACTACCCTCGCCACTTGATCAACTCCCTGCTCTACCAGAAAGTCGACCGTCCACTCCTCCACCCACTTCCCGCTCCTCAAGTGGAAGCAATAATGCCTTCCAAGCCGCTGTCGCAGCAATGATGGGCTCTCAAGCACTAGTCAGACGCCAAAGAGAGCAGCGAGGTCACACCCGCTCTCGCTCTGCCCTTGATGGCACCTCCTCCTCTACTGTCCCAGTGAGAGTCCCAAGTCAGACTGCCGTGCCGATTCAGTTTAGACTAAAGGGGAAGAGATCCGGGTCCGTACATTCCCTTCCACCACCTGAAGCTTGGGGACAAACGCCCGTGTCGAGGCCGGCTAGCGCTCATGGTGATGTTGCTTCTGGGGGAAGTGGAACTGGCGGTTCACCAGTGAGAAGTAGACCGAGACCAAGTTCTTGGGAGAGCTCGATGAGGGAGATGAAACCGCTTTATCTTGTTGAGAGGAATGCTTCATCAACGCCGGTGGTTAGTGACGCTGATGAGGTCTTGCCACCCCCTGAAAGCTTTGAGTTGCCGGAGGATGATGATTTGGATTTGTTGCCTGCTCTGCCGGAAAGTGTGGGTGGTAGTGCGTGGGGGAGTGATGCTGGGTCACCACTCGTTGCCCCTGTGAACCTTGAGAAGCAGATGCCGGTTGACCATCAGGAGATTCTTGAGCGGGTTGAAGTTCCTACAACCACCCCGGCTCCTGCCGAAAAGGCCTCTCCCGCTGCTGAGGATGTCAAACTCCCAGTTGATGAAGACCTCGATCTTCTCCCTTCCCTTCCTCAAAGTGACGCTGGCTCACCTACCGCTACACCCATGGAGCTCTCGAAGGAACTACCCGTCCCTGCTGATGAGGTCCTGAAGCAAGTCGAACCTTCCAACCCCGCTCCTGTTGAGGCTCTTGCTCCTGCTGAGAAGGCTCTTCCGGTCCCTGAGAACATCGAGCTTCCAGCGGAGGAGGATCTGGATCTCCTCCCCGCTTTGCCAGAGAGCCCAACGACCGAAAGTGCTCTTCCGGTTGCTGCCGCTCCAGTGTCAGTTCCTCAACTTCCCGAAGATGATGCTGCTGATGATTCTACCGAGGTAATCAAGGCCGTTGAGGCTGAGGCTGAGGCCCCTGCTCCAGTCGAGAGGACTCTTCCTTCAGCTGAGACTGTCCAGCTCCCGGTTGATGAAGACTTGGATTTGTTGCCGGCTTTGCCTGAGAGTCCGGTCACTGAGGTTGCCGTGCCCGTTGATCTCTCAAAGGATCTGCCCATCGGTGAGCTTCCCAGCCTGGTTCCCGCTGAGCCCACCGCCGAGGCTTCTATTGAGGTCCCAGTTGAAGAGACCTTTTCTAAGCCAGAGGAAGTTCAGCTCCCAGTTGACGAAGACTTGGATCTGCTGCCGGCTTTGCCTGAGAGCCCGGTCACTGAGGTGGCTGTTCCCGTGGGGGGGTTGTCGGTGTCGGTCCCGCAAATCTCAGCACCAAAATCGATGGGTGAAGCTTCTGAGGTTGAGCCTGAGCGTGAAGTCGAGGTCCCAGCCGCTGTTTCACCTCCGGCTAAACAAGTCCTTCCTACTCCTGAGGAAGTTAACCTTCCTGTCGATGAAGACCTCGATTTGTTGCCGGCTTTACCTGCGTCTCCTACAACCGAGTCCGCTGTGCCTGCTACTCTGCCAGCAGATGATCTAGAGGTTGTGAAGCAAGCTCCGGTGACTGAGATTCCTGAAGTCGTTGAAGCTCCGAAGGCCATTGAGGTTCCTGCTCCGGTTGAGAGGGGTCTTCCTACCCTCAAGAAGGCCAAGCTTCCCAAGGATATTGAGCTTCCCGTTGACGAAGATCTGGATCTCCTTCCTGCACTCCCCGAGAGCCCGACAACGGACGCTGCTGTGCCTGTATCCTTGCCTGCAGTTACTCCTGATGCTGCCGAGGAAGCGTCGCAGGTTGTTGAGCAAGCTCCGGCTTCTGAGATTCCCGAGGTAGTTGAGGCTCCAAAAGCCGTTGAGGTTTCCGCTCCGGTTGAAAGAGATCTTCCTTCTGCCGAGACCGTTAAGCTTCCCCTCGACGATGACTTGGACCTTCTTCCAGCTCTACCGGAAAGTGGTCCCGCTTCCCCTGGTTTGAGTGAGCCTACCTCGCCTATTTCCGTTGGTGAGGGTGAGGGCTTCTCAACCCCCGCTGAAGAGGCTCTATCTGAGCCAGAGGCTGTCATCAAACTTCCAGCGGACATCAAGCTTCCTGTTGATGAGGACTTGGATCTCCTTCCCGCTTTGCCGGATAGCATTGCTACGTCACCCACTACCGAGACCGCGCCCCTTTCTCTACCAACCTTGGCTCCAGAGGTTGCAGAGGATGCGGAGGAGACACCTAAGGTTGTTGAGCGTGAAGCCTTGGTCCCAGAAAACATCAAGCTACCGGTCGATGAGGACCTTGATCTTCTTCCAGCTCTTCCTGACTCTCCGGCTGTCGAGACCACGCCTTCCATCCCTGGCTCGGCTCCCGCAGATGAAGAGGTCGCTGAGGCGATCGAGACACCAAAGGTCATCGAGCGTGAGATCCCGGCCCCAGAAAACGTCGAGCTACCAGTCGATGAAGACCTCGATCTGCTCCCCGCACTTCCTGCAAGCAGCCCTGCCTCTCCCACCAAGGAGCATGCATCCCTCGCTACCTCACCCGTTATCGCTCCTGCTGTTGAGAAGGATATCGATGTCGAGGCTGAGCCTGTGCCGGAAATCAGCCGTGAGTTGGAGGTTCCCAAGGAGACCATCTCTGTACCCGAGCCGGAAAGCATTTCATTGCCGGTTGATGAGGACCTCGATCTCCTGCCCGCACTTCCTGCAAGTGGCCCCGCTTCGCCTACAAAGGAACATGCTTCTCTTGCCACATCGCCTGTCGTTGCTCCTGCCTTTGAGAGGGAGCTCGTCGTAGAAGAGGAGCTTGTCGCTGAGAAGGAACCGGTTGCTGAGGTGTTACCGGAAGTTGTTGATGCCCCTGAGCCCAAGCCCGAGCCAGCAGCCATCTCTCTGCCTATTGATGAGGATCTTGATCTCCTTCCTGCTCTTCCTGACAGTGTTCCTGTCTCCCCAATCAATGAGCATTCTTCACTGGTTACTCCGCCTGTCGCCGAGAAGGAACTCGTTCCCATTCCTCAGCCTGAGCCGGAAGCCATCTCCTTGCCAGTGGACGAAGATCTAGACCTCCTACCTGCTTTGCCAGAGAGTGCGCCAGCTTCGCCTACCAAAGAGCATGCTACTCTTGCAACCTTGCCGCTTGTTGAAGCAATTGTTGAGAAGGAACCCATTGTCGAGATTGCGCCTGAGCTCATGCCGCTACCTGCCGACCAGGACCTGGATCTTCTTCCAGCTCTCCCTGAAAGTGGCCCGGCCTCGCCAACTAAGGAGCACGCTTCTCTTGCCACTTCTTCCCCAGTCATCGAAGCGGTTGTTGAGCCCTCCGTCGTGGAAAAGGAGGAGTCTGCCGTTGAGAAGGCCCCTGAGGTTGATATTGTGCCTGAACTTCTGCCTCTGCCTAAGGATCAAGATCTGGATCTTTTACCAGCTCTTCCCGAAAGTGAGCCTGCTTCGCCTACCAAGGAGTTTGCTCTCCCGGTTACGGCTCCGGTTGAGATCCCAGAAGCTACTTCTGAGGCTGCCCTTGAGACCGAAGAGACTTCCAAAGCCATCCCTGAAGTCGTCCCTGAACTTCTTCCTCTTCCCAAGGACCATGATCTGGACCTGCTTCCCGCGCTCCCTGCAAGCGGTCCTGCCTCTCCTACGCAAGACGAGTTTGCGGCACCTGTGGCTGAAGTTGATGAGGTTCCTGTTGATAGAGAGGTCGAGCAGCCTTCTAAGGACTCGGAGGATGTTTTGTCTATTACCATCCCCGAGGCTGAGTCCGTACCACTTCCTGCCGAGTCTGACGATGGTCTCTGGGCTTTGCCTTCCCTGCCCCAGAGTCGTGCCGGTTCAGGATACGCCTCGCCTATTACTACTACTCTCCCTGTCGAGGTCTCCTCACCCGTCAACCCCATCCAAGAGACGACCGAGCTGCCCATCTCCGTCGATCCCGAGACTGTCCGCCTCCCATCCGACGACGGCCTCTGGGCGTTGCCTTCCTTGCCCACAAGCCGCGAAGGATCAGGATATACTTCGCCGGTTATGGCAGTGCCTACTTTCGGTGTCGAGCCGCCCGTCGAGGATCTTGATGAGTATTTCCCTGATCAATCTGACAAGGAAGCTGTTGTCGAGAATGACGCGCCCAAGGATTTGGTTGAGGAGGTTGTTGAGAAAGAGTTGCCGGCCGATGCTCTGCCTCAATTGCCTGCTGATGAGGATCTTGACCTCTTGCCTGAGCTGCCTGCAAGTCGTAGTGATTCGCCGACTGCTCAGCCCTCAGCACCGCAGATTGAAGAAGCTGTTTCCGAAGAAGCCGAGAAGGCTATTGATGCACCTGTCACTGAGCGTAAGCTTCCTGAAGCAGAATCAGTTTCTCTGCCTGTTGACGAGGATCTTGATCTCCTGCCTCAGCTTCCCGAAAGCAGGAGCAGCTCCCCGGGTTACGAGCTTCCGGTTGTCATTCCTGAGATTGAACAGGAACAGCCCATCATCGACACCGTCGCCAAGGATCTCGACCAGCCACAAGAGCCCAGCACTCCGGCCCTCTCCGAGCTTCCAGGCCTACCAACCGATGAGGATCTCGATCTCCTACCTGAACTTCCCGCAAGCCGTGGTAGCTCCCCCGATTTGGCTACTTCTGTGCCAGTTGAGGAAGAGCCGCCAGTTGAGAAGGAAGAGCCTCGGGCCGAAGAGTCTACGGAGAAGCAGCTTGTTCTCTCAGAGCTCCCGGCTTTGCCTGTGGGTGAGGATCTTGAGCTTTTACCTGAGCTTCCGGAGAGTAGGAACGATTCGCCTGAGCCGCAGGCTAAGACTGTACCAGCTGTTGTTCCCGAGAAGGCCGAAGAGATAATTGAGGAGCAGGAGCAGGATTCCAAGGTTATCTTACCAGAGGTTCTACCTTTGCCCGCCGATGAAGACTTGGATCTTCTGCCTGAACTGCCGCCCAGCCGGGGCAGCACTCCCGATCAAGAGGCTTCACAGCCAGTTGCCGCGCCCGAATCTCCCGTGGTTGAAGACGCTGTCAACGACATTTCACAAGTTGCTGAGGACCTCTCCAAATTGCCTGCCCTTCCCGCTGACGAAGACCTCGATATCCTCCCTGCCTTGCCTGACTCACCTGTTGTTGACAACTTCCCTGAAGAGGAGACGCAGACCACCCAGCTGCTCGAGGAGGTGTTCACACAGCCTGCTTGGGAAGAGACGCAGCCTACACAGCTGTCTGATGTCGTCGAGGAGGACCTCGCCGTTCCTGCCATCCAGATTGACGAGGTGTCCAAGGATCTTTCAGACCTGCCTGCACTTCCAGAGAGCAGAGCCAGCAGCCGTTCTGAAGACATTGAGACGGCTCCTAGTCTCGAAGACCCCTCTGAGCTGCCACCGCTGCCGGACAGCAGAGAAGATTCCCCTGAGCCAAAGTCACCTCTGCCAGTTCTTGGTGCACAGCCAGAGACGGAGTCACTTGCGAAGCAGATTGCTCCCAGCCGAGAATGGAACGAAGGCGAAACTCAAGGTAAGCCACTTCTTATCTACGAAAATTCGAACAAAGCTAACAATGCTACAGAAGAAGCCGAGCCCCTTCAGACGCCTAGCGAGATCATCGTTGGCCACGTCCGCCGTGACTCTTCTGAGGCTGCTCACCCAACCGACATCTACGAAAAGCCGTCCTCCCATGCCCAGATTACCGATCCCAACGAGATGGATTACAAGCTCGCCGAGACCATCTACGAGGACATGTGCGAGGATGACGCTTCTACGGTGGCTGCATCAGACGCTCCCAGCTTCTTGTCCGGCGCCAATGCGGAACAAAAGGAGCAGATTGCCAAGGCCCTGGCGGGCGACTCCGAGGCTACTTCTAGCTTGAGCCCGGAGAGCTCATTCAGGGTTTTGCAGTACCTGAAGAAGAGGGATGCGGCTATGAAGCAGGGTCAGACATATGAAGAGCCTGAGGAGGTTATTCCGGGACCTTCGTCGCAATATGAAGAAGAGGAAGAGCAAGTTCCACAGGAGATCGAGGAGGCACTAGAGGCTGAAGAGGTATAGTTCATCATGTCTATGAGTACGGTGTTACATGTTGCTAACAGGTTCTCCCAGCAGAACAAGAAGGCCAAGGGCGTATCATTCGTGTCACCAGAGACTGAGTCTGACCTTACTCCTTCGGCGACCGAGAAGCCCAACGTTCTCGACGACGAAGACATCTCATCCGACCAAAGCACCCCTCGCCAAGAGCTCAGGATCGGCATCCCAGGCCCCAGCTCCAGGGTAGCCAATCTCGAAGCGGTCAACAACGAGCTCGAGAATATTCCTGACACCGAAGAACCCTCCAAGGCTTCCACCGACGAAGATCAAAAGCACACCGAATCTACATCCATCCAGGAGTCCTCCAGCGGTGAACCCCAGCAACCCGCCAATGACGGCTCCATCCTCGGAGGCGGTATCGTCGCTGAGCCAGAGCGCCAGCCCCGACCAATCAAGAGGGTATCCAGCCCGGACAACCAGTGGGGCACTCTTGGCGACCTGGACGACCTGGACGACGAGGATGATGATGATGATCTCAGCGAATACTCGCCCGGCGGTACTAATATGAAGCGGTACTCGCTTACGAGATTGCCGACGTTCCCGGGTGTTACGGCCTTCTTGGGCAGGAACTTTAGGAGTAATTCGGCGCCCAATCCGTCGGATGTACCGGTGCAGGACGAGAGGGATTATTACTCTAGTGATGAGAGGGAGATGCTTGAGGAGGAGGAGAACAAGAAGCAGCAGGAGTTGTTGGGGGATGAGTTGGAGAGGAGGTTGGAGGTTGTGAAGAAGAAGGAGGAGGAGGAGGAGGAGATGAGAGAAGAGAGTGAAAAGGGTGAGGGTGCTGATGAGTCCCAGACTGTCGACGAGAAACCGGAACAACCGGCGGAAAGCCCACCTGAGCCAACGCAAGAAGAGGCAGTCCCGACTGAAGAGCCTGAGACAACTGAGAAGAAGGGTAAGAAGAAGAAAAAGAAGAAGAAGAATAAGGGGAAGGGCAAAGCCGTTGAGCCGCAGCCAGAAAACGAGGAGCCTGAGGCGCCACTACTACCAACAACACAAGCTGACCTGGAGACAACACTAGCACCTGAAGTCGAAGAGCCCAAAGAACCGGAGCCGGAGGCTACTGAAGCCGAGACCAAGGAGGAGGCCGTCGAACCAGAGGCCGCACCTGAAGCCGCGCCGGAAGCCGCACCCGCAAAGTCAAAGAAGAGTAAGAAGAAAAACAAAAGAAAGAACAAGAGCGCAGCTACAAGCAGCATCAATCTCGAGGAGCCAGCCATTTCTGACACAGCAAACCCTGCAGACGGACCTGGACTCGACCGACACAGCACCTGGCCCGTGGTAAAGAGCGATACCGTCCCAAGTGAAAAGAAGACAGCTCCGGAGAGCGAATCAAGTATGCAAAGCATGTTGTTACCTAGAGGTGAGGAATAGCTCTGTTGACATTTGGTTTTTGAAGCAGGAGAAGAAACCCAAACCCAAACCCCGGCCCTCGCCCCCAAGGAGTCGTCCGCCACGGAGGACAATGACAACACCACCACCACCACCACCATCCTTCTTCCCGAGGAAATCCCTCTCCCAGAGAGCGACGACCTCCTCCTCCTCTCTTCCTCCCCTACTCCATCCGATGTTGGATCCCCTACTGATGAAGCTCCTCTTCTTCTTCCTGAAGCAACTGGCCTTGACACAAACCCACAAACATCACAGGATACACAGGATTCTTTGGATTCAACTACAACAACAACAGAAAGCAGCAAACATCTCCCGAGCGAATCGCTTATCCCCCTGCCGGACCTTCGAGATATTACTGAGATTGCGGAGACCACGGAGCCTACGGAACCTACGGAGCCTACGGAGACTACGGAGACTACCAGTCAAGGCAACGAGGAGAAGACTGCCACCGAGACAATCACCATGGAGCACGAACCGGAGACCACGGAGTCAGAGACAGAAACCCCCGCGGCGGCTAAACAAGATGAGGTCACCACCGCCCCTGCCGCTGCCCCTGCCGCTGCCTCTGCTGATGGAGAGCAAACGGCTGGTGAGGGATTGGATGAAGGCGTCCAGACTGCCCCTGCACCACTTGAGGAAAGCAACAACACTGAATCTTTGATGACTGGTGAGGAGAAGACAATTGAGCCTCCAGTGGATATTACCAAGGACATGCCTCAGGAGCCAAAAACTGAGGAGCCAACTACAGCATCGCCAGATCTAGCTTCCCCGACATCAGAAACGTTCGCTCCCAGACTTCTGAGACGGTCAACTGCCAAGAAGGAAAAGATCAAGGCCGGCAAAATGTCCAACCCAGCGTCACCCACCTTGGGCACAGGCTGGGGCATCGCCAGCCCTCCTCAAATGAGCCTAGACAAGGCCCTGGAAGCCGCTGATCCCTTCGCAGATGGCGAGTTCGAGCGACGCATGAGGACCGTCAAGGCCAACAGGGAAGCAGAGCGCTCAGCCAAGATTGCCGAGAAAGAGAAGCTCGAGCGGGCGCTCTTCTTGCAACGCAGGTCTACCTTTGACGTTGGCAACTCACCAAAGTCTTCACACACCAGCGTCTTTGGCTCGACATCTTCCGTCGCCGTGGAGACTGGTTCCAACCCCGAAGAGAGGCCGGCTTATGCTCTCAAGCGCGCTAGCACCGTGGACAGAGCCGAGAAGAAAAAGAAGTTGGCTGATGACAAGAAGAAAAAGAAGAAGTCGGATTGGCCTGATGCCTGGCCGGAGGACTTTGATGAGGAGGCTACCATGCCACAAGAACCTGGGCATCCGAGCATGTGGCCGGAGTTGCACGGTAGAGCGTCGCCAAGCCCGATTAGAGGACGGTCGGGGTATAGGACGTCGACGCCGCTTGGGCAGTACATCGAGGTGGGTGTTAGCGAGAACACTGGTGATGATTTTGCTGACAAGTTTGGTGGTTTGCAGGACGGCGGACCTAACATGCCTCCCCCTGAACCCATTCCCGAGGTTCCCTCCAAGCCCATTCCTGATGTTGGCTCCGACACTGTCACTCCATCCTCTGAAACTACCAAGGAGGTTGGCGGAACCCTCAAGGCCTCCGCCAAGAAGGGCCGCAAGAGAAGAAGCTCGTCTCTTGCTGTCGCTACCGACAAGGAGGAGGACGCCGATGCCAACAACTCTGAGGCCGAACAAGGTGACTTGGACACCCAGCCATCCGGCAGCGTTCCCGCCAAGAAGTCCAAGAAGAACAAGAGGGGACGCAAGGGCAAGGGCAAGGCCACGGAATCCTCGCCTGCCGCTAATGCTGAGGATGCCGAGGGCCAGGAGGCTTCGGATGGAGACGAGGAGCCCTCTTCTGGCAATGCGAAGGACGCTGATGCTGGCGCCGCCGGCGATGCGACTAGCAAGAAGAAGAGGAAGAAGAACAAGAAGAAGGGATCTCAGGCTACTTCGGGTGTCATGAGCCCACCTTTGGAGCCCAACCCAGAAGTTGCCCAGCTCACGGCTCAGCTGGCTCAGCTTACCGATTTGGTTCAGCAGCTGGTTGTCGATAAGACCAGAAGTGCCTCGGCGGACCCGGCGATCCAAGGTCGCAGCAGGCGAAGCTCGAGTGTTACTAAGGGTAACCCCAAGATTCGCAGGACGTCCTCCGGAAATGGTGGCGATGGCGAGGCTCTCTACGACAGCGACGGATTCTCGATCCATGACGAAGACGAAGACGTCAACAACGACGACGATGCCGAGACGGCCGCACCGGACAACGAAACGACCAAGGCGAAGCGCTTCATGGGCGTGCCCTACCGACGCGGCAGCAAGTCCTCCAAGTCAGACAAAGACAAGCATCAACAACAAGTAGGCGAAGATCCAACCTCTGAGCTCGATGATCATGATGCAGGTGTAGTCATCCTCAAGACAATCACTCCAAGGGAGGAATCATCTGAGCAGACTGGCCACTCTCCATCATCATCCCCCCATCATCACTATACCACACACACACAAATTCGTGACGTTACCGCAGCTGACAACGAACGCACTCAACATAAAGAGCTCTTCGCAGCAATCGTCGACAACGGCAACGTCATCGAAATCAACGACTCTCGGGATTCCGAAGATGGGGTTAGGCTCGCTTCTGGGAGGCAGCAAATCGTCGGGCCCCAAGGAGATGAGCACCCAGACGAGCAGCCCGGAGCCATCCCCGCGGAACAGCTTCAGCAAAGACGGGGACGAGGAGGAGGCAGCCCAGGGCGAGGACAGAGGAAGACCGACGGACCCGGAGAAGAAGTATCCCCCCTCGGCCAGCAAACCCGTCAAAAGCAAGGTCCGCAGAGCGATGAGCGGCTTGTCGAGGACGAGGGGCGCGCCCAGTCTGGAACAGATCCCCGAGACGGAATTCGAGGATTCGGATTTGGAGGACGGAGCGACGTCGCCTGGGCCGAAGCCGGGCATGCTGAACAGAGCGATGACGGGCATGAGCCTGGACAAACTGGACTTCAGGAAGCCGAGATCATCGTCGGTGAGCGGAGAGACGGATCGCAGACCGGCCACGGCGACAGACGCGGAGTCAATCAATATGGAGACGGCGTCGATTACGCAGCCGAAGACGTCAGCCATGATGAAGAGGGCGTTCTCGGGTATGATTCCCACGACCTCGAAGTCAAGATCGAGCATGGATCAGTCCGAGACGGAGTCGATTTCCGGAGCCAGGCCGAGCATGATGAAGAGGGCCATGACGGGAATGATCCCGGGAGCTTCGTCGAAGCCAAGATCGAGCATGGACTCGACGGCGGAGCAGCAACACTACTCGGGCGAGCGCAAGATGAGCATGGGCTCGGCGTTCAAGAACTTCAGCATGACCGGCAAATCGTCCAGGGAACCGTCGAGGACAAGGGAGCCGACCAGTCGGGGACCGAGCATCGATCTGGGTCCAAGGGAGACGGACAGCACGGAAATCAGTCCCCACGAGAGTCCAGCGTTGAGACCCGAAGTGTCACCGGATCCGCACCCACACCAGCCAAAGCCGGGAATGATGAAGCGAGCGTTGACGGGTCTGAACCCAGCCGCTTCACGGCCGGAAGTGGGGGAGCGCCGCGAATCGGAACCGGTGCTCGAAAAGGAGAAGGAGAAGCACAAGACGCTCGACAGGCTGACGTTCGGTATGATGTCGAGGTCTCACTCGACAGCAACGGGCGTGGGAACGCAGACCCCGGATTCGGGGTTCAACAGCGGCGAACAGGAGATGCTGGAGCCATCGAGACCGGGATCTGGGTCGGGGTCTGGATCAAGCTCGATCCACCACCAGCCGGAAAAGAGCAAGACCAACAAAACAATGAAGATGCTCGGCCTGGGAGCGTTCACAAAGAAGGAGCACAAGAACCCGGAGCTGGTGGAGACACCCCCCGAGATGAGCAGACCCGGTTCGTCGGGGTCGTATCAGACCACGGCGCCAGCAACAAAGCCCAGGAGGCTGGATCGCACGATCTCGGGCATGAGTCTGTCCAGGCCCAGGAAGAGTATAAGCCAAGAGACGTCTCCCCTGGACGCGGACTCGAGACCGGGAACGGGTTCGTCAATGCAGCCACCGCAGCAGCCGCAGTTTGCGGTGAGACCGGATCCGAGCCCGGCGCCCAAGTCGAGGATGGCCAGCTTCAACAAGGTGATGACGCTGGGGTTGATCAAGGACAAGAGCGAGAAGACTCCGACACCCAGTCACCACGAGCCGGAGACGGCGACGCAGACGCCCATGGAATCATCGGCGAGCGCGCACTCGAATGGGTCGAGGCCCACGAGCTGGAACAGCAATCAGTTCCCGGACAACCTGGTACCACCATCGGAGGGCAGCAGCAGCAGCAAGCCGAGCAAGCCGCAGACGAGAATGGGGAGAGCCATGTCCGCTCTGAGCATCCCGACGAGCAGGAACAGTGTCAGTCAAGAGAGACCAGCGAGCTCATACCCGGAGACAACGACCAGCACCAATCTCACGGAACCGACAGACGTGACGGACGCGCACTCACATCACTCAGGCCAGACAGTGGCGACGGTGACGGACAGCAACAGCAAGAAGGAAAAGTCAAAGATGTCCTTCAAGAGCGTGGTCACCCTGGGAATGGCGAGCAGCAGCCACCGATCATCCAGCAGTCGGAGACAGAGCGTCGAGCACTCGACCCAGACGCCGCCACCTGCACAACCAGTGATGCCCAAGCTGGAACTCCCGAGCTTCGGCCTGGGAGATTCACTCCTGGGATCACCGCCCTCGACATCAGCCGGTCTCGGGACGCTCTCGCCACCCGGGACATCGTCAGGTCCGACGATGGGGTCGTCGACGTCAGCACCGCCGACATCTTACGGGTTCCCTCCCCCAGTCTCAGAGAGTCCATTCTCGTCGGAGAAACAGCCAAGAGACCCCGAGACGGCGAGCATGATGAACCGCAACGAACCAAAACCGGGGATGTTATCACGGACAAAGACGGCCATGAGTATAGGCAGTCGCAAGGACTGGAACGATTCGCCAGAGGCACAACAAGGAGCAGGAGGGGAGGAGAAGGAAAAGAAGAAGGTGATGAGTTCGAGCGCGAAAGCGAACTGGAATCGGGCGTTGATGGGGACGAAGAATATGGGCAAGATGGGAATGGGAGGGATGGGTATGGGGGGGATGTTTGGGAAGAAGAAGGAGAAGGAGAAGGACAGGGGTGTTTAGAGGGCACCTTGTTCGAATCCTGGTCTGAGGGAGGAATTGGGGTTGAGGATGGGGTTGGTGATGTGAAACCGCAGGATATTGAGCTGCCGGCTTCGCCAACACCCTCAGATGGTGAAGGCAGTGGAGATGAAGGGTTGACAAAGAAAGATGAAGAAGCTGAAGAGTTGAAGATGGAGAGGAGACCTGAAGACGTGGAACTTCCTCCATCTCCTTCAGTTGTCTCAGATGCTGAGGAACTCACTGAAGCCGATATCAAGCCAACTGAGCGGGACTTCGACCAGCAGCTTGAGGAACAACTACCTCCAGCTTCACTTAAGCCACACGAGATGGAACTACCACTCTCTCCTACAGCAGTTTCTGAGATCGATAACTTTACGGAACACGAGATTGAGCCAATTGAACATGTCATCATTCAGCAGCAGTTCCAAAACGACCCAGAACTTCTTCCATCTTCACGTGCAATCATCAATCCTGAAGATGTGCAGCTCCCGCCCTCACCTTCCGCCATGTCTGACGCTGGTGAATTCACCGAAGCCAACAAAAATGAGCCAGTTGCACAAAGCTTCTGCCAGAAAGAACCGGAAACACCATTTGCGTCCACAATAAACCCTGCAGAAATTAAGCTTCCAGCATCGCCAACAACCCTATCAGATGCTGAGGATCTCACCGATACCGAGCATGTGGTTGAACAAGCCAAGCAGATCGTGGAGCCTCTTTCACCGGCGGCCACTGCCACTGACCGTGAACTTGACAAGGTAAGAGACTCACAGTCCCACCTATATACCCTTACAAACCAATCGGATGTCTCGAAATCTCTTGTGCTAATTCAAATCCTGCAGGAAAACAAACCGTTCATTGGGCAGCAATCTGACATCCCACTTTTCAGGCCTGAGGCTGCTCAGGAACCCGGCCACTTGGAACTGGGACTGGGACTGGTGGTGCCAACTTCTACTGGTACTGAGCGGGCAAGTGAGGCTAACCTCGATCTCCCACCAGCCATGCCACTATCGTTGGCTTCTTCCCCACTTCCTACTTGTTCTTCCCGCTCTTCCATGTCTGCTTCTGAGCCTTCTGAAGAGCTTCCACTTCCTACTATTCCCCCACTTCCCTCAAACACCTCTCCTAACCTTATTCCAACTGCTGCTACAACTGCCGCCCCTAATAATACCGCCACCCCTCTTGCTGCCACTACAACACCCGCTGCTGTCGTCACTGCTGCTGTTCTACACGCTACTAGCGATACCGCTGACGAGGCTACTACAACTGAAGCTACCTCTACCATTGACGAGCATGCCCCGTCACAGCGCGCGGCTGCTCGTTCACCTTCTCCCCCTTCTTCACTCAGAATGACCGAGCCTGAAGAAGACTCACCTGCGCCGCAGTCGCACACTGTGACTGCTGTGCCCAGGCTCCCTGAGGAAGTGGAGTTGCCAGCTTCGCCTGTCAGTGAGACGCAACATGAGTACAGCAGTCTTGGCCACCAACTCACTCAAGATATCCAGAACGCCAACGCCAAGCAGCCTGCACATGAGGCTGAACAACAGCATCATATCGAAACTTCTTCAGTAAAGGGTGACGAGCATAACCAGCATGAACAGCACCCTATCTCCGAAGTCAGCCCCACTGAGATCCAGTTGCCGCACTCACCGAAGGCTACCCCTGATTCCCCTGGGCAAGTGGAGCTAGTGGCTTCTTCCCCTGAGGCTGAATCCACACTCATCTTCAACGGCGAGATCCCATCCTCTCATGAAGAGCTCCCTTCCCATGACGAATTTCACCAATCACCAAACGTCGCTGCCGATGCTCAAGATATTCCAGAGCTTCCTACTACTCTAATGGCTGGCCCAAGTTCTATGGACATGCCATCCTCGCCTGAGACCAAGGCCCACGATAAGGAATTATCATCTTCGCCTTCTAATATCGACCAGCTAGAGCAGCTTCCAGTCATCCCCGACCTCCTTCAAGGTGCCGACGGCACCTGGTCAGCTGCACCTGTTTTCCTTCCTCAAGTCGACGTAGATGAGCTTCCAATTATCATCACCGAGCGCCAAGCTTCACCTTCTCCCACGGTTGAAGCTCCTTCTGATCTCGAGCTCCCACCAACTGCCACTACTACTGAGCTCTCCGACGACATAGAGGAACGGGCACTTACACCCGTGCCTACTACGCAGCAGCAGAAATCACTAGCCGATGAACTTGGAGATCTCTCTGACTCGGGTTACTCTCGTGAGGTTTCACGTTCTGTTTCGCCTGCTGTCGACGGCCAACAACATGCCGAGCAGCTTCCATCCTTTACCGAGCACGCCAATGATTCTTTGGAGGTCGAAACTTCACCAGCGCAAAAGACATTGGCCGATGAACTAGCTGGCCTTGGAGAGTCTCATGAGGTTTCGCGCGCTCAGTCACCTGCTGTTGATACTGAGCGAGCCGAGTCACCATCCTTCGATGAACTTGCCAAGGGTGAGGAACTCTCATATGCTCAGAATGAGAATGTGGTCGCTGCTAAGGACGTGGAGCTCCCAACATCGCCTGCCGCTGATCGTGCGCTTTCACCCTCTCCTCAGCCGGAGACCAATATTCATAACAACGACCTTCCAGTTACCGAGTCCCACGAGGCCGCCAATATTACCATCTCACGCAGCCTCTCGCCTGAACTCCCCGAAAACATCGAACTCCCACCCTCTCCCAAACTTCCAGAGCTCCTACCCTCACCTAATATCGTGCCCGGCTACCAATTCTCGCCGGAACCTGTTTCCGACGATGAAGGTCTGCCGCTATCACCCGAGGATGAGTTTGAGGATGACGGCTCCCCGGTGGATGTGGAGCAATATGAAAGGAGTTTTAGTGATGAGCCGTTGGAGTCTTCACCTGAGGGTACTGTTGAGCATAGGGAGGTCCAGTACTCTAATGAGGCTTCGCCTGAGGTTTCGCCTGAGGTAGAGAGGGAAGTTGAGCATATCGAACGTGTGCACTCGCCCGTGTCCGACGCTGAGTCGAAAGAGATGGAGGTTGAGCTAGCCAAGGATATTGTTGAGTCTGCACGCTCTCTTTCACCTGTGGAGGCATTGGATGTTACCGAGATGCAGCATGAACATTCGGCTCAGATCCTCCCCTACCAGCTTCAACCTTCCACAATCCAGCACGAGCTTCCTGCTCAGACCCTTCCTTCGTACATTCAGCGTGCAGATGGGGCTTGGGGTGATGTTCCTGAGGAGGCCGAACTCCCTGCTTCTCCTGTGGATGAGGCTGCCGAGTTACAATCTTCACCCAAATTCCCTACTTCGTCTCCTTCGCCCAAGAGTACGCCCGAGGATGCGATCCTGTCGTCGCCTGGGCAAGAGGCGGCAATGGACTTTACGCCTTCTTCACCCGTTGAGCGCTCAGTTCCTTCCTCGATCAAGGAAGATACTTTAGAGGAAAGGACCGTTTTTCCTGTGCCTGAGGTGGAATCAGCTTCGTCGCCTGTTGTTACGTCTGCCGACGTTGAACTCCCAGCTACTACCGAGCAGGACATTACCCCCGAGAACTTGGAGCTCCCGTCTTCAGAAAAGAGCACACTCCGCGACGCAGTCCTTTCACCTGCACCTGAGGTTGAGACCGTCGAGTTTGCGTCTTCGGCCGAGTTGCCCAAGATTCTTCCATCCGCAGCCGAAGCCGATGCTGGGTTGCCAAGATCACTTTTGCCTGAGGCTGAGCATGAAGAAGTGGACCTTCCTATTGCTCCTGCCGCTCATTTGCCTGAGGATATTGAGCTGCCAGAGTCGCCTGTCGAAAATAATACTCCTTTTGAGGCTCCGTCGCATATTGAACTTCCGCGAGACAACAACAAAGCTCAGACTTCCGAGGCTTTGCCAAATATCTCGCCTGAGGAAGTGGAGTTGCCGATGTCGCCTTCTGATGAGGTTGAAGTGCAGCATGTTGAGTTCCCTAGCGGTACTCCTGCCGTTGAGGTTCAGCATGTTGAGTTCCCAACTCCCGCTGCTGAAGTCACTCGTGAACTAGGCGATCAATCAGACAACGAAGAGCTTCCCAGCTCTCCCGAGGACCAAGTACCCGTGGATCTTGAGGAGGCCCAGCACTTGCACTCGCGCCAAATTATTCCTCCTGGACTCCAGCGGGCTGCTTCCCCTGCGGCTGTTCCCGAGGAGTTCGAAGCTGCCACTTCCCCCGTCAACGAAGAGGTCTCCCCAAAGAATATCGACGCCCCACGCTCGCCTTCACCCATTGATACAGATGAGGCTCAGCACTTGCATTCGTGCCAAATTATTCCGCCTGGTCTTCAGCGTTCTTCTTCACCCGAGCCTGTTTCTAACGGGGTCGAGGACTCTGATCCTGCCGTGACCGAGGCCGAGCCGGAAGTTACTGAGGCCACAAGATCCCCTTCGCCTGTTGAGCCCGCGGAGGTAAACGTTGAGGAGCTTCAGCACTTGCACTCGCGCCAGATTATTCCTCCAGGCCTTCAACGCTCAGTCTCGCCTGCTGAGGTTGACATCGATGAAGCCCAGCACTTACATTCTCGCCAAATCATCCTACCTCATCTTCAGCGTGCGGCTTCTCCTGATACTGTACCTGAAGAGGTTGAGCTTCCTCTGTACATGCAACGCGCAGATGGAACATGGGGTGAGGCATCTGAGGATGTTGAGCTTCCTGTTTCTGCAATGGAAGACACCGTAGCCGAAGAAGTTCAAATGCGGGCTTCTCCCACTGTTACCGAGCAAGTTGAGATTCCTGCCTCACCTGCGTCCGAGACTGCGGCCAAGGAAGACGCTGAGCCTTTACGCTCACCTTCGCCCATTGACGTTGATGAGGCCCAGCACTTGCACTCAAGGCAGATCATTCCGCCTGGTCTTCAACAACAAGCCCTTGCCGTTTCCGAAGAGGAGGCTGATGAGATTCCTCTGTATGTTCAGCGTGCGGACGGTACTTGGGGCGAAGTTGTTGCCGACGAGCAAGTTGAACTTCCTAGCTCCCCTCGTGAAGAGGAGACCGTATTCGAGGAGGAGGCTCCAATTGTGGCTGAGTCTAGTGTCGCCGCCCATGAACCGGTCGAGGAGCAAGCTGTTTCCAACGAGGAGCCCACGCCTGTGGAGAAAGAACTGGATATTGATGAGATGCAACGTCAGCATTCTGCTCAGATCATTCCTCCCCAGCTTCAACGCTCAGTTTCACCTGAGCCTGAGGTTGTTTCTGAAGAACCTGATGTCCCCGCGCCTAAGGAGGAGGTTGAGACCTCCCACTCATCCTCACCGGTACCATACGTTCAGCGTGCAGATGGAACCTGGGGTGAGATCGTTTCTGACGAGTATGCCGCGCCCGTGGAGGAATTGGACATCACCGAAGTTCAACACCAGCATTCCACTCAGATCATTCCGCCTGGTCTTGAAGAGCATTCGGTCTCGCCTGTTGAAGAAGTGGATGTTTATGAAGCCCAGCACTTGCATTCGCGCCAGATTATCCCGCCCAATCTCCAGCGCTCTACATCGCCTCAGAATGTTCCCGAAGAGGTTGACGAAACGGTACCTGAAGAAGTTGAACTGCCGCGCGCACCTTCTCCCGTTGCTGAGTTGGAAGATCCTTTGTACATTCAGCGTGCAGATGGAACTTGGGGCGAGGTCGTTCCCGAAGATCAAGAAGCCCTGACCTTGCCTACGGAGGATACCGTTGTTGGAGTGGTCCAAATGCCCGCTTCGCCCATTGTTGTTCCTGAACAGCTTGAGCTACCACCTTCAACCTCATCTTCCCCTAAGGTCGCTCCCGAAGAACCGCTCGAGTCTTCTCGCTCGCCTTCGCCTGTCGAGGAGTTGGACGTCACGGAAATGCAACACCAACATTCGGCACAGATCCTTCCCTCCCAACTCCAACGCTGCGTTTCACCCGCACCTGATGTTGCTTCTGAGGAAGCCGATGTTCCAGATTCGCCAGTCGAGGAGATCACACCCAAGGAGCTCGAAATTCCACGCTCACCTTCGCCCGCTACTGAGCTCGAGGTTCCTCTGTACGTTCAACGTGCGGATGGAACCTGGGGCGAGGTCATTCCCGAGGAGCCTGAACTTGCTGCTTCAACTCCCTCATCGCCCAAGATCGTGCCCGAAGAGGTTGATGAGGGTCTTAACGTTCCACGCTCACTTTTGCCTGCCGAGCCTGCCGATGACTTGGACGTTATCGAGATGCAACATCAGCATTCGGCTCAGATCATTCCTTCCCAGCTTCAACGCTCTATGTCGGCTGCATCTGAGATTGGTGGTCCTGAGGAGATCAACGTCGAGCTTGCTCCTCGATCATCTTCACCTGTTGCTGAACTGGATGTTCCTCTGTACGTGCAGCGCGCTGATGGAACTTGGGGTGAGATTGTCGAGGAAGAAGAGGTTGAAGACACCGAAGTTCCCCACTCGCCTTCGCCTGTGGAGAAGGAATTCGACGTCGAAGAGATGCAGCATCAGCATTCCAGTCAGATCCTTCCTTCTCAACTTCAGAGGTCGGTGTCGCCTGCCAATGAAGAGCGCGCCGTCCCAGAGGACATTGAACTTCCTGATTCGCCTGTGGAAGAGTTTACGCCTGAGGAGGCTGAACTTTCTCGCTCCGTTTCACCAGTGGAGAAGGAGTTGGATGTCGTCGAGATGCAGAGTGAACTCCCTGCTCAGTCCCTTCCTTTGTACGTTCAGCGTGCAGACGGAACGTGGGGCGAAGTTCCTGAGGATACTGAGCTCCCAGCTTCCGAACCTGCCTCGCCCATCATCGCGCCCGAGGAAGCAGAACTCTCACGCTCGCCTTCGCCTGTGGAGAAGGAATCGGACGTCGAAGAGATGCAGCATCAGCATTCAGCCCAGATCCTTCCTCTGTTTGCTCCTCTCTTCGTTCAGCGTATGGATGGAACCTGGGGTGATGTCGACGAGGAGGTTGAGCTCCCGCGGGCACCATCGCCTATCGAAGAAGTCAAAATTTATGAACCGCCTTCCCCGGTGGTTGAGGTAGCGGATGAGCAGCTTGACAAGCACACTGCTCCCGAAGACTCCCCTGTCATTGCCGCCAAGGACTTTACCCCTCAGCATGAGCCGGAAGCCATTTCATTGCCAGTTGATGAAGACCTTGACCTTCTTCCCTCTCTCCCGACATCGCCTACTGAGGAGCATGCTTCGCCTGCCACCTCGCCTGTCGTTAGTGCAGTCACTGAGCAGGAGCCTGTTCCCGAGGCTATCTCCGAAGTTGTTCGTGAAGTCACCCCTGAGCCTGTGAATGTAGCACTTCCCGTCGATCAAGACTTGGATCTTCTTCCGGAGCTACCTGAGAGTGGTCCGGCGTCACCCACGAAGGAGCATGCTTCCCTTGCCACTTCCCCAGTTCTCGACGCGGCCATCGATAAGGAACTTCCTCTTCCCAAGGACCAGGACTTGCTTTCCGCGCCAGAATCCGAACCAGAAATCATTGAGGAGCCTGCTCGCCAGAGCTTCGACTCGGACCTCTTCTACGATGCTGTCGAGGGCAAGGGCAAACAACCGGCAACCGGTGATGAGGAACTGACTAAACAGGGCGACGCTTCCAAGACCAGCCCGACACAAGAATACGAGGTAGTCGACGACGTTGACGACCTTGACTCTATTGACGGTGTCGAATCAGATATCTCGGAGAACGGCCTACTCACGGAGGCTCCAACAAGTAAGCAAGCGAACCAAGATGAATTACCAAAGCGAGACCGAGGAGAAGAAGAGGTGGCTGCTGCTACGATCGAGCGATCGGAAGATGATGCCCCCATCATACCTCGGGACCCTACTACAACTACTACTGGCGACGGACATCATGCTGACATTCTCAGCCGCGAAGCAGACAACAATGTGGACCTTCGTCGGTCAGCTGGTGGGTCGCCAGTTCCAACTTCCACGTCGATAGCAGCAGCCACCGCCGCAGCAGCGGGAGCAACACTCATTGCGACTGCTGTGAATGAGCTCCTTGCCAAAACAAAGAAAGACAACGAACTGGAACCAAGAGATACCGTCGAAGTTCACCCGGCCGTTAAGGGTGTCATCAACAGAGGCTTTGACGAGTACGACTATGCTACCGGCGTATCCCCTACCACGGTTGGCCTCGGTCTCATTGAGGATGTCCCTCAGGAACTCTATCCTATGGATGGACCCTCTCCCAAGCTTCTCTCTGCTTCAACCTTCCCTCTAGAGGAGGTTGGAAATGATGAGGGCGATTATTTTGCCAACGTTGAGCTGCCCAAGGGTGCCATGTTCGAGGAACTTCCGTCCGATTCTGAGCAGCCTGCTCCAGAGCACGCCAGCCACTTCACCCACGACGCGCCTTCCGAGCCTGAAGAGCACGAAGTCAAGAAACCCCGGAAGTCAATCGACGAAACGCAACGGCCCGAGACACTTTTCGCTCCACGCAAGCCAATGCCATACGCTTCAACAAGGGAGACACCAGTCAAAGAATCTCCCAAGCCTGCGCCGCCTGTTGAAGAGACACGTCAACCCCCCAAGCAAGCCGAGCCCGTCCGCCACAAGCGCATCAAGTCCACCGAGCCGGCACGGCTTCACAACGAAGCCCTCGCGGCATCTCTCTCACCGCCCGCCAAGACACCCACCAGAAACTCCTGGCCCGCCGCTGCTTCCACTGGAAAAGTCAAAGCACTCGCCGCCTCGTTCCTTGAGTCTTCCTCCGTCAACCGCGGTTCATCCCCTGTTACGCCCCGCTTCCCGCCATCCGCGATGCGTCAACAAGAGCAGCCACCTACCTCAGTTCTGCTCAAGGAACAGTCTCAGCGCCGATCTCGCGAACTTGCAGCCAATTATCTCGAGACGTTCGCCGACGATCGCAAGACCAGATCCAAATCCCAATCGCGCGGCACCCAAACGTCGACATCTTTTTTAGGGCGCGCGGCACCGGACGCCGCTTCTACTAAGTGGACGCCGGTGCCAGTTGATTTGGATAGCTTAGGGCAGACTGTCGTCCCTGAGCCTGAGAAGCCTGCAAAACAAGAGGCGGCTAGTCCCCCATCTGTTAGCTCGGCAGAGGGGGAACAAACTGAGGGCCAGTCAATGGCTTTGGAGTTGGCTGTTTCTTACCTGGACGATGAGGGCGAAGACGTCGGTAACGTGCCCATGGTCGTTACGCCTGGTGCGTCAATGGAGATTACCCCTAGTCCTGAGAGTTCGCCTGATCTTCCACCTGACAATGCCCCGGAGGTCATGCACGGGCCTCCCGCTCCTGAGGTTGCGCAAGCACCTGAACACCAGCCCGAGCCTCAGCAAGAAGAGGAAAATAATTCTCCTATTGAGTGGGGACGAGGCATGTCCTTGCCAAGTGTCGAAATCCATCCCGCTACGCCTCGTGTTGTGGAGGAAGAAGAGGAGGTTGAGTCTTTGTTTGACATTGCCCCGACTGCGCCTGCTCCGGTGCATCACGGCATTGAGACTCTCTCAACGGTGATGGAGGAGTCGGAACCTACTTCTGCTGATGAGGCGGAAGAGCGTACCCCCAAGCCCCCTCACGTGTCAACTTTCGAAGCGCGTGAGGCCCCTCTTGCCGCCGATGATGAACCCGAACAGCTGGAGCGTTCTCTCAGCCCTGGTATGGTTACCGAGGAAGTTCAACCGAGTCCGACAGTTAAGATAGATGTTGAGGAGATGCAAAGACAGCATTCGAGACAAATCATTCCGCCTAATCTACAGCGACCTGCGTCGCCTCAGCCAGTTAAGCCGGAGGAGGTTGAACTCCCTTCCTCACCCATTATTGCTCCCCAGGACATTGAACTCCCTTCCTCGCCTGCACCTTTCGAGTCAGAGGAACCTCAACCATCTCCAGCCAACATTGACGTCGATGAGCTTCAGCACTTGCACTCAAGGCAAATCATCCCTCCCAACCTTCAACGTCCAGCATCCCCTCAGCAAGTCAAGCCCGAAGAGATTGACCTCCCATCCTCGCCTGTCCTGAAAGCGGAGGATGTCGAGCTTCCCAGCTCTCCAGTGGAGGAGGATATCGACGTTGATGAACTCCAGCAATTGCACTCGAGACAAATCATTCCTCCTCAAGCCAAGCCCGAAGAGGTTCAGCTCCCCAGTTCTCCAGTTGAGGAGAAGGTAATCCCTGTTCTTGCCACAGGACTAGTTGCGGCAGCAACTGGTCTTACGCTTGCTTCTTCCAAGACTGCAAAGAAGGACAAATATCATTTCGAGGAGGATTCCGATTCCGATTCCGCTTCTTCTCCTGTTGAAGAAGAAAGCGAGAGACACTTGGTTGACAATGCAGAGGACGTGCATCGCCGTCCTGCTACGCCGGAGGTTTATCCTGCGGATGTTGAGCTTCCTGCTTCCCCTGAGATGCAGGCTAAGGATATTGAGTTGCCTGGGTCTCCGGAAATTGTGCCAGAGGATATTGAGTTGCCAACTTCTCCTGTCAACGAACCTGAAGACCTGGAGCCGGTCTATGACTCTGACTCTGAGGAGGAAGAAAACCTGCCAACTGCGGAAGCTCATTCTACAAAGTCCGAGGAAATCGACATCGCTAAGCTCCAGCATCTGCATTCAAGACATTTTATTCCTCCACATCTCCAACGTTCCGTTTCTCCCCAAGCCAGAGCAGAAGAAGTTGAACCCCACTCCGATTCTGAGGACGAGGTGGAGGAAGGCAACACGCCAATTGTTGAAGCTCACAGTCCACGCCCAGAACATATTAGACTGCCGTTGTCTCCTGCCGTTGAACCCAGGAATATTGAGCTTCCCTCTACGCCTGTCAATGAACACGAGGATTTGGAGCTTGGCTCTGATTCTGAGTCTGAGGCGGAGGAGCACACGAGGCCGGCTGTTGAAGCGCATGTTTCGAAACCTGAGGAGATTGAGCTGCCTTCATCTCCTGCCATTCCGTCTTCCCCTGTGGCGCAGCCCAGAGACATTGCGGTCCCTTCTACACCCAAGCATGAGGAGGAGCATGAGTTCGAATTCGAGCCCAATCCTTCCCCCGAGCAGGAAAGGTCAACTTACCCTCTTCACGACATGGACTACGAGCATGAGCACGGACAAGAGCAAGAAGATGATGATGACTACGACCCCCTAGCCGACCTCCTCCCCTCCCCCGAAGCCAGTCCCGAACAACACCGCGAGCGTTACCAGCGGGAACTTCCAGGCCATCCGCATCCCCTCATGATGCACCCCGTTGAGTACTCGGCGCCTCACCAATATGATTACGAGGAAGAAGAAAGCGTTCACACGCCCGTTCACGTTGAACCGGTTGAGTTCTGGCATTCGCCCGAGTTGAGGTATCACCCTTCGCCTGAGCTGAGACCTGTAGAACAGGAGTTTGGGTTCTTCCCGGAGGTGCAGCCGGAAGACGTGCAATTGCCGCCTTCTCCTGCCGATGAGGAGCAGCAGGGAGAGTTGCCGCATGTTGAGGTTGATGTTGTCAAGCCGAAGGATGTGGAGAAGGTGGAGGTAGAGGTTGGTGAGGAGAAGAGGGAGGTTGATGTCCATGGTCGAGATGATGAGTGGGAGAGTGACGATAATGAGAGTGGTGAGGATTTTGAGCATGATGATGAGAATGACGATGGTGAGTACGCTAATGTGACGTGAAGAATGGGCGTGTGGCTGACTTGAGTACAGATGCAGAGTTTGAAGTTCATCAGGCGGAGACTGTTGCTATTGCTACTGGTACCGTTGCCATGCTTGGCGGTGCGGCGCTGGTGGCGAATACACTGAAGAAGAAAGAAGACGAGAAAGCAGAGGACCATAAGGTGGAGGAGCGTTTGCAGAGAGATGAAGAAAGTGAGAAGACAGACAGTGAGGGTGAGGACGAGAAGAGTGAGGACGAAGATGACAAGGTCAAGCCTGTTGCGATCACGCGCGGCGATGACAAGCAAGACAGCGAGGATGAAGATTCGGAGTTTGAGGGACAGCATGAGAAGGACGGAGAGTCTGAGGATGAGCATGAAGGTGAAGCGGATGAGAAGCACGGTGAGGAAGCCAAGGGTACTCCCAAGGCTGTTCCCGAGGGTGGTGAAGGACAGCAGCGGGCGGAGGATGACGTTCTATCGGTTTCCATCATGAACGACGCGGACACCAAGAGTCTTGCTAGCAAGCCTTCTTCTGACGGCCTTGTCGAGCCCGGTCTCGACCGCCAAGATTCCGAGACCATCCCCAAGGCGATCAGGGAAGGAGCGCCAATGCCGTGGGCCTTGCAGAGCAAGCGCCGCGAGGACTCCAATTCGCCTCCCCCGGTTGTGCAACGCTCGTTCTCTTTCCCTGACGACATTGCAGACGAGGAAGCATTCACTGTCAGTCGCTCCAACACAGTGAATGAAGGAATGGGGGGTGACACGAATCATGGGGAAGGTCCGGCAGCAGCCAGTCACGCGACATCGGAACAAACTACTCACAGCAGCCAACATCCACAAACTCCCAGCGCGCCCATGTCCACCATTTCCGACTACGCGCATTCCTACAACAGCTTACCGACATTGCAGGAGGAACAAGACTGGACGACGGATGACGACAGAAAGAGAGACGGCGGCGACAAGGACGGCAACATCACTGGTCTTTTCAGATACGGGACTCCCGTCATGGATCCCAACCGCGACAGTGGTTTTACCTTGTCGGCCAGAGGCTCGCCGCAGATGCCACGATATGCGGTCTTCAACGAGCAGTATCACCAGCAACAGCAGGAGCGATATCCCATGATCAAGGAGGAGGATCTGCGCGAGAGAGGGGTTGATCTACGAGACTTTGCCAATAGCCCGTCTGCCGGCAGTGATCGGACCGAGACTGGACCTTCGTCTCCTCTGAGAATTGCCGCGACTCCCAAGATCCAGGAACCAGTTCCTGAGAGCTCCGAGGACGAGATGGACGTCGACACCGAACAGCAGCAACATGGCGATGAGACAAAGAAGGAAACGCCAGACGACAAACCTGAGCAACACATTCCCAAAACCTTGCCAGGCCTCGGAATCGCCTTGAGGCCAACAGGCGCTACCCGAAGCGTCGCGGACATCAGCAAGCAGTTGCAATCAGCAGTTTCCGGAAACCAATCACCATCACCGGTTCCCCGGCCAATCCCGTCCAACACTGGTGTTGCACGACTGCGCTCACCCGAGCCGCTGAGTGTTGATAAGTTCAACAACTTGCGGCCTGACAGTCCAGGCAACAGCAGCGTCAGCAGCCGGTCTCACACAAGCACTCCCCCACTCAGACGGATGGACAAGCGGGCCACTGGCAACCTGCGCTCCCTCTCCTTTGGCAGCCAACAGGATTCCGCCGCCAAGTCATTCCTTGGAACACTTGCAGAGGAACAGGGAGAGGGAGGAGAGACACAGACACAGACACAGACTGCTACAGTGAGCAGCCCTCCACCGGCCACGGGCAGTTCCAGAAGCCTGAAGGCGGCCAGTATCGGAGGGGTCAGCCCAACTGGGACTCCCTCGCGTGGTCCTGTGAATAGTGACACCACCACATCCCGATCGGGATCGTCACTCACAGCTGAACCTGAAAATGCCCCCCACCAAAACCAGATCCCAGCCACCCCCAGTCCTCCCCGGCCCAACACTAGCAGGGCTACCAGCGCTAACAGCGTCCTTGCTGGGGCCGGTGCAACTGCCCAGTCTGCCCTGGCATTGGGCCCTACCCACTTGCTCTCCACCACAGCTGTCACCACCACTCCCAGCCCTGTCGCCGGTGACGACAATCTCGACAAGAGCAAAGACAAACACAAACAAGTTGTTGGTGTTGCTGCGACAACGCCCCGGGCTCTTTCTGTCGCCTCTGCCACGCCCGTCGCCAATGAAGGCCGCACCCGATCTAAGGGGTCAATGGATGTGCCCGACGTTTATGTAAGTTTTTGACGAGCAAACTGTGTAAAAAGCACGCTGACTGACAAAATTGTTTTCTACAGGATGGCTTAGGCGAAGGTCGCCTGGGCTCCCCGCGATCGCCCGCCCGCCCGCCCAGCTTGCGCAAACGACAAAGCGTCCAGCTTAACGATCTGGAAACCAGACTCGCGCAGTTGATGGCCGAGAATGCCGCCCTCACCAAAGCCAAAAACGATGCCGAAGCCGAACTGTCCCATCGCAACGCCGAGCTGACCAGCATCCTCGCCGACAAGGAAGTCGAACTCGAGAACCTGACACGCGATCTCCGAGAAGCACAAGAAGAATGCAACCGACTCGAGGAAACATACGAAGGGCTCAGGAGCTCAACCTCGGCCATCGCCGTTAAGCACAGCGAGAAGGTGCGCGAACTCGAAGAACAAGTCCAAAAAGCCACCGAGGAACTCGCCGCCGCTCAGAAGGGTGGTCACGAACAATATACCAAGGCCATCGCGGAGAAGGATGCCCAGATTGCCCATCTGCGCGCCCAATTGGACGCCCAAACTGCTCAAATCCGTGAGATGCAAGAGCAAATTGAGAACCAGCAACAAGCACTTGCTGCCGCTGCTGCTCGTCAACAGTCACCGGAACCATCGGTGTCAGACGACTTCCTCGACCTACACGACGTCGACTACTTCGACCAGCGCCTCCAACAACTCTGCGCCCACGTGCAACAATGGGTCCTCCGCTTCTCCAAATTCAGCGACATGCGCCGCTGCCGCCCCATCTCCGAGATTGACGACGCCAAGCTGATCGACCGTCTCGATAACGCCGTGCTCGACGGCTCCGACGTCGACGACTACCTCGCCGACCGCGTGCGTCGTCGCGACGTGTTCATGTCCATGGTCATGACCATGATTTACGAATTCGTCTTCACCCGCTTCCTCTTTGGCATGGACCGCGACCAGCGCCAACGACTCAAGTACCTTGAGAAACAACTTTCCGAAACTGGCCCCGTACACGCAGTCCGTCAGTGGCGCGCTGTCACCCTCACCCTCCTGAGCCAACGCCGCAACTATAAGTCCCAGCGCGATAGAGACACCGAAGCAGTCGTCCAAGCGATCCTAGACGCGCTGGATAAGATCCTCCCGCCTCCTAGTGATAAAGAAAAAGTCATCCTCGACCAGCTCCGCCGCGTCGTGCGCGAGGCGGTATCCCTCTCTATTCAGATGCGGTGTCAGCGCGCTGAATATATTATGCTCCCTCCTTTACAACCGAAGTATGACGAGAGCGGCGAACTTGTTGAAACTGTATCGTTCAACGCCTCGCTCATGAATGAACGCTCTGGCGACGCTGACGCGCCCGACCCGGAAGAACTAGAGAGACAGCGGGCTACTGTCAGAGTTGTGCTGTTCCCGCTGGTTATTAGAAAGGGGGATGATATGGGAAGGGGAGATGATGAGGTTGTGGTTTGTCCGGCGCAGGTGTTGGTGCAGAGACCGAGGAAGCAGAGACGGGTTGTTAGTGGAGGTGGAGGTGGAGGTGGAGGAGGAGGACAAGGAAGGCCGGCGCCGGTGAGTAGGGCGCCGACGGGGACAGGGATGGGTGGGGATGAGGAGATGGGGGAGATGGAGGCTGGGAGGATTTGAGGAGATGAAGAAAGTTGGAAGATGGGAGTTCAATAGAAGGGAACATGGAGGGAAGAAAGGAGGAGAATGGTGGGAAGGAGTAATAGAAAGGGTGGATGGAAGGAAGAACAGATGGAGGAAAGATGGAAGGAAAAAAGGTGACGAAGAAATGACTTTCTAAAAAAGATCTTTTTAGTACTAATTTCTTGTCTTGTCTTGTTTTTGTTGTTTATCTAGTTGTTAGTCTTGTTTATGTCCTTGCTGGCTTGTTGGCTTCATGGCTTTAGTTTAGTTGGTCGCAGGAGTTGGCGGTGTTAATGGCTTATTGTTTTGAGCTCTTGAATTGACTTCTTGCTAAATGATGTCTCTTCCTGTTGATCTTGGATTTTGAAAGTGGTTAAAATTTTGAGCATGATACGAATTTTGAGTCGAGCAGTTTTGACTTGGGCTTTTCAACACTCAACCCCGTGCATGCATCATCATGTGATGATGCTGCTTTGGTCGATGACGCTCACCTCACAGCTGAGTGCATTGCATCACACCTGCCTTTACATCTTTCCCACCGTCTGCCCCCATCTCTTTCACCTCTCTCCCCTGCAAAGTATATCTTTTCTCTCTCTCTCTCTGTAAACTCCATCTCCCCCCTCGACATCTCGTCTACTTATCTCCAACGTCTGCAATCTCCATTCTACCACCGACAGACAGCAAACAGCACATTGAGAGTGCGATGCGGCATCACAACCACTTTGACCGACGCGTTCTGGGGCTCATGCTGCCGAGGGGAACTTAATTTGAGTTGATGTTGTGGTCTTATTGTCAAAAGTTTACTAAGCACTTGTTCTGTTTTTCTCTTTTGTCTGCTTCATTTTCCCAAAAACCCATTTTCCTCCGTCAAAACGTTAACATTTCGGTGCCCGGGATAAACCGTCGATCTCTAAGACAAGATTTTCAATCATTGACTCTTCCGTATTGCTATCCGCAAACTACTACATGTGGTATTCCCCCTTCCCGTGTTCGTGCTATCCAAAGACTTGTTATTACCCTCCCCAGGTTTCCTATCCCTTTTCCCTTTCACAACCCTATCATAACCCTTTCCCAGCCCTTCCCAACCCTTTCACAACCTTTTTCCAACCCTTTCCCCACCTCACTATATTCCACCCCATTACTTACTCCTCCCCCCTCCCCCTCCCCTGCGAATGCCCATGCCCCCCCCCTCCTCCTCCTCCTCCTCTAACCCCCGTCAACCCCTGCTGCGAACTTGAATTCACCTGCTGCTGCTGCTGCTGCTGCTGCTGCTGTTCGTCTCGGTAATGCTGTTGCTGCTGCTGCTGTTCATCTCGGTAATGCTGCTGCTGCTGCTGTTGCTGTTCGTCTCGGTAATGCTGCTGTTGCTGCTGCTGCTGTTGTTGTTCATCTCGGTAATGCTGCTGTTGCTGCTGTTCTTCCCTATGATGCTGCTGTTCATGGTGGTGATGTTCCTGATGATGTTGTTGCTGTTCATGGTGATGATGCTGCTGCTGCTGCCCACCCGGGCCACCCCCACTAACAGGTAAACCAGAAGAAGAAGGCATGGTAGGCACCGGAACGCCATCGACAAAGGAGATAACTGGTTCGGCGAAGGCTTGGAAGGAGGGGTGGCCGGTTTCGGGATGGGTGGGGAAGAGGGATTCTATTAGGTTCTGTTTTTTGTTGTTAGCGTTTGGTTCTCTTATGTTGTGAAGAAGAGGAAAAGGGAGCATGGGTAGTTGGGGGTGAAGGTGTGGGTAGAAAGGAAGAAAGGAAAAGTAAGTATAACATACCCAGTCAACATTAACCCCACCACTCATCACCATCCCTCCTCCTCCTGCCCCTCCTCCTCCTCCTGCTCCTCCTCCTCGTCCCCCTCCCACTCCATTATTACCACCCCCAGTACCACCACCACCAACACCCCCGTGATTACCCCCCTCACTCCCATTACCACCAGAAGCCCCAGCAACACTCCCATTCCTCCCACCATTCTGCCCTTGCCCTTGCCCATTACCATGCTGATGAGCATGACCCACCACGCTCCCCCCATCACTACTATTCTCCGGACTACCCGGGTTACCCGTAGGCGGTAATCCCCAGAGGACTGCGCCGTCTGATACCCCCGCGAAGACCATGTTGGGTGGTGGCATGTTGGATTGCCATTGTTGGGTTTGGTGGTGTTGCCATTGTTGAGCATGCTGATTTTGCTGCCCTGGGTGGTGGTGCTGATGATGATGTTGGTGTTGATGCTGGCCGTGCTGGGATGGAAGGGGATGTTGTTGCTGGTGGGAATGTTGAGCAGCTTGAGCGTGAATCTGGGCTTGATGATGTTGTTGGAGCATGAGGATTTGTTGTTGCTGATGGTGGTGATGTTCAGCTGGTGAGAGCGACCCGTTCATGCTGGGTGGAAGGGAGAGGGAGTTGATGGATGCCATTGCTGCGGCGGCGGACATGGACATGGATGAGGAAGGAGGCATGGTGGGTGTTGTGAGACCTGGTTCTTGTTTGAGGACTAGGGGCTGTTGTTGCTGCTGCTGTTGGATCATCAGCTGCTGTTGGTGGTGATGTTGAGCTTGAACTTGAGCTGCTTGCTGCTGGGCATGTTGTTGAGCTTGAGCCTGAGCTTGTGCCTGTTGTTGAGCAGCATGTTGCTGAGCTTGCGCCTGCTGTTGAGCCTGAGCCTGAGCTTGCACCTGCACCTGCTGCTGCTCATACCCCTCCTGCGACTGCCCCTGTCTCGACGTCCCCTGCTGCTGCATCATCGGTGTCGGCGGCGGAGGCGATTCCTTAATGGCCTGCTTGCCCAGCACCGCCTTGACCAAGTTCGCCGGGGCCCGCATCTTGCGCATGCTCGCGTAGACACTCGTCTTACTCATGATCTCTGTCAAGATGCGCAAGCTCTTGTCCTGCCGAGGCATGTCGCGCTCCAGCTGGAAGACCCAGTCCAGACACGCCCAGATGCGATCGGCTTGGCTGTTGTTGGGGCGATAGTAAATCTCGGTGGCGAGCAGGAGGGCAATCTGGTACTGCTGGTAAGCACCTAGGTACCATGCCCAGTTGCGAAACTCGGGTGTCGTCTCGAGGGCGATTGAGTGCTCGATGATGAGGATGCCGCTTTCTATCAAGAGGCCGTTCAGGCGCTCGGGTAACGGGTGCGTGGTGTTGCTGTGGTAGGGGTGAAGCACCATGGCGTGGAGTCGGTAGATGAGCAAGTTCATGACGTATCGGGAGTATCGCTGGATGGGGACCCGGTCGTCTAACAACGGCGTATATTTCTCCTCCATGCGCTTGCGGAAGTTCTCGATTTTGGCAATGACGGGCGTGAGTTCCATCTTGCGGGCCTCAAGCTTGCGGCGGTCAGACCAGATGGTGCGCATCATCTCGTTGATCTCGAAGCGTATAATGGTCAGCAACGAGGATGTCCACTGGTGGTCTTGTGATTTCACAGGGTAGCTGGGAGGGTTGTTGAAGGCTTCCTCATCGCAGTTCAGGGGAAGACGGGTGTCGTAGTCGTCTTTTCGAATGGTAGGTTTGGGACCTTGGGCTTCGCAAGTCCGGATGTCAAGAAAGCAGAGCTGGTGCCAGATGAGTCGGCGAATGTGCGTTTCCAAGGGGTTAAGACCGAAAGCTTCGCCGTCTCGGTGAAGACCCATACATTCGGCCATGCGGACAGCGGCGCCGACGAGGACGGAGTGAGCGCGGGAAACTTCTTCTCTGCAGAGGGGGATCTGTGTTGCCGTCAGTATAATTTCATTCCCCTTCCTTTCCTAGGACAACACTCACCATATACATGACAAAAGCCTGCAGTGTCTCAACCTTGGTCGTCCTCAAGAAGTTGGCCCTGGCCAGCGCACACTCTGCGCCAACCTTCATCTTCTCCACCAACTGCGTCTTATACCACCCGTAATCCCTCTGCACCTCCTCCTCTTCCATACTCACGCAGGCACTGAACCAAGCACCAAAGACCACGGCCTGCACCGACGCCCTGGGCTCAATGTTGCTGAACACCTCCAGCCAGAACCCATCGTACAGGGCTTCAAAGGACGGCCGGTGAACGCATCGAGCGATGGGATGGACCGCAGCGAAATATCGAGCCACAAGCCGGTCACCGGTTGGCTTATCTGGCAAGAAGCTAAGGAGTGAAGGGCCGTCGCCAATCTGGCCGAAGAAGAAGCCGCTGGTCGGAGGAAGGTAGGCATCGCTGGGGCGGAGGAAGTCCGGGTAGTTCTCGGTGATGTTGCCGTCCTGGTCAATTATGGTGGTGTGGGCGGCATATTGGTTCATCTCCGTGTCTACCTGCTGCTGCTGCTGCTGTTGCTGCTGGACCCCATTAGAACCACTCGGGGCGGACGTGTTATCCATGCGAGGACTTCCGATGCCGACTGAAATCTGTCACCCTCCCTGGTTAGCTTTCTTCCCCTTTTTCATCCCCCGACACCGCGGATATCGAGAAAAAAACTCACCTCCTCAGCCAACCTCGGCCTACTCATCCCCCAATCCTCTCCGTAATCCTCATCCTCCCCACCCTAATCCCCAAATCAATCACATCATCCGTCTCCGTCTCCTCATACGCCACATCATTCGTCACCAGCGGCGTAAACCCCAACTCTTCCTCCCCTTCCTCATGATACTCCCCTCGCAGAGTCACGTACTCATCCTCATCTTCATCATCCTCATCATCCTCATCCCCTCCCCCCCTCCCCCTCCCCCTCCCCTTCTATAACCAGAAACACAACTCCCCTCCTAATCCCATACCGACTGCCAAAGTTAATCCCCCTGGCAGAAGACGACGAGGAAGAAGCAGCGCCCTTGGCCACGTCCCTTTCCAACGCCCTTTCTAGGGATCCAACTTGCTCTTTGATTTCCGTCAACCGCATCTGCGAGGCTTCGTCCAGCTTGGGACCGAGGTAGAGACACTCGCGATTGAACTTTTGGCAGTTGACGCACGGTTTGCACTTGTTGCATTTGAGTTTCCGTCGCCGGCATTCCAAGCAGGAGGTAATCATGCGCATGCGTCTCCGGATGGGCTTTTGTCCGCTGTGGGAGTGTTGTTGCGTGTGCGAAGAAGAAGAAGAAGGGGCGTGCGGAGGGCCGTGAGTGTGGGGGGGCATACTGATGTTGCTGATACTGCCGAGGTTGGGCATGGGGATGGGCATGCCTGGCATTCCGACGGGCATGCCGGCGGGCATGTTGGGTGGTAGAGGGAGAGGGAGGTTACTACTGGGGATGGAAAAGTTGGCGGGCACCATGGTGGTTAGGCCGGTGGGCGGCATGGAGGTGATGTGAGAAGAGGCGGTGGCGATGGCTTGTTGGAGGTTGTTCGCGGATGTGTTGTTGTTGGGTAGTCCGGAGCTGATGTCGCCTAGTAGTCCGTTCATGTTTCCGCTTCCTGCTACCAGCATTCCCATGTCTAGTCCCATGCTGGTGGCTCCTGGACCGTACATGTTGTTGCCGTTGGGGTTGACACTTCGTGGAGTGGCCATTTGGTCGTCATCTAGCGTGCCTGTGGTTATTGATGAGGCTATGCTTGTTCGTCTGAAGGTGGTCTGTTGTTGCGCGCTTGGAGGCGCGAGGGAGGACATACTGCTCATGATTGATGATGACATGCTCACGGTGGGAGGTATGGTTGTGGAATATGACTGCTGTTGCTGTTGACTAGCCGAGCTCGAGGAAGCGGCGTGTTGTTGTTGGTAATGCTGACTTGTAGTCTGCGATGGTATTGACGCCGATACCGCCGTCATCGATTGAGAGTGAGTTGTATGTGCTTGTCGATTACTGTTACTGCGATGGGTTGTTGTGTTCAAAATACTCGTCGTCGTCGGGATGCCGTTCGATGTAACCATCCTCCTCTTTTTTCTTCGAAGGAAAACGTTTTTCTTTGTTCGCTGGTGTCGCCCCCCCTATTTTTCCAGGCAGAAGTATATAGCCCTGATACCCCTGATTATCGTCAAGTCACGTTACCGACCGACGATGTTTGCTGCCTTTTTCTTGTTTCGTCGTTTTGTTATACGCCGTGGCGGTTCCTACTGTGTATCATGCGAAAGAGCTATCGAGTGGCTTCATTGTTTGTCCCGCTAACAGGGGCGGGATGGGCTCGGCATACTATGCAGTAAGCGGCTCGGACTCGAAGGAGATAGTGCGTCGTCGAAGATCTTCTGGTGTTGTAGTCCTCCTGATCGGGGCCGCAGAAGCGGTTTGTCTCGATTCGCTGCTTGTTGCAGAATCGATCTTGAGGTCAGGGGCCACTCTGCTGTTATTCGCGAGTGTCGGCCAATCCTGGGGAACAAAGGTCGAGCGGGTGATGCCGGACCCTGAAAGAGGCAGAGGCATTGGTTTTCCGTCTATGTTCAATGGTGAGATGCGAGCTGACCACGAGGAAAAATGTTTTGATCCAGGATGGTCCTCAGTAACAAAGTGGATCGGAATGGCTGATACGACCTGCTACTCTCGTGGTCCGTCTCGGTGGTGGTAGTTGTGGTGGCGGTCGCTCAACCACGTGCAATGCTCTGTCTTGCTGAGAAGGACAAAGAGGCGCAGATGTATCTTGGTAGTGCTACTTGCTTCGGTGCCGTCGGGAAGGAAATTTCCGCCGTGAAGCTGATATGAACTTGGAATAGTAACGGGTCGGATGAGTATTGCTGTAGACGTATCCTTCAGCTCTCGGGAAAGCAATTTCCGCCAAAAGAGAACCCAAAAGTTGAAAAATCGGATAAAAGCCCTAGCTTGACAGACAAACAGGTCTTCGTAAGTCTGTGTATGCTGAGAAAAGAAAAAAAGGGTTCCTGTGCTCTCTCAAGACTATTGCGTTCTGTGTCCAGTTTGTGTGATGCTCCTCTCGCTAAGTATATCGTTTTGGTCTTGGATTTCAGCCGCTTGTTGGGTGGTTCATGTTGATCTGAGATGCCACCGACCGACCTTTGCGTGTGGGTATGTGTGTCCGGAAGGGTACAGTACCGGAGGGTTAAAGCTGGAACTGGAACAGGAACCTGGGAATTTGTGTGTATGTGTGAGGGACCAGAGCAAAATAGAGCAAAGGGGAGGAGGGGAGGGGGACGGAGGGAGGGGGGGCACCGGACACACGTTGTGCAAGGTGATGCTGCTTTCTTATTGTTGCCACACACGCACACACACACAGACACACACACACACACACTCACCTCACTTTGTCTCTTTTCCCTGAAAATTGTCTGGTTGCGCTTGTTGGAGGGGGGAGGCTGGCGTCACGATAGCTCCAGGTTCCGTCACGATTTGTAGGCGCAGCAGCCACCGCGACCACGCGAGTATGATAAACCCTGATCTCCGACCTCCGACCTGATGGGAAAGTGTAGTAATGGAGATTCCCGTTCCTCCTTTTAGCAGCAGCACCGCAATGCCAGGCACGGGAAAGGGGAACAAATGCTATTGGACTGTTCTTCCTCGACAACGTGCTTCCTTCCTTTCTTTTCTGGGGACGGCACCCGGAACGCCAGCCGACATACATGCGCTCCGGGATTGGACCTATAGTTAGTTTGTTACGTACCGGGTCGGCTACTGCTTGATCCCCAGATTGTCAGTTTTCTAGCACCCGGGAACCGTCATTACCAGATGATGGGGTTCGATGAGGGTAGCGCCTGTGAGGTAAGGAAGAAGAGAGGGGCATGTGTGATGAAGGGTAGCTGCGGCTAGTTACCGAACCAGAACCAAGTCAAAGTCTCGGATCGTATTGAATGGGGGACCAAAAACGAAAGCGAGAGGATAAGAGCGAGTGAGAGGAGGACAGACAGATGGGTCGGTCAGACAGGCCAGACATGCACCACAGATTGGGATACCGGGGGGTGACTGGGTGAAAGCGATAACGTGGGAGCGAGTAATTAAGAGATCTCGGGGAGCAAGCTACCAGAAAGGATCCGAAGCTCTTTCAACGTTTTTCGATCGGTCAGCCAGGCTTTACCGAATTGCCCTTTTTGGGCAAATGAGCTCAAAGTACCTCACTTCTACCCCCTTTCCCTTACATACGATGATACTCGCGTTGTCGGTGATAATTTCGGCCTGTCTGCCTTACTTTCAAAGTGATTTCTGACTGTTGAGTGGTAGTGGTTCTTGGTCACCGAGATGGATCTGCGAGAGGAACTGGGAATGTGCTTGTTCAATTCCCCCTCTTTTCTCCCATGAGAAGACTCACATGCCTCTTTTGGGCATCGAGACGAACTCGGTGGTCCCATTTCTGAAGAAGCGTGTGTAAGGTCTTCGGGGTATGTCCTTGCTTCGAACATTTCCCTTGCTCGACGCATGGGACAATGGGTGATAGGGGTGTTTATGTGAGCTGCAGACGCAATGGCTAGCTTCACGCTTCCCGCCCGACCGGACGGGATAGCACAGCGACTTTTTGAAAGCCTGGGGAGTTAGGAGCAGCAAAGCTCGGGGAGGCAGAGCTAGGGGATGAGAAGCTGCAGGCAAGCACCGGAACGTTGATCCTACGTTTCACAAAGAGTGGAGGACTGCGCCGAAGTACTCTCACTGTAAGGAGTCGGGGTGCCGTGGTGATATTCGACGTCCGTTACATCTTGCTGTGCTTCTTCGTTTTATTAAAGATCCATTTCGGTGAAAGAGAACTCGATCAGAAGAACGCCATCCGATTTGAATCATCAAGCCCTGGCGAGTTTATCTCTCGTCTCAAGGGCTCCGGGGGGGAGGCGGGTAAGCCACAACAGTCCTTTTTTGGTTTCCTGTCACAGCTTGTTCTCCTCAAGTTGGGCCCATGTCCACCATAGCCCATGATCCCATGTGTCGTTTCGGATCACCACCATGAAAGCAAGCAACCGTAGCAAGGGGAGATATCTCGTCAAAATATCCCCAGTCGGAGTGTTATTTGCTTCCCCTTCCCACTCGGCACTCGGTTATTGTTGACTGCTCGTCTTTTGAGGAGTGGCAGCCCGCTCAAGTCGAGAGCCCAACGCCCACTTCAGGGCAAGTGGGCTCTCAACTCTCTCCATTCCTCACTACAGTGTGTAGTCTGTGTCCCAATGGCGGCGTGGGGGAGGCTGGTCCGAGTCTAGATCTCCCAAAAGAGGCACCGGCCAGCAGACAAAGTCTGAACCATGCGTGAACGCCACTTTTGTTACTTGCTTGCTGACCGTGTGTCTCAACTCGAGGATGTGTAAAGTGAGGGGAGATGTAGAAGACGAGATTGACGATAACGGCTAGGAAATACACCGGATAGAGAACTGTGGCGCTCAAGCATGAGGGCTGCTGGGCGGGCTGGCGGGCTGGCGGACACTGAGCAGCAGCACACAGAAAGCACGATCGGGAGACTCCATCGAGGAGGAAGCCTATCGGACGTTCTGGTCGTCTTTTGTGTGTGACAAAGCCGCAAAGAGTATTGAATGCTGCGTGCTGCAGGTCATCGCTGACCCCATCTGTATGTACCACCAGGCTTTGGTCTGTCTTCGGCCCTTGTCCTTGTTTTTTTTGTCTTTGAGTGTCTGTTTCGGTTGGGTTGATGGTTAGGGGGTTGTTGACTCGGCTCGTTGCTATGCTCGCATTTTTGATGTTTGATCCGTGAAAGTTAAGAATAGTAAAGATGAACGACGTAGAACCCAAAACAACTCCCCGATGTTTTCTTTTTGGTTCTCTGTTTCGTTGTACGGGTCAAGTTTGTTGAGTGACGCGAGAGTGTCCCAGCGGCCGGGTCCAGCCAGGCCAACAGGCGGGCTCGTCACCAATCGTGTGACTGGTTGAAGAGCAATCTGCTTAAGCGTACCTTCTTCTTTACACGATGAACTGAAGTTCACCGATGGCAGGTGGGAGCCCAATGGTAGGAGCACTGAATCAATTGGCATATCATAATGCCCTTTCCATCGCGACATCCCGAGGGGCGTCTGCTTACCCGGCCAGGGCTGACGACAAACATACCCACTCCCGGACCTGAAGGGATATCGCAGGGCAACGAATCGGAAGCACAATATTGTCAATATTGAACATGTTCCCGTGTTTTCTCTGTGTGCAGATCAGTCAACCGTTGAGATCTCTAACTGGAGTTATAGGGAGAAAATGTAAACAATACCTACCCTACCTCAGTTCACTTTCCAAGCCATCAGCCCAAATCATGGGGGTACCATGATCCTCTCACCTTTCAGATTCGTCAATGCGGAGGGTGAGTGCTGTATGAGGACATGGGTTATCGAAGCAGGTTCCCGTCATCATCAGTCCCCCCCTCCCCGCACCCCTTCCTTTCGTTCCTTTCGTTCCCGCTCAGTCTTTTTCCACACCCTTCCTTGCCTTCAGTTTGTGCTGTTTTCTCAGTCACCTCCATCCAGTTCGAGGCAGGAAGGAACCTGGAAGATTCCCGCTAGCCACCTGCCCAGCCAGGCCTAGGCACCTCTACCACAGGGGCAGTCTTCGAACTACTGACTGCAATATCACTCAGCTGCACTCGACATCAATCGTCATGATCACTCACGTTTTTCCCTTTCTGCCCTGCACGGGCTGGTACTCATCCTCCTTTTTTTCCTCTTGTTTCATCGGTACCTACCTCTAGGTAGGTATTGTCGCGACCCCCCCCCCCCCCCCCCCCCCCCTCCCGACAACAGAAAAGAAAAAGCATCATGGCGATATCCCCATCCATAGTATGCTTGCTGTTGTGTAACCACGATTGTGGTCTCGTCTCTGTGGTACACTACCCATCCATGACACACACACACCAAACACTAGACGCCCAATACCAAACACCAGCACCAAACACCAACACCACCCAGGGATCAATTATTCAAGAACCCTGCCTGGACTGGGGACCTATGCCCTGAGCTAGCTCGAAACTCGAAACTCGACGCAATCGCGCTGTGACTTTAAAGATGGCGGGGGCATCGTCCAAAAATCAGGGGAGTCCTGGATTTTCTACTGCCGCTGAAAATGTTGGACAATGGATGTATGATGGGAGGGTTTTGAATGGGAGGAGGGAAAACAATGGAATTGCAAAAGCTCGAACAAACCAACCACTTGAAAATCACAAGTTGCAAATGCAAATACACGGGGTTAGGGTTACCTACCTGGCTGCCTGGCTGCAGGCTACTTTGTAAAGGCAGCGAGGGAAGACGGGCGCATAAGCGCAGGAGAAGATCACATCAGCAACGCATACGAAGGTTTTTAGGTATTGGTTGTCAAAGTCTTTGTGATTTCATTTGCCTCTACCTATATATGTAAGGCGGCAGTTTCTATGTAACCTATACTAATGCCTGGACTTTTTTCTTTGTCCGTTTACTCTCTTCCGAGTCTCTCTCTCTCTCTGCTCCATTTGTCTTTCAAAACAACCAACCCAAACGCCGTTCCCTATGATATATATACTTTTTGAATGCCCCTCAAAACAAACTTCAAAACAACGCGCCATGCCATGCCATGCTCCGTCCGTCTTTGTACAATACTCCTCAATGACTCCATCAATGCTTCCCTCTGTGCTTTTTCCAACAACAACAACGCAAGCCAAACAACTTTTCCACATCAACTCCCGACAGTTCAAATCATCAACATCATCCCAACACATCCCAACACATCCCCATATTCAAACAAACAAACAACAACAAACTTCAATCATCAAGCGCCTCCCCACTCAAAATCCCCCTCAAAATACCCACGCCAGCACCATCCTCCTTCAACAACCCCTGCTCCACCTCCTTCTCCCCCACACAACTCGCCACCCTCTTCTCATCTCCCGCCACGAGAGCACCTCCCATGCCAAAAACATCCTTCTTCTTTTTTCCTCCCCTTTTTGGAGTTCCCAATCCCGGAGAGCTGTTGTATCCCAACGCTGTGAAAGAGCCGGTCTTCCCGTCCACTGGCGTTATGAGGCTGAGTGTCTCAAGAGAAGAGACCACCTCGCGGAATTCAGACGAGGATAAAGGGTGGAGGAGGGAGTCCATTTTGCACAGTTTGGTGTAAGCTTCGAATAAGGTTTTGACTGTGGGGGCGATTGGGGAGTCTTGTTTTCTGGATGGGGTGGTGGTTGAGGAAAGAGCTTCGGTCTGAGCAGCGCGGTTGCGTTTCTCGATGGCCACCAGAGCGCAAAGCGCGGCTTTTTGTTGCAGGTTGAGTGTCTTGAGACGTTGTGCGGGGCCGTTGCTGAAGGCTGCTGCTGTTACTTTTGACAGATGGGCGATGGAGACGCGGGGCGCCGTAGCTGGTGTCAAAGCTTGGAGAGACTTGAGCAAGGAGGAGGAGACGCTGGCGGTTGGGTCTCTAGAAGAGGTGATGCTGCGGAAGAGAGATGGTGTAGGTGCAGCGGCAGAAGCAGATGAGAGGTTGGTGTTTTCTCCCAGGACGCGCTTTTTGGAGGGCGACATTTGTAGCATTGACTCTTTGACTTCGTTTTCGTGCTTCAGGCGGGTTTCGGACTCGACGAGGTCGATGGCGCGACGGCAGATCTCGAACGCGCGGCGCAGGTCGCCGGTTTGGCTGGATACCTTGCGCGAGCAGAGTTCGATGGCGGCTGGATGGAAGAACGGGATGTAGTTGGGATCCTTGGGTGTGCCACCGGGAAGCAGACTCTTGAGGCGCGTGATGATGATGTTCTTGACCTGAGGCGCCGTGTATGGCAGGATGGGCAGAAGCTCAGGCTTGAGGTTGCGCGACTTGAGACGAGGCAGGAAGCGATCTGTTAGGTCGAGCGCGTTGGCGATGCCGATCAAAGCGAGGCGCGAATTATTCTTTTTCTCGAGAGACCATTCGAACAAGCTGTAGAGACTTTCAGGATCCAAAGTGAGAATGTGGTCGATCTCGTCCAGAACCACGAGGTAGACGTCCTGTGTCTTTTTCTTGGGAAGGATGAGCTTCTGAAGTGCCGCCACCACGTCGCTTTCGGTTGAGAGTTCCTCCTTGTCTGCAACGAGCTGGTCGAGAAGGGTGACATAGAGATCCTTGGAGGACTTGATGCTCATGCAGTTGATGTATGCCTTATGCACGTTTGACGTCTTGGATGCAAACTTGTCGGTGACCTTGTTGACGATTGCGCTCTTGCCGGTTCCAGGGGGCCCGCTGACGTAGAGACAGCCGCTGGGGTGTGTGGTGATGCAGCGCTCCAGAAAGGCGTTGAGCTTGTCGCGTTCGTCGTCGCGGCCAATGAGTTCTCCGGGATCGGCACTTCGGGAGAAGAGTTGGCGAGCTTGATGGTAGACTGTCTGAGAAGCTGCAGGTGTCATGGGCGTGCTTGGAGTCATGCGCCTGCAGAGCTTGCCGACCGACATGACGCGATGGCGCGGCGTGGTGACTGTTGCCTTTGCGAATACATCGTAGTGTCGAGGTGTGGAAGGTGTGACTGGAGCTGTCTTTGGCGGACTGGCGATGACTGATTTGCGTCTGCGCAGGAGTGACTTGGATGGTGTGTCGGCCTCGTTGTCTGCTGTGGCTGTCGGCTTGACGTTCTCCTTGTGGTTCTCAATGTCGTCGGCGATCGGCTTTGGTGGTGAGGCGGCCTTCTCCTTCTCTGCCTGGATGTGGTCGGGCTCATGATGGATCTCTGGATGGATTCGGAGAGAGCGTCTTGTTCGCTTGACGGCGAGAGGGCCTAGTGTGATTTCCTCATCTGTGTGAAGCTGTGTTAGTACGCGCGCGCTCTTGTGATGTCAAATCTGAAGACGTCGTCAGTTGTAGCTTACCTGTCAGTCGAGTGCTCCTTCTCCTCTTCCCCAGTGTGGTGGTCGCGCTCGGCGATGCCATGATTTTTTGTAAAGGTCAAAAACACCAGTCGCAATGCTAGAACACGAAAACAAGCAGCAAACGCAAGGAAATGACGATGCGCGGGTGTGGATGGTGGTGATGCACGTTTTGGTGTGGTTTTGCAGTTTGGATGTAAAGTGGAAAGAGCAAGCTTGCACTCGCTGCACGGTCGCAATGCACCAAATAGAATTCCCCTTGTGCATGCCAATTGGGTGCAGGTGGAGACGCGAACCGCGAATAAGTGGGGCTGCACCTCGTACTTCCGCGTGCCTCGACGCGCTTCCCCGCTGCACTTTGCGCGTTTCAATTAAGTGCCTGCGCCACACCTTGCATTCTGTGGCTGATACAGTTCGCGTTTTGTGGCGCATGTGTTCTGTCAAAGTGGGGCTTGTTTCCAGGCACGGTGTCCACCTCCCCGCATTGTGCACAGGGGAACTACAGGCGCTGCACCAACGGCACCCACTGAAGCAGGGAGACCGCCGCCTGTGATTTAGTGACTGCTGGAAAGTGGCGATCTCCGTTCCGTTGGACCTCTTTCTGCCGAGCCCAAGTGTGACCTCTCCCGGATGACAAGCGCCGGCCGTGACGGACTATAGAGATACTAAGGACTATACGCCACTCGTCTATGGTTGAGTTCCTGTTATCGATATCATGACCGCAAGCAATGACAAGTTATCCACCTCGGCGTCTAACCAGATGTCCAAGTCGATAGTCGAGAATCGTCTCAGAAGAAATATCAAAGTTGGCTAATTCAGAGTTCTTTGTTCTTGTCTCTCTCTCTGGATGGTCCTGGTGATACTTGAATATTCGCAAGATGGGCTCACTACATATAGAAGATAATGGCTACAACGCCGACGTGGAAAGGATAAGACATGAAGAGTATCCTATGCTACAAGGCAAGTCTCAACTCCAAACTCACCTCTTTCGTCCGATATCACTAACACATCGCCAACAGACTCCATCTACCTCGACCATGCCGGCACCACTCCCTATCCCAAGTCCCTTATGGACCGGTTTGCCTACGAGATGACCACCAACCTCTTTGGAAACCCTCATTCCGCCTCTGCTTCGTCTCAACTATCAACAAACCGTATCCAAGACATCCGTCTCCGAGCTCTGCAGTTCTTCAACGCCGACCCGAACGATTTTGATCTGGTCTTTGTCGCCAATGCCACTGCCGGTATCAAGTTGGTGGCAGATGCCATGAGATGTTTGCCTAAGGGGTTTCACTATGCTTACCACCAAGCAAGTCACACCAGTCTGGTTGGAGTGAGGGAAGAAGCCACAAATAGTCTATGTCTGGATGATCAACAAATGGAGGACTGGCTATCCGGATCCTGTCCCTTTAACAACATCGCCGACGAGAAACCAGTGTTATTCGCCTACCCAGGGCAATCAAACATGGACGGCCGGCGCTTTCCTCTCTCCTGGTCTTCCCGAGTTCGCCAATCATCAAGCCAACGAAAAATATACACCCTCCTAGACGCCGCCGCCCTCGTCTCCTCCTCCCCTCTCGACCTCTCCGATTCAACAACAGCACCCGACTTCACCGTCCTGTCCTTCTACAAAATCTTTGGTTTCCCCGACCTCGGCGCCTTGATAGTCCGCAAAGACTCAGCCCAAGACGTCTTCTCCTCACGAAAATACTTTGGCGGCGGAACCGTCGACATGGTAGTCTGTCTAAAAGAACAGTGGCATGCGCCCAAAGATGGGTTTTTGCATGAACGGTTGGAGGACGGGACACTACCTATTCACAGCATCATAGCGCTGGATGTGGCGATGGATGTTCACCAGCGCCTTTATGGGAGTATGGCAAGGGTTGCTGGACATACGGGGTTTCTGGCGAGGAGGTTGTACCGGGGGTTGAAAGGGTTGCGACATGCGAACGGCGAGAGGGTGTGTGAGGTTTACAGTCCTGATCCCGAGGCAGAAGAAACGGGGCCGACGGTGGCGTTTAATATCAAGGATAGCCATGGGACGTGGATTAGTCTCGCCGAGGTGGAAAAACTGGCAACGTTAAAGGGGATACATATAAGGACTGGAGGCGTGTGTAACCCCGGCGGTATTGCTTCTGCTTTAGGCCTGCAGCCGTGGGAGATGAAGCAGAATTTCAGATCGGGGTTCAGGTGCGGGACGGATAATGATATCATGGGTGGGAAGCCGACGGGTGTGGTGAGGGCTAGTTTGGGGGCGATGAGTACGATTGCAGACGTGGACGCCTTTGTTCAGTTTGTCGAGGAGTTCTACCGCGAGACAGCGGTACCGACACCGATATCACCTTCACCAGAAACAGCAAAGTCAACACGAGACGTACCCCGGCTGGTACTGAAGAGTATAACAGTCTACCCCATCAAATCCTGCGCCGGCTTCCCCGTCCCCGCCGGCGTCGACTGGGAAGTCCGTCCCGAGGGTCTAGCCTGGGACCGCGAATGGTGTCTCATCCACCGGGGCTCCGGACAGGCACTTTCTCAAAAACGGTACCCTCGCATGGCCCTCCTCCGTCCGACTCTCGACTTTAACTCCGGTCAACTAATCATCACCTACGCCGGCTCCGACCTTCCGTCAGATACACCAAAATCGATATCAGTACCACTCTCCAAAAATCCAAAGATGTTTGTTTCCAACAAGTCAGGAATGGGAATGGCGTCCCGTGTTTGCGGCGAAGAAATCACCGCCCAAACATACGTGTCAGAGGAGATCAACGGTTTCTTTTCAGCAGTGTTGGGAGTGTCCTGTGTTCTGGCTCGCTTCCCACCTGGTGGTCAAGGAAAGAGTCAGAGGCACGCTAAGGCTCATTTACAAAAACACCAGCAACAACAACCTCAGTCCTCCCACCCTCCTCTTCTAGTCCCAGTCTGCAACAAAAAACCTACAAACCCAACCAACCCGACCAAACCAGCAACAATGCCCGGCGCATTCCCCTCTTTCGACGCAGAAGTAGAAGTGGGAATGTCGGAAGTAATGGCAGAGGTAGAAACCCCCCCATCACCACCAGACTCTGATACGGAAAGGTCAGTGACGAAAGAAGAAGAAGCAGCTCAAGCTCAAGGTCCCAAACCAAGGAAAATCCTGTTATCGAATGAATCGCCCATCTTGGCAATCACAACAACCAGCGTCGACGCTTTGAACCAGGCCATCGCCTCCACTTCCCCTTTTCCTGAACCAGTATCCGAAGCTGTCTTCCGCGCGAACCTCATATTTGCCCCTTCCCCTTCCACTTCCACCTCCTGCACCTCTCCCTCCTCCCCTTCTCCCACCTCCACCACCACCACTCCACCTCCCTCACCCCCAGAACCGACAACCCTCAAACCCTACCAAGAAGACACCTGGTCCTCCCTCCATATAGTCAACGGTGGTACCCAAAAACATGGCTTCCAAATGCTAGGCTCCTGCAGGCGCTGTCACATGGTCTGCACCGACCAGTCCACGGGAGTCAAAGTGAAGTCGGGGGAACCGTTTGTTACCCTGTCGAAAACGAGGAGGTTTGAGGGGAAGGTTTTCTTTGGGGTTCATATGGGGCTTGTGGACGACGATAAAGATTGTGGAGAGGCAGGGAAAGTGGTGAAGGTTAGGGTTGGGGATTTGGTTGTGCCGAGGGTATAAACTAACTCGGGTTTGAGAGAAGGTGTTGATGGCCATGGGTACATGTCTACATGTCATAGGACTAGGTTCCTTAGCTGTCTTGAATACCTGAGATGGTTACCTAGATTTGTTGTAGTCATGGAGTTGTTTTCTTGGGCATAGCTTAGGTAGGACAGAACGGAAATACCATACCTTACTTTCATGGATTATTGAATGAATAGAGATGTGACGGGGAGAGTGATGACGGAATGTGTCGCCATTTCTACACAAACTAAATATTTTATGTGTGCGATTTGTGCTATTCTGTAATAACGGTTTCGAAGACGGACGTACTTAGCGGTCACGACGGTTCTTCAACTCACGAGTAGGGGAGACGTCAGTATCTCAAGATGAGATGCCCTTGGTCACGGCAACATACTCGGAGTATGGAAATGGGAAACATGAGACCTTGCTTGTGCTTCCATTTCTCGTTCACCACTTGGTGAATCTCGAATGTCATATCAGTGACGTCCTCAAGATCTTCCGGATCTGCCTCAAACCCATAGATCATGCATGCACCAAACCACCGCACACATCCATTACCCCATCGCGTACCTTCCGTACCTTCCGTACCTTCCAAACTTCCTCCCCCTTCGCTCCCCTTCCTTCACCCACCCACCTCCCCCCCACCACAAGAACATCAGATGAAATCTGCCTGCCCACTCGACCGCCTGCCTGCCCCCCTCGACCACCTGCGCCCCGGCCCGCTGCCGCCCACTGGCAAGCCCTAAACCCCCCTTAAACCCAACTTTATAAGGACCCAATTCAGGCTCAGTAGTCAGCGATCTCCTCGAGACCAGATATCTTCGGGTATAGCAAACTGGTCCCAGTGAGGACCTCCTGGGTGGGCGCCCTAGCCCAGGAGGTTCCGCGTTCGAATCGTTGACAAGATCCGATCTCGTTCCCGAGGAGAAAAGAAAGGGATTCATCTTTTTTTTTGTATCCTTTTCTTTCTTGTCATCTCTTTTCTTTTGTAGTTTTTTTAGGTTTTTTTTTTTTGTGGCGGATGCTGCCATGGCGACTTAATTTTGGTCGTTTGAGCGGTGCGGCCGACCTTTTTTTTCGGTCCATCGCCCGGCCGAGGGGAATGGTAAATGGCAACGGGCGATAGATTGACCCTTCCGCAGTGCTGCCTGCCTGTCTGAAAGCAATCATGTCAGTTCAGAGACAAAAATACGGAAACGGGACGGGTGTAGCCTTCATTAGCGAGCACCGTGTCAGCCTCATGACCGTCTGTCTCGATCGAGAACGTGCTCACGACCAAATTACGGGTGTACCACGGATGGGATTGATGATCTGTAAAGACCAATACCCAGAAATGGGCAATGACTGGTCAGATTTGACCTCATGGGCATCTGGGCGGTCATTCCCACACGAACAAAGTACCCAGAGTGTATCCCATCTCTTGCTGGCTCATCATCATCTCCGAGTCTCCGAGGATGAAGTGGTAAGCTCGGTAGCTTACTGGCCTCTGAGATGAGCTCGTGCTTCTGTATGAGGGTGTCATATTATCCGACCACTGCCGAGACACTCTCAGTCAGTCATGTCAACTTCCCGAATAAGCACTAGGTCTCTCCCACGGCCATCAGGCTCGTACCTGTAGTCACTCCAGCACCTCCGAGCATCCGATATTGTGTTCACATATAGCCCGGTTGGGGCCATCCTTCGCCATGCACTACCATTCTGGGGCAGCACATTGTAGGGCATGTCCAATCTCGCAGCAGAATCGGGTGGATCACCGGTCCCGTTGGCAGTCATGGCAGGGCGAGAGTCGACCATTGGATGGCGAAGCTCTCCTGCTCATCGCCATCCATATGAGGCATCGTATCGGTACCGACACTAGGCCTTGGTGACGGCCCCATTCCGGTAACGCCATGAGCCTGTACCCCTCTCGAGTGTTCCATTCCTGAACGGTTGATATCGTAAGTGCATATATGACCAGGAGTAACATGGGGATGGTGGAGGATGACGAGAATCCACGAGCACATGGTGCTCGATAACCGCCAGGCAGCCTGGCCCCCGCACCTGTCCCTCATTCTGGCTTATCCATATATCCGGCCGGTGGGTGACGCTGAACAGGATGGTTTATGCAACCCTTCTTGCTGCCGACCTCTGGTGCCTCAAGGTGGCCCTTTGCCCAATGAAGCAAGGGGGCTCGTTGAGAGCAGTTGCCCTAGAGCCAGAGTGCGTGAGCTCTAGGCAAGGTCCTCTGAGAAGGTCGACGAAAGTACGGGGCGGTAAAATCCCATTCCCGAACGGTTACCAAACTTGCCGTCTATGCCGCCTTGCAGTTGTCATCATGGCATGACTAGGTCTCAACCTGGGCCTTGAGGACTGTCGAGGACATTCGCCGTTGATCCCTGCTGGATGTACAGGTACAGGCAGATGACAAGGACTTTGGTGTTGATGCTTGGATTCGTATCCAGAAGCGGTAGACTGCAGAATCGGTCATCAGCCATCATACACTATCTCGATCATGAGGATAGAAGTGGAGGTGAAGTTGCAACACACAGTATACGGTACGCCATCTCGTGGTAACAAACATGCATCGGCTGCCTGGCAGCAAGGAAAGCCTAGACGACAGAGTTGTAGTAGTAATTTGAGATGACGGTTTGCATGAACAATGCCCTGTTCTTTTTCAGTCTCACATGGTCAACGGTGGTTATACTCTTTGTGACAGTTGAGATGAGTGCAGAGTCAAAGTCAGATAGTATGTCGTTGTCGTTGTTTTTGATAGAGTGAGTGAAGGCGCCCTCCAGTACCGAGGTGATAGGAAGTGTTTCATCCAAGACGTACGCATAAACGTGCACGGATGCCGAACGTCTGGAAGACTTCCTCAAACATGGTGCCAAGCCAAGCAAAGGAACGAAAAAGGGAGCCGGAATTCATGGAATGGTCCAGACTGAAACAACAAACATTAAACGAAACTCGAGAGAGAACAAATTTCGAACATTCTTTTGAGCATGATCGGCTTCCATTGTCACCCGCGCACGTTTTTATGCGCACGGTCTCGGTTCGTCGCATGAGGCGCCCTCCAGTCATGCTGGACATCATGCTGGACGGTGAGGGTGGTGATGTTGGATCACAAATCACGAACAAGGAAGAATCCATCAAGAGAGGGAAAAGAGTGAAAAGAAAACCGAAGTGGTCATTGGATGCCAGAGACAAGTTGCAATGTCGGTTTGTGGGGGGAACCAAAAATCTCAAAGTTCCCCAAATCTGAGACTCGGACACTCGGGGGTTGACTAGAAAAAAAATTTCAAAGAGCCAAAAAGAACTCGGAGGCAAGTCCGTCAATCACTTACTCGTCCCTTCTCGGAATCAGAGTGTCCCAATTCGTGACTTCCTGTCGGTTTTGAACATGATCAAACATCCGGGAAGGAACCTCGAGGGAGAGTTGCAACTTGCAAGCCTGCATGTCCCGTTTCCCAATTGATAATGTCTGTGCGCACCCTAAACACTTAGGCTGAAGAGCAGTTCCACCCCACCCGACAGCTGCCATTGGCCCCACTATCGCACTTTCGGGAGTGGCAGATCCTCCAGGACCTCACAAGTCCAACCCCAATTCAGTGCCAGAGCTGCCAGAGCCAGGACCTCAATTCATCAATGACATCCAACATTGCAATCAACCAAACTTTGGCAGTCTGGCAATCAAAGCAATCAATCTCCCCAAACCTCCATTCGGTATCACCACACAACCCAGAGGTACCCTTCGGCGAGAACCCGCCCGCAACCGTTATTTCCCTTACCATTACCAAACTCGATTCAGTTCCAGTCCCAAGTTCTTGACCCCTCCATTCCTTGATTAACTTGCCTTGTTCTATTTCCATCCACCTCACTCCTTCGTTAATCGGATCGTGGCATCACCGTTGGCCTCATGAAACCGCCTCCTCACATCACCTTCCGATGTTGCCTTCGCAAGCAAGGTCCTGAATATTCTGGCCATCACCCATCTCATCTCATCATGTCTCTGTCGCATGAAATCAGGACTGACTGTCGTTGTATCAGTCAGACCCACGAGACGCAGAACTCAAAGCAAGCAAGGGAGGGTGTGTGTGGATGAAGGAGCGCGCCTGCAGACGAATGGCAATGAATCCATTCCCTGATTGGACATTCTTTGCGAAAACTCAGAATTGCTAGCCCATCCTCTATAAGTCGTGGCTCGACATATAGCCTCCTCCAGCAAGGATCCTTCGTCAACATGGCCCCGTTGGTTATCGAGTTTGGACCTCCTCCGCTCTCCTTCATCCCACCTATGCTCCCCTTGGCAGACAGACATTGCACTCTCTCACTCTCAGTCACTCGTTGCTGACGAGGCACAGGAGCGGAGACTTGCAGTTGAGGACAACACTGCAAATGTGGTGGGATTCTGACAACTCGATATCATCCGTGCCTCTCCCGCGGAAAACGGTATGGCCTCTCCGACTGCGCTGTCCGACTTGCTGCAGTGCAGATGCTTCGGCTTCCGCCGCACGGGAACTTGCCGCGTACCGTACGGATCCGAACGGCTCCCCTCTCTTGCCGACTTGGTTGACAGGTGTGGCGGAACACGTCAGGACTGGTTGATAGTCCAAGGACTCGTGCGGGAATCAGGACCTGCCTCCGCTGTCAGCGAGTGGGTGTGGGTTGGTCAAGGGAAAGGAAGCGGGACTTGATTGCCATCAAACCCTACCACTACCTTGTGACTGCCTGTCTGTCCAGATAGAGACGTACGCTCACCGATCGGGCCACAGACGCAAAGTGGTGACTAGCGAATAAGGTCAACCAGAGGCTTTGATGAGCTCGGTGGTTAATTACAACACCACCCGCTGGCACGACAAAACCAAGCTCTCGACTCGTATCACACACCAAAAGTCTGGAACATTTCAGCCTCCAATCTCGGTGCCTACCACCGCCGTACACTCTCTCGTCTTCGCTTTCGGTGGTTCACAAAGAATGCCCGAGCCTAGAGGTGAGAGAAAAGCAACACTTGTACAGGGTTTGTGAAAAGCTCGGAGCGGAAACATGGTCAGCCGAATTCTGGGTAACTCTAGGCTTGATACCACCACAAGGGCAAGGCGGGGCACGGGACAGGAAAGGTAGGTCTTGCCGACCGTTACAGTCCATGTTTATGCCTACCGCAGGCAAGTCAAGACGAGGTCGCGGCTAACAGCCCGGGGCATGACGGCGGCCGCTTGTCCACATATGCACTGACCTCTCCATCAAAGACTGAGCTTATCACAGCGAAATCTGCAAACGACCTTCCACTGCTGGTATCCCATCTCAGCGGTTGAGGACGGCTTGTTATTGCTGATGGACGCCCGGTAACGGCCCAGTGGTCGTACCTAGAGCTGGACTATGTAGGTTGTGCGATTGTAACATTCTGCTGTACGCTTTTTCTTGGGTGGTAGGGCAGTCCGGCGAGGTATCCCGTCTGAATCCCGTCTCACGCACTCTACCCACCCCTGTCCGGTTACTGACTGCTCACTGCTACCATAGCACAAAACAGGACAACCTGGAATCCGAAATGGCTGTTTTCTCTACTCCCCGGTCACAGCTCTCGAGCACAACAGATGAAGCGCCGCTGCATGAGGTGACAGTCGCAATCCCAGGTACCGAACGAAGGAATAGCTACCACTCCATGCAACCCGTTACGTTCTCAGGTTAAACCTTACACTGCACCACTGCACATGCTACTGAGCGTTGCTTTCTCTCATTACACCCGCGGCCAAGCTGCCTGCCTGTGCTCCTTGGTTTTCTCGCAAGTGTCCGTGAGCAAGTTGCTACAACGTCGTCGCCTGATATTCAACAAGGCTCCTTGCCTCGTGGTCGCCATAATGGGCTATCATCATGAGACTTCCGGTGGTTTGGCGGCCTTTCTGAGCTCGGATCGCTTTCGTTTGCAAGCGCTAACGAGCTATATGGTATGGAAATATACCACAATAATAGCACTATATAGGTGATCTCTTATTTACTGACCCGCACAAGCTACCGCGATATGGCAGCTGAATCACCGGTTCAGACTCTGGAAATTGGCTTATTTGAAATACCAATACTCGCATCAGCACATCTCTCAGCTTCCCGTTCCAGCGGGCTCAAAGCTCTGACGTGACGCCTTCAGCAATGGATACTACGATGAGAGCGGGGGTTGTCCAGGATGAGGCTGACTGGATATTGCATTTCCGAGCACTAACAAGCTCTGATATCTATCAAGCTTGACTTGAAATTGTGGACAAACTCGAAGCTGGAACACATGGTATCGCGAAAAGGACTGATAGCCAATTTCCCAACTTCCACAGCAAAACCATTTCACAACTTAACTCATGCATACAGATGAATAGAAAACGAAGTGGCCATGAGCTGTTACCCTTATCAGCTTAGCCCACCCCCAGTCCCAAGTATCAAGGACTCTGCGGCTGATGGGCTAAGATGCCCTTGGGCTCCCGCTATGCCTTACAAACACCATATCAGTCCCCACTCTGGTCTGACCGCCACGCAATACAACTTATATGAAAAATAGTATGCCATATCGTAGAATTTTAATATCTCCGTTGTTTTTTATTCAAAATACATTTAAATTTAACAATTTTTATCGGATTTTAAAACTCTCGCGATTGAGAATCATCGTAGCCATACCGCACTAATCCAACCACCAACAAAAACTAATAATATACGTTATATTAATTGTTAGCGAATACCCTAAAAAAATCGCGCAGATTATTAATTTAAGTAAGCGTTAAATTTAGCGCCTTAAGTAAACGTATAATAGGATTAGCGACTTATACCTAAAACTTCGTACTATTAAAAACGCTATTAAGTTAGTTCTTTAAATAATAGAAGTTAATATAAATAATATTATATATATAATTAATTAGAATAATATTTAATTTGCAATATATAGAAGGTCGTAGAATTTTTGAATAATAAATTGTATTTATATTTTAATAAAATTTAATATTAATTGGCCACCCAATATAATATATATATATCGACTTCTATAATTTCCCGTTATTTTAAAAAGGCGTAGTGGATTAATAAAAGGATAGCGTATAAAGCTTCCTAACGTAACGATTTATTAAAATTAAATTAATTAAAAAAGGTTTCGAAATTTTTAACGGAAATATATATCTTTTATAACGAATTTAGTATCGATAAGAGGGATAATTTATATCGTATTAATTAGGCGTTAAAAGGTATATTTATATAGACCGATAATATATTTACGAAAAGGTAACGCTTCTATTTATTATTAATTATATTTATTAATAGTTTTACTAATGTATTTTATTATAAAGGAGCTATTAATACCGATAATTTCGTTATATAAATATAAAAGAGTGTATTACCTAAAATAAATCCCTTTCTTAATTATAATAGTATTTTAATAATAAATAACGTATTGTAGTATAAAGCGCAATTTATTAAAGACGCGTATAATAATTACAATATACTATTATAATTCCTACCCCTATACTCCCTAAACTTCAACCTTATAAAAATATATTTTAATAATTTAAAAGCTTATATTAGGCGTTATTATTTATAAGAAAATAGGGATTCGCTAGGGGTAGAAAAATTCAAGGAATTCTTTATTAAAGCGGTAATAGAAGTTGGGTAAAGGGTATTAACTATATAAAGTTATTACTATAAGGTTAGCGTACCTTATAACGAATTTAATGAGGTATACGAGCCTAAAGATTATAATACCCTATATAATAAATATTATTATAAATTTCGAATAATGGGAATAGTATCGTAATAAAGGATATTAAATTATATAGTAGAAATGCAATAATAAATATAATCGAATATATATAACTTACTTAGGTAGTTTAATTATATAATTTAATTATATAATCTAGTCGTATAATTTAATAACGAAAAATCCCTCAAATCTATTATTATTTATAATAATCGAAAAAGTATTAAAAATATTAAAAGTATTAAAAGAGTATAAAAATAAATTAAATCTATTATTATTTATAATAATAATACTAATATATATAATCCCCCTCTTATTTAAAATTCCTTATCCTTTTTAATAAACTTATACTCGCTCGCGGTTACGTCGGTCTATATACGGTCGGGGTCGCTATCTTCGTTATTATTATACTCCTTAATAAAATTATTACGTAATAAGTCGTCGCTAGCGTTATAATTAAGGGGGTTATAATAATCCGCGTTATAAAGGTCTTACTATAGGGAATTTTAAGTAAAGGTATTTATAAGAAAACGGCGGTTAATATCGTACCTAATAGAAGGAGGGGAAATTATTTACTTATAATTTATATAAATAACGTAAATAATTTAGGGTCGATAATTTATAACTCCTATTATTATATTTATATAATTTTTAATACTTACGTTAATATTTATATTAATATAAATTCTATAACCGCCCGTACTAACGTTAATATTACTTGTATTAATAATAACGACCGTTAAATATAATCCCTTTTAAAGTATAAAAACTCTTTAATCGACCGCTTAATTATATTATAAATACCCTTATCGATATTATACGTAGTATATTAGCTTAAAGGTAAAGTACGCGCTTAATAGAGGGTAAACCGACCCGCTATAAGGGATTTTTAAATTTCGAATAAGGAATCGCGCAACCCGTTATTTTTACGAAACTGCGGCGCGTATTTGAATATTAATTATTTAAAAAACTCGGTAATAAGGGTATTAACTAATCGATCTAACGGTAAAGAAAGAAGAGGAAAGGAAAGTTAAGGGTCGTTTATATAAGAATCAAAACCCCTTTTTTATAAAGTATTAATACTAATACTATTTTAAATAGGGAGAGATAATAAAGAAGGTTTATTAATTAAAATAAACGTTATAATCCTTATCCTTATACCCTTATAATTAATAAAAAGAAATATAATAAATTATATTAGTAGGGTAGGTTATATTAAAGTACCGTTAGCGTTAATAATATTATACGTATTATTATTCGCTTATTAATAATTATTTTAAAGCGTAAAGTTAAATATTTAGGGGGGCTAATAATTACGCTTACTTATTATATATAAAGGATAAAACTATTAAAAACCGTTTTAATTAAATATAATAATATTAATTTAAATTTAATAATTATTATTATAATAATCGTAAAGTTTGAATTATATAAATATCATTTCAACGGGCAGCGACGCTAACGTAGCCTTCTATATTATAATAGCGGTAGCTTATTCCCTAATTTATTTACTAATAATAAAATAATAATATTTTTAATTAGGGAATATATAATAAAAATAATATAAATTCCTATTATAATAATTTTTATACTACCGCTTATTTATATATTTATATAATTTAATTAATTCGTTATATATTAACCTTTCCCCTATTTTACCCTCCTTTTTTACTTCGCGCTTAATATCCCTCTTCTTATAATAATTTTCTAATATTAAATTAATAATTAATTTAGACCTCTTCTTCTCTAATCCCTTATCTATTATTTTACTACGTATAAATATAGGCGTCGCGACGTCGGTATTACTAGGTATACTTATATAACAAAGGGAATTATTAAATCGAAATTAAACGCGCGTAATATAATCGTTAAAGCTCGAAATTCGAAAGGTAGGCGTACCGTAGGTAAATAAAATACGCAACTCTTTTAATTCTTCTTTTAAATCTTTAAAAAAATTATTAAAAACGCGTAATTAAAATGTAATTATTACGTAATAAATATCGACTAATCGTAATAATAAATTACGTATTACCTTCGAAATATTATAATACCCGAATAAAGAATCCTCTTTATTAATATAATAACGGTTAAAAAGGATACGAATTTAAAATAGTATAATCTATTTATTATTTTATACGCTAACGGTCTAATTAAAATATTATATTTCGAATTTATATTCTATCCTTATAATATTAAATTTATCGATAATAACGTCTTTAAATAAACGTTAATATTATTAAATTTTATATTTAAAATTAAAATTAAAGTAATTATAATTAATTTAATCGATAATATTATCGAACTCTTTTTTAATAATAACCCGCTCGACTATAAAATTAATAAATAATTTACCGAATTTAACCTTAAACCTATTAAAATAATAATTTTATAACTATATTTTAAAATATATAATATAAATAATTATAAAATTAAAAATCGGCGGCGGACTTTAAACCTTCTTCGAAATATAAGATTTTATAATAAAAACCTACTAAGTAGCTACCTTTCTAATAGTAAACTCCTTAATCTATTCTTTTATACGCTATTTATCGGCCAATATACGCTATCTTTCAACCGCTTATTCATTTTTCTATATTATAAAGGATCTACTACCACTATTTTCAATTAGGTTTAATAAAACGTAATTAATACCTTCGATACTAAATAAAATAATAAATTATTAAACTACGGATTAATTAATCGATTTCTTCTTTTAGCGTAATTTTAATAAAATTCGAAATATAGTAAATCGTCGAAATAATTACGCAATAATAGTAATTAATTATTATTATTATTAAAGAAGGGGGGTTTAGGGGGGGACCGATTATAAATATTATACTAAATAGTTAATAAAGGAGGAGGTAATAAGAATTTTAAACGTAATCCTTAAATTAATAGAAATAAACGGTAAAAAAAAGGTTCGAATAGTAATTAAATTATTATTTTTTAAAATAATACGAAGAAAATCTAATCGTAATTAATTTAATTATAATTATTAAAATTAAGTTTAAAATTATTAAAATTAGGTTTAAAAATATTATAATTACGTATAAACCCTCTCTTTATCGTCGTCGCTATTATTTAAACCGGTATTAACCCTTTTCATACGGGCGTTAAGCTATAATATCTGCTTCGAACGTCGGCGGTCGTTATTATTATTGGGATAAGAGCGTTTAGGAAATATAGTAGGAGCTAAAGTAGTAGTACCGGGCGCAAATCGTATTCAATAGGGATTGGGAGGTACTTAATTATTTTTATTTTTTAATATAGGCCTTATTCGATGCGGGGGATTTATACGGTTGTAGAATAGTAATTAGAATATAAACACCCTTAAGTTTGGTAATGATATAGTGGTTTAAAGGTTTTTGGTCGTTAAATTACGAAGTTTTTACGTTATATATATATTGCGTAGCGGTCAGACCAGAGTGGGGATTAATATGGTGTTTGCAAGGCATAGCGTCTGACGGGCCTTTGCACAGTACTACCCGACGGCAGTAGCTAGCAGCCCGGCGGCAGATTTGACTTTTTGCTTGTTAACACACGTCGTTTAGAGACGTTAGTCAAACCGCCACAACGTTAAACTGAAGGTTAGACGACTTGAAGTGTCTCGCAGAACCTGGCACAACAGGCGAGCAAAAGCCATGAAACGAGCAAAAGACATGCAGCGGTATCCCTTCCTCCCTAGAGAGCTTAATTCCATGTCCTGGCCTGTCCTGTCTGTTCAACTGCTGCACAAACGCCTGGCCCGTCAAGCTGGTGATTTGTAGAGGTCAATGAGGTTTAATAAGTTACTAGGTAGAACAAAACCAGGGGTATGCGTGTCGGAGACTTGTAAGGTATGCATGGACGGTGCAGCTCTCGTCAAAGAGTACAAGCTCCACACGCAACCACTATGTACACGGGCCCTTGGTTACCTTGCACCACTAAGAGACCCTGGACAACCACCATTCTGGGGAAGTAACCTCAGTTTTACAGTTCACCATCCTCATTTCACACACACCTACGACACCTCACCCAAGTCCAATCTATCAGTCTCGAGTACGGTATATCAGAAACACACAGACGCACAGCACCACTCTGACTGCCTCGCGGGGGCATATTCAGGGTGGGCGGAGGTCACTGAAAAGATAGAGTCTCCAAATATCAGTCTCAAAAGTTACTTGAAAGCGACCTCACTGAACCCCGGAACAGAAAAGAGAGTGAAAAGATTGCGTCCGGGGCATAGTAATCACTGACGCAAACAACATGTCTTTTCATCCTTCTCTTTTTTTTTTTTGGTCAACTTATTTCCGTACTTTGAACAAACCTCAACAAGGCACCAGGCCTGTACCTACCAGCACCCTCGGGGCACTTGCTTGGGCGGCTGACACGTACCTGCCTGTACATACTCACGGAGGTAGGTACTTGCTTCTCTGTGAGCGATACCTTTTCTAGCTTGGCAACCAGGCAGTCTTAGGTACCGCAAGCGCGCCCAAGGGCAGCCGTTGGGGTACACAGGCGCGCTCGGTACTTCTGGTCCCCCTGAGGGGTATAAGACTGGAGGTCTCCCACCCTTCGGGACAGGTACACTGCCTTTTTCTCATCCTCATCAAATTAAGCACACATCATAAGTACTTTTTTGTTAAGTCTTTTGCGAGGTTCCCAAACCTACCTTATAATTTCTGCCTGCCAACTGCTCTCTCGGTCCCGACCCAATCGGCCTTCGTCATAGTCATCTCACTATAAGTTGGCCTGACAACCACTGACAAATTTATTAGTGCCCCACGCTTGCTGCCGCTCCTTCGGTGCCACTGACCGAACCCGCACCTGGCACCCCTCATCCACCACTCACCACTCAAGCGGCTCTCCACAAAAGACCGATCTCCAACCCAACAGAGAGGTACCGCGACAGCTCCAGCTCCAGTTCAAGGGTGTTCCTGAACTTCCTGACAACAGCTTGGTACCTTGACCGTTTTCCCCAACCGAGAGCTGTCTGTCCCGTCGTCAGCAACATCTTTTTTGTTTGTTCGGAAAAGTCGAAAGGGAAATTAACAAAAGCTTCTGCACGCCCACTTTTCAATTTCTCGTCTTCGGTCGTCGACAGATATAAACCGTGGTCCAGCTTCTTTTGGAACCCGTCGCGCGGATCCCAGAAATAGAAGAACAAGAGAACCCCTCCTACCACCGGACTCGAGTCCGCTCCCAAGTATTTCCAGGGGATCATCATCATCGATCGATTGCACACCCGTCCGCTGGCATACCTACCTCTACTCACAAGCCGACAGATCGACCCAGAAACAGAATCAACAGGCCATACAATAGGCAGAAAATAGAAACAGAGAAGGGAACAAAACAGACAGACAAAAAGATGCAACCGTATTCAAACCTGCCGCCCGACCACGGCTACCACCACGCGTCCGCATCATATCCCCCGCGCCAACAACATCACCAGCAACAAATGCAGCAGCAGCAGCAGCAGCAACTGCCTTCCATGGCACCTCCCAGCGCGCCACTGCATCCGCCCCATACAACAAACCCCTACCAAGATCCTTCAATGACTGCTTCAATGTCCGGGCCCGGTTCCGGAGGACCTTCGGCTCTTGCGACAGGTCCCGGTGGTGTTCCCCTCAACAACCACGGAGATGTACATGGAGTTGGCGGCCAATTACCGCCATCCCAACAGCAACAGTCTGGGGGGCAGCACGGGCAACCAGGACAACAAGGACAAGGACAAGATGGCCGAGCACCGTTGACGGCCGAGGAAAGGATGCAGCAGGAGCAAAACCTAAAACCGTACTCGGGGACGGATAGCCAGGGGAGGATGTATTCGTGAGTTATCCACACTTCTTCCTTACAACAATTGGGTGGTTTCTCTGGTTCGGCGGTTTCTCCGGTGTTCAAGTGATCGGCGGCGTCAGAGACCGAGACAAGCAGAGACAGAGAAGAAAGACAGAAAGAAGAGGAGAGATGGGAAAGAATGAAAGAAAAAAAGAGATGTGAGACACAAGACAGACAGAAAGCCAAGAAAGAGGATTGGACGAACAAGGGCTAACCCGGTTTCCAATGACTTATATAGGCTGGAAGTTGTGCAACAACCACAACGTGCAAGAATGTGTGGTTTTGGTGACAAGGTATGTTCTGATATGATGATGGCTTGCTTCAAAATGTCTGGCTTTGTTGGCTGGCTGGCTGGCTGCTGGCTGGCTGGCTGGCTACATTGCACATTGCACATTTGGCACATTGGCAGCTTTGGTTTGGTCCGCATATTCGACCAACCAGACCAACCAATGCCGCTTATTGTCTGAAGGAAACAATTTCTATCGGTGGCTTACATATAACTGACTGACATTGGGGAAACAGGATCGAAGGCCCATCACCCCTCCTCCTTGCGTCAAGCTAATCATCAGAGACGCAAAGACTGGGAAAGAGATTGATTGCAAGTTAGTAACCTCACTTGTTTAATCCCCAAAAAAAGACAGACCATGATGGCTAACAACGACATGACAGTGAAATCGAATACTCCATGTTCATCTGCAACGTCAGCCTCTACACTGAAGACGCCCTCAAAGAAGTGAATCTTGTTAGACACACAACTTCGACGCCTTCGATTTCTTCCACCACGCCCGCTTCATATGCCTCCCTGGAACAAACGACGCCCGCTTATTCGCATATCCTGCCGTCGAATCGTGGCGACATGGGTGGCTATGGTGGACATCCTCATGGTGGTGGAATGCCAGGCTACCAAGGGGGGATGAATCCTTATGAAATGGGCGGTGGTCCTTATCAGGGTGCGTATCCCCCAAGTGTCTGGTGATGTGAAAGAGGGAATACTGACAAAACAAAACAGCTGGCTTCGTGAACGGAAACCCCTACTCCGCACCCGCCCCATCTCACTATCAATACAACGCCCCCGGCCTTCCACACACTGGGCCTTACGGCGCCCCTCCTCGAGGTCCCTATGATCCTCACCCCGGTGCTGCTTCTGGTTATGGCGGTATGCCTGGTGTAGGCGGTCCTCTGCAACAAAGAATGTCTATTAGCGGTGGCGGCGCTGGAGGACAGCAACCCCAGGGCATGTTCACGAGGAACTTGATTGGCAGTCTGGTGTGCAGCGCCTTCCGGTTGACGGATACGAACGATAAGATTGGGATTTGGTTCGTGATGCAGGATTTGAGCGTGAGGACTGAGGGTGTTTTTAGGTGTGTATTCCCCTTTTGCTTTGATCTCCCCGTCACTACAAACTTCCTCATAACCTTAACCATTCCATCAACCTATATCCCTAAAGCCAGGACATCAACCCTACCCCTTTGCTCCACCCCCTTTATCATAGCCCTCCATCCCATGCCTCCCCTTTCCCATGGCCCATCCAATTTATCATTCAGGTAATCACCATCATACTGATCTCAGAAAAGACTTCAATTCTCCTTCGTAAACGTCGGTCTCCCCACGCCCATGCCCGGCCCATCTTCGTCCTCATCTTCTTCCGGCGGCTCGACAACGGCTATCAACCAATCCAAAGCGCCCATCCTGGCGTCCGTTTTCAGCGAGCCGTTCCAAGTCTTTTCGGCCAAGAAGTTCCCGGGAGTCTGCGACAGCACGGCTTTGAGCAAGTGTTTTGCGACGCAGGGCATCAAGATTCCCATCCGGAAGGAGGGGGCGAATAATAAGGGGGGTGAGGAGGATGATGATTATTAGAAGTCACATCGTCGTCCTGGGGGAGGCGGGGGGTTGGGTAGAGGTGGAGGTGGGTTGGGGTTTGATAGAAGAGGGTTGGCTGGAGGTGGGGCTGGGTTGGGTAGAGGCGAGTTGGGGTTTGGGGGCGGGTTTGGTGGAAGCGGGTTTTTGGGTGGAGGAGGCGGGTTTGGTTCTGGAGGCGGGTTTGGTTCTGGAGGCGGAATGGGAGGAGGCGGAATGGGAGGAGGCGGAATGGGTGGAAGAAGAAAGACGGGTTAGGTTTGTTGGGAAGTGGAACGAAAACTTTCAAAGCGAACCACCGAACTCTACGATTGACAACAAAACGAGATTCAAAGAGGTGGAAGTGAAGGAAGGGAGAGAACCACGAGACATGGAAGATGATGGATGGCTGTTTCTCATCCGAACTTGGGCAACAGCGGCTACAAGGGGCAAAGTTCAAGAGATGATACGAGAGCTTATGGTTTGGGATTCATATCAAAGTAAAGCTTGGAAAAGGGGGAGATACATAGGATAGGATTATTCGTTTCAAGTGTGCCCGTGTTATCAATTCTAGAATGTTGGGGAGGGGGGTATCATTATGCCCACGACAGTTTCGGAATTTAGCGGATTACAAAGCTGTAAATACTTTTTCTTTTTAGGCTTCATGTTGTTTCTCTGGAGCTTTGGGGGGTTTGTGTACAAGAAAGGGAAGGGAAGAGGCGCTGGCGGCTCTTTTTTGTTTTAGTTTTCTGCTGGGTTGTATGTAGTAGGTTTTTAATGGAGGAATTCAGTCTTTATGTTGATAAATGAATGGACTAGTCCATGGTTTTTGGCTGACACAAAACACAAACTCGGTGGGCATAACCTGATTATGAGGTGTATACCTCTGATGATAGTCAGGATAAGTAAGTACCCCGGACGAAGAAGCAAAGACTCTAGATGACGGACACTGTGCATGTCTAGCATGTCTACCACGCTCGGGACGCAAGCACGGGAATATAAAAAGCTCGAAACCCCTCCCCTCTTCCGTTGCCGGCTACACACACACACTCACCGCAGGAGAATTTGAGAAGAAGGCGGTTGGCCGGCCGGTTGGCCAGTTGCTGTTATGAAGTATGTAGACATAGGGTACAGATACATGACGAAATTGACCAAATGCTTGCGGTGGTGTTGAGAAATAACATCAATCCGACTATTTGGTTTCAGATGGGTTAAATAGGTGGCGTGGGTGGGAAAGTGATATGAATGTGAGCTTTTTCACCTTGACGATCTAAGTACTAGGTAGATATGTTGAGTATATAGTTGGATATCTTTTTGGGGAAGTGGACTGGACGTAGCTGGGATTGCTGGGAATGTTCCGTTCGGGGTCGGGCTCGGGCTCGGGTTTGGCTCGGGTCTGGCTCTGCCGGTTAAGTGGGGCGGTACCCGGATACTGTGCCGGTGTTCTCCACTTCTTCCCGTGTTGGTGGTCGGGATAGTGCTGGATCACCGCCGGGTGAGCGCCGGGTGAGTGAAGATGTGGTTTTCTGGTGTGCTTTGGTGCAAGGGACCTACGCCCACGGCAACAGCAAAAAGTGCCAACACAGCGGTGGTTGCCGTTTTTGCCTTGATTTTTTTGTCTCTGATGGTATGCCGTCACCTCTTCCTTATCTCTGTTGATCTATCAACACCCAAGAACGATCAACGAGATAACGGGTGCAAGAAATATAATGGGATCACAGAGATGAATAATAACGTCCGCCACGTTTCTCGGGAGATCTACGACAGAGACAAGATAGAGGCAACCCTCAGGATCAAGAACAGGCGGTGCATGTACATACGTCAAGATGACATCTGGTCAGGAACAAGATTGTGGGTTGTTCAGAGTGGTGGTGGTTTGTTTGAGGCTCATCAGTAAGCACCCGTATCAACCACCCATCTCGACTTTTGGGAAAACCTGGGAAGGCAACAAAAATCAAGCAAGGTCTTTGGGCGACACGTTTGACATGCATTTACCACATGGCGGTGCTGTCCTTTTCGTATGGCTCGCATGGCTCGCATGGCCGGGTGTGCTATTCCCAGGTTTTCGAAAAGGGTGGTTCAGGCACAGAATCCATATGGACCAAACATTTCGAGGTTGTGTTCTAGAAATGTTCGGTAAATTTTGAAAAGGATAAATCGATATGGATAAATAAGAGCCCTGGGATAGCCGGCTTTAAACCGTTACGGGATAGAAACAATGTCGGGACTTCAGGGACCGGGCTTTTTTCTTCATTGAATCCGTCATCAGGAACTGCCGTCACGAGAAGTCAAATTTTCAGTCAGTTGTAAAACCCGGAACGCCTTTCCAGTCCAAGGACCGGGGAAGCCGTACCCTGGTCAGGACGCCAGGGACACCTCCGCCTCCGCCGAAAAGCTTATCCCGGCCGGGGTCACAAAGGCGGTGGTCTCCGTCCCCGGAATCAACTCCGCTACTCCCCGCCGCTGGGCCCGCTGGGGTCCGGCCCCGCCCGGCTGTCTGCCCGTCTTTGCGCCAAGTCCAGTGGATATTGTTGATATCAACGTCGCCTTCCAATTCCTGCCCACATAGGCACTGGTATCCTGGATGACGACTTCATCCCAATCCTCCGTCTATAGCAGGGTCGAGACATCGATATCAATCTCTGAAAACAAAAACATCAAGACGATCAGGGTCCATCGCCCACACTCACAACCGGGCAGGGCTCACCGGTGCAGTCGGCGCCCCAGTCGGCGTGGCCCCCTCGCCTGCCGAGCCTGTCCCGGACACGGGAAGTGTACGTAACAGGAATCTCTTTCGTTGGCTCGAGCACATCATCTGCTGGATGGTGTCATTTCGTTCTTGGCTCGCTCGCCTGCTCCCGCGTTTTTTTTGTCTTTTTGTCTTTCGTTCTTTGGGTTGGGGGTTGTTCAAAAAATTTGGAATGAAGTTGCCTGCCGAGACCAGCTCGTCAAAGTTTTCTTCTTCTTGGACTTGGTGAGCTGGAGGCAGAAAGAGGCTGTGTGATGTCAACGCCCAGAAGGACGAGACCCTTGGAACTTTCTTGTCAGCAAGGGTTTGTTGAAAAGCGAGAGAGAAGCAAGCGAACGAAAAGAAAAATTCCTTTCTGGTCCTTGTGATCGCAACTTTTTCAGCAGCTGTGAACATCCCTGTTTCTGAAATGTTGCAGCACGTTTTTGGATCATGCGGTGCCCTGTGAGGGGCAGTCCTCCAGTGGGACAGTGGTGCCTGCCCCGGCTTGTCCGCTGGGCTAAAGACAAGAGTGCTCTTTCCTTCCCTAAGGGTGTAATCTTTTTCAGGATGGGGAGTTCTCATTATAGCGTTTTCTGTACTTTCTGGTGGGTTTTAGAGGGTAGGACTGGCCAAATATACCGTATACGATATCCATTCTATAAATTTGCCTATATATAATTAATTTAAACTACTTCCGCTTCACCGCCTTTCGACTAGACAAGCACATAATATTAACCGAAATTATATTCGTTATTTTAGTTATCTTATTATATAATAACGTATTTTATTAATTAAAATAGCTATATTAATAATAAATTAATAATAAATAATAATAATCTATACGAAGATACCGTTAACCTATCCGCTATACTTTCCGCCAACCGGAGAATAATTATTATTAAATATTTAAATTATAATAATAACTCTATTATATATAGCGAATCTATTAATACCCACCCCTTTTAAAAATTAACAAACTAATATTAAAGCCAGTAAATCTATAAAAATTAATATATATACGATAGCCAAATATATAATACTTAATAAGATTTATAAAGCTTCTAAAACTTCTAAAACTAAAGCCCTATTGCAAATATACCTACAATTAGAGTAATAACTTCCCCTATACCTATTAATACGCTAATTAATACGCTTATAAATATAATAAAGTTTCCTCCTTATTATTTTTTTAAAACCGTTAATAGTAATAGATTTAATATAAACTAATTTATCGATAATATAACGCCGCTATTTTATTAACCGAATTAATTAAATTAATTCAATTAATCGATTATACTAAAGAAAAGGGGTACCTAATCCGTAAATTAACTTCGTAAAAAAGTTTAAATTAATTAATCTCAATCTAAATCCTAACCTCCAATTTAATTAACCCGTATTAATTATATTCGTAATATAATTAATTAAATTATAAAATAATTTTAAAACGCTAAACGAAAATAACTCTTTTCTTCTAAAAACCTTCGCAATTAGGGGGAAGTTTAAAAATATATTGTAAAACTCTACCGCAATATTTAATTAGAATTTAGTAAATTCTAAACTACTAAAGTAATTAAGAGTAAATACAATAATAAAAAATCGAAGTACTATATTTAAAAGGCTATCCTCGAAACTATTAATATAATATACAATTAGGATAATAATTTATTTAAAATTTTAAAAATAATATAAATAAAGTTTTTATCCTAATATAATACCGAATTTAAAAACTATAATTAATTACGCACCACCCTACTAGGGAATTAATCTATATATAAAGACGTATATTAGAAGGAGAAAGCTATAGGCTATAATATCTTTAAAGCAGGGGAGAATAATAGTAATAAAAATCCTATTAACTAGAACGCTCGTATTAATAATAATTTTAATAATAATAAGAATTAGGGATAAAGTAATGGTATTCGGGAATCTACTATTTAAAGGCACAATTATAAAATTAATCTAGACTAAATTCCTTCCGCCGCTAATTATAAGGATATAGTATCTATACGGGGTAATCGACGATAACTTCGTTTATTTACTTCGAATATTATTAATAAGTTTAAAGAGTCGTTAATAAGCGCGGCGTCCCTCCTTATTAGTTTACCGGGCGCGGCGGATTTCTAAAAAGCTATTGCGGATATTAAAAAAAAATTCGTAGATAAATTAATAGCGGAGGAAATAATAACTGTAATTAATTACTTAGAGAAGAGGCTAATAAGGGTAGTTAAATATAATAATATAATTAATAATATAAAATAATTATATATATAAAGGTAGAAGGGAGAGGAGGATTAATAAGGTAGGGTGTAAAAATATACTAAATTTTTTATATACTCGAAATATTTTAAATAAATTATTTTAATAAATTTCGATTTTTTTCAAATAACTACCTATATATTAAATTTTCAAATTTTTTAATTTTTTTCAAATAATTACCTATATATCAAATTTTCAAATTTTTCGATTTTTTTTAAATAATATTATTCGAATATTTATTTACCATTATATATAGGATTTTACCCCTCCCTCTCCTATACCCCTATATTTCCTTTCCCTCTCCATCCTTCTTTTATTATTTTACTCATTTTTATCCCCTTTATTATTAATATCACCATCGCCGTCGCCGTCAACTCTATTCTCTCGAAAATAGCGCTTCTAATTCGTCTAATTAATAAAAGTAATAAAGTAGCGGATATAATACGAATCTTAGGTCGCGATTACCCTTTTAGTACGCCCGCGCGCTACCTCGAGAATCGCGACCTTAAAATCCTCTAATATATAATTTTACTTTAAAGATAATAAAAAGTTATAAATACCTATTATAATATATATAATATCCTTCTAATACTTTATATTATATTCGAATTTCATCTCCCTTATTATCCGCCACATCCTTTTAATATAACTAAAGGTATATTTTATAATAAAACGCAACCGAATATAACGTAAATTATATAACTCCTTCCTAATTTATAATTTCCTCCCTCTAATCTTCCAATTTTATAAATAATATTTAACGTTTAAAAAAGGCATTACAATCCCTTATTATATAGTAAACCTAACGTTAGTAACATAATAACGATTTAATAATATTCGAAACAAACGCGCAAAAGCTTATATAAATAAAGAAGCGTTATTAATCGAACCTTCTACTCCCGCGAATATATAATTAAAAGATCCATCGAATTTCACGGTAATAAATACGTTCTACGTAATTTATCTATTACGGTTACACTAACGGATTATATATTAAGATTATATAAAAGTATTAATATAAATATTATTAATAGCGCTAATATAATTATTAAAAGTATTATACTTCGGGTTAAATTCGATATAAGGATTTAATTAATTATCCTTTAGTAATTATATAAATACTTTATATAAAATAACAAACCGACGAAATATATTATTTATAATTTTATATATACTATTTTAATTAATTTAGAAATAATACAACGTATTTTTTTAAAAAATTCTTTATACTAAAATATAGAAGGTAATTATAACTTTTTATTCGATAGATTAATAATACGAAAATAATAACCTAATATTCTTTTTTAATTAATCGATTAATTTATTAAAAATATATTAATTTATCCTAAATAAATCTTTAAACTATTTTACTAACCTATAATATAATTTATCTGCAAATAAACGAATATTAGCAAGATTACCGTTATAAATTGCCTTATAAAATCAATATCGAAGTAACGCTTATACTACTCGCAAGCCTAATATAGCAACGTACGCAAAGGATATTTATTTAATTCGATAGGATACTATAATAATTATAATAGCCGTATTAATATTAATAGCTATATAAATATTAATATATATAAAAATAAGGGTTTTAATTTATATAATTTATTAATTCAATATAGGAACGCTAGAATAGGCTTTAGAATAAGGGGGGGGACTTTATTTTGAAAATCTTATCCTAATTGCTAAAAAACGGTAGAATCGACCAAAAAGGGCGTAAATTTATACCTTATGAAGAAGATTGTGGCCTAGCGGAGTCTTCCTTAGCAAGGTACAAAATTGCGGAGCCTGTTTCTCATTCCGAGGAGTCGCGGACGCATAGACCCGCAAAACTGCTACCAAAACAGGTCTAGCTGATTCGGAAAATGAAACTTGGCAGGAAAAAACAAGAAAAAACCTTGGAATGACATCTCCCCATCCTGAAAAAGATCAGGCCCTGAAAAGGAAGGGTTTTTGCAACCCACTCACTGTGACCACACCCCCATGGCCCCATCGCGTACTCCCTACACCCCTCCTGCCCAGTCCCCGCCTTCCATCTTGACTGACAAGAGACCGAAAACGACGACTTTGACGATCAAGAAATAAGCAAGAACAAAGAACAAGCTGCACTCGAATATAAGACCTTGCTTTTCCCCGGCTTAGGCGAATTTATTCCCATACATTTTCCCCATTTGCGACATCTCTACCACGAGTTATACACGACATCAGTTACTACACTTTGGACATACCACACCATCCATCTTGGCTATTGCATCACCTCCAACTTTTCCATCGCGACAACAAACAGCCCGCTTGGCCCCCAAGGTTCTCTCTCCCGTCAGAGCACACTCTATAAGGCGCAATCCGTATCGTCGAGATTTTGGATACACTACGAACACGAGTCCATACTACAAACAACATCACCACCACCACACAACACACACAATGACAGGCCACCTCAAGTCATCAGGCCGCGGCGGCGCCGGCAACATAGTAGACAGCTCCAAGTCCCCGCGCATCCAGCCCGAAGACCTCCAAACACCCACCCTCAAGTCGACAATGGTTACGACCGGCCGTGGTGGTACGGGCAACATGGCCAAGAATTCCGATCCTGTCGAGACGAGGAGGAGACAAGATGTTGAGCCGTATGTTCCCCTCCCCCTCTTTTTTCCATCACCATCCCTCCCAGCCAGACAGCTAACATTTCTTCCGTCAACAGTGTCGTCCGCCGCGACTCCTTCGGCGCCACGCACATCGGCCGTGGCGGCACGGGCAACGTATTCACAGCGGAAGACGCGCAAGCCGCTCGCGAAGCCCAACACAAGGCCGCCGTCAGCAGCGACAAGGAAGACGAGAACCATTTGCACCTGCACAACTTGCTGCATCCTTCCAGGACGCATAGTGGCCATAGGGAGAACAGCAACAACAAGGAAAACAAGAGCGGGACCGCCCCCGAGAGGCCTGGCGCACACGAAAAGGGCAAGAGGAGCGAATCCGACATGGGGTGGGCCGAGAAGGGCAAGAATTTCTTGTTTGGAAAGAGGGAGAATAATAATAATAATAATGGTAATGAGAAGAAGGAGGATAAGAGGAGGGACCGTAGTGCGGAGAGGAAGAGTGGGGGTGGTTCGTCGTAGGGGGGTTTGGTCTGGGATGACTTAAGAGGGGGCACGAGGAGGTTGGCATCCGGCTACCAAGCGCGATGATGACCTTGAGCCCGCGACGGACCACTGTTACGATGCTCGCGACCCGTTCTCCTCGTCCTCTTAGTCGCCAACGCCGCCGACGTCTGCTTGTTTACGGAAAGTGGGGGTTTCTTGTTCATCACAGTGTTCATACCCATGGGATTTGGCGTTTTTTTTTGGGATATGGGATTATGCGGATTATGAATTGGTTACTTACTGTTACGAATGCCGCGCATGGCAAAAGCGTTTCCTTTTCAACATTAGGGATGGGAGATCATGACAGCGGCAGAGGACAGAAAGCTGCCTGACGTTTCAAAAGGCAAGAGCAAAGAGGAGGTCTCAAAAGTTATTATCGGTTTATCTCAACTTTGTCCTATTGGACTTTTCATGACTTAATGCTACGACCTTTTTTTTGGGTTGACAATTTGTTGACCGTGATCACTTCGTCCTCTCCGATGCCTCTTGTGAGTAATGAGTCATTTGTCGGAGCCTCTTGTTTCAAGTTGAAGAAAGTTTGTTTTCGTCCGAGCAGAGAGGCTAGAAAAGCACCTGCCTATAACTCGCATGGTAATTTGAACCTCTGATCGATAGTCGATGTTAAGTTGTTGGTGCAACCCTCTAGGTCTCTGATGATTTGTTGTGATAGGTCCACTTGTGTTACTATTCCGAGGAGTTTTGAGTTTTGATACAACATCAGGATAACTTCACGACAAACAACATTCACACAAGTATCTCTATCCCAACAAACTCTTCATTTTCCTTCTCGTTTCCTCTCGTAACAGCTTTAAGAGGGAATCACTTTTGGTCCTTCGCCTGTGATTTTGGGGGTCACTGTACATACATACGGCTTTCAAGTTGTCCGTCCCGGATATATCCGCTGTCGAAATTTTCAAACTTGAAAAAAAGGAAAGAAAACACCACCCATCAACGCCACGAAAACCGGCTTCACCAACCATCCTCACCACGACAACCACCACCAACACCAACCCCCCGAGACCATCCTACAAACAGCTAAAAACATGACGGTCACCGCTGCAGTGGAAGGAATCCACCTCCTCGACCACCCCCTCCCCTCCCCTCCCCTCATCACCCTCCTCTCACAACACCTGCCCCATTCCCTTCCTGTGCTTAGGAGGTTTCAATACGCGGATAATTTCCCTGATGATGGGTTGGGGGTTACTCCCTACAGCCATTGCCTTTTTGCTTCTAGACATGCAGTTGAGGAGTGTTTAACCTCTGCTTCTGGAGACGGGGGAAAGAAGAAGGAGGGGAGGAAGCATTTTGCGGCGGCGTTTGTGGACCTGAGTCGGTTTCCGGAGACGCAGGTTTGGGTATACTCAACGCTAGAAGACTATGGGGTATTCGATCCTGAGGTTGGGTCTGGGTCTGGGTTTGGGTCTGGCTTTTCTGCATTGGGTGGCACAGCTGGGAAGGGTGTAACTACGGGGGAGGGGGGAGGCCATGGGTTTGGCGGAGCTCAGTCACACAGTCTACCGGAGGACGAGGCAAAAGAGTGCGATCAGTTGATGTTGGCGTTGTTGAGGAGGATGAAAACCATCGCTTTCAATATGCCTGTCACTCTGGAGGACGTCAGTGAGCAGAGGCAAGAAAATTGGAGGGAAGCGAGGGAGTATCTTTTGATGAACCCTCCTCCTTCCTCCACGGACGGGACGACCACCACCAACACCAACGGCGACACCACCAACGGCGACACCACCACCACCAACGGAGACAACAAAACGGCTAGAGCTGGACCCAAGGTGATGATTGGGAGTCTAGCGGAGATTCACCGCCACCGTCTAATCCTAGACAAGAAGAACGGGTATGGAGTTAAGATGCACAAGACGAGCAACATCCCGGATGAGATTGAGTGGGAGGTTTGTCAGAAGTGGTTATTCCGGACCGAGGCTCTTGTCCTCCCTAGCGACGCTCTTCAGAAAATCATGGCGGAAGAAGGGTTGGTCTGGGATAGCGTCAGGACTAAAGAGGATGTCAAGTTGGTGCAGAGTAGGACGGCGATAAAGAGGCAGGAGGATACACTTTTGGGGTTGCCTAGTGTGAGTATTAGGGAAAAGGGAGAAAAGGGGGGAGGAAAGGAGGGGAAAATGGTGGCATGGGGATTCATGGCGCTTGATGGGACGTTGATGACTTTGCATGTTGAGGTTTGTTCTCTTTTTCATTCCCCTTCCATACCCCTTTACTACCACCACGAAGACTATGGCAAGAGAAAGTGGCGCTAACAGAAGATACGAAAAACACAGGACGCCTACAGAGGAAAAGGCCTAGCAAAAGCCGTAGCCTGCAAAGTGATGCGCGACCACTTGAGTGAATACGGCGACGACGGGTGGGGAGCCGCCGACGTGTTTGTCGATAATGTGAGGAGTCAGGGGGTTTGCAAGAGTATTGGGGGGAGGGTGGGCTGGTTGTTGAGTTGGGCTGTTGTTGATTTGGGGAGTGTTGGGGAGGGTTTGTAGGAGTCTAGCTTTCTTCTAGAGTATACGTACAAAAACTGGGGGACAACGTTGTATGTGGTATACCACGAATATCAACCAAGAAGAAGATGGGTACAGCGAGTTAAAGAGCTGAGGCATATATACATACAGAGAGACAGACACCAGCTTTTTCGTACACGACACCATTTTATTGATATACACCAGTACAGACACAGACAAGGTCACAGCCATAGACAAATGGACGGCTCCGCTGCGCGACGCTGTCCACCTAAGCCTTGGTCTTAGTCAACCGATGAATCTCCTCAAAGAAAAACTTGAGATCATCCGGGTTGACAAACGGCGTGATGCCATGTCCGAGGTTAACAATCCAGCCCTTGTGTCTGCCATGCCAATCAAAGCCCTCAACCATCTCCTCGACGACCTTGGTGATGGCCTCATGGGAACCATACAGCACACCGGGGTCGGCGTTACCCTGGATAACCATGGGTCTGTCACCGACGACCTTGACGGCCTCGGCCGGGTCGTGCAGCCAGTCCAAGCCAACGACGTTGTAGCCCATGTCGCAGGCGGCGTCGAGGGCGTACCAGGCGCCCTTGGGGAAGACGACCATGGGGACGGGCTCGAGACCCATCTCCTTGAGGCGCAGGGGCAGGTGCTGGGCGATGTAGGTCAGGTAGGGCTGGGAGAAGGTCTTGAAGGAGGAGGGGGAGAGTTCGCCGGCCCAGGAGTCGAAGACTTGGACGATCTACACACACCATATTAGCAGTGAAAAGGGAGAGGGAAGAGAGGGGAAAAAGGGAAGACAAACCTGAGCGCCAGCCTTAACCTGCAACGCCAAATACTCAACACAAAGCTCCGAAATCTTCTGCAACAACGCCTTGGTCTCCTCGGGGTACTTGTAAATCCAAGTCTTGACCTCCTTGAACAGCTTGGTGCCGCCGCCCTCAACCATATAGCAGAGGAGGGTCCAGGGAGCACCGGTGAAGCCAAACAGAGGGACGCGGCCATCGAGCTTCTTGCGGGTCAAGGTGATGGCCTTGTAGACGTAGTCGAGCTCCTTGGCCACGTCGACGTCGCGCTTCATCAGCTCGGCGTACTGTCCGTCGGAAGGGGAGCGCAAGGGGTCGGGGAAGTGAGGACCCTTCTTGTCGACCATCTCGACCGTCATGCCCATGGCCTGGGGGATGACGAGGATGTCGGAGAAGATGATGGCGGCGTCGATGAGGCCGGCATAGCGCTCGATGGGCTGGAGGGTCAGGGTCGAGGCGATCTCGGGGTCGCGGCAGACTTCGAAAAAGTCACGCCCGCCTTTGGCTTCATGGTACTCGGGGAGGTAGCGGCCGGCTGAGTGAATATGTTAGAATGAGAGTTGAAGTGAGTGAGGTTGAGTGAGATGTGAGTGAAGTCTTACCCTGGCGCATCACCCAGATGGGGGGACGCTCAACGGTCTCGCCTGTTGGGGGAGAATGAGAGTGTTAGTGAGAATTGCATGTGAAAGATGAGATGACTCTTTTGGGAAATATTTTGAAAACTTCAGAATTTTCCAATTTTTACTCACCACGAGCAGCCCGCAGCAACAAGTCATTCTTGAGAGGAGGAAACTGAGAAGAAGCCATCTTGAACTTGTTGTTTGTTGACTTGTTGTGAATGTACCAGGCAACCAAGGCAGTGGACAGGGACAAGAGACAGAGAGAAGCCCCCGCCATATTCCAATCCAGGATGGAGATCTTGCCTGTGATATCAGATTACAGTACAGCAGAGAACCCGACACAGGCAGTTTGAAGCTCGGCCCCCGGGCCCGGCCTGGCCCCGGCTTCTTCTGAATTTTAGTGGAGTTCGGTTCGGTCTGGCAGTTTTGCGGGGTCCGATCTGCTGCCAATTGCACCCCTGTGAACAATCGCATCTTTTTACTAAATTTACCCCTCTTGTCTTGTACCTGTCCCCCGCTTTCTCCATTTCTTGGTCTATGAGTTTAGGAGGGGCTTGAGCCACAGCTTGTTCTGTTCTCCAAGTTCGGACGAAATGCAGGTACCATCAGCCACAGACACAGCTCACAGCTCACAGCTCCTGCTCGCTACAGTACAGGGCAGCCGAGCTTGCTTCCAGCCCGCTTTGGAGACAGATGCCGTGCCGTTGTCTGGGCCTGCCCGAAATGTCAAACTAAAAAGTTGATATCCACTCTTCCCCCTCACGAGCTGTCGATGGTCTCGAGATACCAAGCTGTTCTCTTGTGACTGTGGTGTCGCAATGTTCTACTCAACACCAATTCGACTCTTTTCTGTCATGATACCTTTTTGATTGCTATTTACACCACCATTTCGACACTTTTCTCCCATCCCAGACAACCCCTCCGATGGATCTCACCAGGCTGGGATCCCCCGACCACACCCCCCTCCGCCGCCCGTGAACGCGAGTCAAGTTCCCCGTCCAGAGACTCCTCCCTCCTCCTCCGCTTCCGAGAGTCCACAGCTTTCCCATGACTCCACAAACTTCCCACTGCTGCCGCCTGCTCCAGCTGAGTCGAACTCCGCGAATCCCGTCCATCCCTCGAAGCCCACTCCCGACCGGCCCTCCGTGTTTGATCGCCTCCGCCGCCGAGTTCCCACATCTTGCCAGCTGGGTCCAAACCACACGGAGGACGGTGGGGAGCGTTCCCGGTCCGCTCGAAGCCCGGCGCCGGCTGGGGAAACGAAACCTCGGAGATCTCAACGCCTTACAATGTCCGCCCACTCCACCACCATGGGCCTTCCCTTACCCAGTTGACCTGAGTCAGTGGAAATGGGAACCGCCATCTTCAGCCTCGGCGCAACATGTCGCCTTTGATCGTATGGGCATTGCGCCTGATAATCCTGCGACGGTCGACTTATGCGACGACGACTACAATGCCGATTTTTTCGTGGACGGTTGGACGGCGCATCAGAGAGAGTCAAAAAGTGAACCAATAGCACCAAAGTTAACACCACAATACCTTGAACAATTGGCATTAGAAGAGGGTATTCAAGAGTACGAGGATACACAGCACTCGACACAGGAAGAAATACCATTTGAAGGCTGGCCTTCACAAGACGTTGTGCAAGTTGTGAACTCGAGGAACCACAGCCACTCGACAACCGCATCCGACATCTTTGGCGAAACCGGAGATTTCACATGGGACCCCAAGTCGCGAGATACGAACACGTTGTACCACTCCAATTTTCAAGTAATAGAACCAGAACGGTCACCAGAAGACAGGCTAGAAAGGACAGAGGATACACAGCACTCGACCCAGCAGGAGATGCCAGATTGGATGGCAGAAGATGAACCAGAATGGTCACCAGAAGATGAATTAGATGGGCCAGAAGGGATACAGCACTCGGCTCAGCAGAATATTTCGAGGGAAGAAGGGTCAATACCAGGAGGAGTCGACATTCCATGGACGGTAGACCCAGGGACTGCAAATTCAGCAAATACCGACCGTCCAAAATCCGGATCCGACTTATTCGATGACTCGGGTTTCTTTTCCGCAGTCCCCGAAACAAAAATAGACCGCAAAACCCAAAAATCCAAAGACAACTGGATAAGCAAAGAGGCGTTCATGGAACAATGGACCAATTTAGAGCCACCAGACGAAGCAGAACTTACAAAACCAAAAAGCGCCAAGCGCTCAAAAGTTCAGATGCCAGCATGGTTCAAAGACCCAGAGAAGCTAAACAAGAGATCAATAAGAAGAGGAGGTGATACCAAGACATTCTCGGAAGCGATTGGCCAGACAATGCCCGATGAGTTGGAAAACCTGGAGAGGGATATTGAGCTGGAGACTGCGGATCCAGAGGTTGTTACAGAACAAGATCTGGAAGAAGAGGAAGTACTGGAGGAGGTATCAGAAACGCCATCATCGCAATATCAAAGTCTTCGACAAGACGTAGAGCGTCTACAGGCGGCATACACGGAGCCCCTGGCCATCTTTGCAGAAATGTTTAGCGGGATATGCGAAAACCTTAAACAACACATCATTCATGGCGGCCTGTCGACCGTGGAACTCAGAGCCATCTCTCATGAACTGATTCGAACAATCCAGGAAAGATGGGGCGAGGACGAAGAGTTCATGCAGACTCATTATACGGCACTGTACAACATGACCCAGGCACAGTTGGCCGTGTTTCTGAAAGCAATTATCGACGGTGTCAGGGCTTCCGAGACGCTCACACCAGACGTCGTTGAGCCTGCCTTTTGGCGTCAGTTCTTTGAGTGGATGGCCAAACTCGAAGTCAGCAACCAGCTTTACTACTTGTTCTACTGGGGAATGCGCACCGTATCCCAACCCGGTATCAAGAAGGGCATGGAAGGTATTCTAGCAGTGCTCGAACGGATTCTCGTCAGATGGGCTACTCAACCACCAGGTACCACTGATCTTGGAGAAGGCGCTGCCGGAGGCCAACTACCTCCGGCTATTAAAAAGGGGTCACATGTTGACGATCCTGACGAGACCAACTTCGACAACAATGATCTGGAAGAGGTCGTCTTTCACGAGAATGAGGCCAGAGAAGAGGTCTACGACCCAAATCAGGAGTTATACCTGGACTGGCCACCACCAGATCCCAACTCGATCAGCTGCGTTGACTCCGTGTTGTTTGCGCTTAACGTCCGCACCAAAGACGGAGATGCCCCTCAGAGAAACAGTTTACATGTTCGCTGGGTCTCTGCTGCCTTGGAAGCCCTCTCCCCACACAAACACAGCATCCTTTTCGATGCAGCTACTGAACTCGTGTTGCAGCTCGGTTCTACTAAAGAAGGGTTGGGCAGTCCGGTTGTCTACAACTGGCTTTCTGTGCTTGCCCAAATGGATGGAGTCAACACCAAGCTCCTCTGCGAAGCCCTTGACGCCTTCAAGACAGTACCCCAATCCATCGAACACCTAGGAAACTTCCACATGTGCTCCCTCATGCTCTTCCACTGGGCCAGCCGTGATCGTTTAAAACGCCGCTATCTCACAGCCCGCGTATACCGCCGCAAGCACGAGAAATACCAAGTCGGTCTCGACAACAGCCAACTCGCTGCTCTCGCCTTTGCCATCTTCGAATCCGAGCCCGCCACCAACCAGCCCTTGCTATTCACCAGCATGTTCCACATCCTTCGATCGTTCAACCGCGTCCACCACCTGCCACGAGCCCTGAAAAAGTTTGCTAGCCGGGGATTCATCAACCGCACTTTGCTCGAAGACCTCGCCTACCTCTGCAACGACCACAAGGTCGCCCTCAAAATGCGTCGCATCTGGGAAGCTTTCGCCTGGAAAAAGAAAGATATCCCCCCTCACTTCCGCGAGCGCATCCAAAAGCGGATGGACTCTTCCCTCCCTCCCAAAATGGACGACGGCGATAAAACCGCGCCCTTTTCCACGCACGTCTACCTCAAATACGCCAAGCAAATCATCGCAGACCCGACCATCAAAATCGGCACCATCTGGAAAGTCCTCGACATCCCAAAATTCGAAGAAGCCTTCGACCCCGACACCGTCACCACAGACGAGCAAAAACAACGACTGGCAATGCACGGAAACATAGGCGACAAACGCGCAGCGGTCGTCGCGCAGATCGCCCCCCTCTTCGCCAGCGTGGACCACCTCTCAGACCGCCAGAAATATAGACTGATGCAGCAATCCATCGCCTACCTTGAGGAAGTCGAGGCGATCAAGGCCGCGCGCGGGATGGGGAACTTGACGGAGTATGATATCCAATCTACCGTCAAGCATACCCTTTCTGCCTCCTCCTCCTCATCCTCATCAACCAGACACAACCCCACCAGAGACGCACTCCACCAACCAAACCCCTGGAACCAAGGCCTTTCTGCCGACGTCCTAATGGCGTTGTATAAAGTTGTCACAAAAGATCTGGTAATGGGACGTCCAGGACGCGAAACTAGATTAAAGTACTTCATTCAGTGCATGGAACGGCATTATGGTCCCGAAGTGGCGAGGGCGACGAGGCAGAAGTTGGTGGATTGGAGGAGGAAGTTGTATGAGAGGGATAAGCCGGATAGTTATCAGGTGAGGAGGAGGAGGGAGTTGGTGAGGAGTGGGGGGTCGGGGGTTGGTTGTGGTGGTGGTGGTGGTGGTTGTGGTGGGGGGTATTGAGGGGGGTTGTGGGAAGGGGGGTGGGTGGAAGGGGGAAGGGGAGGACATACCCAGCTTGTGAACATTTGTTTGTGATGATTTCTTCTTGGACATATTTATCTTGTTGTTGTAAATGAGGCTAGAGTTGAATATTTATATATCTGGTTTGTGTGAAGGCTGGTGGCCTTTTTTTTTTTTGGTTGGTGTCATGTCATGTCATGTCATGTCATGGCTTACAAGTCCGTCTCGCAGTCTCTCTTCGGAGGAGGAGATACCTATGTACCGACTTAGAGTAGCAAGATAGAACTTCCCGTCTTTTTTTCATGCTCTGCATAAAAACAATCAATCCAAGGGAGTATTGATGAAGTATCGTACATACAAGGGGGGAGACGGAGGCGGAGCATGGTATGGCATGGCATGGCGCGTTGTTTTGAAAGGTTTGCTCGAAGCTTGAAGACTTTTTCTTTTCTTTTTATTATTGGGAATGCTTTGATTTCTACCGGGCTGATCAATAAATCAGGGCTGGGCTGTACGATCATTCCGATTCTTCACGGTCAAAGGAAGTTAAGCTATTCAGTCCCAGTTTCCCAACCGATCTGGCTCATCTGGTTGATCTTTGAAGCAATCAGATCTGACGGGCCTCCGATGACCTGCCCTGAAGAAAGGATCGTCCTTGCTTCAATACTGTGGTAGGTCAATGTTTGCCCCCAATGACAGCGGGCTCTACCGCTGTGGAGATTACGACATAGCAACTAGCCGTCTCTACCGTCAAACCATCAGGGTTCTCACCTGCTCCAAATTTAGGCATCATAGACTTCAGGGTAGGTGGCGTCCGGTATCTTAACTTTCCATAGAATCTGACAATCTGACAATCTGACAATCTGACAATCTGACAATCTGACAAATATTTGCGGTTTGCCTACTTCCTTTTCTCCGCCCGTCATCATCATCGGGGCTGACACGGACACGGTGAGACGGACGGTCAATCGGCTGGTTCTACTGGTTCTACTGGTGACACAATTGATGACAACCTGGAAGTCTGATGGGGCTGGTTGTGAGACATTTGTCTTTTTTCTTGTTTGTGATGGATTTCGCTGGCTGAAATTATTTTTTCTTTCTTCTTTACATTCTTTTCGAGTATTCTTCTTCTTGGACAGAGTTTTTGGAGTATTGTTACTCGCCCTCGAGACACACATCGCCGGTGACGACGACCGAGATATGTGTTAGTCCACATTATCACGACTTGAACGTTACGATCTTCACGATCTTCACGACCTTCCCGATCTCCAATTTTGGGTATCTCGATATTTTCAACGCTGAACGACGCACGACGGGACGTCCGATACCGCAACTTTCTCCACGACTTCCCCGACTTCGACGAGCTCCACGGCCTCCAAACGGCTGCAACGGCTGTACATCACACACTACCTACATACCCCAACAGCACTCCCAACAGCACTCCTACACCCACTCCTACACCCACACCAGCATCACAGCGCATGGCATCATGTCCCCCCTAACGGGAGATGCTGCGTCCAGCATCAACTTACCCGCCCACTACCTCTCCCTCTACCGCTCCCTATTCTACTCCGCCCTTCTACCGTCTGATGGCTCACCACAAAGAGTCCAACCCTTCCTCCTCCCCTTTTGCCTCCTCGGCACCTTCCTCCTCCCCATCGCCTACCTCTGCATACCCCAATACACCATCTCAACAATCCAAGGCCAGCAAGTTCGCATACGTCGGGAATGGGTATATAGGTTGAGATGGCTGGTCGGGGCGGTGATGGTGTGGTGGAATTTGGGTGTTGTTGTTGGGTTACCTGGTTTTCAACTCCACTTTGGGGGACTGGGCTCGCCAACAACAACAGAAGGGGAGGGATATGAATATGGAGGAGGAGGAGAAGGGGGATATAAAGGGTGGATGAAGGCGGGAAAGACAACGGCAAGCGCTTGTACGGCAATGGCTTATGCGGCTGGGCTGATGTGTGGGTGGGGAACGATTTGGGGGTTGGAAGCGGTTGTGTTTGGGGGGTATCAGGGGTGGGGGATGAGGGTGAGGAGACGTTTACGAAGAAGGGGATCTGATGGAAAGGACGGGGAGGGTGGTGTTGATGGGAAAGAGCTGGACGAGAGGGTTGGACAAGGGGCTGATGGGAAGGATGTTGATGGGAAGCGATCTTGGGAAAATGGGGACGGGAAGCTGGTTGTTGCTGGAGAGAAGTCAAGGAAGGATGGGAAGAGGGTGAAAGGGGAGCTCAGGGTTGGGTTCGTGGATGGCGACGTGGATGGTACTATGAACAGCAACAGCAACACCAACGGCTCTGCGAACAGAAGACGAAGACAATCCAAATCCGAATCGATAGGCGTCAAAAGAGGTAGCTGGGGTCCTGACACCACCGACTTGCGCCGTCGAAACCTGAACCCCAGCGACATGTTTGATAGCAAAGGTTGGGAATTGGTTGATGCCGGGTATGGGAAGGTTGCTTTGCCGACTTCTACTTCTACTTTCACCGAAACCAATGACACTAGCAAGGCTATCAACACGAACCAAAGTCACAGGTCGGCGGAAAGGAAACAGGAAGACAAGGGCCAGAGATGGACAATAGACGAAACAGTCGACCTCGACAAGTACGAATACTACTGGGAACCGTACCCAGATCAGGGCACGCTTGGGCAGAGACTAGATTGGGTGATGGATATGTTTAATTCTTTTCGTGGTGCTGGTATGTTGTTTTTTCTTTCCTTCTCTTCAATTTCCCCTTTCCCACCTACAACCATCTCGCACGCAAGACTGACAAACCTAATGATACATAGGCTGGAACTACTCAATCTCCTCCATCCCCTCTCTCCAAAAACCCGTTATTCCTACTTTACTCCCGTCCATTCTCTCCTCTTCCTCCTCTACCCCTAACTCTAAAGGACAAATCCTCCCCTACCTCCCCTCCGGCCCTCCCGTCTCCTTCACCCCCCTCCCCCTCTCCACCCCTTCCCAGTTCCACCGCTCCACCACCATCCGCCAATTCCTCCTCTCCCGTTTGTTCCACATAACCTGGTCCTACCTCGCCCTCGACTTCTTCACCATCTCCGCCCGTCTCGATCCCTACTTTGTCCTTGGCCCCAACGGTCCATTGCGACATCCTACTTACCTCTCAGACCTCGCCTCCTCTTCTCCCTCCGCTGTACCACCACTATCCCTCCTCTGCGCAAAGCTACTAGCTTCCCTCCCACCATGGGGTCTCAACTTTGCCCGCTCGCTACTTTCCCTGTCAGGAGTCCTAGGCGGGTTATTCCTGTACAGCTACGTCTGGCAACTCACCCAGTTCTTTATCCTCGGAAAACTGCTAGGAAACGAAACCCAAGGAATGGCAGAGTTATGGCGCTACCCCTGCTTCTTTGGCGGGTTCACTACTAATGTACTCGACAGAGGACTAGCGGGGTTTTGGGGCGGGTGGTGGCATCAGACTTTTCGGGTGGGCTTTACGGGGCCGGTGAGATGGCTGGTTAAGATGGGAGTTTTTGGCCAGCCTTCAAATGAAGGAGAGGGAAAAGGAGAAGGAGAAGGAGAAGGAGAAGGAGAAGGAGATAAAGCTGAAGAGAAGCGGACGAAAAAGAAGAGGAAAGTAATAGCGATGACAGAAATGGCCACCGCCTTCCTCCTCTCCGGCATCCTCCACGCCCTAGGCGGATGGACCTCAACCGCCTTCCGCATCACCACCACCACCAGCCCTTCTTCCCCTTCCTCTTCCTATTCCTCTTCCCATTCCTCTCCCTCGACATCGACAGACGCTCTAACACTCGAAACCCGCAACCGACTAGCCGTGTTTGCAGAACCAGTCGGTTTTTTTGTGTCCCAATTCCTCGGTTGCTTAGTGCAAGCTTTTCTCATCGTTGTTCTCCGCAATTTTGTCAACCTCACCACCACCAAAATCACGGGCAGTGCACGGGATGATGCCTCTAAACAAAAAGTGTGGAAGAATATCCCGCGGTGGATAAAGAGGATGGGGAACGGTGTCTTTGTGCTAATGTGGCTGCATTGGACAAGGTGGATGTTGATTGATGATATGTCTCGCTCGGGACTTTTTCTTTTTGAGCCGGTCCCTGTATCGGTTTTCAGGTTATTGGGGTTGGGAGGGATGCCGGGCGAGGGAAGGGGGGATTGGTGGCGGTTGGATGGGGAGTATGTGCCTAGTTTGTGGAGAGGGGGGAGGTGGTGGGAGAGGGGGGTGAGGATTTGAACGGAGTTTCATAGAGTTCATGGAGCTTTATGGAGCTGAGAGAGGTCAGGATTTTGAGGAAGGAGGGAATGGTGTTAATGACCTGAGTGTTGGGCGTTGGATATGTTCAGGAATACGGAGTTGGATGACGGACCTAGAAGAAAGGCGCTTGGATATGGGAATAAGGGATAGACTGTATTCATAGATGGATATCACTAAAGGGTAGACCTAGACATAGCTATATCGGCCTCACCACCTAATAAACCCTACAACTTCAACCCCTTCAAACCCTTATGGGAATTTCCTTTGCTACCTTTACCAAAGGCCGAGTATCCAGTTTCTTATCACTCATCAGCTTCTGAACCTCATCCTCCAACCACTTAATCACTTCCCTGTAACCGGCCTGTTTCCGAACAAGTACCTGTCTACAAGCTACCATGGCGAGCCTTAAACAATGCGTTAGATGTACCTCGTCCCCTCAAGTATAGGGGAAAAAAAAGGAAGAAAACTCACCAAGCAACCTGCCCCCTCCCCACCCTACACTCATACCCCGGATACCTCTCCTTCCGCGATTTACTCGTCAACAGTCTATACGCAACCTCAATCAAGGACCGGATAGTATCTGTTCACCACACGGAATCAGCTTTCCATGCCACTACTAGTATTTTTTATGAAGTAAGGACGGAAAAACGTACCTATAACCAACCCCGTCCCCGGCCTCTTTTCCTTCCCCAGACACTTTGCATGCGCCCACATCTTAACCGCCGTCTCGATAAAAGCAGAGTAGAGGTTGCGGAGGGTGGTTGAAAACGAATTGTGAGAAGTGTCGAAGAAGAGGAGGTGGGATTGGATCTTGAACGCATTCAACACTTTCCTCTTGAAATTCCTCCCCTGACTCCTCGAGTACTCAACCGTGATCCCGTTGAACACCGGATCCTTCTTCTCCCCTCCCTTGTCCCCAGTTGGAGTAGTACCGGTTTTGCAAATTTCGAGTGTTTGCGTATCGATTTGGAGACCGCAGTAGGGAAATTTGGTAGAGCGGAAAGGAAGACGGGGGATGGGGGTGTCGTTGATTGAGATGTCGAAATTGACGAGTGATTTATGGGGAGAGATGCGGACGCCGTGGGAGGGAAAGCCGGCGTGCATGACTTGTGCGAACTGACGCGCTTTGGAAGGGGAGGTGGTGATGAGGAGGAAGTCGTCGATTAGACGCATGAGGAGGGTGTCGCTGTTGGGACTGACGCCTCGTCGGTTTTCTGACCTGGTGTTGCTGGCTTGACCATTACCATCTCCGTTACCGTCTCCCCCGTTCCCAGCTTCCCCGTTGCCAACTTCCCCATCGCGATCTCCATTGCCATCCCCTCCACCGCCCTCTCCCTCACCCTCACCCTCTCCACCATCTCCACCATCTCCAGTCCCAGGTCCTCCGAGACCGAGGAAGGATAGACCCTTGGAGCGCTCAAGCCCAGCATAGAAATAATTACACAGCGTACTAGAAAGTACACTCCCCTGCGGAATCCCCGTCTTTTGTCTATAATACTTCTTGCCGATTTTCACCAAGTTCGCCGTGATATGCTCTTGCGCGAGACTCAAAAGGGAAGAGGAGGTGTGGATTTTGGTAGAGGTGAAGGAGGGGATGAAGAGGGTGTTTTTCTTTTGTTTTGCTGTTTCTTGTTGGTGAGGAAGTACTGTTGTTGTCGTGGGAGGGGAAGGGTAAGGTATGGTGGTTGAGTGCCATCTTTTGGTCGGTTTTGGTCTGCTGTTTTTGTTCTTCGTTGGGTCGGTGGAAGACGTGCTGTTGGTGGATAAGTGAGGGTCGTAATCCAACGGAAAACCAACCTCCACATGTTTCGACTCTTTATACACCCCATGTCCCGGTATCTTCTCCAGAAGCCGAACCATGGCGTCCTGGGGTATGGTGTCAAAGGCGGCTTGGACGTCGACTTTGACAAAGTAGAACCTCTTTTTCTTTCCCTTCTTCGTTCCTCCTCCTCCTTTCCCCTTCCCCTTTCCCTTTCCCTTCTTGGACGTACTCTCGTCCTCACCCTCACCCTCACCCTCGCCCTCACCCTCACCCTCGCCCTCGCCCTCGCTGAAATGCCGAGCTCGAAACCCCTTCACGCGCTGATAAATATCCCCCACGGCAAACATCCCCCCTCCCAACAACCCCGGCCGTTCTCTCTTTTCGTATTTCAGCATCGAACTAACCGGCCCCAGCACCGAATTAATACTAGGCCCTAGAAGCTGTTTCCCACCTATTACTTTACTCCCATTCCCCAAACCTTTGAGCAGAACCCTCCTCCTAAGATTCATAATCGGCCTCAACCCCGTTCCCGTTCCTCCTCCCGTCGTCCCCTTGGGGAGGAGTCTAACCTGGGAGTACCCTAGTTTCCTCCCCTCCAACACCTTCACCGCCTCACCCGCTTTCACCTCCTCAAACATCTTCACCTTCAAAGAGGTCAAAGCAGGCTTGGTAACAGCCAACCAAACGTCATGCCGAAAGAAAAACAATCGGTACCGGTGGGCAGAAGACTCGGTGACGTAAAAGTTTGAGCGGATTAAAGGGATCAGGAGGGAGTCGATGAGGTAGTAGAGGAATTCGAGGAAGATTTGGCGGCGTTTGGCGAGGTCGGGTTGGGAACAGTTGTGGGAGGGGAGGAGGTGGGAAGGGGGGAGAAGGAGCCAGGGGATGGGAGTGATCTGGGGGTTTGTTAGTGGAAATAACGTTGATGGAAATAGGGGAGGAGGAGGAAGAGGGGGAGGGAATAGGGTATAAAAGGGGAAACGTACCTTCATGCCTTGGATAACGCTATGGAGGTTCATGGATTCGAACCGGCGGAGACGGATGAAGTGGTCGACATGCTTCAGAAACACTGCCTTGTTATGTTCTTGTATACCCGCGTGACCTTTTGAGTCTGAGTCTGATGATGGACCCCAGAATTCGTTGGGGATTATCTTTGCCAGGACGGCTTGGCAGAAGGCGGATATGCTCGAGATGGGGGTTGCTAGGTCTAGGAGGGAATGTGACTGGGGGTTATCAGGGTTGCTGGTAATCTGCGCGGTAGACGGTGGACGAAGGGTCTTTTTGCTTTTCTTTTGGCTCTGGGATAACTTTGAGGAGCGGGTTGTGATTTTCGGCTGGGTTGATTGAGAGTTATGTTCGGGGAGTAGTGGTTTTGGTAGCTTTTAAACATCAGCCATGCTCTAACTTGGGAAAGAATTGGGAGACATACTGGACAATAATATCCCAACATCTCAGCATACGCACATCGTCCATGCAACACTTGAAGCTTATGAACCAGTTCCTGGGTTTTACCCCTGAGCCTCTTTGGTATCTTGACCTTGTGTTTCTCCCCCTCAGCCGGTTTAGGAAACTTCTTCGCTATCTCCTCTTCGCGAAGGGTATAATCCTGAAACTTTTGGGCCGTCTGCTGCCGATCTACCGTCGATGTAAAGACATTGTGAAGACCGAACTGGCGAGGAAAGATGTACATCATTACGTGGGTTGTACTCTCATCCGGCTTTCTTGTCTCTTCTTTTTCATCGGATGGATGAGAATTGCACGGGAAGCGGTTCAACACATCTACAACCGTCAGCTTTTGTATTCTCATATATCTACGATGATGGAAACTGAACGTACGAATATGCCTCAACCCAAAACTCACCAGCCCCCTCGCATTCAACGCCGCCCTGGCGTACAACATGCGATTTCTGGCAAAGGTGATTTCGGAAGGACTGAGTTCCTTTCCTCCACCTTCACCTCCTCCTTCTCTCTTCGGACCAGACTCGGTACCCAGCGGTTGTAACTCCGAAACAGGCACCCCACTAACCTGCACCAAATTCCCCTTTCCTTCTCCCACGGCCATGAAAACCGCACAATCCAGCAATAAATCCAACATGATCCTCTCTCCCTCCTTTCCCAGGAGTAGCAAAAACTGCGGCCACGGCTTTTCCTTCAGTGCTTTCACACACTGGTTGGTATGAACCGCGTAAACACCTGGTATCTGGTGTCCACCCCCATCAGCAGATCTCCCCTGAGGAGGTACACCCTTCCGAAACCCATCACACAACAAATGCCTCGGCTGTCCAGACCACCCATTTCCATTTCCATTCCCATTCCCCATCTTGCTCTTACCTCGCGCCCCAGACCGTGAAAACAACAACCAAACCACAAAATCCACAATATCCCCCTGCGAGTACAACGCCCCTCTCAACCCATCCGACAGCGTAACATGGCTTTCATCCCCTTTATTATTTCCACCCCCAACTGCACCGGGTTGCGTACCCGTACCCTGTGGTCCCTGCCCACCCTGCGAAAAACTAACCCACTGCTCCCACCTCAAATCCGCCTTCTCTTTCTTCTTCTTCTTCTGCCCAGTCTCGTCTGGGGCCAGGCGGGAGCAGACGAGGGTGGTATCTAGCAGGTTACCGAGGGCTTGTTCTAGTTCGGAGAGATTCTCCGGATTTTGTTGAATAGGGAGAGATGATAGGCCGACTGCGGCTATCTTCCTCCGGCGGATTTTGGAAGACCTCGGAAGTTTGGAGAGGGCGTATTGTCGGAGGGTGAGGGTTTGTGGGTAGTAGAGGGATAAAAGGGTTTGGGTGATGGGTGAGATGGGGGTTGTACCGGGGGTGGGCTGGGCTTTTTTGGGTTTGGGTTTGGGTTTGGGGTTGGGGTTGGGGTTGGACGTCTGCCGGTCTTGGGGTTGAGGCCGTTTGGGAGGCCGTTGGGGGACGGGGTTGGTGACTGTCTGACCATGGAGTTTTGGGCGTTTGGAGGGTGGGTGTTCAGGATGTTGTTGTTCATGATCGATTTTGATAACCTTCTCGGTAAGGTCCAGCTCAACGAAGCTGACGCTCTTTCTCTTCTGGGCCGGCATGGTGATGGTTCGATGGATTTTGATGGTCCATGCTGGGAGCCTATGGAGGGCTGAAGTCGACGAGGTGGTGGGTGATTGGATAGAAAATGAATGACTTTCGGGTCAGATTGCCAAGGTAGTTGGACAAAAAAAAAGATTTATCGTCGTTGGTGAAACGACGTGATCGCGTCCAGTTGACGTTGACGCGTGAAAGTTGGAGATGGCGAATTGGAGATATTTGGCGGTTTGCTTTTTGGAAGAACCTTGAGGTTTCAATGCTGCCCTGGGGTACATGGTACCTGAACATGGGACGAATAAGGGCATGTGAGACGCCATCACGGGGCGTTTGCGCGGTAATTGTTAGTGCAACCGCGCCTAACACGCAGTAGTACAGTGCAGCGCATTATCAGAGATACAGTATCCCCTCTTAACCTGCAGAATCCACCTGCAGACATTCTTCAACTTTCCGAGACACAACCGTTGAAAAACCCGATATTGAAGAGAAGAAGAAAACCAATTCCCGGACGTATTGCTTCAAATCCTGCTGGTGTCCGCGTGTCTATCCGGCAGTGGCACATCAACGGACATGAGGGGCCCGGGGATGAGGAGGGACATGAGGCACAGCAATGGATGTCATCTACCCCAGACTTGTCTGATTGGGCAGATGGAGTAACAGCCGCTAACAATTTCGCGAGACTCAAATCAGTCCAGTCACCACCAGTGGGATGGCGGATGCGCGCAATTGAGGAGAAGCCACGAGGGCGCCACAGTGTTTCGACACTTTTCTTCTTTTTCTTTTTGAGGGGGAGGCTCTTGCCGGCCGAGAATTGAAGTTGTGTGAGTGGGTGGACGGGTCAATCTCCTTTTTGAGGAGGAAGGTGTGAGAAGTCGTCGGAGTTGTTCTTGCCTCGTGTGGTGGCTTCGGTCCTTCCCTCCTTTTTCAAGGAATGACGGACTGCTGCGGGTGTGTTCGTATTCTTGCACTTTTCAAACGTCTACGGCCGTGATGGCTTTTCCCCAGGACCGGATCTTTTTCCCCATGGCACACTCGCAGGCTGACAGCGTTGCAATGGTACCTTGCTTCAGTTGACGACGCTATACCACGCACAGTATAGGATTGGTTGACCCTCAAAAGACTCATAGACGCCGTCCCCTCCTTGACAGATGCCATGATACGACCTGTTCTTGAGGCCTAACTAACCACCAGTACAGGCTGAGAACGGGACCTGCATAGAGTCAGGTTGTCTCGCATCGGGCCGTGATGATGACTTCACTCGTAAAGATGCCAGGGGTCGACCACTGCATATCTTTGCACTATAAGCGTGAGCTTGGCGGAATCCACACGACGGGAGTACAAGTTTATACTGATGGACGGCATTGGGGGTTCTGGAACGTCATTAGCACACGGGGTCAAATTATAGCGGGCTCCATTGGGATATCCATATAAGTACCGAAATAGACTGACTTCAAGACGATGTGTTCTATGAGAAATGGAGCCAGATTAACGAGCGGGAGGAATTCGGTCTTATCTCGTCTGTTGTTAGCAGAAGTAAAAGTGAAGAAGTAGAAGTCTGCAAGAAATGTAATGGCCAGGGGAAAGAATTCAAGAAAAAGAGGGGAAGCCAACCAGAGGCACATTGGAGGCACATGTGGTGGTGCACCGTCCCGAACCACCGACAGGCAGAGTAACCTTAACACCCTGCTAACATATACCCCTGGTCATGTTAGAGAGACGGGATTGAAGATTGTCCCAAAGATGTTCAACTTTCAAGATTTCTCCTCCATGGCATCTCATCCTAACCCAATTCCTCACCACGTCGACACGTCACTGCCTTCATGCCCTGCCCTGACATATGGCATGCTAAAGTGGCATTGAGGGTGTTGTATGGCATCCCATAGAAAAGGTTACCCCTGGCCTTAAGTTAGAGGCATGCATGCTGGTACCTGTGCCTAGCTGAGGCTGCAGTGCATGGCATGGATATCTTAACACATCCAATTCGCACCGTCAACACCGCCTGTTATCGACAACACTTTGACGACGACACTGACGAGACTGAAGAACTCGCCCCCCTCCCAAACATTTGTTCATCCCAGTCACTTCTTCCCCTCCTCAGCTCTTTCCTGTCCCGCGTTTCGACGACCGCGACTTGGAAAAACAAGACAGGGGGTAGACGAGGGTGCAAATCTCGTCAGAGAGTTAGGACTGTGAGGAGTCATCATACCAGAGGCATAGGGTCCGTGTTAGGAGAGACAGACAGACATTGTTCCCCTCTCACCTATCCATTCGTCAAACAGAGAGACACACACACAAGTTAGCAGCCGTACTATACCGCCTTCCCACTTACCTTCATACCATATACCCAAAAAGACGTCACAAGAAATCCAAAAAGTAATGGTCGGGTCACCACAATATGGACCACGGCAGCATCATCCAGCCAGATGAGGCTGCTTCACCATCACCCTTCATCTCTCCACATGCCTCAACCCATGAACTACCTCTACCTCAGCATCATCACGCCCGCTCTCAGTCTCAGTCTCTGTCACAGTCTCTGTCACAGTCGCAGTCACAATACAACCACGTCCGCCATCACAACCACCATTCCTCTCTGGACCATAGAGATATCGACCAGAGAGCCCCAGGCTTGTACCACTCCTCGGCTGAACCACCCCACGGTCACCATACTATCCGCAGTCCGCGCCGTGACTCCCACCAACAGGACCATCTCTCGTACTTCCCCGAGCACTACCACCACCACCGCTCCAGACAGTCCAGTCCCACGCACCCGTCTGCGCCTGCGCCCGCGCCCGCATGGGACCTTGAGGCCCGACCCAGTCACTTGGCCAGTTTTTCAGCCAGTTACACCAGCTTTTCACACCACTCAGCAAGTCGACGACCCAGCCGTCAAGCCAGTCCTATAGCCAGTCCTCTAGCCAGTCCCCTACTGAGGAGTCCCTTGGCCAGCCCACGACTAAGAGCCACCACAACAAGAAGTCCAACAAAGTCAAAAAGTCCCCTGGTCAGCCCATCAGCCTCTGGCCTCAGTCTCAACCAAAAGATTCCATTTGCTTCCCATGCCGCCGCCGCCAATCTCCAGGCTTTTGCCGCCAATGCAAGAGTCCCCGACGACGACGACGACGACGACGACGACTCGTTAGACTCTGGAAATCCCGACGACTTTTATCGTAGCTTTGGAACTGGAACTGGACCTGCACCCGTGTCTGGCAGTGGTGATGCCGTTGCCGTTGCCGCTGTAACAACCACTAGAGACGAGGACTTGGACCCAATGAACAAGAGTACCACGGCGGCCACCACAACCTCCATACCACCACTACCACCACCAACCCACGTTCAACAACAACAAACGACACCACAGTCAGGGTCGCCTTCGAATGGGGCCTTAAAACCATCCGCGTTTCCTGCCGCTCATGCTGCTTCTGCTGCCTTCTCTGCTGGCACCACCAAAATGTCGTCCAGCGGGCGTGGTACCACTACACATAGCACTAATGGTGCTCGATCGGGACTCCGCTCAGCGTCGAATCCCGTTGACGATCGCCTTGGCCTTGGCGCTGGCAATGGCAGGCCGGCGCTGACAACAGCTAACTCGTATGGGACTCAAGGTGGGGCCTACCCACCGTCAACGAGCGTGAAGGATCTCAAGAAGAAGTTTGACCAAACAGGGACATCCCACAACAATACCAATCTCCCAAGCAGTCCAGGCCAAAGAAGAAGAGACCTGACTGCTGCGTCTTCCACCGCTTCCACATCCACATCCACTATCATCAAGGGTGGTGGTCGATCTCCCAGTGTCGGCGCCCGATCTGCCTCCTATTCGGCACGGTCCAGCAACTCGATATCGACGACGGTGACAGGAAGGACAACGACGACGACAGCGACAGGGGCAGGAGGGACATCTTCTTCTTCGATAGCGACATCGATACGACGAACCCGAGGAGACCCAACACCAACAACAACAAGCACCCGATCCAGAAGCATTCCGCGACCGCGAATACCCAAACTCTCGACCGATGACCGAATAACGAACCGAAACTCCCAATCCTTTGCGAACCGAATCAGCAAACCCCGAAATAACGGTGGACCCGCCGCCAGCGCAAACGGTCCGGCTTCCAGGTCGCTCCCCCAGCTGCCAGTATCCCCCACCACCGGATTGCCTTTGTCGTCGCGATCGAATGGGCTGCTCTTTGGCGAAATCCTGCCCGACGACCAAGACGAGGAAACGGCTGGGTTTGGCATCCTAGTGGGCGGCAGTCGTCCCCGGAGGACATCCGAGTCAAGCATCCTACATGACCTCACAAGGCCCGGACCCCGCCTGCGCAGCTCCTCTCACTCGGAAACCATGGGAGCTGGAGATAGCAATACAAGTATGGAGCCCTCGTCTCCAACCGACTGGTACCGCGGGGCGGCCTCTGCGCTGTCTTCTGAGACAAGGGTAGCTAGGAATAACCACTCCAGAGCCCATAGCGATGCCGTTGTTTCTTCTTCCACTACCAAAACCAACAACTCCCGGCCCGGCCGTGGCACAGCAGCGACCACAGCGACGACAGCGACGACGACAACGAGGGATCGTGTCTCCAAATCGGGCCGGACCACCCCTTCCACACCGACCACGCCCCTATCCTCGTCCACCTCGCGTCTCCCCGTCATGGTCAAAAGAGCTAGTATTTCTGAAAGCCAGCACGGAAGAAGCAGCCCGGTGTCCACCCGATCCAACTCCCCCGCCACGGCCGCACTAAAATACGGACAAACCCCTATCACCACCACTACCACAAGCACCAGCGGAAGATCCTCCCGCCAGCAGCATGGGATACCGGCCTCGAGGGCCAAAACACCTGCCAGCCGATCTCACACCCCTACCACGCCCGCGACCGCCAAACGATCAGCCCAAACCTCGTCGAATCGAAAAGCCGCCCCGAGCAACATCGCAACATCCTCGAATAATAACGGCCGGCTCAACGCCTATGTGTCTGTGCCCGCTCCGAAACTATCCCCTTCGCTACGAAGCTCCCGACCCCGGCAGTCCGTGGCCACTGCTTCGACCGCGGCTTCCCGGATGAGATCCTCCGTCGACCGACCGCCGTCTCCCGACAAGCCGAACAACAACCGCCGGGCCGCATCGAGGGCGAGGGCCGCCGATAATAGTACCTCTACTACAATTCGACGACGGAAGCTGTCCGTGGGACCCATCGATTTCGCCCAGCGACGAGAGACCATAAAGCTGGCGTACAGCAAAACCATCAAAGACCAGCAGGCAAAGGAGGCCAGGGAGGCTGCGGCGGACAAGCGAAAGAAGGACATGGAGGCGGTCACCCGCGCCAAGGCCAAAGCGGAAGCTGCCGCTCTGGCTGCATTGCCTTTGGAGAAATCGTCTTCCGAATCGGTACATCAAAGACCGTCGGAAGCGTTAAGGAGACCCTCAGAAGCCACAAGGAGGCTGTCGGAAGCAACAAGGAGACCTTCAGAAAAGCTGGAAGAGCCTCTCAAGCTTATTACCAACCTACCCATAATACAGACCCCGGCTCAACCACCAGCAGCGAGCAATGGACGTGATTCACCAACGTTGGGGATACCCGGAGGTTTTGTCGATAGTGACGACGAGCCCGATATTCCAATACCGCAGTCAGCCATATCCGTTGCCACCGCAGTGACCGAGTTCGAAGAGGAGGAGCAGACCGAAGCACCACGACCCGAGAACTACGCAGCGATTGATTACGCATTGGGGAACATTGTGATAGAGCAGCCGCCAAGTCCACGGACTCTTGAACCGCCAGAACCGACGCCGCCTCCATTGGCATCACCTCTGTCGACTAACCGCAAAAGGTTATCATATCATTCGCCATTTGACGACGACGACGATGTGGACGATGACGATGATGTGTCCATCGAAATTGCATTGGATACGTCCGTGCAGCAACCCTCGCAGCAACCAACCCCGACTCGGGGAGACTTTACAACGTCCGAGCCGATGACCACGGTTCCCGCGCAGCAGCAACAGCAGCAGCAGACAGATGCAGACGAATACGTGCCCCAACCGTACACATATTCTTCACAAAATTACGAAACAACGGTCACGATATTGGGCCCCGAAAATGATTTTAGACCGTTGTACAAGGACCAAGCTCGTGACACGATGCCAACATCCGGTCTGCACCATGCAGATGAGCCGCCGCTGAATGAGACATTGGGAGCCACCGGCTCTGGGCATTCTTCACATTCCCAGCACCAGCAGCAGCAGAAGCAGCAGCAGAGGCAAGAAGTCGAGAACCTGGAACGCCTCGAGGATTTTTATATTGGTCCGCATCTACGCGACAACATTGCCAGCCTACGGGATTCGACATTCACCTTATCGGACAACAGAGATTCATATGATGCACACCCCTCCGCAGCAGACTACCAGCAAACACCTGACAGCTCCCACTCCAACAGCCTGGCCGTACCTGCCTCCTACCTGTCGCCCGGTAACCGCCTCAGTCAGCATTCAGCCTGGACCGATTTCTCCTTTGGAAGCGATGACCAGAATGCTGCTGCGCTAGATAATCAAGACCCGCGTGATTCACGGATGTTCAAGCAGCAACAACCCGAACCCGAGCCACCGGTGTCGTATAATACCTCCAGCTTCGACAGAAATCGGTCCAGCTTGCGGCGTCCACCACCACCACGAAGTCCGGAAATATCACCGCTCGATAAGTCGCCACGAGCGTCTTCATCCTCCATGCTGGCCGACAAGGTCGAACCCCGGCAATCATCAGAATTTGATAGTTCTGCGGCCCAGCGGAGGATACCATTAGTTTCGCACCAGACGGCCCCTGCTCGCCCAGTTGCCAGCAATTACGATGACTTGGACGAGAGCACTTACGAGGTGCTATCCCGGCCCAACAGTTATCCACATACGCAGGATGAAGAGGAATTTGGGACCGCCATCATTTCCTCTCCACCATCAGCTGGCCAGTTTTCTTTCGAGACCGTTGACCGGACACAGCTTTCCCGAACCGAGAGCAAGAGCATATCGTCGGAAGCTACAGATAACTTGACACAGGAGCAGAAGCGACTTCGCCAGCGGCAACTGGTCATCCGAGAGCTGATCGATACCGAAGAGATCTTTGTTCGGGATATGAGCGTCGTGGAGGAGATTTACAAGGGCACGGCGGAGGCATGTCCGCAACTCGACTCCAAGACGATCAAACTTATTTTCCGAAACACCGACGATATTATTGCGTTCCATGCCTCGTTTCTCGGTCAACTTAGGGATGGGGCGGCGAGTGTTTATCAGCCTAAGGGTCGGAAGTCGCCTACCTTTGCACATGAGGCGTCGTTGAAGGATTCGGACACGACCACTTTGGCGTCGATCAATTCCGGTAACACCACGAATAAGCCAGAATTGGACGATGACAAGGACCGGCAAACCAGTCTCGGACCGCTCTTTACCAAGAACATTGACCAGCTCAAGGCTGTCCATGAGGTCTACCTTCGAACCAGTGACCTTTCTGCCAAACGTCTGATCCAGATCCAGGAGGACGATGCCGTCAAGGTGTGGCTGAACGAATGCAGCGAGGGTGCCAAGGAACTGACAGCAGCCTGGAGTTTGGATTCCCTTCTGATCAAGCCCATGCAGAGGCTGACCAAGTACCCGGATATCATCGCCCATCTGCTCAAGTACACACCGGAAGACCATCCCGACCGAGAAGCGCTCGTCACTGCCAAGTCGACTGTCATCAGCGCCATTGACGAGATCAACAGGACCAAGAGGAACTTTGAGCTTGTGGGTCAGATTGTCGGCAACAGGAAGCGCAAGGAGTCGGATGTCCGAGCTGGCCTTGCCAGGGCTTTTGGCAAGCGTGTCGACAAACTACAAGGAGCCAGCAACCGGGCGCCGGAAGATGAGGAGTATGCCAAACTTCATGAGAGGTTTGGTGACGAGTTTCTGCGGTTGCAAGTGGTGCTTCGAGATGTCGAGTTCTACACCCGAAGTGCGTCCACCTACGTCCACGAGTTTCTGCAGTATGTCACTTCGATGGAGCTGGTTATGCGCCTGCAGCCATCGAGAGATTACGCCCATATTGAAAGCCGCTGGGTACAGTTCAGCGTGTCGATGAGGGAGATGGAGAAGATCCTGGACAAGCATCTGGTGGATGTCCGCAAGCATGTCATCGAGCCGTTTGAGCAGGTCATCAAGTGCTACCAGAATCCTGGACTGGCCATTAAGAAGCGAGCAAAGCGTCGTCTGGACTATGAGCGCTACATGCAGCTTAAGGCTAATGGCAAAAAGATCGATAAGACTCTGGCGGAGGCTGTTGAGCAGTACGAAGCTCTTGATGATACCCTCAAGAAGGAGCTGCCTAAGCTTTCTAGCTTGACGGCCACAATTGGCAATATCTGCTTAGGCAAGTTTGTCGATATCCAAGCCGCTTGGTATGCCACCTGGAAAGAAAAGGTCAAGTCACCTCTTGCTGAGCTTGATCACGTCCCCGATCTGCCAGAGATTGTCAAGACCTTCCAGCGGGATTTCACCGAGCAACTCGAGAGAGCAGGACAACTAGCCATCCTCAACCCCGTTTCATTGAGAGGTAGGACTTCTCAGTCAACGTCGGATGACATTGGCTCTGGCTCCGTTCTCTCCAAGACTCGCTCGCGGCCATCCGAGTTGCTCACGCCTAGAGGTCGTGGTCTATCCATCAACAGCGAGCATGCCCCGTCTTTGCCTACACCAGATGTATCAGGACGCTTCGACCTCTCACCAACCGGCACTGGTTCCGCCCTGCCCAGTCCAGGACAATACTACCGCGACTTCTACTCCGGTCTATCCAACGGCGGTCACCACTCGCGCGGCAACTCCACCGCACCACTCAGTCCAGATCCCTCATCGTCGTCAGCACCTAGGTCGGTCCCAGCTACCCACGCCACTTCTACAACAGGCGGATACTCCACCCGTCCCACAACCGGTCGCAGTTTCGACTCTGGTAGTCTTCCAAGGCAGAGCACAGATTCTTACTCAGCCCAATCCGCCTCCGGCACTACTCACCACAGCCACAGCCAACATGGCGGTGTTGCCCATTCCAACTCCAGCCACACCCTCTCCCGCCGGGGATCCTATACCTCGTCTCATCACAACTACGCCACTAGCGAACCTCGTCGGCAATCTGGCCTCTTTCATTCTGCGCTGCCGATGGATGACGGGGATGAAGTTGATGACCATCACCATCACCACCACGAAGCAGAAGCAGGTCCTAGTGGCTACCACGGTGGTGGTGGTGGTGGTAGTCATGAGATGTCAGGTGCTGCTGGTGCTGCTGCAAGTGGTGGAGTTAGTGGAGGTAGTGGTGGTGGTGGGGGGATGATGTTCATCTCGGCAGAAGCGGCGGCCGAAGCAAATGTCATGTGGCTGGCTGCTAGTCTTTTTGAGTTTAATATCGAGACTACGAAGCATGAGGGGGGGTATCCTTATTTGACTTATCAGGCTGGGGAGGTATGTTATTTTCTGTCTCTTGTTTATTGCCTTTACCTTCCTCTTCCGCTCTGTCGTTTGCCCCTTTTCTTGTCCTGATCCTTCCCTGGATATGCCCTCTGGGGAATGGGTGTCCGCTTCGCCCGACCATCTTTGTCGTCGCTCCCTTCGCTCAACTTCTCCCACTTTCCCCCTGCTTTTAATGTTTCTCACTTCGCTCGAACCAAATGACTAACATAAGACCAAAAAAAAAAACAGATCTTCGACGTGGTAGCAGAAAAGGGCGAGCTCTGGCTCGCGAAAAACCAGGACGACCCCACAAACGTCATCGGCTGGATCTGGAGCAAGCATTTCGCCAAGCTGGCGGAGTAGCAAGTCGCTGGTTTTGAGGCCATGATTGCGAATGCTCAGGGAAGGGCGGAGAGGAGTGCGGGGGTTAGGGAGAGGAGGGGTAGTGAGGAGGATGATGGGGAGGATGAACAGGAAGGGGAGAGAGGGGAGGGGGGGAAGCATAACAGGCAAACAGGCAGCGCAGGTCGGGCACCTAACCTGTCTGTCTGTCTGTCTGTCAACGCCGAGCTCTCGTGTGGACTGGACTGAGTGCTTTCTACACCTTCGCCGCGCCACCAACAAACAGCCTCAAACCCCTTCCCCCCATCTCGGGAGAGAGTGTTCAGGGCGGTGACATCACACACACATTGTTTTTCTCAATTTCTTCTTTTCTTCTTCACGATGCCGGCCGGGTTGAGAAAGATCTTGCCCCGTTTGCGTGTGCGTTTTTTTTCTCTTTTTTTTTTTTTCAAACAACTTTGCGAAGACTTTTCTGCTTTTTCTTTTGAGCATGGCGTTCAGAGACAGAGTTACACTTACTTCTATTTCTTTTGTTGCGCCGTTTTCATACATACTTTACAGACTTTATGAGCACGAGCACAAACAAAAAGTTTATTTCGGTTCGGTTTGGGTTGGTATGGTGGTGGGTGGCGGATATACACCGGGAAGAAGATGGGATGGTGGTTTAGGTACATGGAGACGGACACGGATTTCTTTACGGATTCCCACGCGGTGTTGGAGGTCGGGATTGGAAGGGAAAGAAAGGTTGGCGTGGGTATGGACGGGGCCCAAGATGGCCGGACGGGAGGAGGGAGAGATGGGAGGCGCACAACAAAGAAGGACAAGAATCTTGGTAACACAAGTCGATATTATATCTACATCTAACGCGCGCGCGGATACACCTAACAAAAAGATAAAGATAAGGCAAAGTAAAGATAGTTTAGGTATTGTGTAATATCAAATGTAGTGGAATGGAGCCCGGTTAGAGGTAGTTCTGAACATTGGTCGTTGATCCTCCTCACCTCCACTTGTCCATTCTGTATCGTCGTTGTCTCATGTGCTTGCTACAGAAGAAGAGGGTGCCCATCAAACCCTCCCTCAGATACCTACCTACCTACCAAAAAACCTGCGTTGAGATTTCGAAGATGTGTCGATGGAAGGTGGACAGCAATATGTCTGTCACAGATTATGACTGGATCAGAACCTTTTACCCAAAAATTGTTATGTACCTGAAGTAGGGAAAAAAAAAAAAGAAAAAGAAGAAGAAAAAAGAAAAGAAAAAAAGAAAAAAAAGAAAAAAAAAGAAAGATGGATAGAAAGAACACCTCACATTGATTCCATGCCATGAATAAAATACCCAACAACGAATATCCAAACACCACCATGCTGATGCCATGATACACCAATATACTTGAAACCAAACAATTTCCAACCGCCACTCCTGTTTTACCTTTCTTTGATGATAAAGGTTTCTCGATTATAACAAGGCAGGTGGGAATTGAAAATCGTCGACAAGTACCTCACAAGCATGGAACAAGTAAACTATCCACATAGTTGTCCTTAACGAATATTTATCCGCGCTAGCAGAGGCAGCAGGTCTTCGGATGGGCTCGCAGAGGGGGTCGTTTCTAGCCCAGATAAATATCGATCTACTGTCTGTATTGATTTAATTTACTTCCAGCAAGAAACCTCAAACTAGGTGATGTCAAGATACGTAGTGTCAACTTCTGGTTTCTCCAATTTTGAAACTAACAAACATCCTTTATTGTCATCCAAATAGGTACATATGTGGACATTTTCCCAGGGAAGGGAAAGGTTATGACTTTTGTGTTATTTGTGGTGGTGGTGTAGTCTTGAACAAATCCTTCACATATTATAGTCTGGAGATACTAGACTAGACTTTGGTATATATATAGGATGGACACCTTGAGGTAGTCTTTTATTTGGATGGTTGCTGCTATTTAGGTATCATCTTGTGCAACAGTTCTACTGTCTGGGGTTTACTAATAAAACTACTAAGCTTGGGAGACAAACTGAACTTTACAGCCACTGCACATAATCCATGGAAGGAAAGAAGGTGCTGGCTGATTCTAATTCTTTTCCAATTTACATCGTCATCATCAACTTAAAGCTCATTATCAACTCGTGCTGCAGTTCTTTCCTTGTCTCCCATGTCCCGATCAAAAGGTAGCCAGGCCCCTAGACGAGACTAGACTAAGTAAGCCATCGTCACCTCACCCACCCACTGCTCCCCTTCGAACCTTAGTCTCTGAACGGTGTTCTTCCTTGGAATATCTCCCTCCCTCACGCTCGCACATACTCACCCACCCACGCTTCTAAAACCGCGCCTTCCCCACCACAACCCTCCTCCCCTCCTTGGTCTCCTCATCAAGTCATTCCGTCTTCCCCCCCAAAACAATAGTCTGCGCCCCCTCAAACGCATCCCCCGGCTCCAAAACCTGCCAAGTCCCCACCGCGCCCGGCTCCACGCACAACATCTGCTTGTATCCATCCTTGGGCTCAAAGTCGGCCATCCCCTGGGCCTTTTCCACCCAGGGGTTCCACACCACCACGTTCGACAGGTTGTCTCTCAAAATAGTGAACTTGGGTTTGTTGTCTGAGGAAACGACGATGGGCACGGAAGCGGGAGAGTCGCCGGCGGGGGTGTAGACGCGGTCGGTTTCGGAGGAAATGGTGAGGAGGGGGGAGGATTGGGTGGAGGAGGAAATGGGGGAGGTGGTTTTGTCGGTGTAGGTGGCGTTTTGGAGGCCGGAGATTGTGGTGGTGGTGATGTCCTGGGGGCGGGATGTAAGCTTGGGGACAAATAAAGGAGGGGAGAGAAAAGGAGGGAGAAGGAAGGGGAGGTAAGAGAATGGGAAGGGAAGGGATAAGGTGAGGGAAGCGAGAAAGGGAACGGGAACGGAGAAAGGGCAAGGCAACGGGGAAAGGGGACAAAAGAGCTTACATCAACCCTCAAATAAGTATGCATCAAAACCTGACACTCCCAGCTCTTATCATCGTCATTGGTAACCACGAGGTTAGTCGTCAGGCTATCGGTGTTGAGCGTGACGCTGTAGATGGCGTTGAAAGCGTAGGGCCACTTTGCGCGGGCATCCTCGCTCAGTCCCGAAGAGCTCAAGCCGAAATCGAGCTTGACCGACATGTCGGCCGCGGCGGCAGCCACGGCTCCGGCGGCGCTGGTGGCGGTTGCCGCGAAGGCCGGAGTCGTGGGCGTGGGTGTGGACTCGGAGGTGGACTTGCCGAGGAATTCCCAGCGAGAAGAGCGGGCGAAGCCGTGCTGCGGGAGGGCCTTGGTCTGCGCATGGTCGGGGGCTGTGCCGAAGACCTGGGTTATTTCGAGGAATTGTTAGCATCAATCGATATACTTTCTGTTTCTCTTTTGTCTTTCCCCTTCTTTCCTGCACTCTGCTCTCGTGTCTCCTCGTCTTCCCTCCCCCTTCCCTTTTTCGTTGTCTTCATCTCGTGAATAATGTCATTTATCCCCAACCTTCTCCCCCTCCGTTCTCCTTCTCCTTCCACCCCCTCCTTTCGACCCCTTCCCCCTCCCCCTTTCTTCCCCTCTTCTCCCCTATTTCATCCCCACCCTCCCCCCTCTCACCCCCCTTCCAAAAACTGTAAAAAAGGAAAGAACTCACAGGAAAAACCAAAGGAATCCCCCCCCTAACCGGCCTACTTCCATCCAACCTCGCCGCCTCACTCAACCACAACTTCTCCTCCCCCTTTTTATCCTTCCAGCTAACCACCGTCGCGCCATACAGCAAAACCGACACGCTCTCGCCGGTCGGCAGGGTGGCGGTTACGGAAGAGTTATCGGCGGAAAACGCGACCTGCGGCTGGGGAGGGAGGCCGGGGGTGGTGGCGAGTGCGGAGGGTTTACGGGGGCGGTCTACCATTTTGGTGGTGGGGTGGGTTGTGGTGGGTTGGGTGGTGAGGTTAGGTGTCGAGATGTTGGGGTGGTTTGGTGTCGAGATGTTGGGAGGTTGGGAGGTTGTGATGGCGGGATGCGGTTGTTGTTGGTGATGGATGGCGATGTCGGTATCGGGTTCGGGGGTTGTAAGCCGGAGAGGTGTGGAAGAGGGGTAAACGATGTCGCAGAGACGATTACAACGTTGAAGAATCGCGGCGCAAGTAAAGTTAATCTGAAGTGTACTGGTGAACCGAATAAAGCTCTTCAACGACTCTTGTTAGCTACGTTTCCAAGTTGTGAGTCCAAGGGCAACAAGGTTGGTGATCAGATGGAAGCAGAAAGGAAGAAACAAAAAGAGGGGAAGCTCTCCTCGAGGCGGGAACCAAACCGAACCTAAAGAAAGAAAGAGGGGCAGGGCAGGGCAAACTCTACCTGAGACGACGCGGGATACCAAAGGCCCAATGGTAACAATGGTTTGAAGAGAAAACGGGAGAGAAGCTCGGTGGTTGGATAAAAGAAGGAAGGAAGTGGTGAAGCTCCCAATGATACAAGAAGACAGCGGCGGGGTAATCAAGAGGAAGCCCCCCTAGCTGAATGGGACGACGGTGAGCTTCGTGCATGATTTGAAACAAGTGCAGTGACCAACCGACCCCGAAGCTGTTGTGGAGCCTGGCGTCACTGTGGTAACGATACGTCATTTTGGGGCATTTTGGTCACTTTTGGTCAAGCTGTGGGATTGAAGCTATTTCGACGGCATCACAATCGATATATTAATTTAAAAATATAACGAAAAAGGTAGCCAGCAAGAGTCCAAATGGTAACCAGCAAGAGTTGCACAGGTATTGGCCAAGAACCACCGAGGCACTATCTTTTCCAGCAGCTTTTTCTGGAGCCACCCCAGTCAGCCAAAAGTGACATAGGGTCATAACCCATCTCGAACGACAGCAACATTCGCACGTGAAAAAAAGGTGCCAACTTTGACACTTGAAAGCCAAAAGGCTAAAATCGTCCTGAAAGCCAAATGAGAGCTTTTTTTCCAAAAGGGCGCATTTTCAAACCAATTCTTGGTGGACTTATTGCTGTTGGGGCTTGATGACTTCGAGAGGTTGAGACTCTTGCTGGTTACCAAAACGACTCTTGCTGGCTACCTTTTTCGAAAATATAAGACGTGTTTATTACAAGTCATTGATATCTCCTCATTTTGAGCCTTTGCCAACAGCTTAAAAGCTTGGTTCAGGCTACCCGTGCCACGCCCCCACTAAAGTGGGTGCTCACCAGTACAACGGCCACACCAGTAAAAGGGCCAAACCAGGGTTAGAAGTGCAGTTTTTGGCATCGAATTGTAAGTGTCCGAAAAACGACTAGAAAATGCAACCAAAAAAAAGCTCGATAGGTAGAATGTGCTGTTATGACTATGCCTTTGCTTTCTTTTTGTCTCAATTAATGATTGCGACGTGTTCTGAGGTTTCTATTATTTCGATGTTTTGTTAGCATTTACACCTTTAACCCTCGTGGCCCTTTTACTGGTGTGGCCGTTGTACTGGTGAGCACCCACTTTAGTGGGGGCGTGGCACGGGTAACGGGACACATCTCTAATGCCTACAGTTCCCGTCGTGTCTCCACTACCCCACCCCTCATACCCCTAAACCCATCACCCCTCAACGGTAGTAAACAAACACCACACCACGACATCGAAACCCCATCCATCCATCCCATGATGCGCCTCGGTGCCCATAGCTCAACCATTTTATAGACAGATAAATCTTTTTTAGTGAGCCATAAAAAGCCAGATGATGTATATATACCTTACACAACGCCGTTGGGCCCATACAATCCGTCCTTTTCCCAGACGGCACAGCAATAAAGTGACAAGCCCCTAAGACCTCCCCCTCCTCTCAGCCTCATACAACTCCCTCTTCAGATCCATAAACAAGTCCTCAATCTCGTACACCTCCTGCCTCGACAGGCCGCCTGCTGCCGTGGCCGCCTTTAACTCGTTTAGTCCGCCTCGAAGGATGTTCATGATTCTTTCCTTGCTTGTTGCTTGGGTCTGGTTTTGGTTTTGGCTTTGCTGCTGGTTGTTGCTTTGGTGGTTGTTGTTGTTGTTGTTGCTTTCCTCCACCAAAGAAGGCTGCTGCAACTGGTGATTGCTTTCCTCGCCAGGTTGATTTGATGGTATCTGCTGCTGTGCTTGCTGTGCTTGCTGTGCTTGCTGTGCTTGCTGTGCTTGCTGTTGTTGTGGCAGTTGCAGTAATAGTTGGGGTTGGGCGCTTTGCTGCTGCAGACTTCCTAGGTGACTGTCTTGTAGGCTGTTGCTTGGATAGTTTTTGCTTGACTGCTGCTGACTTTCGAGATTTTCGCTGGTAACAACATCCTCCGTCAGCTTTCCTTCCACCGGTGCTTGCCTCACATCCTTCAACGTCCCCTTGTTTGTGTTGTTGTTTCCCACCTCTTGTTTCTTCTGCTGATTCTTTGTCTGTTGCTGGTGCTGCTGCTGTGCTGGCGTAGACTGCTGGTAGGGTTCATCAACGTCAACATCCATCTCATCCTCTCCCTGTTGCTGCTGCTGTCCCTGCTGCTGCTGCTGCTTCAAAGACTGATCAAGCACAGTATCCTCCACCAAAACCTCACTCCTACCGCTTCCACCAGTCTCACTCTGTCCAATAGAGCTAGCAGGCATTTCCATAAACGGCGAACTAGGAATTAGATCTTCATCCAACTCCCGTCCCAGCTGCTCGACCTGCGACAGCGATAGGGAGTGTCTCTCTTCCGCACTCCTAGACTCAATCTCTATCTGAGACTGAACCAGTTCTTCGCCGTCTGAGGATAGTTCTTCAAGGTCAGGTAGCTGTTGAGCGGCGCCTTGGGAATCCTGGGACTCTGCACTTTGCTCGATTAACTGATCCGGAACAGTCTGCTCAACCCGTTCCACTTCCATAGACTCGGAAACGGGAACAGAAGCAGGCACAGGCACAGGAGCAGGGGCTGAAAGCTGGGATATCTGCTGTGGTAGAGAAGAGGGTATGATGCGCTTAGCACCGGTACCACTACCACCACTACCGCCACCAACAGGGGCGACACCCCTCGGCCGCTCAGTAAGTACCGAGTTCGACACCACCGACGACGCGCGACTCGACGGCGGCTGCGACAACGACGACGACCTCGAGAAAGAACCAGTGGCGGAAATAGGAAGACGGTCGTAAGCTACGATCGTTTCCGACTTTGTCACCTGGACCTCTTCGGTCGGTGCAGGGACCGAAGCAGCAGACGAAGGCCGTCCGACCCTCCTCTTCTTTCCTGTCGGCGCGGTTGGCATCTCAGTTGGAGCTGTTGAAGTGCCATCGGCAGCAACAGCAGAAGTAGCAGTAGGTTCCGAAGTGGAAGATGAAGCAAGTCTCTTCCTTTTTCCCTTCCCTGACGCTGCTGCACGTGCGCTGGCGGGGCCTTTGAGCTTTGACTTCCCCTTCTGACCCTTTGATTTATCTTCGGGCTGTGAACTGGGGATTAGGTCACCTGCAACTGAAGCCGAGCGGTTTGAGGCAACGGAACTGGCTCTTGAACTTGCTCTTGATCTTGTTACCCTTCCTCTTGTTAGCGGCTTCGAAGCAGTCTCGGTTTCGTCGACAATGTTATCGTCATCCAAAGCTACGATGCAGGAAGCAGCTGGTGAGGGAACGGCTGATGCAGCAGCAGAACCAGAGCCACCTCTGCTAGAGATGGGCTTCAGGTTGGCTGCTGTGAGAGGTAGCTTCTCGGGAGAAACGGAGGGTGTAGGACGACGGTACTCCTGTCTGTTGATGACCTTTCCTGAGTCGAGTTCCACCACGAGCTTAACCAGAGATCGGTCGTCCCATTCGCTGCCGCCGTAGGAAGGAGCACCGGAGGGGGTTGGTGCCGGCGCCGGCGCTGCTGTAGGGACAGGAACGGGAGTGATGACGGGTGCGGCCACAAAAGCCGGAGTAGGTGCCGGTGCTGGTACCGGAGCAGCCACCGGAGCAGGAGCAGGAGCCGACTTCTTAACCGGGTCCGTGTTAGGTTGAGTCATCAACTTAGCTAACCTATTAGCCCGATGCGGTGTCGGTGGCAGCGGACTACTAGGCGCATCTACAAACTCATCCTGCTCATGATCCGACTTCTCAGGCGTTTCCTGGCGAGGCACTTCCAGATGACCTCCCTGGAGTCCTGGGGCCTCGCCAGCACCACCAACTTCCTTGGCTGACTTGGCCGGCTCTACCGTAGGAAGAACCGGATCCTCCCGTTCAGGCAGCACGCTCTCCTCAATGATATCATCATCCTCCATCAGATCATGCCCAGCCTCGTCTGCTGCCGCTCGGGGAGGAGACGAACCAACAGCATTAACAGCATCCAAAGCCGCAGCTACCGCCAAACTTGACGGCACCGGTGCAAACTGCTGCTGCCTCAAGGGCGATCCGGAGATGGGCGAAGAAGACAACTGCCAATCATCCAACAGACTGCTGTTAGCTGACCGGGACCGTATCTCAGCCGCCAATGGGTTCCTCCTTGGTTCCATCATTGGTGGTGACGAGGGCGGGTCCATGTCCATGTCCTGATCAATTATCGCCAACGCTGCCTGTCCGCGACGAGGGGTCGGCGTCCCGTTGACAACCTCGGTGAATCTGCTTCCCGGATTGGTGGGGGTACCAGCTTGAGGTGTTTGAACACCTGACCCAGGCCTCTCTGGCGAACGGGCAGCCAGACGCGCTGAGCTCCGGGTTCGGGTGGCTGGCGATGAACGGAGCTCAGGGAAGAGGGCTGCGTTCTCTTTCTGACGTTCTCGGACTTCTTTTTGACGCTCGGTGAGGAGCTGTGACTCCATCTCTTCGTTGATCAGGTTTAGTTGAGGAGAAGAGTCGACCGCCGCAAACTGAATCTGAGAGTCATCGTGTCGAAGTCGTGGTGCCGCTCCCTTGGAACGCTTGGCTTCGGGCGTAGCGCTGACACGTCGCTTGGTTGGAGACCTGCGCTTAACAGGGTCCGGTGTCTTGACAGGCGAATTGGTTCTTGATGCGCTTCTTGTTGTGCGCCTTGAAGATGGTGGTGGTAGCCGTGGCAGACTGAACTCCTCCATTGATTCGACAAAGATGGGTTCCTGAGAGGGATACTGGAGGCTGGAGAGCTCGAGACCAGGGGTAACCAGATCGGCATACGGGCGGAGTTTGGCAAGCACCTCTTTGAGCTCTTCAGGGTAGTCGAGTTTTTCGACCTTGCCAAACAGTCCGTTCCAAAGTGAGACAGCCGAGTTGACAATGTACCGATGAGAAGAACCGAGGGTGGCACAGAAGATGCGGGTGAGTGATTCCAGCTGCTTGTCCGCTTGTTCGGTTGCCGACAGCAGCCCGCAAACCTTGTCCCAAAGCGTGTTTGTCTATGTGATGTCAGTCTATGTTTGCTCACTTCATTCGACACGGAGTACTCACCACAGCCACAATGGCATTCAACTGGCTACCAAGCAATCTGTTAGAGTCTTGAAGCCAAGGGAGAAAGCCATCTTCAAGAATGAATAATGTCCTGAAGATGAGTTGTTGGTTACACCTGTCAAAGAAGCCGACGATCTCTTGCAGCAGGCTGATAATCAGTTCAGCATTGTCAGAGTCAAAGCCCTTGTATAGTCGTGTCAATGCCTCATTAACAGCCCTGTACAAGTTGTCAAATGTGTCGAAAGTTGCTGAACGAGAACCAGCCAAGGCTGTTCCCCAAAGCCGTCTTCGAGCTGCGTCAACAGCTTGCTTGTCGCGTGGCTGGATAGCAATCGACAACAAACCGGCTACACAACGGGCTCCGTTGAAGAAGGCGACCATAGGTCCTGGCGTGGTCATTTGGTCCAGAGCCACTTTGGCTAGAGGCTCGATAACAACAATGGCCATGCCGGGCTCTCCCGCTTCTGTTCTGACCCTCTGATGAACAGCAGTAAACAACGACTCCCAGTGCTCACGAGGCAGATTAGGCGTTGACCTTATTCCACGTTCGAGAACCTTGACAATATCACGGTAGTCGTGGCCTATGGGGGTGTCATTAGAAGCCGTTGAGTGGTTACTGTTGTGATCAGGCTGGAGCCATCCTTCAAGCGCCTTTGAAACGAAGAGCCACATCCCATACGGGCGTGGCGTCTCCATAGGAATCAAGGTGAGCAGTTCCAGTGCGAGTTCCATCTTTCCCTTTTCGCTCTTTGCCTCGGTAAAGTGCTCAAAGATCGAAGCGAAGAAGACTTCAAACGCCTCATCGTCGGGGACACCAGTAGGAAGCCCAGACAGCAGAGAGAAAAGGTTATGCATAGGGGTCTTATGGACAGCCTGACCCTTTCCTACCTTTTCGGAAAAGGGTAGGAGACCAAGTGAGGTTATCATGATCTCCACATACCCACTCGTAGCACGGAGAAAGTCGACTGCTGAAGCAGCGTCACAGCCGCGTTGCCAGATCTTTTGCAGAACAGACAATGCTTCTGTTATAAACAAGCCTGTGTCTTTGGAGACCTTAATCTCTTTAGATGCGGCAGAGGCAATGGATCCGACAAGAGAGGACCACAGCCAGTAGATGGCGCTCTTTTTGCTGGACATTGCGATGAAGTCCTCTGCTAGGATAGGCTCAATGACTTTGAGGATCATAGAGGCATTCTTTCGGACCCATTTTGGGTCAATGGCTGGTATTTCATCAAAACTTGCGAGAGGGTCATCCATAACTCGATTGACGCTCCATCGCCTGGAGATCGTGCAATTGAAGAGGCCGCTGAGCATGAGGCTGGCTGGCCCATGGGTTTCTTGTCGTTGAGTGGCGGTTTCGGCGGTTGGTTTCAAAGGCTCCGGGCAGGACACAAGTGCTTCAATGATGGGTTGGACTCCGGACTTCCAGTATCCATCCAACAAAGCAACATTCGTGCTGGGCTTGAACAGGTAGTACCAAAGGTTGCATACCCCGCCCAAGACTGCTTGCCTGAGTAATGGTTCGCCGGGCTTACCACTGTTCTTCCTCTTGATTTGACTAGTCAAAGGGGTGATAATAGTCTTAAGCGAAACTTCGAAGGATGGCTCTACGGCATTCGTCAGGTAGACCAGACGAGCCCAGGCACAGTGAGCGGCAGTCTTGGTAGGAAAGTCGACGTTGTTGAAGCAGTTCTGGACCAATTGCAACCATTGTGCTGTGCGATCCCATACCCTTAGGCGAATTCGCAGGACAAGAATGACGACGCTCCAGATATGAGGGACCCAAGCGGAGACGTTATTGTCCCTCACCATGGCCCTAAGTCTGCCCTCGTAGTACTCGATGTATTTTTTGTCGTCCGCGATCGAGTTGAATATCTCCATTGCCTTGCGCGAAAGCTGGGGCTCCTGACCAATGGTGAAAGCAGCGGTGAGGCCCAAGGCGATGGCCTTTTCCCTAATATCGTTTATTGTGCTGAGCATGTCTGTAAAAAGATCTTCCAACCACTCTGAGTGAGTGACCATGATCTTCCCCGTCTGGTTGATCAGCTTGTGGTATACCATGACCCGATATAGGATGATGCTCTTTCCCTTGATGCTCTCATCGATGTTGTGTATCGACGCGACCAGTCTACCCACTCGCTCAGGGGTCATAACCTTGGACGAGAAATTCTGTACCAGCACAACCTGCATCAGATGGCGAGCCGTGTCTTTCGGGGTCGTGTTGTCTTCGAACGATCGGATACAGTGGTCGATGAGGAAGGTTCCGAAGTCGGTCGTCATGGTCGAGGCAATGGCAGGGAGGCCGAGAAAGATGATGATAAGCTTGAGAGCATGTTGAACAAGAGAAGAGTCGAGGTTGCCCTGAGGTGTCCTGGCAACAAGGTCTCTTTGCATGAATTGCATGAACAGGCCCATCTTCTCTTGCAAAGCCACCCTGTCTGGCAAGTTGTTGGAGACCTTGAAGGCGCGCGTCAACATGATGTAGGAATCGAGCTTGGAGTCGCGATCGCCGCCGGCGAGCTGTTTGAGAGTTGACTCCAACATGTTGGCGACCGATGTGTTCGCATTCAAGGGATCGGACGGGTCGCCGTTGGCTTCCTCGAGAGGGTTCGGTACGTGGTGGGTGATTTTGAGGATGGACTTGACTGGCTTCGAAGCGCTTCTCGAAAGGGAGACCGGGGTCGGCTGCTGTCTCTTGTCGCCGTCGATGAAGACTGGAGGGTCTTTGTATTCGGCCTTTGCTGAGAAGCCAACTCTTTTTGTACTTCGTTTCGATGTCGACTTTGTATCGAGACCCGAAGCGGGCGAGTCTAGGGCAGGCGGGGTATGGACAGCCGTAACGTTGCTGTCGAATTCGATGGGAGCGAGGACATTTCTTGGGATGGTTGCTGGTGGTGGTACATTATGTGGTTCTCTCTTTGGCGGAGTGGGTGGTCGTGGTGGCAGAGATTCGAGGTTCGTCGTGTTACTGGACATGATCTGGATGGATGGATGGCAAGCCGGTCGTCGTTGGTGGGAGGGAGGGATGACAAGCCGTATAGGTCCAGCCTAGGATGGCATGCGAACGAGGACAACGCCGGCGCTTTTCGAGTGGGAGAGCTAGATGGCGAAAGCTCTTTCGTCGCGCATCACAGCAAAGGGAGCTGGTAAGTAGAAGGCGAAAAGGCAATGTGAAGAAAAGATGATGAAGTCGTGATGGTGCCTTGGTCAGAAGCCAAGGGAAAGTCAATAGACAGCGAAATGGACAGCCAGAATTGTCGGGTCACCGAAAGCGTGTACTTGGTGGGAAAATGAAGGTGGTGGATGGTGTTTCGTCTGTCGCCTTGACTTTGCGATTCCAACGCAATAAATTTCGTGGAAAATTGACTTGTGACTTCCTGTCTACCACTCCTTCCCTCTTCACTGACCTCTTCGTTTCTAGGCTACAGCGCGGGCGGTGACGATTGTGCCGGTGATGCCAATCGCTGATAACTGAAAGGATTTAACGCGGTCGCGACTGACACGGTTGCCCATCGCGTCTTGCAGCACTGATTTACAGGGTTGCGCGCCAAGGTCTCCATTCCACTTTAAGGGGTTTCCCCACATTGTGCTTTTAGGTCTCAAGGGATATGCGTTTAGATAAAGGTGCTCTGGTTGATGATGAAGACAATGGTCGCAATAAACTTTCAACTGATATCAGATAACAATGATGAAGGAAGAAAACCAGCTCCCACAGATAACTTCTCATGTATGTCCCGAGGGAGTCAAATCACGTTTCTTAAATTGTCTGGTCGCTACTGTTAAGGCTGAGTGCATCATAATGTGGCCACTACACGGGAACTTGCATGAGCTGCTAACAGGCGCTAACATTAAGCAGCTGGGGCGATTAATTGTTAGTGCATTGCCAGGTCGTCAAACTCATGAACGACCTCATTTCAGCTTCATAAAACCAAGTAGAATATAGGAATAGTCAAAGTGCATGTTCACGCATGCAAGACAATCACATAGATGGAAAAAAACTATATATGCTGCTGCTGGCACACGCTGACAGAAGCTCTGCTACATCCGATGAACATCAAACTTGGAAGGTGGGGCCGCTGTTATTAAGCTTCAGTTCGTAGAGTTCACCGTCCCCGATTCTTCGGTCATCCAGTCAGTTCTTCATCCAATTTCCCTTCCCTCACCACCTATCAACCACCCACCAGTTTCACCTAGCCTTCATACTCCTCACTTTCCTCAATTGAGAGATACTATCCCAAGCCAAAACCGAAGATAATTGTCGCTATATCCCCATTTCACAAGCAACGTCACCATGTTCTCAATAGGAGTGTCTGGGCCAGGTCTGTTAGCAATCTCTCACTAGAACCATACAAAGACTAACATCTCAGTAGCCAAGCTCCAAGCTGTCACTACCATCGTCAACAAGTTGACCGAGGACCTCAAGAGCAAGAGTCTTTCATCAGAGGAACGAGACAAGGCCCTAGAGGAGCTCAAGCTTTATGGCCGCGACCCTAGAAATGCCGACCCCATCTTTACCAAGGAGGGCATTGAGATGCTCACAAGACATGCCTTCGAGTCCTCATCAGAAACGACCTCACGAAATGCTCTTCGTGTTCTCTGCAACTCCATGCTGCTCAAACCCGAAACACGGCAAAGATTCGTGGACCTAGGTTATGAGTCAAAGGCCTGCGAAAAGCTCAAGAACGACAACTGGGACGATGAGTTCCTGGCCACCAGAGTCATCTTCTTCAGCACCTACGGCACCAGTATCGACCTTGCCAAACTCATTGACGACGACAAACTCGCAGATAGTGTCGTTGCGAACCTCTCCAGACATGCCACCAGAATGGCCGAACACGCCAAGAACAAGACCAAGGCGGACCCTATGGAACTCATGGCCCTGGGAGAGACACTCCGTCTCCTGTTCAACGTCACCAGCAAATGTCCATCCAAGGTCGACTCTTTCACAGCAACCCTCCCACATATTGTGAGCCTTCTTCTCAGCGTGGATATCCCACCAAAGGGGACACCACCACTCGAAGCTCCCCTCGGCCCTCTGGTCAATGCGCCCATGAACCTCAAGCTCGACGACGAGAAGACCCGGTCATGTCTCTACCCTGAGAACGCACCCTCTAGTCTGGCCGAAAAGCTTATCACTCTTCTCGACCTTTCCCTCAAATCCTACAAAGAGCAAGAGCTCGACGCCACCGTCACCCCCCTAGTCTGCCTCATCTCCTCCATCTACGAATATGCGCCATCCGATTCACCCGTCTGCGACACCATCCGCAAGAGCCTGCTTCCCTCAGAAGAGGAACGCACCAAGGTCCTCGGCAAGGGCGACACCCTCCCCGCCAGACTGCTCGTCAACATGACCAACCCCATTGCTCCCGAGTTCGCCAGGGCTGTTTCTCACCTGCTGTTCAACGTGTCGGACAAGGACGCCGGCAAGTTTGTCGAGAACATTGGATACGGTTATGCGTCCGGCTTCCTCTTCCAGAACAACATCCCGATTCCAGAGGGCCTGGGTGGTGACGATGATGAGAAGGGCGAGAGCTCCAAGGCTGGTCCCAGCACCAAGAGGGCGGTTAACCCTATTACCGGCCAGTTCTTGGATGCTGAGACGTTCCCGGATATGCCTGAGATGACGATGGAGGAGAAGGAGCGGGAGGCGGAGAGGTTGTTTGTGTTGTTTGAGAGGTGAGTTGCCCCTGACTGTTTATTGAGATCGAGAACTGTGAAACTGACAACATGCTACAGGGCGAGGAAGTTGGGCATCGTCAACGTCGAAAATCCAGTCGCAAAGGCAGTCCAGGAGGGTCGGTTCGAAGAACTGCCAGACGACTACGAAGAGGATTCCAACTGAGCGGTGGACCGAACAAGCCTTTTCTTTTTGTTGCAAGTCCATCTACCATGGCAGTTTGGACATGGGAAGTTCTGAAGACTAACGAAACCTAGATCTCAAGCTAGTCTCTATTGTTGATACTGTAATGCTAATCAATCATTTTGATACCGGCCGGACAAGAGCTGACGAAGCCGATGCTGGTGATGATGTTAATGCGGACCACCCATCATCCGAGCTACCTCCGGTAAGCATCATGTATCCATGCTGTCGATCTTTCTTGAACGATATCGGCATCTTGGGAGCTATTCAGGGGCACATGATTCGCCTTGGGACGGAGTCTACTCCGCTGCGGTGAGATGGCAGGGCTGACAGGTTGGGTCCATTTTATGTCTCTGTCCTACACCGCATGTCCCGGAACCGGAGACTACGGCACACATCACCAACCCACCTGTCACCGATCAAAACCATGACCTTGATACTATTTTATAGAACCATCCCCGCGGAGGTATACAAATTCCCACATCGTGGGACGGAAAGTTCCGTTTTAGTTCAGGTTGTGATCACCAACAGTGGAATCGGTCACTGCAGGGAGCAACCCAAATCTGAAAGGGGATAAACTCGATGAGATTGGGATCATTGCTACAGTTTCTCAGCTCGTACCGCATTCAAACTCACTGGAAATGCGGTCTTCCAATGCCAGAATCCCAGATCCCTGATGCAGAACCACAAAAGGACGTCTCATGGTCCCTTTTTTTTTCCACTTGCTCATCTTTAATGTCTTTGCTTTTTCCTATTTCTCGCCTTCTAGAACACTCATCCCACAAACCCCCTTTTTATCAAGGTTATCACAAAAGAAATACATGCCGGATTTTCCAGAGTCCGAATAAGTCGGCGATGATCTTCTTTACATCGTGGATATGTTCACTCACTAAAAAAAAAGAGAGGAGTGGTCCTACCCACCCGACCCGACATCCTCTGTATTGGTAGGTAAGGTAAGTGGACGGGATCCGAGCCGAACAGGGGTTCAACAAGGGGGGTGCCGAGCGGTGCCACTGATCCGCCTGCGAGATGGCCAGCAGTGGACTTGAGATTGCGGGGGTTGCTTCGTTCGGTGTGCTCTAAACTCTACACTACACTATTTTCTGCTCACTACAGCAACTGTCTTTCAATCATTATTCCCGTCCTGGTAGTGTTCTGCCAAGCGATCATTTCAGTTCCCTACTGTATCCTGCTCTGTTGTCGGACAACGGGAGGGTTGTTAAGAAAAACAAGAAAAGACATCGGTGGTCTTTTTTCCCCTGGACATCTACCTACCTAAGCCAACCAATACGACTCTACACGTGTGTAGACGAAACACACACACACACAAGATCAAATTCATCGACACACCACATACCCGTTAATAACCTTCCCGTCGTCCTCCCACTTTTCCGGATCTTCCTTGCTTGCTTTTGTCTGGACCAGCCAGCGATTTTGTGTGTATACCAAACATTCGGTTGAGACAGGGCCTGTGACACTGTACTATCAACCAGCCGATTGTCTATTGCCTGTCGTCAGCCTTCACATACAGCTGCTCTGTATCAAAACCATCTTCACCTCTCATTGACATTTCATCACAAAAACATCATGGCCAGTCCCATCGGGAACCTCATCCACCCTCCGGACCCTCCTCCATACCGACAGCAGCAGGGGTCAGGCCAAGCAACAGCCGGCATAGACTCGATTCTCCACAGCCATCATCAACCTCATCCGGGTCCGAGTCCGAATACGATCCACCATCTCGGGCCCGGGCCCATCGGTAGCAGTCGACAACCGGGACCCGGAATCAGCTCCGGATTGTCTCTTGCTCCCATAACTGTGTCTGGGCCATCTTCTCATCCTATTCCGCAACCGCCATCACATCTACCGTCGCAGGCTCGTCTACAACAGACATCAACACCGACGAGGCAACCGTTGCCGTCACCGGTTCATAGCAGCCAGCCTCCACCGCCGCCGTCATCATCGAGGAGTCACTCGAATACTCAGTCACTTTATCAGTGTGCTGATTGTTTACGTATGTTTGTCGTTACTATTTTTTGATAACAACAACTGACCAGGACCAGGACGATACTCCCGCCCCGAACACCTACAGGTATGTTCACTCAAAAAGTCAAAGTATCACAAATGTAGCTAACCGACAGCATGTAGAGACACATTGCAACCCATACTCTCGGGAAGCGTTTCACTTGCGATGTATGTTTGCTTTCACCACCTTATCTTTGAACCGTCACCTAACACTATCCTAGATCTGCTCTAAAGCCTTTGCCCGAGCCGACCTACTCAAGCGCCATCGCACCAATCATCAAGATGACAACGGCGCCAAAAGGCGACGAATGAACTCCTCGCCTGGGGCAGGCAGAGTAGCTCATGCTTGTCAAGCTTGTGCGAAGGCGAGGGTGAAATGTGAGGAGGTGAAGCCGTGAGTAGCCCCCTTTTTTGGTCCCGGTGGTAAATGCCCCTGCTGACAGTCTAAGATGCACCCGCTGCAAAAACCGCGGAATAACCTGCGAATACGCCTCCTCCGAAGACGCAGCGTTGCATCTCCTTCATTTATCAGCCCATAACCGGGCTGAGAGTTACAATCACCACGATGATAATTCCTCCAGCCAGTCTTCTTACTACCCGCGAGCTTCGATGTCAGAGAACCCGCAAGCGGCTCTTGTCTTTCAGACACATTTTACTTCTGAACCAACGGATCACAGTCCTATGCTTACGGAAACTGATGGTTCGCATGTCCCGACTCCGGAAATGATGGAGCATACGCAGACGAATGTCAATCCGGTGGTGGAGCAACAGGCTTTTCAGGTTCCGGCAAGTTATCCGAACACGACGACGAGCATGCTCGATGACATGGCCAAACTCCCTTTTTCGGATTTCCTCCGGGACGTACTTTACGACCAATCCCTCTCCCAAGCTCAAGGCCTAGCCGTGCTCGACTTTTGCGATGACTCCAGCCTGGATCTGAACGCCATGGATTTTGGGTTGTTGGATTACTGGCTGCAGGATCAGCCGTTTATTCCTCTTCCTTCGCAGGATCCTTTTGCGCAGTCTGCCCTTGGTCCATCTTCGACTGTCACGGCAAAAACAACGACAGGAGCAGCAACGGAAACCGGTGGCCAGGGTCAAGCAAATTCAGCAGATCCCGTCGACATCTCCGCCATGCGCTCCAAACTCGCTCAGATCTGGACCGACAGTCCTTGGAGGTGGTCACCTCAAAGGACAGATAACGTCTATGCCGAGCAGGGACATTTACCTCTTTCGTCTTCTTCTACTCCGCCTTCTCCTTCTGCTGGTACGGGATCTCGCTCCCAAGATCCTACCTCCGGCATGACGAAACAGGGTTCCAAACGACGACAGTCCCAAATCTCCCCCGATAACCAAAAGGGGCAACAAATAACCCAACAACACACCCTCCACCCCTCCGGCCGCGACCTAATCCTCTCCATCGTCTTATCCCTTTGCAAATCCAGCTCATCCCAGTTTTCGCGAGTGGCATCCTCCTTCCCGTCAGCAGGGTCGATAAACCACTGGATTCAAATCTTTCTTGCTTCCCACCTATGTTCCGTTTCGTCGTTTATCCCATGTCACTTACCCCCCTCTTCTTCCCCTCCTTCCTCCTCTCCCCATTCTACCAACCCTTCCACCACCCCAACCCCAACCCCATTCTGGAGTCTCAACTCCCAACCCCCCGAATGGCTAGCCATCACAGCCGCCCACGGCGCCTGCCTCCTCCCCCTCCCCTCCTCCCTGCAGCACGTCCGCAAATTCGGCTTCGCCCTGCAGGAAGCCGTCCGCGTGTCCATCCCTGCCCGGTTCGAGGAGAATAATAGTAAGGTATCCAACCTCTCCCTCGTCCAAGCTTTAGTGTTGGTGCAAGACTTGGGTGTATGGAGCGGGAATCGAAGAAAGATGGAGATTGCGGAGTGTCATTTGACGGTGCCGATTGCGATGATGAGGGGGAGGGGGAAGTTTACTAGGGGGGCTTATTTACCTGAGATTAAACTGGACCGGAAGGGGGAGGGGGGGGATGGGGATGGGGAAGCGGGGGAGGATGGGGAAGAAGAAGAGCTGGAAAAGAAATGGAAAGCTTGGATGGAGAGGGAAAGTTGGAAGAGGCTGGCGTTTCATACCTTCTTGAGAGAGGCGCAGGTGGGTATGACGCAGCTTGTCGGGAACATGAGTATTAGTTACGCGGAGATGAGGGCGCCGTTGCCTGCTTCTAGGAGGTGTTGGTTTGCGAGGTCGGCTAAGGAGTGGAAGGGGGCGATGTTGGAAGTTGAGGAGGCGGCTGCCAAAGCTGAGGGGGTAGATGGTGGGGAGCAGACGCCGTGTTTGGGGGATTTGTTGCGGGATGTGTCCCTGGTGGAGAGACATCACCACAGGCTGGACGTCCAGTTTGCGATTTCTATCTATCTGCATGGATTCTGGGGATTGGTCTGGGAGTATCGCCAGCTTGCTTCCATCCATCGACCTCTATTCGGCCAGCCCTCGTCGTCCTCATCCTCTACCAACCCATCTACATCCCCCCATACCACTCCTCCCAACCCATCCACCACCACCACCCACTCCACCCACACCGAAAACACCCTCCTCATCTCCCGCCTCACCACCCTCCGCTCCTCCCTCCACCACTTCCACTCCCTCCTCACCACCTCCCCCCACCTCTCCTCGCACGCCACCCCCACCGAACACCTCCTCCTCCATTTATTGTTAATGCACATCCACGTCTCCCTCGAAGACCTGCAGCTCTTCTCCGGCAAAGAGGGGGAAGAACAAGCCAAGAGAATCTTCCCCGTGTTACAGAGATGGGCGGACAGTGGGGAGGCGAGACAGGCGCTGTGGCATGCGGGGCAGGTGCTGAGGTGGGCGAAGCAGTTCCCGAGGGGCCATTTGAGGGAGTTTTGGGCGGCGGGGTGTCATGTGGCGGGGTTGGTTGTTTGGGGGGTTGGGGTGCTTTGGGGAGTTAAAGCCAAAGACCGGAGATTGAGTGTCGGTGATGCTCACGGGCACGGGAATGGGAATATGCAAGGAGCGTACGCTGCAGGTACCCATGGAGGAGGAATTTATTCTTCTGGTGGACAACGGGAATATGGAGGGCAACAACCACAGTACGGTATTACTCCTGGCCAGCAACAGCAACAGCAACCATCGCAGGGATATTATGGGTATGGACAACAACAGCAACAGCAACAGCAAGGGGGACAACCTTATCATCATGGATATGGGTACGGTCAGCCTCAACACCAGTCCCATCCGGCCGATAACCAGAACCAGAACCAAAACCAGCAACACCAACCCCAACAAATGTCCAGCTACATGCAACAAGTCATGACCCCTTCTTCTTCCATCACCACACCCGGCGCCACCACCTCCTCCTCAGGCGCAACCCCCTCCAGCGTCGCCACGCCCTTAACCACATACTCCTCGACCTACCCAACCACATACCACCAGCCAGGGACGACACCCTCCTCCTCTTCCTCTTCCTCTCACCCGATCGTATACCTAGATGGCCCCCAAACCCTCGAAGTAGACAGGTTCATCCAGCACAATCACGGGCGTCCTTGCCTTTCCTCCCTCTCCCCCCTCTCCAGCTCCTCAAAGACCAGGGGTAGTAACGAAAGCAGCGAGAGGGGTGAGAAGTGGACGCCAGTTCCGCTAGATGACATAGCAGGTTGCATGTCCGTCTGTCAATCCATCCTACGCGAAAACTTCCCTGATGGATCAGCGCTGCCGGCAATAAGTGAGAACATCGTCACCTTGTTAGGAAAACTCGGTGGTGTCGCTGGAGTCGTCGGCGGCTCCTCCTCCTAATATTTTTGAACGTATCATCATGAACATGAGAGGTTTGAGATTTAGGGGAGGAAGCGGGAAACAGAACAGCTTTACCTTGCCAAAGAAAGATTTGCATCATCAGCAAGGGAAGGGAGGAGGAGAAACAGTAGTATATCGTTTGTGTTAGCAGACGGATAGATGGATATTCTCAGAGAGCATTATAGCATTAGCATTAGCAAGCGTTTGGATCTTCGCATGGGATATTTACCTCTGGGTATAGCATCACCTGGAGTTGGGGTTTTATAGTGTCTGACTTTTTATAATTTAGATTCATGCTCATGTTGAAAATTACAATGGGTTTTCGTGGGAGGCGTTTCGTTGTTGCATGGATAAGCTTTTTATACTTACCCCAGTTGCCCTAGAGGTATCCTCACAACGAGGGTCGTGAATGCTTTCCATGCTGGTGTATTTACGCCTGATATCACAGCGTACCTTTCCAATCGCAAATATGGCGATGATGGAAGATTCGACGTTAAAAGTTGAAGATGATCCTCATGATACCTCGAGACAGAAAGACCCAAACTTACAGTACTTTTGAACCTTGATGACCCTTGCCTAAAGGAAAAGAAGTATGCATAGCGAATCACGACGACCGTGTGGTTCACTTTTCATCTCCTAGAACGCGTATAGAGACCCGTAGGAATCGAAATACCCAACACTTTTTTGCTTTTACTGTCCTTGCTTGGAAGCCATATCCGTTTTCCTTTTTCCCTTCCCTACCCAAACCCTCCCTCCTCTTTTTCCCTTTTATACCCTTTTCTCAAGCATTCCCCGCAGCCCTCCTCTTCTCAACCCCCTCCTGCCTATAATGCTCCGCCACCAAAAACGCCAACTCCAGCGCCTGCTTCTCGTTAAGTCTCGGATCACAGAAACTAGTATAATTAGTACTCAAATCATCCTCATCCAGCCCCGCGCCACCACCCAGACACTCCGTGACGGCATCGCCCGTCAACTCGAGATGCATACCGCCGAGGTACGACCCTTGCTCCTTGTGAATCCTCAGCGTTTGCTGCAGTTCCGAAAAGATGTCGCTAAACTTGCGCGTCTTGATCCCACCGGTCACCGACTGCGTGTTTCCGTGCATGGGATCGCATTGCCAGACTACGGTGCGGGCGTACTCGCTGTCTTCTACCGTCCTGATGTGGGCGGGAAGGAGGGAGGAGACTTTGTCGGCGCCGTAGCGGGTGATGAGGGTGATTTTGCCGGGTTCGCGGTTCGGGTTCAGCGTGCGCAAGAGGGGGAGCAGGTCGGAGGTCGGGGTGGAGGGGCCGATCTTGACGCCGATCGGGTTGGCGATGCCGCGGAAGTATTCGACGTGCGCGTGGTCGATCTGCCTCGTGCGGTCGCCGATCCAGAGGAAGTGCGCCGAGGTGTTGTAGTATTCCTTCTTGGGAGGGAGGGTAGAGTCGGGAGGGTAGGCGCGCATGGAAGGGTGGTTGAGGAGGCGGGTTAAAGGTTGCTCGTATTCGAGCAACAGACCCTCGTGCGAGGTGAAGAGCTCAACCGTGGAAAGCTTCTCGTTTTGGTCGGCGCCAATGGTGTGCATGAAGCGCAGCATTTCTTGGATGCGGTCGACGGTTTCTTGGTATTTCGCCTTGAGGGCAGGGTCGCGCACGTGGCCGAGGCCCCAGTCGAGAGGACCGTGGAGGTCGGCGATGCCGGAGCCGATGGCGGCGCGGATGTAGTTGAGGGTGGCGGCAGAGTACTGGTAGGCGCGCACGAGACGGTTGGGGTCCAGCTCGCGCTCGTCGGGGTGGAAGCCGTTGAGGATGTCACCCCGGAAGGAGGGCACTTCCTTGCCGTTGATGGTCTCGACGGGCGAGGAGCGAGGCTTCGCGTACTGGCCGGCCATGCGACCGATGCGCACGACGGGCTTGTCGGCGCCCCAGAGGAGGACGAGGGACATTTGGAGGAGAAGCTTGATCTTGGACTCGATCACGTCTTGCTGGCAGTAGCTGAAGAGCTCGGCGCAGTCGCCGCCTTGAAGCAAAAAGGCCTTGCCCTGGGCGACATCGCGAAGGTGTTCCCGGAGGCGGATGATCTCGTTGGGGAGGACGATGGGAGGGAGGTTCTTGAGCTCGTTGACGGACTTTTCAAGGGCGGCCTTGTCGGGGTAGTCGGGGCATTGCTTGATGGGCTTGGATCTCCACGAGTCGGGGGTCCATTCGGGGACGTTTGGTGTTGTTTGGTCGCTCATGGTGATGATGACGGATTTGGAGATTGTGTTGGTGGTGTAAGTGGGTGGAAATTTCGCAACCAAAGTGGCACTTATAATCTTAGCCTTGGAGCTAGCAGCAGTGACTAAGAATTGACAGGTGGGGCACTATCAGACACTCGAGAATGCCTCTGCTATGGTGGACTATTCTCAAGGAAGACAGTTATGAGAAATGGTGTATGGTTGACAGTCATGACTTGAAAGAAAAGAGGTGTCCTTATTCAGATATCTTTTCGGATAGTTTGTGGGTGACTCAGTCACAACAAAGTGTAGCACACGGTGTTTGCTCTATACCTCAAAAAGAGAATTGGAGTCTTGCGACAAGTCAATTGACCAATGAGAATAGTCCTGGGAAGACCCTTGGAAGTGTCTGTCTCCGAGTGACGCTGTGCTGTGCCTGTCCTGCCTGCCGCTGCACACACTACCTCTATAGCTGAGTGCCCCGCCCCCACATTTGCTTGGTGTCGCGACGACTTGCGCCGGCCGGAACTGTTCTACAGCGAAGTGCCCGCAGTGACACTGCAGCAGCCATCCATCCCAAGCTTCCCTTCCACTTCCACGACATCCACTTTCCCCCGGACTTCAACAACAACACATCACATCACACAAAATGGCTGAAGACAAGCAACCACCTGCCGTCGTCGAGGGCGCCACCGGCGGTGACGTCGAGGAAGAGGTCCAGCCCACGGCCAAGTCCGCCGAGGACCGCAAGGCCGCCGCCGCGCTGTCCAGCCTCGACTCCAACAACCGCGAAGACGAGTCCTCGGCCAAGGTCGACCAGGACGCCGTCAAGAACGCCTTCAACTCCCTCAGCACTGCTGGTAGCAAGCAGGCCGAGGTGAAGAAGGTCAAGGTTGATGCTGCTGATGTTGCTCTTCTTGTGGGTGTCCCTTTGCGACCATCGTTGGAAGCAACCTGCTAACGGATGATGACCAGGTTGACGAGCTCGAGCTCACCAAGGCCAAGGCTACCGAGCTGCTCAAGTCTCACGACGGCGACGCTGTCAAGGCCATCAACGCCTATGTTGCTGCTCCTGCCGCTTAGACGATAGTAGACACGAGTTAGAGAAATAATTATAAGACGCCGATTCACGATACCCCCATTACCGCCCAACCCATTGATCCTTACAACTTGAGCCACACGCGACCGATTATATCATATGTCTGCAGTCGCAATAACCACGACAACTCCTCTGGGATATGAGAACACATGCTCAGAATGGGCTAGGAAAGGCGGTTCGGAACATGGCAAGAGATCGCAAACACAACGAAATACCGACCCAATGGACTGGACGAGATGACATGTTGGGCAATGCAAGAAGCAATGCAAGAAGGTCTTTGCATCTTGGGTTTGGCTATCGGTCTCAAAGACCGAGGTGGACTGGACTGGACTGGACTGGATTGTAACGCGCGGCCGGAATTGCTGGCAAATGTTGGGAGAAATAGAGTTGGTAAAAGAGTTTATCAACCTACCGCTTCTGTTCTAGCGCTTACACCTTCCCGTCCCCAGTCTAGCTTGCCAGTTAAAGGTACACTCCATGACAATTCACCACGATGTCAAATCTCATCCCTCCAAAAGTGATTCGTATTCCCGCAGACAACATTGGTTATCACGGAGCACTTCTTATCATCGCTTTTCTCTCACCCGGATTTTGTTTTCTGCTTGGTGGTCTGTGGTATTCCACCCTGTATCATCAAGTTCTCAAAGCAATGAATCCGTCTCACTTACAACCAACAAACCAAACAGCGGCCCCCAAATTGATATTACCCGTTGTGTTGGGCTATCAGCTATCTATGGTACATGCCGAACTAAGGTAGTTAGAAACCCTACATATACCGGCTTACCGGGTTGCCAGCGCACCGGTGTTAACGTTCATTAGCTCGGCAGGGCATGTAGATTGCGCGTCCCGTTGCGCGTCCTCTGGTAATGGGTCTGGAATTACGTAGTCTCGGCTGACGACTTTTGATAACTGTTTGACAAAAGTGTCTGGCATAAGGGCCAAAAGATTTGTTTACTTCCCCTGATAAAAACAGGTTTGATATATTTAACACCTCGTCGCCAAGTTCTTTCCACCTCGGTAACAAGGCTCTTACTGTATCAGCCTTTTTTTCTCCTTGTCATCTACCCCAGTCTTTGACCCCGTTGTCTTCTACCACATCCCCATCCCCATCCCTCATCCAACCTCTCCTCTTTTTATCACTTCAAACCCCAAACCCCCATCCAAAATGTCACCACCAGACCCCTACAACGACCGCAATGACAACCCAACAGAACACACCCTCCTCCTCCCAGTCCCACCCCACGATGCCCCCCAAGCCCAATCTTCTTCACCACCCTCATCCAAGACAACCATCCTCGGCTTCCCCCTAGCTCCTCACTGGCTCCCCTTCCTAACCATCGCTACCCTTGCATTCCTCTTCAACATGGGGACTAACATTGCTGGTGCTCCCTCGCTAGCGATTTTGCAGGGGATTATTTGTAGGGATTATTATGAACATGGTGGGGGTGGTGTGACTGGTGGGTTAGGACACGGAGGTGGTATGGATGGCGGTGGTGGTGGAAGACTGAGTTTTGAGGACGACAAATGCAAAATCGCGCCGGTGCAGAGTCAAGTGGCGGAGGTGCAGGCTTGGAGGGATGTTTGGGAGATAGTGCCTGGTGAGTTTTGTCTTCATTTTTATTTAGAGGATGGTAGAGCGGCAAAAGGGAGAGGGAGGGGGGGGGGAGGGTTGGTTGGGAAATAGGGTTCCGAACGAAAAGGGTGAGAGTAGGGGGTTAAGTGATGAAGAAGGACTGTTGAGGAGGGGAGTTAAGGGAAGGAAAAGAGAAGAGAAGAGAGGGGGAATGAGGATGGAAGGGTAATAAAAAAAATTAAGAAAGAAACAAATGAAAAACAAAACAAAAAAAAAGGGAAGGGAAGGGTGGGGGCTGGAAGAGAGAAAAGACATGATTGGAAAGAAGAAGAACAATTCGAAGCTTGGAAGAAATACAATTCGTTTGAAGGACAGGAGAAGAAATGACTTAGGTCGATATGAACTGGCGTTGGACTTCGCAGGTGTTTTTTTTTGAAGAAACTGGGTTATTAAGGGCTTCTCATTGACATGAAGAACACTGCTAACATCTCATCTGATTAGCCGTCATAATGGCCATCCCCTTCGGCGTCATAACCGACCGCATCGGCCGCAAAAAGGTCCTGCTTCTCGCCTTGTTCGGCATCTTGTTGAATGAAGTGTGGGTTAGACTTATCTGTAAGTTTGGAATCCAGCCATATGTCTAAATGTTCTATCCCGGCGATATCTCTGCAGAAAGGAAAGAAGAGAAGAAGGTTCTTCACTTCATGACGGCTAATACATTCCTCGGTATAAAACAGTCGGCTTCCCCTCAACCTTCCCAATCCGCCTCGTCTGGCTCGGCGGCCTTTTCCAGGTTATCGGCGGCGGAAGCATCACCTTCACCAGTCTTGCGTATGTGTTGGTGGCGGATGTGGTTCCTGCTGAGGATCGGTATGTTTTTATCTTCTTCCCCTCTCCCCTTTCGGTCCTCTTCTATCCATCACCACCTTCTTTATCGCCCACTTCTATCTCCTCTCTTCTTTCCTTTTCCCCTTTCCCCCCTCACTGCCTATCTTACCCCCCCTCACTTTTCCTCAATAATCTATTTGATCTTTTCTCTCCCCTCACTAGCTTCTCTTTCCCTTACTAACCCTTCCCCCACCCATTCCTTTTCCTCCAGCCCCCCTTCCCTCCATTTCATCCCCCCTCCAACAGTCAAGTTACAGCCCACCAAGGGAGAACTGACAAACAAAAAAAACAGATCAATAGCCTTCGGCTACCTCCTAGGCTCCTGCATCGCCGCCCGCTGCATCTTCGTCCCCCTCGGCGGCGCCCTGATTAGCGTTGACCCCTGGATAGCGATGGACGTCGGGTTGTTGACGGAAGTTGTAGGTTTTTTTGTGGCGGCTGTTTTTATCCGGGAGACTTTGCCTGCTGATTCTGCTCCCTCCTCTCCCGGTTCTGATGACGCTTCGGGGTTGGGTACAGATGCTGTTGGGTCTGGGTCTGGGTTTGCGTCTGGGGCAGAGAGTCAGCTGACGCTTGTCGGTGTTGAAACCAATGGTGCTGTGAACGGGGAGGAGGATGGAGAGGAAGAGATGGGGAAGAAACAGAAGAGTGTTAAGCAGCGGGTTGAAAGCTGGTTGGAAAAGACACAAGAGGCGGGGAGGTGGACGGTGAAGAACCCAAAAGTTGTGTTGCTGTTGGTGTGCTTCTGGCTGTACATGATGGGCGAGCAGGCGGAGCAGTTGCTGATGATTCAGTATGCTAGTAAGAGGTTGGGGTGGTCTTTGGGGAAGGTATGTGGTTTTTTTTTCTCTCCTCTTTCTTTCTTTTCCACCTTTTCTTTCCTCTTTTACCTCCTTTTCCCCATCCTATTATCCCCCCTCACCCCTATCCCCTCTCCCCTTTCTTTCCCCTTCCTCCCTTTCCCCTTTCCTATTTCCCTCCCATCTTATCTTTAACCCTCCCCTCCCGTCCAATCCAGCCCTCTTCCAATCCCTCTCAGTCCACCAAACTAACAAAAAAAACAGGCCTCCCTCCTCCCCTCCCTCGGCTCCTTCACAAACCTCCTAACCCTCCTCCTCCTCCTCCCCTTCCTCTCTTCCCTCCTTTCCCCCCCAAACTCACCCCCCTCCCCCTCCCCCCACTCTCGCCTAAAGATGTCCGAACCAGCCAAAGACACCCTCCTAACCCAACTCCTCGCCCTCCTCCTCCTCCTCGGCTCCCTCTTTATTTCCCTCCCCATCCCCACCTTTTCCTTTTTGGCATCTGGTGAAATTCTCTATTCGGTAGGAGCGGCGGTATCAGTCCCGATGAGGAGTTTGATTACCAACCTTGTGGATGCGAGACACAGGGCTACGCTGTATACGGTTATCAGTGTTGTTACGTATGCGGCGGTGTCGGTGGGGAGGGTGGTGATGGCGGGGTTGTTTGGTGTTGGACTGAAAATGGGTGGGGAGGAGGGGGATGGGATGAGGTGGATGGGGTTGCCGTTTTTGGTGGCGGGGGGGATGTTTGGGGTTGTTTTGGGGGTGGTGAGTTTGGGGGGTTTTGGGAGGGGAGGGTTAAAAGAGAGGGAGGGTGAGGAGGAGGAAGGGTTGGTGGTTGATAGGGAGGGGGTTGATGAGGAGGGGGAAGGGGGGAGGTATAGGGATTGAAGTGGTTGGTGTGGGTGATGATTTTAGAGGATAGATATAGATGGGTTAGACTCTTATACAGGTTGAGAGGGTGGTATCAAGTGCTTGGTTGGAAGTTGTACCCGTTGTGAACCGAGATGTGTTGAAGTTGGAATACAAGTAACAACATTTGACCTTATGGCAAGGAAACACTGAGTCAGAGAAAATGTCAACGGAGTTGAATCTCGGCTTGCGCCCTCGATGAAAGACATGATCCGGCAAACGACAACAACTCTCACCCGCAGCAACTTGCTGCATCTTAAAATGCATGGCAGAAGTGTCCACCAGAGAAAGCGGCATCTAAACTGCCCCTTCCAATATTTCTACTAGAGTTGCCGAGTGTCCCGATCGTTCCTTCCTCAATTAGTTGACATCGGTCCGAATGAATCATTTCCTAAGCGTTCCTTCCCTCCCTCCTATGACGACAGACTACGTTTTGTGCAATACAGCCGCTCCGATTCTTCGAACGAGAAATGATTTAATAAATTTCAGGTTCCGGACGCATCGCAAAAAGAAAAAAGTCGGAACAAAATTTGCGATGCCAAATCAACCAAGTCGTCTGCTCATGGTGAAGACCGCGAGCAAGACGATGTTCTGTATTCCCATCTGCTGGGTATGGACACTAACCAGAAAGAACCAAGCCACTCCATCGCCGTTATTACGATCAGTCAAGACATGTATCCGAATACAGAAGGGTAAAAAAAAAGGGAAAGGACGTAAAAATTGCTAAAAAAAAGCTCAAACGCCCAAACCCCGAGTTGCCCGAATCGAACCCAAGACCAGCTGCAGTCCTACGAAAAACCCGCCTCGAAAAGCAAGTTTTATCTGGCTACCAGCATACCATACCACGTAAGCTACTGGATAGTTATTAGGAAGGTGCCAAACCTTTGATTTATATGCTCGCTCCTAGGACAGGCGCCAGGGCGGGCAGTGGAAATGTCAACTTCCTTCCTATGGGGCGCTGTTATATGAGACGATGACATATGTCAAACTTCAGCCTTGGCCCCTTTTCAATGTTGTATTCTCTACATATGACTTCTGCGTCCATCCACCCATCCGTCAATCCATCCTCCCATCCATCCATCCATCCATCCATCTTCTTTGTCCACCAGGTAGGCGCTGGAATGGAATAGGTGAGACGGCACACCTTACCTTGAACATCACGAAGCGCTTTTTCAACTTCAGCTTGAACTCCAAGTCTTGACTCTAGCTTCAGTTCCTGTCACCCCCTATATTTTCTTCATTGATTCCGCGTGTGATGCCATGCGTGATAATCTCGAGGCACCAGCTAGACATCCATAGATCTATGTATGTCTTTCCAGCCGTGGGTACCAACTAGGCCCTTCTGAACAAGGCCAAGATCTATAGCGTAGGCGTTGGCAGAGAGAGAGAGAGAGCGAAGTGTCTCTTGCCTATTTATATCCAGTCACCGTGATAGTGACAGATGCACTGTGACCATGCTGACAACAAATTCAACATTAAAACTCCCCAAAAAAAACTTCCACACGTGAAGGGTTGAGCTCGAGCCTCGAGGGAGGGCCGAAGGGCCGGAGGGTGGTCCTGACCTATATCCAAACGAGCGTAAGCGCCAACAAGTCTTGTACCTGCATAGGTAGGTAGGTATTCCTCCAACAATCAGGTATCGAACATCCAGTCAGCTCGAAAGGGGGTCTGGGTCTGTCTGGTGAAGAGAAAGGAAAGGAAAGGAAAACCAAGAAAGCTAATGTGGTGCAAAGGCACAGCACAGTCTTACCGCCGAGCTTTTTTAGCCTCACGGACCCGCGCCTTGTAGTAGTGTGGACTAACTTTTTTTTTTTTTTTTTTTTTTTTTTTTTTTTTCGAATTCCGACGTCTTGGGATTTCTTCTGATATCTTCCTACCTGATAGACACCATGCTAGTGTAAAGAAAGCACGTGTTTATCCAACACCACTTGACTTGTTCAAGACAGAACTATTCTTAGCACCTGGGTAACTGGGTTCCATTCCCTTGTGCCGATTAACACACAAAAGGAAAGCTCCGAGGCACAAACGGACAACGAACGACAAAATAGGAATAACAAAATCTCAAAAGAGATAAAAGAGGCAAAAAGGTTACCAGGCCAGCGGGTCGAGGCCAGATCGGACTGGACCATTTAGAACATCCACCCATCCACACACACATGCCCGGACCTAACTAACACTAACTGGGTTCGGTTGGTTGGAAATTTGGAAATTCCGGCCCCGGGGGCGCTTCCTAAGTCCCTATCCATCCCACTGGGACTGGCGTGTTTGGTCACTGGACCTGGCGAGACTATGTACATACGGCGGTATGTAGCTGAGAAAAGATAGACAGACAAGAGGCTGAGGCACGGAACAAATGACTATTGTTCTTTTGACTTCTTTGCCACTGGGTAGTGAATAGTGAAAAAGGAGATGGAGGGCACGGCTCGGACCAGGAGAAAGATTCCCGCGATTGGGCTTTCCGTGCCGTCTATGTGATTCTCTCCGGGATGAACTGTTGGGTTATGGAGATGAAGTTTTGGGGATATTGAATGCGGCTGAGGCGTACTTAGTGGCAAAGTGAAGAAGCTCGCTTTCGGGTTTTTAGCATTCGTTGCTTTCGGTCTATTCCAGATGTGATATCCATCGTGATGACTTTTTCACCGACGAAGTTCGGTATGATGTGGAGATAACAACCCCATCACCCACGGGCAACGAAGACCCAGATACCAGTTCGTCAGATGTCAAGAACCAGTGGTCGGTGCTTCTCGAAAATCTTACCTCCTCCCTCGTCTTCGGATGCCAACTCTCATAGGCTCATCGTCGATGACAAACGTTGAAATGTTGCTGCTCGTCCGACGGCTACCCACTACTGGTAGGTAGGTAGGTAGGTATCACCACATGGTGCATGTCTTGCGTGTTGTCCTTGCTGCTGGCCTGCTGCTGCTGCTGCTCCATAACCCGGTTCATCACAATCACAACCATCGCAACAACAATCACCTCTCGCCGAGGACCGACTTCCGCTTGTTAACAACGACCCAAGAAAAATTCCAAGAAAGTGTGAAATAAGTAGGCGCATGACGCGGCATGAGTGGTTGAACGAACAGTGGAGTTGTCTTTTGAATGCCTCTGGTTGGAGAAAGCTCGGAGTCGGTCGGGGGTGATGATAAGATGATTTTATACCGCACTAGCGGACCTTTTTCATCTTTTGTGATCAACGAACAGGATCTGAACTCGCATGGTGATCATCTTTTCGCTGCTGGAGGTGAAAGAGGTTGTGAAGAGGAAGAAAAGAAAAGGTGATGGGGGACCCTTAATTGGCTAAAAGGGTGGTCGGGGACACTGTGGGATCCCATGTGGTTCTCCGTTCTCCGCCTGTTGACCTGGGTTGAGGCCAATGACGAGCAGCGCACAACCGCCCGGTCTAACGTTGCACTTTACTGTGTGGGTTTTTTTTGTAGGTTAAGAGCATGTGTGCAGAGCGTGCAGAAAGGGAAAGCGGGCAGCAATTGATTGTCCCCTAGCATCAATTGTTAGCACGACGATGTGCATATGCGAGTTCGCTAGAGCGTGATGACTGGGGTTGTTTTGGGGCTGCCTGCTAGACCTGCCTGGGGGATGGATACACAAGGGTCGACGTTGAAAAGAGGAGACCGGGCAGGGCAGACTCCGAATTCAAGAGAAAAGGCAAAAGAATCTCCAAACCAGGCAAATCCCCGAAAGAGGAGAAATCTGGATCGGTCCACCATCTGACGACAGGCTTGACCTCGTTATCGGCGGTGAAGAGATCATTCTTCACAGTTGAGGTGATGACAAGAGTTTTAGGTAAAAGACCAAGGGCGCTTGAACATTGAACCTCGGGCATTGTTGAGATGTGAACCAAATGCCGATGTGATAAGTGAAGAAAAAGAGTGGAAAAGGACATGGACCAGGTCCATTGAGGACGTGATTGGCATACCAAACTTTTGGTCGTCAAAACAATTAACCGGATCGACCTGAAAAGTGCGGTGGTGGGAAACTGAATCAAAAGATCACAGCAACAATGTAATCGGATCCGATAACAGATCAAAAAGAGAAATCCGGTGGGTTGGGGTCAAGTCGTCACAGCATATGGAATGCATGGAAAAAGAGTCTCAAAGTTTGTGAGGTGTGGTTGTACGAGGTTATACAATCGTGTTGTCGCCGCATGGTGATACATAGAATGGAAGGTTTGAGTTTTTGGTGGGTGGGTGAGGTGGTTGGCAGGAAACGGTGAGTCCCTTCAATCCGAATTCGAGCTCTTTCTCTCAAATCTTGTGAAAGGGCGGCTGATGCTGCGAGATCTCATTTTTTTCTGTTTCCAATAGCGCGCGAGGGCCAAGCAACCAAGATATGACAAGAGGCAGGAACGAGGCATGTCAGCGGCGAGGTGAGAGCCTCTTTCTTGTTGGTGTTGAAGACTGAAGAAATTGCCCAGGGACGGGTGGTCTGTGCGCGGGTGGGATTCCAGATCGGGAGCCAAGCATCTCAAAACGTCCTTTGCCTCAGCATTTCCCCAGCAGCCCGCCATTGTAGGAGAGTCCAGACAACGGCCTGTCTCAGCTCAACCAGGTTGCATTGTTATAGACACAAAAGCAATTGTTTTATTGCATCGTGTTCGCAAAGTTTCTAGAAGGTTAACTACTGATTCCAAATGACTGACGATAAGTATCTTTGAATGTGAAAAAGGTGCCATTGGGAAGGTGCATTGAAGACAAAAACTTTTACATCTTGGCCCACCAAAAATAACTGTGATATCGGAAAGCACGATGCGTCGACTGTCCCCTCCGGAAGAAAGATTCAACCAAATGGCAGCATAGCGCCCTCAAGTACCGGCCAACCGCAAAGGAGGCATCCCGAAAGTCACTTGACACTGGTGAAGCGCTGTCGAGTTACAGACGGGCATCTAAAAGGTACAAGATCCCTGATGTTGAACGTTATAGGTGGGTCACATTGAGCTTGGTTGCATGGGGGAGCCCCTGTCTTGGCAGCGGAGAGCATCGCGGGATGTTATGTGATTGGCTGAATTGCGGGTTGCTAACCGCTCACGCTAACGCCAATCACGTCGGACGGCAGGGGCACCTCGGGGCCAGCAAGGTGCCAGGAACCGCAGGGCTCTCTCTGTGTGGACGACGACAAGTCTTTCTCTGAACCTCTCAGGCTTTTGCCTCGTCACCCTCATTTTCAGTCATTTTTGCAAGCCTCAAATCCCTCAGTCTTTTCCACCCAATGCTGGCCTGGAAATAACCACTTGACTCAGATTGCTCATCTCTTAAGGCAAGTTGCAATGGAAGAGCAGAGGAACAATCAACAATGGCTATGGCACAGCCCATTTCCCCAAAAGGCTGGCGGGTACTACGCTTCACTGACTGGGTACACATTACCTCATCCAGGATATGAGATGCTCTTACAGAAAAGAGAAGAAAAAAATAACCCGAAGCCGAGTTGTTAGACCAAAAGAACAACCGCCCGGGGACCCATGAAGGCCATGTGCCCGCCTCCAACCTGCAAGCTCTCACTCGGCTCGGCGAGTGGCCTCACCTCTCACAAAAACCAGCAGTCGTGAATATGGTCTCGGCCTGTTCCTGCCTTTTCCTGCCTTTTCCTGGCCTGTTCCTCTCTATGCCCAGACAATGCCCAGCCCTTGGTAAAAGTGCTCGACTGCTCGTTCCTTCCCATCACCACCACCCCACACAGTGACATCCGAAGCCATTGCAGGCTACCCTAGCAACCCCCTCTTCCTCCCAAGCGAACTCTGGTCTTGGTAGTACCTACCTCAGGCTACCTGGTCGTTTCTTAAACTCGCATGTGTCCCAGACCTTTGTAGATGATACACTCCTTCTTTCCAAAGTCTGTCGGCCTCAAACACTTAAGCCTGTGGTTATTCATGCAAGGACTGCCTCGTCTCAACATCCTCTGACGCTTCCGGCCTTCCAGAGTCACATCGCCATAGACCTCATACCTCTACTTCACACCGACACCGTCATATCGCTCCAGGCCAGGTGCCTTGATTCATCGGCTTCGTCTTCACCTTAATACCATCTCAACTTGTTTTGGTTCACGAAACCAAAGCACCACCCCATATCTCCCCTGGAAACATCAGATGCCGCCCGGATGCCCGCTGTTGCTATAGACCGAATAGTCAGAACCTGGATCTCCAACAACAGCGACTAGCAACACGGGAAACTTGGACATTCCGATACAGACACTACCCATCATCGTCGACGACTCCAAGGTGCTCCACCTCAACCACCCACCCCGTCGATTCTGACACACGCTCTCCCGAACCCCCGGGTGCAAGGCCCTTGCCGCAAGAAGAAGAAGAAGGGAAACCCGCCCAATATTAGTCCGCCTCGGCCCCGCCCCGGCCGCTTAATCCTTGGGTTCCCTTCCTCTTCTTTTTCTTCTTCTCTCCTCATTCCATTCTTTGCCGGCGTTTGCTTCTTCGTCTGGACGTCGATAGCCTTCTTTCACATCGACAACCCCCCTTTCCTTCAACTTACTTCGCTTCTTTAAACCGCAGGTCGGGATTTACCTGCTTCCATTCTTTCGAAAAAAAAAAGGAACCTCGACTATTTGCCTACTTTATCGAATCGAGTTTACTTTGCTGGAAGTTGGGTTGTTTGACGCGCTGGATCGCTACAAAAAAAAACAAGGACGTTTTAACGACAATTGCATCAATCTGTGCTTGGAATAATAACGAGAGAGTGTGTGTTTGGACTTTGGGACGAAATCACCATCATCATCATCATCATCATTGGAGCGTGAAACAAGACATCATCAACCTGCGAAGGAACACCGAATTAGAAAGAGCAAGGAAAAAAAGAAAGAGGTCAGCAACTCGGAAGCGAAGTTTCAGTTCGAAGAAAAGGGGAAACCGATCCGGAAAACGACGGAGGAAGACCAAGTTTTTGCTTTGAGAGATACCCGACGGAGAAACAAGCACTTTTTCGTCACCAACAATAATCAGTGGTCAACATGGGAAAACTCATCAAGAACCATTGGGCGAGGCTCATTATCCTGGCCGCTGGAACTTGTACGTCTTGTGGCATCTCATCTTTTGTCTTGTTCACTTTCCACTAACACATCCATCTCACACAGACCAAGTCGCAGCTGCTTTGGAGGGTTTCTTCTGGCCCAAGATCTTTTGGGATTTCCTCACAAAAACCCTTGACGCCGCCGTCAAGCCGATACCGATCCTGCAAATCATCAACCTCCTGTTCGGACTCCTGCTCATCGCATGGGAGTGGCCGCTTGGGTTCATCGCCGGCTCCAGTTTCCACCGCAGCCTCGAGGCCCGCCTGGCCATCCTCCCGCTTACCGCCCTGGCTGCTGCGCTCATCTACCAAGGGACAAACGCCGCGATTTACCAGGTGATTGGGTTGGGCGTGTACTTTTGGGCGTATAGTGAGGGAGAGGTACGTTTTTTGTTTTTCGGTGATGAGATTTCAATGAGAGGACGTTTTTGCTAACTTGGAAAAACAGATGATCTGCGAAAAGCCATGGACACTACCAAAGCGTGGTGGCGGCAAGACAGGACGTGTATAATACTGCCCATGATCGTCATGAATAATCGTACATATCAGCGATCCAGCATTACCAGCGTCGCAGTGACGAATGATTACGACTCACTCTGTTACAACCTTTGCTTATCGGACCAACATTCTCAAAACCATCATCACCTTTTTGGCGGAAACCGACAATCGTCATCATTCATCATCAAAAACGCAACACTCCAAATGGCCTGGCCCTTGTCTCGAGAAACCGGAGTTTGAGCGCGGGCAGATGGGATGACTTTGTCAGTTCAACCATCTTGAAGATGTAAACACCCTCATAAGGGAAGAAAGGCTACACGTATACGAAAGCCGGAATCCCGAAACCCAGCACAGCACAGCACAGCACATACAAACTGATACATATCATTTGGACTTTGATCAGTTGCACAGCAAGCGTCCCTTTTTTCTTTTTCTTTCTTTTAACTATATAGCATCAACTTTGCATGTTCTTGCATGTTCATTGGATTACCACGCACACAGACACACACACACATAAGGGCGTTTTTTGTGATTAAGAGATTTTTATGACCGGGGAAGAATGATGATGATACCCAAGAGGAGAAGAGCATAGGGAGGTGGAGGATTGGTGATGATTATGATTTGCATAAGAGAGAGGGATGTAAATACACTGGTCACTGGTCACAGATCACTGGTGGAGAAGAGAGAGAAAGAAAGGAAGATACGAGACGAGATACAATGCATACTTCACTCATGACTACTTTCTTTCTACGCTCTACGTGATGCTATCTCACCCAGCAAAAGCCGTTCCCCACCACATCGGACGAGATGACAATACGGCGAGAACAAATGTCAAGGCATCTTGGTAAGGACAGAGAGCTCTACTTATGACCATCTCAGTAAACTCCGCTCGGTTCTCAGTCTCCTTGGCATCGTGACAGCCCCTGACAGGGGAAATGCCGCTCGGTGGTTTTGGTCTTGGTCAGGGGCAGTTTCACTAGCACCCATCCTGGTTTAGGAAGGGGGCTTAATGGTGGTTGATAATGGCCCCGTGCAAAAGGGATTGAACCTCACGATGTAATCGGATGGTATGGTATGATGTCAGTGAGAGATGGTGAGGTCGGGTGTCGGCAGTGAGAGGTGGAGTTGAAGGGGCAGGAGGGGGATGGGAGATGGTGGAAGGGGGAAGGGGAAGAGGTGAGGGTGAAGAGGGCAGGGTCGGGAAGGAGGGAAGGAGGTGTGGGTCGGGATGAGGCTCTTCCGTGCTTCACGCTCACGATCTACGAACAGGTCGTTGATCTACATACCTAGCGTGGGATCTCATTCTCAAGAATACCTACGAACTGAAAACTGTGCTAGGCGGAGACACGACTGAAAAGACGAAACACATACGTAGCTTGAATGCAACTTGTTTCTCATGAACTCCATTTCGCGTGAAGAGAGGATCGATCGAGTGTCCTCATCACGACTCTTTTGCCACCAAAGCGCCAATAGGTACCCAAGTTGTTCACTCAGTCATTCAGAGGGGACCACTCCTATCATTCACTTGAAGTTCCTCCCAGCATCGCACTTCAGCGGAAGTACTATCACTTCGTCTCACATCAACCCGAGTGTGATTATTTTCCAAGCTCTGAGTCCGAGCCTCGCATTCTATGCTCTGGTAGGTCTCGAGCTCAATAGTTCAAAGCCACGAACAAAGAATAACCAGGTATTCTTTTTAAAACTCTATCTGTCATTGGTCATGGTTGTACCTTTTCTGTCCAACCAGAAGTGAAGATGCAGGAAGAGAAGTTACCAAAACGGCAACGAAAGAGAGCCACTATGGTACTGTATATAATGGAAAATGATCCAATCGCTGACGTTGTACAAGAAAAGAACATGTCCTAGAATCCTTCGAAGGTGAAGGGCCAAATATCTTGATGCTCGAAAAGTGGCTTGCAATCTTCACGATCCCATCATCCACCGGGTCGAACACCATCCGTTGAACCGCCTCAACTTTCACGCCGTCTCACCTCACATCTCAAGCGCTTTCTCCAGCAACCTTAACAGCTTCCCGCCGAGAAGTCATCTTTCTTTTGCTCGCGCGAAGCCTCATCTGTCCGGAGCCTTTATGCTGACCCAAGAAGAAACCTCAAGTGTCACTTACCGCCAGCGCGGCCGACTTGCCGAGTGGTAAGCAAGTGAAAGCGGCTACCGCAACGACAAAAGCTTCATGTTGAGCGATGCGCTTCCTTTACTGACCCTCAAGCTGCTTCATCAACCACTCCCGCAACCACCTTCACCTCAACCTCAGCTTCAAACCCTCAAGCCCCTCAAGCCTCTCAAACCCTCAATCCCATACGGCACACACATCCACCATTCACTTTCTTCTCCCGCTCACACCTTCGCGCCCGGGCCCATACAGCCGCCCCCCCTCCCCCGCCTGCTTCTTAAGTTCTTAACCCAAAAACATCCAAACTGCCACGAAAGGATGAGATGAGGTGCCCGCGATTCCAAGCCCAGTAGTGCGAGAGCCCAGAGAAGGCGCCAATGTTGCCTACACTACTAGTAACCCAGACTGCGCGCATATCGGAAGATAAAACACACGGAGGAGCGTCTAGAGGTAAGAATAAGAGAAAAAGATAGGAGTTGGCTGTTCAAATCTGAGACATTCCCCCAATCACGTGTCTATCGTCGGGCGTTTCGCGGTGTTGTCTATGTAGATCTAACGTTGCTTGTTCCCACAAGCGCCGGCCATCAAGCGCAGGTACCCTATCGAATTGTAGGCGCGCTTGACGAATCGCTTGTTGTCGCAGTCCAGGGCCTTGATAACTGGTCGCCAGAGGATCGGATGGTAAAGTATTTATAGAGGTCAGTGAGCGCCGAAGGTTCATTTGACGTTAAAAGTGATTCATGTACTTGTTTCCATGTTGTGGTTGATGTCCGCATTCGTGTTCGTGAGTGCGACTGCTGGGTGTTCAGGTTGCTCTGTAGGTAAAGCTGTGCCGCAGTCGCGCATGTGATCTGGGACCTGGGGACATCAACCGTGATGTTTTGAACGGGAAATTTCAAATAACATTCATCACCTCCCGCATCTCGCTTCTTGACAGGTCTTCCAAGTGTTGTTTCTCTCTGGGACTTGAATCCCTGGATGTAATGCACCCTAATTTCCATCCCCTTTCCATCACACGTTCACTGGAAGGGATTTTGTTCCGGCGAGCGCTCACGCACCATCACTTATGGCATCAAAAGGTCAACCACGTGTTTGTTCTTCAGAATTCAAGCAGTCATCATTAATATGGTATCGTCATAAGCGCTGCTGCTAATTCATTCCCCTTCCATCCACCGTCCACTCCTCCACTCCACAACTCCAGACACTCGAGTCGACTCCCAAATCACAGCCCGTTTATCAGAAAACGCCGGCTCGTTCAGTCCATCCATGCTCTCTCCTCTCAGATGAAGCAATGTCGTCGTTGTCGTATCGGTGTAGTTGTTCAACGGAACGGAGTGTCGTCCCCTCTTATCAAGTGAAGTTGATGCTTAACGTCCAATGAACTCGCCGTTGGAATCGTTCTTCCTTCCTTGACGCTCAGGCATCTGTTTTGTGATCTCGTCAGCACACATCCTATTCCCCTTCTCTCACTCTAACCCTCATCATTAGCTCAAGGGCGTAAACATACCGTACTCTCCTGCAACGTTCCCTTCTCCAAAATCTGCTTAATCGCCTCATCCGCGTTGGCAGTGCCGAACTCGTTCTCCAGCATGCTCTTGGACGCCGTCTCGAGGCGGCCCTGCGCGCCCTGGCTGTGGGTGGTGAAGACCTCGAAACCCGAAACGACTTGAGCCAAAGGGGTCGACTTGTCGCTGACCCACTTGTTGTAGTCGTCCTTGGAGTCGACAAAGACGAGGAAGTCCTCGCCGTTGCCCTTGTAGTGGATCTTGGTCTCGGTGGCTCCGCCGCGCATTTTGATGGATTTGTTTGTGTGTGGGTGGTAAAAGGTTTGGGTATGTGTGGTTTGGTTCGTTGGGTTGTTCAAGTTTTCTGTGACCAGGTGGGGGGTGGTTAGCTGGGTTGTTTTGCTGTGGTTGTTGTTGTGCGCAGAAGTTGCGAGATGCGATGCAATCTTTTTATGCTTGATCTTCTCTGGTCCTGGTCCTGGACTCGGTGGAAGGATATCGAAGGGTGAGGGTAAGTGAATGAATGGATGGATCAACAGTCCGGTCGTCAGACAAACAGCTGACTTCCATCCATCCATCCCTCAGCTTCCCCTCCCCTCCTCCTCCATCCTCACTGCAGCTCCAATAAGAGCAAGTAAACGGAAGTCCAGTCGCAAGCTCATGTTTACCCCTCCCTCACCACCCATCCTCCCACATGTACCAGAGAAGAAAACAAAACACCTCTCGCAATGCGCAAGCAAGAATCAGTGACAAACTCACCTTAACCTAAAACCGTCGTCGTACTCGTCGTCGTAGTCGTCGTTAAAAAGAAAAAAAGCCGTAATGGTTCGTTCGTTCGTTGATGAAAAAAATTGATTGGTATAATGCAAGAATGAGAAGAGGTGAAAGAAAGGTCGCGCCTTATAAAGACGACAGAATTACACCTCCGTCCGACGAGTGAGAGCGAGAGTTGGCAGCAACAACAAACAGACAACAACTACGTCATAGGTGACGCTTTGGGGGAATTGGATTGTAATTGGTGGATCTTTCTTTGAAATGTGGGGTCATTCGTTGCGGCAGGCATGGTGGAAGCGGGAAGCAGGGAGGGAGGGAGGAAAAGGTGGGGCGGGAAAGTGCCCCGCAGATCCATTTCTGGCGGGCCAGGCGGGTTCAGTAAGTGTTAGCGCGCAATAGCGCTACCGCCCTGTGCATCTTTCAGCGCTGTCACCGAGACCCCAGGGCAGTGACCCCCAAGACTCCTCCTCCAAGGTTTTATTGACCACACTGCACGATGAACTTACCGTTTCCTTCGTTTTCAAGATCCAACTGGAATGAAGAGGGGTCTTTCATCTCCATTCAATCCACCTCTCGGCTCCTTGTTTTTGTTTTGTTCCTTTGTTTCATTATGGACCCCGCGAGAAAAGCCCGAATAACTTCTTGCTGAACCGGTCGGTACCTTGCAGCCGAGCTCTCTCGTAACCCTCAATTACGTCATTACGTCATTGTCAGACTCAGTCGGACAACGGCACATCGCGACTCCCTCCCCATCTCAGCTTGCAAGTGGAAAGTCACGACAAATGCCAATGTTTGCTACTGTGTAGGTAACGGCTGACCGATCTGCGGGCGGTGAGTGTTTGCCGGCGGTCGCGGGGTCAATTTCATAAATTCCATCTTGGCTACCTATCGGATTGAAAGGTGATTCCGTTCCGACGGGAATCATCGTGAGCCATCTTGAGCCATCTTGAGCCATCGTGAGTTTACCATGAGCTGGCACGAGCCAAGATGAGCTGTGGTGAGCTAGCAAGGAGCTGCCCATAACAACCACCATTTGAATCATCATGAAAACATCACTCAAATAAACATCTGATTTCCATAACCGAGCAAGCGAGCGACTACCATTAACATCCATCCGGGTATCTGATAACCTTTTTAACTTTTGAGATAACAATCTGTCCTCCCATGTTCACACCACCCTAATAAGCCGTGAAACCATAAAGCCATAATCATGAGAAAGAAAAAGACAGAAAGCGGGTATATGAGATGCTTTTATCCGACCACCTTCCGAACCCAAAATGGAATCCTCTTTTTTAACCTTGCTGCCCATCGTGGTGAATTTGTCCTGCCCCGATACCATTATGATTAGCCCACATCTTCTGCTCACCTAAAGATACTCCTCAAGCTTTGCACCACCACCTCTCGATGCACATTAACCTTTGCCCACTTGTTGTTTCCTGAACCCGTCGATGCTGAGGTCTTGGACCTCTTCCTCAACCTTCTCGGTGTCGACGCCCTGTACTCAGAGTCACCAGATGAAGTGCTATTTCCGCTGTCTCTTACACTAGCCGAGTCAGCAGCTGAGTCATTATTCTCTTTGCCCCTCCTGATTGACATCTCTCTGGTTGACTGCTTGCTCAGGTTCGACCTCTGGATACTTGGCGCCCTTGAGCTGTTCCCCGACGACTCCTGTAGGATACCCGAAAGGTTGTTATGAACCATCCGCATCCCTTCGGTTTCGCTCTCTGACCGAACGCGCGCTCGGTGGTCTAACCGGCGTACCACACTCAACATTTCTTTGCTCACCGAGTCAGACGCACTGCGAAGCATGGGGCTGCGTCTCTCGATCTTATCGGGTATCACGGAAAGTAGAGAACGGCTGGTTTCTTCAGAGTTGTAGCAAACCCGGCTCAAGGCTTTGGTGCTCATGGCGCCCTTGCTGGGAGTGGAGCCAACAAGAGTTTCGTCCTCTGTACCGTGACTGCCACTTCCACCCTTGCGAGGCAGACTGGTCAAACTGGCAGAGCGTTTGGTGAAGCTGCTCGTGATGCTCACGACGCTGAGCTTTCGCATCATAGACGAGGCGGATGCTCGGACTAGCTGCTCGCTTCGAGATCGGGCCGTTATTCCAGGGAAGGGCAGAATGTCTCGAGTCCAGACATCGGACAGCAGAGCCTCGAGTCGAGCCCGCTCTTCACGGGATGGCGCAAGGACTGGCAGTCGGGTATTCGTGGTCAGAAGAGATTGAGACCGGCTAATCGAAGAACTTGTCCCTGAAGCGGGTGCATCCTTGATGACACTCGTATTCTTGAGGATCACTTGGCACAATGGTGACTTGGGCCCAACCGTAGTCGCTCTGTGTATTGATATCTTTCTGGCAATGGTTCCTGGCCATCATCTGTTAGCTGCGCTTTCAAAGGCGGGTCCGTCAGTGAACACATACCTGGCTTTCTAAAAACAGCTCCCAGAGTCTTGATATTGAGCGAAAGAGAGCTAAAGGTTGCCGGCTGCATCTGATCTTGCCCCTCAGAAGCCTGCTGGTTGCCGAGACGTGTACGCCATTCCACCTCCTCTTTTGGCGTGCATGCTGTCAGTATGATCTCGTACAACTGGTGGTCGCAGAGAAACACAAGCTTCCAGGAATATGGAGCCGTGTGACATTGAAGTCCTATCGAATAGTCAGTAAGAGGTTCACACGGATGCAGGCATCTGGCAGGGCCGGTTTCATACCTCGACCATTGTCCACTTCTTCCAACTTGACGTTGCTCAAAGAAAGACACGCCTGAATTGTGTATATCTGGTCAGTCCTGCTAGCTGTCGCCAGACAGAACCATTCTTTGTACAGCAAAGCAACCATGTACTGTCCACTGACACCCTCTTTCGTCTGCCAGCAGGCATGCAGAGCTCCGCAGAGTTGAATGTGACCGAATGATCGAATGCGGTTCTTTGAAGCTGCATCTAGTTGCTGATTAGGAAATACCAGACGATCTTGAAGCATCCAGGTCTTTTCAAGGGTGGCCTTGAGTTTGGAGCCATCTGTGGCTTTGTTGATTTCTGCTGTGGCCTCACGCAGCCTGATCAGGGTATTCTCAATCTCCATGTGCGAATATGGACAGTCTGCCTCAGGAGTGTGTTTTAGTAGTTCGGCAAAAAGCAACGGATATTTGCACACACGTTGGATCGGCTGAATCCTGTTAGTTTAGATCAACACTGTTTTTAATAGACAACTCACCTTCATAAGCAGATCTCCAATAGTCAGACTTTTTCTCTCCTTATCATTCTGGCTGTTAGCCGAACCCAATGAACAAGCCAGAATCTCAATGCCCTTCTGATAGGATTGCCAAGCAGGCATTGTTCTGTGAGCAGACGCAACATCTTTGATCATGAGCTCGTACTTGGCGCCATACTCTTCGTAGATGAAGAATCGGTTCATCTTTTTGGTGAATATCTTGGCAACTTCGGCAGCAACTTGGGGGTCCGCCAGCATGCCGGGAACTTCACGAAGCCATGAGATACCATCCTTGTCTTCTGGCACTGCATCCAGACTTCTCCATCGTTGGTGGCCACGGAAGCCTGAGCCGGCAGACGGGATTTGCATGGGAAAGTTGAGTTGTGTGTACTCGGAGTGAGGAATGGCCCTATGGAGGTCCCCTAACATTTCCTCATGGAGCTCAACTATATCATTGAGGTTTCGATTTATTGAGGAACGAAGACTCGCAGGCAAGGTAGGGAGGGAAGCAAGAATGGTAACGTAAACCTATGGAGTAACTGGTCAGAAACAGTGGAAGAAACATCACGGAGACACGACATACATTCATCAGGAAGCGCACATCGCCAATGTAGCTCTCTTCGGTGTTGACCAGCTCCTCCAAGACCCGACGTCTCTGCAATGACCTCCCTATAGCCGCAGGATCCACCATCAGCTGCCGCTCTGGACAATAACTGTCCTCGGAAAGCCGTGCACCGGAGAGAGAAGCTCTGCTGCTGCGTTCTGTCCTCGACTGGCCACGGGATGATCGAACAGTGTTTCTCCGAGAGCGCGTCAGAATAGTGCTGGCACTAGTCAGAGATATGCTGGCGCTTTTGACGGCCGTCACGAAGCCAAAAGAGGAAGTCGAGGATGATTGTCGGTGGTGGTGAGGCCCCCAAGCTCTGCCTGCACCATCGATATTAAAGTAGTGAGACGTGGAAGCATGCTCATTACCCATGGCTTCCTGACGGCGAACTGCTCGTTTGTGCAGAGTCTTGATCCACTTTTGAAACGGCCTGTGTGGTTTCGAGGGTTTACTGGCTGGAGGCTCGCATGCTGTGGCTGTTGGTTCCCGGTAGATATAGTTGTTGCTTTCCAGGGCATGATGATGTGCAACGGCATCTTCAAAGTCGTGTATCGTATCCAAAGTGTTCCACTCATTGGGCCCGCCCACATCTACCACGGCCACGGTAGGACTTGAGTCGAGGTCCTCCTCTTCTGTAACCGTAACATCCTCCAGTCCAAGGCCGAGTGGTTGTCTGTTGTTGTCTGATGTTATAAGCAACGGCAGCGGGTTCCCATTGGGGTCGAAGGGGGTATGAATGGCGCTTATCGGTAGAGTAGAAGGAGATGGCGGTAAAGGTTTGGTGATGGGATCGACATGGGTATCGACATTGGGTCCATGAAATGCCATTATGGGGTTGGATCCAGTGGTCGCGAGGAATGTTCCAAGAAAAGAAAAGAAGAGGAACAGGTTGTAGGAGGGAGCCAGATCCAGACCACACACAATATGAGGCTCAAGGGGAAAAACTCGAAACACCTGACTTGTTCCTTGGGTTGAGGCTCTCGGATGACCACCGTGATGGAGACGGGAAACTCGAGTCCAAGTGCTCCTGCAGCAACAGCAGCACCACAGACGGGACTAGTATCTCGGATCCCTGGGTATCCAGTCCTCTTCCTTGTAGTCGAGTCCAGTGTTCCAGATGATGCACCGGCCCTTATCGAAACATGGTATGGGTTAATTTAAGAGGATGGAGCAACAAAGCAACAGCAGCAGCGGTAAGACCCAGTGACGATGAAAAGATAATGCACAATGCGGCGTGTTAGAGAGTATGGTAGTTGTTGTTGACCGAGAAACCAAGAAACCAAAAAAAGTTTGGAGAAGCGAAACACGACCGAGACGTTTTCCTTTCCACAATGACTGATGAAGCACGAACCGGAACATTGCGAGGAGGGGGGGAGGGGGAAAAAGAGAGAACAAAGTCTTTCTTTCTAAGAGAGAGGGAGAGTGAGAGGGGTGAGTCGGGGACAAAAAGAAACAATGGGGCCAGCCGGGGAAGATTTTTCTTCGACTTGAAGAGTGAAAGGTGCAAGAGCGAGTGCGTGAGCCCTTGGATTGCTCCATCGTTATCGTCAGATCATTCTATGGATGCTGTAGGCGAAACAAGAGGTTGATTGGGAAGGAGCTTTCCTTCAACCAACCCACTTCTTTAATCCATTCCGAGTCTAGTCCAGGACAGCCCGGGAAGGAGTGAGTCCTTGTCGCTTTCCTTTTCTTCGCCGGCTTGCTGTTCTTTCCAATGCTTGTGCTATGCGCTCCTGTTCATGGCCGAGACCTGCCTTGCTCGTGCCTGCCTTGGGACAAGAAGTGGAAGTAGTACCACGAACAACACTCCGACTTGCACCCGTCGACGAAAAGAGGGAGTCACTGCAGCACAGGCACGGGAAGAACAGGCCGGGTTCACCTCGAACCTTGTCTGGAAACTAAAGTCTGTCTGTCTCAAAAGCAGGCAGGACAAGGAACAGGTAAGGGTATACTGCCCGTAGATAGCGACTGAGGGTCGGCAAGGCGGCCGGGGATACCTACTACCTCTATGGATGCGGACAACCACTCTTGGATATCTAGCGCAAGGCACGTCATCGATGATATCCTGACCATCAATGCTTGCCTTTTGGAAGCGATTGGTTTCTAGCCAACATCCGAGCACGCCGAGAGGGTCAGCAATGTTTCTTGGACCGTCTTGGTCAAGTTTGCCAGCTGAATAGGCAGTGAAAGGGAGGACTCAGGACTCCTTGGACAGACTCGGCCAGATGTGTCCTCGATCAAAGCGGAAGGCTGGCTGCGAGAGTCGGACGTGAAACCGCAACACGGCCGACACGTGGCTCAAGTCAGCCTGTGGATTTGTTCGTCTCTTGGCCATTGATGGCTTGGACCACTAAGTTGGTTACTCGTTTCGTGTACTGTGCCCTCTGGTTGCTGCTAAAGACGAGAGGGTCCATTAAACAGACACGACGACGGACTCAAGACGGTTGTGGTAAGAGGTAAGATTATGGACTGACGACGGACGACCATGATCTGCTTGACCAATCACCATCTATAGTGACTTTTGAGCAATTGGAGGTTTTCGGACGATAAACGATGAAAAGCAAAATGCCTGTCTTTGTGGGTCAGGTAATATCTGGAAAAAGAAACCCTCAGCTGGGACCAGGGACGGTGAGGCACATCTCGCCGAGTTGCAGCACTGCATCAGAAGCGGTGGGACGTCGATCATGGACGCCGCGGGAAGGATGTTGTTTGAGGTAGCGAAAAGTGAAAAAATTAAGAGTTCGCTTCATGCCGTGTTCCATTTCTCGGAGCTTCGTTGCCCTTGCACCCTTGACCGGTTCCATTGCTGCAGTGATCTCAAAGGGAAGGTGTGCTTGAGGTAAGGGAAATGAAACAGTTCTTTTTGTTAATGAGAGGAAAAAAGAAAGAGCAGGAACCGCTCCAATTTCTTCTCGCCCGTCCACTTCCCTTCTGCGCCTACCGTAGAAACTCGCGAAACAGGCAATTAGTCTAAACCTATAGTAGTTTAGCGTAGAGTAAATATAATCTAAATCGTAGTCACTATACAACTACACATATACCCACTATACTCCAGCATTTTAGCAATATCATACAATATAAAATTTTAGCATTCTCGGGAGCCTATACTCTCCCTATCTCTTATTTTATTTCCCTACCCTTATATAATTATACTACTATCGAAAGACCCTATCGCCGCCGTTTTAATATTATTATTACCGGTATTATAAAATCTCAAAATCAGCCGCGGTAATTTACTACTAATCTAGATAATACTACTCCTATCCTACCCTCTACTATTAAGCGTACTAAAAACCGTCGTAACCCCGTTGCCAAATCGCATAATAACTATATAATTCGATTAAAACCACCTAAAAAAATCAAATATACGTACTCTAATAAAAAGAAACTTCAAATTAACATACCCCGCACAATTTTAATAAAGGATTTATTAATAAAAACCGTAATAAATTATTATTTACCTTACCCAAACGCAAATTAATATTAATAACGACCGCGAACGTAATTATTAATAATAAACCGATATTTTGAATAATAATTAAAATAAATAATACAATATACTTTATCGAAAAGCATCGGATATATATAAAATCCCTAATAAAATTATCGCCAATTAATAGTACAACGGCGATAAATTACTACTAAAGCCCACTCGCGAAAATATAACGATATAATTAGTAATAAAAAAAAAATTATAATAAGAATTCTAAAATATTCGTTTTACCGGCAAAAAAATCATTAAAATAACCTAATTTCGTAACCGTTCGATTAAACTATTCGCTAAAACCTATTTAAAAATCCAATATATATTCAAATTTTCACGCAATTAATTTAAAAACTTTAAACGACGTTATATTATTTTAAAAAGAAAAGTAACCCATCAAACTCAAAAACTCCCTATAGAATTATATAAAAAAATTAATAATTTTCTTCAGTAAATATATTATACCAACGGTAATTATTTTAATAAACCTATTTCTTTATTAAATTTATTAAACGCATTAATTAATCGACCGTATTAAGCACGCGTATTCAATACCTACTATCTCACATTCTCAACCTTAATAAAATCCCTATACCATATAAATATCTCAATAACCATATTTATAATATTAAGGATAACCGTATTATTATTATTAAAACCGATTATAGTAGCTAGAGTAAACAATATTATTCGTTAATCCTATATCCCTTTACTAATAAAATTTAGCGCATTCTACCGACTATTATTTTTAAAAGGGAAGGCAAAATTCTTATAAATAAGGGTTATCTTTACACGCCTAACGTTACGGTCTATTTTAATAAGGAAGGGTATTAAAATAAAAAACTCTTCACCAAATAATTAAAAGAGGAATTTACGCTAATTTTAAAAGAATTACTACACAACGTATTATTAATTATAAATACATACCCATCCTATACCTCTACCCTAATTAAAGAAAAAATCTAATAAATAAATCGAAATTTTCGAAACCCCAATAATAATAATAATAATAACGCAAAGGAAGAGGATTAAAACCTCTTTAACAAACTCGTAACGGCGTTTATCCTTAATAATCTAACGAATTTACTCTAATATTTAAATACCTATATTAATAAAGGATTTAAGCAAATAATAAAGGATAAAACTTAGCGATTTTAAATACAATAGGAGAAAAATCACCCTAACCAAACTATTACAATATTTAATAAAAGGGTATAAATAAAAAAGAGAATAACTTTAATAAATTATTATAATAATTAATAATATATAAATTATATAGGTAATTTATAATTACTTCCAACGCTTATAAATAAAAAAAAAAGATTTTATTATCAAATTTTTCAAAGATAACGGTATCTCGATTCTTCCCAACAATTCAAAAAACGACCTTATCCGTATTAAAAATATCCCTACTAATATTCTAATTTAGGATAATTAATAATAAATAATTAATACCGAAACTAACGAACTTAACGACTTTAAAATTATTCTTAAAAATAAAAATAATATTAATCTTATTTTCTATTTAGAAAGAAAAAACTTCGCTAAGGAAAGGGAAAAAAGGCGTATAATAATAAAGGAAGTAATTATAACGCGATATAATCACTTTATAAAAGCCTAACTAACGGAAAAGTTTTTAAAAGGAAATTTTATAAAAAGGGAATTAAAAAGGCTTAAAAAAATAGAATTAACGGTTAAATTAAAGGTATACGAATTATAATAATAATAATAATAATAATTAACCGTTTAATTATAAATAATTAAAACTCCTTATTACTCTTATTAAAATCCCTACTTTTAATAAAAGTAAATTCAATACCTTTAATATTATTACCCTCACCCTATTTAATAGATTTAATACCATCGGTTTCCTCCCCCTTTTCGTTGTCCTAATAACGAAAAACAATAGTAAAACCTTCCTACCAAAACCTTATAATCTTTAAATAATCGTCCTACTTCTTCTAATATCTACTAAAATCCGTAATATAATAATAAACTTCAATACTAAACTTAATAAAATTCTCGATAATCTTACGGCTTCGCTTACAAACCTACTTATAATAAATATATTTCTCGAAATCTATTAAATTCAATCCCTCCTTTACGTTAAGGGATAATAATATTCGAAAAACGACGAAGTAATTACAATTTTCTTTAAATTAACCCGAATTGTAAAAATCATTTATAATATTTAAAAGCCGTTAATACCACCCTTATTTATTTTAAATACTTTATTTCCTTTATTTATTTATAAATAATAAAAATATACTTAATAAGGATTCTTAACTTCTTAAAATATAAAATTATAACGTTACGTTATACTATAACCAAGGTAGAGAGATAAGGAAAAAAGATAGGGGTAAAGTCTAAATAATTATACTATAATTAGGGTAATTGCTTAAAAGAGGAAGAAAAACTGTACTAATCTCCCTAATAAAATAGAATAAATCCCCCCGAGCATAATATAATAGAAACGGCTCAAATCGGTCAGTCCCGACCAAATACAACTCCCTCCGCCTTAACGTATATATATTTACTTGTATAGAATGCGGGCTGAGCTAGGCAATAACTTACCTCTATATGCCAGACTTCAACAAACTAGGACCACCGGACCTATTGCCTATTTCGCGAGTTTCTACGGTAAGCCCTATGGCCCTTATTGTGGTTGCTTTTAGCGCAGGCCATCCCTGGCGACAGGTGGGAAGGCGCCATTTCAGGGAGCCCCGGCCAACACCGTCCGAACGGGTCGACCAGGTGAAATCTGCACTCCCATTGGTCAGCTGACCGCAAATGGAGGGGCCAAAGAACGAAATGCTACCCCGCGCCCGCCGCTCACCTCCCGTCATTCTCGGCCCACCCGACCGCCACACAGGCGGCCGGCGAAGAGAGAGTGGGACAACGGCCGGCAAGCAGACCGACCGGGGCAAGGAAGCAAAGGAAGCTCACTGAGAAGCTCAAGCTCACAAGCAGCCCAGCAGCAGCAGAGGCATCCATTCGGCCAGGCCACCGCAACGCGTCATTCGCTGGAGACTAATTCACACAGGTACATACTCCCGTCCCCATGAATGTCTGAGATTCGAGCTATCATCATGACTTCACCAAAACTGCGGCTCACCATTTGTAGATATTTACATTACCCTTCACCATGAGCAACCTTCATGCGCCAACTGTCCCCTCGGGACCTACTTCCGCTCCTATCACCAACGGCAATGCTGCTCATCTATCTTTTGCCGAGCTGCAGCGCAAGAAAGATGCTATCGAGGGAGAGCTCAAGGCGCTCAGCGGAGTGCTTGATTCGGTGGGTTCAGTCCATATCATTCAAAACCTCATCGACCCAGTTTGACTGACAATGAGGCTCAGCATGGCGTTGACATGAACACAAATCTCCTTACTCCTGATGGCTTTCCCCGATCTGATCTCGATGTTGCCCAAATTCGAACCACAAGGTCACGCATCATTCATCTTCGAAATGACTACAAGGAGTTGATGGCCTTGATCGAGAAGCGTCTGCATGAGCATTTCGCTAGCATTCAGGACGACGAGGAGTCAGCACCTATTCCCACTGATCAGTCTGCCCCACTGCCAGATTCGGTGCCCGAGGTCCTCGAGCAGCCATTTGCCAAGGTCAACAGTGTCGTCGATAACAGTCCGGCGGCCACTGCAGGTCTCAAGGCCGGCGATTTGATCCGCAGCTTTGGTTATGTGAACCGGTCCAACCACGACAACCTGAGGAAGGTGGCAGAATGTGTTCAGGGTAATGAAGGGGTAAGTCTTCGCAAGCCCTCAGTGACTGTCAGTCGAGAGAAGTTGGGCTAACATGTATGCTTCCTAGCAAAACATTCTTGTCAAGGTCTCGCGAAGCACACCAGGTATCCGAACCCAAGAGCTTCGACTAACGTTGACTCCTCGCCGCGACTGGGGCGGCAGAGGCATGCTTGGATGCCATATCTTGCCACTATGAAAAGGCAACAGAGGCTAGGCGGCTGCTTGGAGTTAGGCAGAAGGAGATCATGATACGAGAGTAGCGTCATTGGGCACCAAACTCGCCCAAATGTGTTAGGGAAGAATCAGGAAGCACCACTGTCGCCTGAAAATGAGGCCTCTTTGGGAAGATGCTTTGTAATGATGGAAAAGAGTCGCTTGAAGAATGACTGGCATTCGAAAGATGAATCAAAAAGCCAAGACGCCAGGGGTCCTCCCTCACCGTGGTAACAAAGCTAGAGAACCAAAACAAAACAAACGAACTTCAGACACAGCTGAACGTATGCGCCCATCAAAACTGAATAGGTGAAGAGAAAAGGCCTCGATCGAACCCAACCGATTCTCAAGACGATGTGTGTAACCTGACATGGCCTTGATGACCAATGCTCAGCTGTTGCGTGACCCAGTTGGAACTCTCAGACGGAAGAGAAAACGAAGCAAGTTTAGTGACAGATGAGTGAAGAGAGGATGAAAAGAAAACAACCGAAATCCCAAAGGGAAAAAGATGGATGCAACCACTGTAACCCAGCGCTTAGAACCCCTGGCATTTCTTTGTTTCCGGTGCGCGACTACACGTCAGAACCAGGAAAAGGGAAAAAGACACGAACGGGCGGCACTGCGACGACAGTGAATGAAACGAATGGCATCGGTTCTTGTTTGACTTCAATTTGCGCCCATCAGGTTGGAGTGGTTCAAAAGTGACGGGAGGTTCGCCGCACTGACCAGGTGTGTCACGTGCCCTTCACCTAACAAGCACCCCGCCGCCCAACGAGTTTTTCGTCAAGGCTGGTGGTCTTCCCTTGAGCGGGTGCCTTGAAAACACAACATCATCCACCAGGCTGTCTGAGGTCCACTGCTTTCTCTCACTTTTGACCACACCCGTTTTCCCACCCTCTGCAAAATCGCAAAGGTGCGTCTCTAGTCGGATTTGGATCCCTCCCGTCCTCCCTCCCTCGCCCTTATTTAACCTTTTCGATACCCCGCCCATCGCATCTGCTGTCGCTGCGACCGGTTCGATAACTGACGTTTTGACTTGAACCCAAAAAGGACTTGTTTACCTGCTTCTTCTTCGCCTGCGATATTAAGCATCATACACAATGGCTGCCGCGACCCCTACTTTCAAGCTCGTCCTCGTCGGTGACGGTGGTACCGGCAAGGTCAGTCCCCATCCAACACATATGCTCGCTCCTCCCTCCGCGACGACATGGACGGCATCGTCATCAAACACCATCGGCGCTCCAGTAGTATATCGCTGCGCTGTTGCTGCGGGGTGGTGTTGGTGGGTACCCGTCTTGCTTGCTTGGACATGTTGCGCTAACATATATCATGATGCCATCACCAGACCACCTTCGTCAAGCGCCACTTGACTGGTGAGTTCGAGAAGAAGTACATGGCCACACTCGGTGTCGAGGTCCACCCTCTCGGCTTCAGCACCGTAAGTCCTTGATGGCCCCCGATCACACATACAACAAACGCGTACACTCGCAGACACACGGCGCGCTCGCTCGCTCGACGATAACCCGATGCTGACCTAACCTCCCCCCCTCGCGCAGAACTTTGGCCAGATCCAGTTCGATGTCTGGGATACCGCCGGTCAGGAGAAGTTCGGTGGTCTCCGTGACGGTTACTACATCAACGGCCAGTGCGGTATCATCATGTTCGATGTTACCTCCCGTATCACCTACAAGAACGTTCCCAACTGGCACCGTAAGCGCCCCTCGTCCAGAAGCCGTCGCGACGTATGACAGCACCGCTAACAACAACAACTAGGTGATCTTACCCGTGTCTGCGAGAACATCCCCATCGTCCTCTGCGGTAACAAGGTCGACGTGAAGGAGCGCAAGGTCAAGGCCAAGACCATCACCTTCCACCGCAAGAAGAACCTCCAGTACTACGATATCTCCGCCAAGTCCAACTACAACTTCGAGAAGCCCTTCCTCTGGCTCGCTCGCAAGCTCGTCGGCAACAACGCTCTTGTATGTTTCCCACCCCACCATTTGTCCGTCAAGAGATATGATGTCTAACTGTGTCTCTAGGAGTTCGTTGCTGCTCCCGCCCTTGCTCCCCCCACCGCCGTTGTCGATGAGGAGCTCATGCAGAAGTACCGCGCCGAGATGGACGAGGCCGCCAACATGCCTCTCCCCAACGAGGAGGACGATGAAGATCTCTAAGCGGATGGATAGGGTCGGCTTCAGGGCCCGGCTCAGGCGCACCGCCCCCTTGGTCAGGAGTCTTGGAGTTGTGGGAAAATGAAAGATTGGTAATGTCCGTTATGAAAGGATGAGCGGGTCTTCCAGACGCAAATGACAAAAAAATTACTTCGCAATATTTCTGGGCAGTTAGCCGGTCCGGAAACAACACACAGGTTGGAGAGAAACTAGCCTTTTTTTATTTTTTGTCAACCACACGTCGTCTTGGAGGATGAAAGGGAGGGAAAAAGCCGGTCGAAGTCTTTTAAAAGCGAGAAAGGACAGAGACAGCAAAAGAGAAGAGAAGAGGTCGTCGATTCCAAAGGTCTTTTTTTTGTGTTTTTCTCATATTGCACTGGGAACTTTGAAGGAAGAAGTGGAAGGGTGGGCTTGCTAATGTGGTCCGTTGTTTGTTTGTTTCGACTTTTGTTGTCGACATGATCATAACTCCCCGTTATCACTACTAACATCTCCTGGACATGACAACAACACTCGATCTGAATGAGAAGAAGAAGAAGAAGAGAAGGGCGCGCGCGAGGGAGGTAGACCTGCATGTTTTATTTTCTTCCGTTATTTCTTTTTGATGACGACTCCCCAATTTTTAGGTAGATTTCTCTTAGATAGGTACACCTCACCCAAACTAAACTACGACAAAAATACCCTCTTTGGTAGACAAACTGTGGCTAGGTTACCACTTTTTGATCGTATATTATTATGTTGGTTGATGATGATGATGGTGATGATGATCTTAAACGGCTAGTATCAAAGGAAGGGAATGAAGCGATACTTGTAAGGTTAGGCGGTGAAGCCCATCTCATCTCAGTACAAGTACCACCCCGCCGGCACGCGTCCCCAACGTGTGTTGCCAGCGTGCCAGCGTGCGACTGACGGGATGGAAGAGTGTGGCGGGGCGGGGCGGGCGTGTTGGGCGTGGTCGTGGACTGTGTAGGCGTGGGCGTGGGCGTGGGCGTGGGCGTGCTGGGGCGTGGGTGAGATCCCTGGCATTTTCTGCTGTGCTGAGAGTGCTCGTCGGTTAGGTGTTGTGGCTATGTGGTGGGTCCAGCCAACCTCCTCTCTTAGTCCCTTCGAGAGTCGGGAGTTTTACTTATAACGCGCAAGCTTTATAACGCTCTAGAACGCTTATAATATAATAATTCTACTAAAATATATTTAAAAAATATAATAAAATATATAGGTTACTCGTAATAATTGGCTCTATTTGGTAATATTATTTTTTTATTAAAAAAAAGGTTGTAATATATTATTATAGTGTTGAGAAGTTATGGGTGGTTCGTGTACGTTATTACTTATACGATAATTTCTAATTTAGATTTAAATTCCCTACCCTTATTTACGTTAATACCTTTAGAATTATTAGAATTATTTAATATAATAATAATAACCCGTATACGGTTGGTAAATACTTTTAATTTTTTATTTACTACCGTTATAATTATTATAGTAACCTCTTCCTCTTTAAAATTTGTAATAGTTTTCTCCTTCCCCTTTTTAGAAGGGGGGGGCTTAATCTTCTTACGTAGAGGAAGGTAGGGTATTAATACGGCTAATCCTATAAATAAAGGCCCTATTAAAGAAGGTTTTACTTTTATTACCTTTTTAGCGATTAAATGAGGGTATTTTAATAAGGTTAATAGTATTAGGAGCTCTTCTATACCTTCGTTACTTAGGATAATTTCTATTAAAGAGGAATTCCCCCTTTTAATTTTCTTAGCCTTCTTTTTACTATAGGTTTTAAAAGGTATATAATCTTTATATATTAAAAGTAGGGTAATTTTCCTTATTTCTTCGAAGCGTTAATCTTTTTTATTTTTAAGGTTAATTAAGAATATTTTTATATTCTATTTTAATTATATTACTTTCTATATTTTTATTTCAAAGATATAGAAATCGAAGTCCTATCTTTATAAATGAATAAAGTAGGTATAACGAGCCTTATTACCCTTATTTTTAATTTTATTCTATTTTTTTTTTACGTATAATACGTATTTATATTTTAAATTATCCTTCGTAATAAATATAAAACCGTTTTCGTTAGAAATAGGAACTTTATTAATAATAAGATTTTTTTTTTCTTGCCTTAGGGTTTACATAGTAGTTATTATTTAAAATTAGGGTTATCCTCGAGGGCGACCTTTTTAATAAAGGTTATATTTGTTCGTTGGGTTTTTTTTAAACCTTTTTTTATATCGAATAACGTTTTGGCGGCTATTTTAGTATTTAGAACCTCCTTTATATACGTTTTATCCTTTATAATAATATAGCGCCGCGGGTTTTATTTTTATACTTCCGCCTCGATACGGCGAAATTATAACTCTTATTAATTAAATATTATTTATTAATTATTAATAAAAACTTTTAACGCTATTTTAGTATTATTAATATTTTTTTTTAACGGGGAATTGGCGATATTAAAGCGCTTTTAAATTATTAGCGATTCGAAGGTGCGTAGAATTTTCTATAATATAATAGCTTCGAATTTTTTAAGGAATAAGGGTTTTTATTTTATTTTAATAAATGCGCGCAATTGGCTAAGAGGGATATTTATAATAATAATATATATATTAATTATATTTATATTATTAAATAAATAATAGTAATATATTTAATTTAAATAATTAAAGCCTTATTTTTTCCTACCCTTTATAGATATTATTACGTATAAACCTAATTTTTTTAACCTTCTTCCAATTATTTAAAAATATTATACAATTAATTATTATAATATTATTAACAATCTTATTAATTAGAGCCTTTTAGTAAACTTTTTTAATTGCTTAATATACCCTTATATCGAGTAGTTATAGTATATAGTTAATATAGGACGGGAGTATTATAAGGATAATATCGAAGGTATTATAATATTATAGGATATTGAGATCCTTATAAGTTTTAAATCTATTTATAAATAATATTCTATATGCCCTCGGTTTTATTAATATAGTAATTATAATAATTTCTTCTAATTTTTCGAATAGGGGGGGATAATTTAATAATATATTAAATTATTCTTCGATTATACTATTAAAAGAGGGGGATAATTTAAAGGAATATTTATTAAAATATTTAATTTATTATATAATTCGATAAGTATTATTATATTTAGTTATAATATTAGTTATAATTATATTTGGATTAATTTTATAATTGGCTTATACGTTACCTTATATTATAATTTAGGCTTTAAATATTAGGAAGGAGGGTATATTCTTTATTATAATTAATATAGTATCGATGGTAATAAGATTTTCTTTATTATTAGGATTGAAAATAACCCTTTTTATACGTACTTTATTCTTTACTAATAATATTTATTACTATATTAATTAGTAAGGAAATTATACTAAAATAATATAGGGGATATAATTAATAAGAAATACCTTTATAATTCCTTTAATTTCCTTTATTTAGAAAGGAAATTTATTTATATTTTAAATATTCTTTTCCTTAATATTAAAATTAATATAGATAATTTTAATTTCTTTAAATTAATTTTTAAGGGAATTTAATTAACTTTTTATACTTATACGTTTTATATCCTTGAAATTAGCCGCCTTAAATTCGAATTTTGGATATTATTTCCGCTATTTAATTATTTATTACCTATATAATTAAGTAAGTAGAGGAATTAGTCTTTAATCCCTTAATTAATTAATTAATTTAATTAAAGAGGTATTAGTTATAAGGAAGTAATTATAGTTAGCGATCTAAATTACGATATTAAATACTTTATCCTCCTTTTTAATTAATATTAATAGTCGATATATATTTGCGCCCATTAATAATAGTTTCTTATCCCTAATAAATATTATATACTTCTTAACGATAATTTCGTTAACGTTAAATAGGTCGTTAATAGTTTTATATATAATTCTCCCCTTATTTTTAATTTTGGTATTAGCCTTAGTTTAAAACGTAGTAGATCGGGTTATAGTCGCGGTTTAACTTGCTAAGAAGTATCGGGCGGCCTTCTTTGTACGGGATATAACCTTTGGATTAAAGATAGGTATAGTAAAAGTATATATAATGAATAAATTTCGACGGCACGAATAGAATGAGGTTATTTTTAAAAGGATTGAAGAAGGTTTGGTAAAGTTATAGTAGATTATTGATTCTAGAGCGTTATAAAGCTTGCGCGTTATAGGTAAAATTCCCGACTCTTAGAGGGACGAGGAGAGGAGGTTGGTTTGGCTGGAAGCGGGCCCCCAAAGGTAGGCCCTATACGGCCCATGGTCTGTGCAACCTAACCGACGAGTGGTATTGGCAAAGCTTGGTGATGATGTCAAACCACAGCTCTTCTCTTTGGAGCGTTGGAGCTTGGAGGCAGTGTTGTGTTGCCGTTGGTGTGGTGCGTTGCCTGCCTGTGAGGTGGGATTGCCGCGATCGCTTGCCGGTTTTTTTGTTTGCTGAGCGTGGTGAGCGTGGTGAGTGAAGGTGGTGTTTCTTCACGGTCTGATTAGTACTGAGGAATAATCAGGTGAAAGGTCAGGCAGATGTGTTGGTGATGGGCGTGATGAGCTGGGAAGGGATGTTATTGGGACTAGGTGGAAGAGGTATTTGTCAGCGACAAGTGTTACTGAGTGCCAAGAGTGTGAGACGGAGAGTGGTTGCCTGCCGGTGAGTGAGCTGAGTGAGTGAACTGAGTGACCGTTGAGTGAGCCAAGACTTTTGATCCCTTCCATCACAACTCCATAAAGGTTCACAGAGACAAAGAGCAGAGCGCCAAGACGAGATAACGAGTTTGACGACCTCTTCACGGTTCCGGAGGACTCAAGATGGACGATATCAGACAGCACTAAACGCCTCGATTGCTTTCTCGGTGGAAGACTCATCAGGCTACGACACCGTTGATAACAATCGAGTTTAGTGGAATGACTAGCGAAAGCAACAACATGAAACGGCGGGAGCCATAGTAGGACTGAGGAAGAAGTGCTCTATCAAGGAAGGCTGTTCCCCAAGAAGATCCATGGCTACTATGGTGCAGTGGTCATGGCCAAGCAGAAATCAAACAAGCCAGGTCGTGGTCCAAATCCATAATAGGTCAAGACAAGATCATGACTACATACAGCCAGTCCCGTCCTTGACCGGTGTCCATGGTTGATGAGTCTTCCGACAGAGTAGGCGCAGAGATGCAGCGAGAGAGAAAATTATCGGTGAATGAGGGTCGACGCCAGGCCAGTGTTGAGAAAGCGACCGACACTCATATGGCTGACTGCATGCACCACACCACACCACTTCCAAAAAGACCGAAGAAGATTCGAAGAACCCCTTGTGATGAGGGAGCGTGGGTCTTGGGTCTTCAGCATGATATGGGGATTATGTATAGAACAGGAAGTATGTTATGTATGTATAGTCTGTGGAGAGCCGGATGGTGATGGGGGTGATCTGGAGGGCTAAGTGGCTTTCTTGTAGTCTCTACATGGGCGGAAGAAGTCCAAGATCTCTATTGAGGCTGTTGAGCTTGAGATGGTTTGTGATGGAGATGGGCCCGTTGGTTTTTTTTTTTTTTTTTTTTTTTTTTTTTTTTGCTGCTTCGCCAGATATCAGGAGTGCTTGTCTAGTGACGGCGAAATGGGCACAGTATGGATATCCGTTCATCATAAATGACCCTTGGCAAGTCAGCTCGACTTTTCTCTGTCGGTCATAATTTGAGGCTCGGAGGTTTAATGCCGACAGGAAAAGATGGTAAATGGGAATACTGAGTGGAAGAAATGGACAGTGAGCTGTTCATCGATGGCTGGTCTTTGCGAGGAACTTAAAAGGGGAAAGACCTTCAATCATCTTAGCTACCTTTTCAGCAGCGAGGGTGCTACGCAGTTGAGCAAGTGCTTCGGTTTCAGCTCTGCCGGTTCTGGCTTTGACTTCACTCGCCGCCGTGTTCCCAACGACGGGATGTCCAAGGATGGAGGCTGGGAATATGGAGGTCATGATAATCAGAGGATAAGTAGAGGTAGTGTGCTCTGGTGAGTATCTACCTAGCTCTTTCTGTCTTTATCAAGTGTTTGTCGGGGGAGCGATTTGTCGTGTGGCAGGGGCGAACGTAGTTTTCGTGGATTACTTGGGAAAGTTCTCACTGCCTGACCTCCCGCACATTCGTGATCGGTTTGGTCTTGAGGAAGGTGCGTGATGCACATAGCGGAATGCGTATTTTGTTGACTTGGATTTTTCCTTTCGCGCCGTTCCAAGTCGGTGAATCTACTTTTTTGTTCCCATCAGCCACCCCTTCATTTGTTTTCCGCATTTCTCCCAATCACCAAACTCTAGATTGTTGAAGAGCCAATGCCATCGAGACCGGCAGTCCACAATTCAGTCTCTAGCGAATATTCGTCCTTCTCCATCTCATTCCGATGAGCACGTTGCGAACAAGGTATGTGTCGAATCCCTTGGCGCAGGCTCAGAGTGTGGTGACTAGATTGACCGTGTCCAGAACACTGACTTTTGGATTAGTGATCCTCAAAGCTGGCCAGACTTCCCTCTCCTCTATATAAAGGGGCCCTCTACGGCTTGTTGTCTTCTTATGAATGACCGATGATGTCATATTTCTTACAGGCTCAGGCCTACTCCCTTTGCCTTTCTGCCCACGTGGACCCTTCTTTTTTCTTCACAAGAGGCTCCTTACGCCCGTAAACACCCGTCTGGCTGTGTCACGTCCTCTCGCAAAAGATCGGGGGCCTTGTTCTTTTGCGGCCTCCATATCCCCATCCTACTATTCATGCACGAAACAGGACACCGAGCTCTCCCTGTCGACCCTCGGCCCCGAAGGTGTTGACTGCTTGCCTCGCTCAAACAAAGGCTTTGCGGGCCAGGCCGTGTCCAAGGATCCTCCCGCGTTTCTGTTTTCATAAGGGCTTGCCTCGTGGTGGCTTTGGGCTTGTTTCAGGGACAAAGAAACCCTTCTTGCTTTCTTCCCTTTGCTTCTTTTCCATATGGTTTCTATACTTACTAACCACTCACCATTTGCCTTCCAAGCTGAAGTCCATACCAAAGATCACACCTGCAAACGCCATGGGGAGTAACATATGTACAATTTATAGCAACGTTCCATTCTCCGAGCACAGCGAGCCGCGATGCTGATCGATGAAAGCGCGCAGACACACGGCTGCGGCTGCGGTTGTGGCTGCGTAGAAGTAAAATGGATGCCCCAGATCGAATTTCCATGTGTCAACCGGTCTGTCTGGGCTCTTGATGCCTCTTCTCACGACGATGTGGGGTATGAATCGTTCACCCTTTCCAACCATTTCCGTCTCCAATCATGAGAGGGGACAAAATGCGTTTATGGCTTCAACTGAGATCACATCAGCAAGCACGAGAGCGACTACGGCGGCGACCAGAAGCAACACTATCGCATTCACTCATCTTGCTAGCCTTTCTCCTCCTCGCCCACTTGCCAGTTGTCGTCTTGGCAGATGCAGACAGATACACTTTCAACAAACAAAACCCGCAACATGTCGGATATTGGGTCGATGAGGAGTCCTCTCGTGGTAAGCTTCCCGCATCAAGAACACACTTGGTTGTCTCTCCCTGGGAAGAATCTTAGCTGCATCTTCGTTACGTTTTAGCTTGTAGCTTCATGCTTCACCTACTCATCCGAAGCAACTGGACTGTAAAGCTAATGGGGGATACAACACGGAAACAGTAACGAAACTCACTCTCGCTATTGACCACTTCTGGATAACCTCTTCCACCTTTCAAGGGGCCTGTAAACGCGGTCCGTATGTCGGCAACGACTGCCCGATAGCGACAAAATGTATACAAGCACCTATTCCTGTCTCGGGCGTTGGGCAATATCATAGCTACAGACATGTAATTGAATATGATGATGGGAGTAAGGAGACTTGGTATGTCATCCCCCTTGGCCTTGGCTTTCCCTTCTTTAGCCTCTCTTTCTTATCCCCCAAATTTTTGTTGTCTCCCCCAAAGGCTAACATCACTCCGTTTTCCTCTTGATACACAGCGGTGACCTTTCAAACCAAGTCGTTCCGTCTCCAACCACGTCCTTCGACCCCTCCTCCTCCTGCGTGTCAATGACTATTAATCTCGCCCCTTACATCACCCCGGCCGCCGCCCAGTCCCAGCCCCCACCACGAGAAGAAACAAGACCGACAAAGTACGTCAACATCGGTTGCCGCCCGCAATCGGGTGACCACGGTGCCGAATGGAACCCCCGAAATGTGATATACGCATCCATAGAAACGATGCCAGTTGTCGACCTCATCACCACCTCCGTAACAGCGAATCTGAACGCGTGGGGCAGAAGAGGAAACTTGCAGCTGGTGGCGACGAGGACGTTGAGAAACTACAACCGTGGCTGGGGCGTACCGACATCGACATCGACACCGGGATCGGATGACGGCAACAACCGAGACAACTTTATGAACGCAACAACCAACGATGATGACGACGACAATGGCGGTGATGATTCTCCCTTACTAGACGGCATATCCATCACAACCGACGAAAACGGTGACCTCCAAGCCAACGAAGCAGCGCCGCCAACTGGTACCTTCTCCAGCAGCAAAAGCAAAAGTCACAACGACTACTCCGGCCCCTTGGTAACAGGCCCTACCACCATGCGCTACTCACCTCCCGGGCCTGCTACCACTGGTGGTGCTGGTGTCACAGCAACAGTCATCCAACCATCCGTCATACAGGTAGTCACATACACATTAACAACAAAACGGGTCCTACCACCTGGTGGTCTAGGCCAAATGGCTGAAGGTGGTGACCAAAGAGAAGAAGAAGACACAGAAGACATGACATCCCTAACCACCGTCGTCACTATAGGATGGAATGTCGGCGTCGGTGGTGGTGGTGACCTAACCTCTCCAACCCCCATCAGAGGAACCTTCCCCATCATCACCACCATCACGGAAGAAGCAACACCCATCACCGACGACAGCGGCATTGACAATGCCACCGGGAAAGAAGGAATGGAAGATGGCAGCGGCGGCGACGGCGACGGCACCGAGGAAGGGGACAAGACGAAAACGAAATACGAAAGTAACCACAAGTGGGTAACGGCCGCTGTAGTTCTGGGGTCTCTCACGGGCGCGGCTTTTGTTGTCATGGCGGGGTGGTGTGTTTTTTCGAGGTGGTATATTAGACGGGTGTTGAGGATTGAGGGGGGGAGTACGAGGAGTTTGAGTCCGAGTTTGGGTGCTTGTGCTGGGTCGCCTTTTTCTGGGGAGGAGGGGGGGTCTTCTTCTGGTTTTGAGGCTGCTGGGGGTGGAGCTGTTGGGAATGGGGCTGGTGCTCCTCATGACGGTGCCGCTGAACTCGAAGCTGGTGTCGATGCTGGTTTTGATACCACGAGGTCAGAGGCTGGTCCTGGTCCTGGTTCTGGTTATGACCACGGTCTCGAGCAGTCTGGTTCAGCACCTGGTTCAGCACCCGACCACAATCACGATCACGATCACGATAACACCCACCCCCCTTCCTCCCCGTTCCCCTCCACCCCCGACCCCGACCCCAAACCAACCTCACCCAAATCCCTACACAACCTACTAAAGGGCATGGCCAAATACTGCCCCAGCAACCTCATCAAACTCTACCACATCGTCATGCAAACCAGATACAGACACGACCCCAAGGGTCAGCAGGATGAAGAACAAGGACACTACTACGCTAGTCAGGATTCATTTCAGGACCTTACCTTCCAGGATGGAGTGCTGGGAGGGAGTAGTAGGCTCGGGGTGTATCAAGTTAGGGGGTGTGCTTCGAAAAATTGTAGGGATTGTCAAAACATGAACTCCAACAACAAAAGAAAAAGGAAAAGGAAGGAAGTGATGTTAGACAGAAACAGAAGAAGAAGGGAGACGGTGACGACGCAGTTGTCGGTTATTGACGAGGTGACGGAGCCGGGGAGTAAGAGGGGGAGTAGGAGGGGGGTGGTGGGGACGGGTGGGGGGTCAGAGTCAGGGTCAGAAGCAGAAGCAGAGGGTGGTGGTGAGGGGGAGGTAAGGAACGGAGCAGGGGAGGGAGAGTATGAGGGTGGGAACGGGGAAAGGGATGTGAAGCATGAACAAGAAGTGGAAGCGGACCGTGAACAAGAAGTGGAAGTGAAAACAGAAAAGGAGACGGCATACGACGACATAGAACTGCAAATCGCAGGCAAAGACCTCTGGCCCGCCTCCCCCGCCTCCCCTCCCTCCCCCCTCTCTCCTCGCTCTCCAGACCGGTTACTGATGCCACACCCTCTCGAAGACAGCGATTGCGGGAGTAGTTATAAATCTGGCGAGACGGTTGATGTTTATATGATGAAGAGGGGGAGTGGGGGGAGTAGTTTGCGGTACTCGTTTTGCAACAGGGTGGAGGACGAACGGGGAAAGGAGGTGGAAGAGGAGGACCGGGAGAAGAAGATGGGGAAGGAGAAGGAGAAGGATGTAAGTGAAGAAGTGGAAGATGGCAGTGGCCTGGAGGGAAATGCGGGACAACAGCAGCAGTCTGAAGTGGAGAATGAGGAGGGAGAGGAAGAAGAGCGAGAGGAAGAAGGAAAAGAAGAGGAGGAGGGAAAGGAAGACCCAGACGAGGAACAGGAGGGTAAAGATGAGGAGGAGGAAAATGAGGAGGAGGAAGAGGAAGAAGACGAAGTAAGGTATAGTTGGCCTATGTCGCCAAGGAAGTATCCAAGGCTAGAAGGGACGCGGTTGTCGGTGATCGATGAAGTCACAGAACCGGGGAGTAAAAGGGGGAGTGCTGTGTCCACCAAAACCGATAACGTGGAGGATACATCAGCAGATGAAGTCAAACCGGAGGCTGAAGAGGAAGGGGAGATAGAAGTGAAAAAAGAGCTGCAACCAGAGCTAGACCGGAAAGCGGAAGAGCTGGAAGATGAAATGGGATACGAACTACAACAAGATGAGGAGGAGGAGGAGGAGGAGGAGGAGGAGGAGGAGGAGAAGCCACGACATAGCTGGCCTGCCTCTTCCCATCGATCATTCCATTCGGCTGATGACGGATCGGCTGGTAGTCGTGAGTCTGGCGAGGTGGTTCATGTTTTCTTTAGGATAGATTGATTGGGATGGGGTGGTTGTTGATAAGGGGCGGAATCGATCTAACATTACCAACATTACCATGAATAGAGCGAAGACGACCATTGTGATAATTCGATCATTGCATCTATGGGAATTAGAAGGTGAGATGAAGACGCGAGGGTATGGTGACTTCAGCAAAAAATAGTATTTCATCATCTCTATAATTCGAAGCAGACTTGTTAACACTAACCGTCGAGGAGACTCCCAAGTTGCCTATACCCGACAACTATCCTTCTTCTTCCTCGCGTCCCAACCCCCCAAAAAGGGTCTGGGAGCGCAATGAAGAATTACAGTAGAGTGGAATCGAAGTGTCCATACTTGTAGAGGTTATCCCCTCCTCTCAGCCACCGGGCCGTTCCGTCTTTCATCTTCCGTCCACTCCACTCCACTCCGTTCGGCTTACTCCATTGTTTCGAGCAGCCCCCGAGCACCGCTCCGCCGAATTATACATCCAGCCCGGGCCCCGGCCGAGAGGATACCGGTCTCCGGTCCAGTGGCCAAGAATTAAACCTCTTCGAACCGGACGTCCATATCATATCGAGGCATTGAGCACAAAAACAAAACCATACAATACCTCGCTGGGGAAACCCACTTGGTGGACACCCAAATACGTACGCTTTGTGTTAATACCTACAGTGATACTTGATACACAAGTCTTGTATCAACATCACACAGGCTAACAAGACACCAACATCTGGTCTCAGTTCGTCCTCCATCGCCTCGTTCAACCTACCTACACTACTGATTCAGATCATCGAGATGAAGGCCTGTCTCTCTCTCGTGGTTCCGACTTCCGAGGTCTGGTCTTTTTGAAGTGTCGGCATTCTTGTTCATGGTGTTGTGCAGGACAGGTCGGCTGCATCTGAGGAGCATCCGAGGAGAAAAAAAAAACAGAAACTGGCATATATGTACATACTACCGAAGCACAAGAAGGGTTTCTGTGATCTGTCTCGGATGGCTTGCGCGTCATGTACCTGAACTATACCATATGGCCTTTTCTTCCCCCCGTCTTGGCATGGCAGTTTTTAATGACTTAACCTACATAACTTCATGATGCCCTGTGACACTTGTCCCAGACGACCTTTGAGGAAGGTTTCTTGATGTGGGAAGTATATTTCCACCGGGCATCCAGCTTGAGCAGAACTGCTTCTTCCTCTCGACATCGAGACACCTTTGAAGGGGGCCATGTGAGGGGGGGATGTTTGAACAAATGGAGGTGATCGACCAGTGCGTTGTCTTGCTCAATATGTTTGAGGCGAAAAACCTGACACCCAACTGCGTGATGTCTCATTCTCGTCGTTTCCCATCCTGGCATTGATGGCAATGTCTTGAAAGCCTGTTGAAAGCCTGAACAACCGGGTATTCAAGCCTTTCTTGGCCCTACTGAAGACGGAAAGTTGGCCATCTTGATACCCACTGAGTGGTACATCGTGTAGGTATGCAAATTTAAGTTACAAAAGCTGACGACTCCAAATTCCATTGTCACTTTGCTGTAACCTTTCTCCCCCCCCCCCCCACGTTGACAAGCACCAGGCCTCACACCCAATCCAATCCGGAAATTGTACGGATGGGCAAAGTCGTACAGCGACAACATGGACAACAACACGCGAAAGTTAGTCCGTCCAGTACGTAGGAGAGCAAGAAACCGACATGTCAGCTCGAACCGACAAATCCCGTATTATCTCACCACTTGCAGCGCGAATACAACGATATAACTGTCGATAAGATGGGTATGTACTATTTTGCGCTCAGCTCTCGTCTCATGGCAACAGCAGCAGGCATTGGACAATTCCCCCATCCTGATAATGATAATCCTGACCATTGACACTCAGCAGGAGGGTGGTGCCGTGGTGTCTCTATTGATTCGCCGCAACTGGCCATGGGTTCGTCTTCCTATAAGTCGTTAGTCTGTTCACTAGCGCTCCAGCGTGACCGTTGGAGCGATAAGAAGCTTCTTTTGACGGCGGCCCTTGAAAAAAAAAAAAAAGATTGCGATAGTAGTGCTCAATAGTTTTAACGCATGTGACGACTTGAACAGCCTTTTGAAGTTTTAAGCGCTGGACTAGTCAGGGGCAAAAACATCAGGAGGCATGTCGTTCCTGCAGCTCATCGTCGATGTGGCCGTCGTCGACTTTTGCGGGTGGTCTGTGATAAAAAGTCCAGAAGACGCCACAAAAGCCTCCTCCCAAAAGCAATGCGAGGCTGCACTGGCGTTCTGGGGAAGGAATGGGGGGGGGGGATTGCTTGGTGGCAAACTCACCGGTGTCTTATTGCTGTATCGTGGCTGGGATTTCTCGCAACTGGATGCCGAGACAGTCTTGACTCGTGTAGCAATTGCGGTTTGAGGTGAGTCAAGCGTTTATCGTAGACCGACTGAAATGGAAGGCATTCCAAAGTACCGGACAGCGTATACCACGAAATGGAAAGGTCCCATGGTTCAAGAGGGTTTTCCAGGGCTGACAGGGCTTGGACAGCTGAATTTGGGCGGTCCAGGAAAGACCTGCCGAACTCCGCACCGACAACAGATACGCGATGCGCTCCCCCGCGGTCAACCGCAACCAGACCGTGGCAGATTCCACTTTGGTTCGGCATTGCCGCCGGAGAGGTGGCCCAACTGCTCGGCGAGCGCAATCTCAAGGCTACCCTTCCTGTGCGGGGGTGGGTGTCCAGTGTGATAGCTCAAGGAGGGTTGAGCGATGCGGCTGAACAGAGTGAAGACGTGCTCGCATTGTTAGGTTGGCAAGTCAAATTAAAACCGCTTTCAGTCAGGTGTTAAGATTTTTGGAGCTGGCAGATGGCTGGCTGCCAGAACACCAAGGCCGAACTGGGTCAAGGAGGATATCCGATACCGCAAAACCACGCAATATGTGAGAATATTGGGCGGAGAGTCGAGCCATCTTTACGCATGAAGGGTTGAATCAAGGTAACGACAGGACGCAAAGTCGGAATTATTGGAAGCAGTCAGACGGTGCAAGTCTGATGAAGCCTCGCACCACATTGTGCTGACAATACTGCCGGTCAGTGTCTGGCAAGACGGCGCACGCTTTAGGAAATTCTTCCTACAGTCGGCCGGTCAGGAAACTGAGGGATCCTCGCACGGAGTCAGATCATACCACCGGACACAATCGAAAGTGAATGTTCCACAAGATGACAATGAGCATAGTAGCACCTCTTTCCTCCATATGGACGCTGGGCTGGGAACATCACCCTTGAGACACATACCAAAGTCGGGGTACGTCCGCCACCAAGCTGTCAGATTCAGCCTTTTGGAAGCCAAGTGCAAGTTGTGACGAAATGTGCATTTTGCCTTGCGTAGAGCAATTCCATGTGTCATCAAAGAGCGTGTCATTGTCGGATACGAGTTTTCCGGGCAACAATGCATCGCGGTGTAGATGTTTCTGGGGTGGTTGATGATGGGCTTCCTGATATAGGCATCCGAAAGGAGATATGATATGATGGCCGCTTTTGAATGGTTGAAGCACTCTGTGTAAGACGCTGCTTGGTGATAAGACATTGGCGTTGGCTCATGGCAATAGAGTCTTGTGATTGGTCTTTGTGCAACCAAGTGGTAAGGTAACTCCGACTAAGAGGCTTTTTCTATGGGTTGCGGTCAAAGACTTTTGTCGTACAAGGACTGGCTTAAACGGGCCGTTGGTGTACGTCGTAGAGACAGCTGCAAAGAGCGGTTCATTCAGCCCGTTCAGACCCATCAATGCCGGCAGGTCAGGCCAGAGAAGGACGTTTGCGAGGGGTTTGATCCTAATGAACGTCTGGCCGGTGATAAGAAGTGTGGAATGCGATAGAGGCAGTAAGCGGTTATTGGGCCGAAGGTTGTCCAAAAGTGTGTGGGTTACACTCGACGGCCGATACCCAGCTCTCGTTTGGACGATGGTATGTCGTTCACGATCCCAAGGAGGTTCAGTGTTGTAGTAATGATATGCCTCTTTGAGCACTCGTCGCGAAAAAAGTGGCTTGAGCGGACTTTGACCAAAAATAGGGAGAGTGGTACAGAAGCCGTGGGGAAAGGAAGTCGATTGGCTGTTGAGGACACCCCGGAGATTTCTCATTGCTTTTGGCGGTGCTGAGCCGTGGAATATGGCAAGATGCTGATTCTACAGGGCTGGGCTCTCGTGATGGAGATGTTGACTTGACCGCTCTGTGGGTGGTTGGAAATGCGAATCGTATGCAGACGACTAGCCGAGATCTTGCAGTTGGTTCTCTTGGGGCGTCACTTGTTTGGTGACGAAGAGGGGTCCTTATGACAATTCGGACTTGAAAAGCACCGAGGCTGACATGGTGAAGATGTTGAAGATGCTTGGCAGGCATTGGCTTTGCTGGAGCTCTGATGCGCTTCGTTCCCCGATGGGTAGCCAAAAGCGAGATATCGACACCAAGAAGGCGCCTCTCAACTTGGCAGGTGAATTGTTCTTCAGCTGAGCATTGGCGCAAGAACTTCCACTTTGCCATGTGTCAAAGGAACGAAGGAGTCCTCCACACAGCTTGAGCCGCCGTGGTTTTGGAAAGTCGACCGCCGAGGAACCCCGCGTTCCATTTGTGGTGACTGTCGATGAGCTGAATTTGGGTTGCGCTTGGGGGTATCATTATTCCGTAAAATTGGAGGAAACAACAGAAAGTATCGTCAGTCGCGCTGTAGCACAGTTATCACAGTCAATACTGTAGACGGAACGAAGTGATGAGAGGTGCAGAGTGAGAGAGAGCAGAGAGAAAGAGAGGGAGCTTAGAGGTACCTGGGAGCTTGGACGGATCCACCCAATTCGATCGAAAGGTGGGGCCAAGAGGAACAGAGCACATCTCCTGTAACCCTAACCCCAGCTGACCATAATGGCGACGCCATCTTTGATCCAATCGTGCCAGTCTTTTGACTCTTTCACCACACACGGTGACAGGAAGGTGTGGCAGAGACACCACGAAGCGACCTCCTCGTCGGTGAGGTCCGCGGCGTGCTCCGGTCCGAGGTTTCATCGTGGACCCGTTTGATCGACGTTATTCCTATTCGACTCTTTCAGCTCTTTTCGGAAACGATAGTCGGTCACAGAATGGATGGAAGAGGCAACCAGGCAACACACCTCTTCTTTGGTGACTCGATTTACAAGAAAACCAGAACAACCAACAATGCGATCGCGAAGAGCGAGATGGCGTTGCGCCAATGCCCTCTTTATCACAGCAAAAGTGGCATTGTCCGGCGCGCACGTGGATGCTCTCTGTCATAGGCTGGTGTTCCGAGAAGAAATTTCTTGATCATGAGCGAAAATTCGACGAAAATCGAAGAGCGGGAAGGCACATGAACAGCAAGTGCAGAAATTTCAGGATTGGACGATGGAAGAGATCCTGCAAGGTACCCGGTACCTCCTTCCTCGTCGTGATGGAGGAATCGCGGTGTACCGGAAGGAATGAAGGAAGATGCTACTTTTGGAAAGAGCAAACGCCTCCTCGACCAATCTGTCAGTGGGCAAGAGCTTAGACTGTGGTCACAGGGCATGGAGCCCTTCTTCTCTCGGACATCATGATCTTCCCTCCTTCCACTGTCTGAGGAATTGGAAATATTCGAGACAACCAAGACATTTTTGATGGGCTGGACCTTACACGGAGCCGAGACACTCACACCGACCACGCAAGCTCTTTTCCGTCCATTCCATCAACTTTGATCTCGGCACTCAAAATGTCTTGCAACACCATCCTTTACCACTTTCAACACCATCACCAGATCCATCATCAATCAGCAACTCTGCGCCACAAAGCATCTCTCGGCTCTGAAATGGCGACAATGGCGGCACAAGGCCAGACCGCGAGGTCCATTGTGTTTCCATACCAATGGCACCATGGTTAGCCATCCCGATGCTGGGTATGAGGGCATTGGCTCATGGCCAGATGTGGCTTATGGTGGCTCTCTGGAAAGGCTGACCCGGCCAAGTCCCTCTCAGATATCTTGATGCAACTCGCCATTGACATTCCTTTTTCCTCTGCCGCAGGGTTTAGTCAGGGTCCGATGTGATCGTAGAGGGCTGATTCCTCGTGGACAGGATTGGTCACTATGGTACGGAAAAGCCTCGGATACCACGTAACCCATCTGCCCTTCACAATGCATGGAGAGGTAACAGCACCTCATCGGCTCTCATCAACAATCACAAACGATTTATACATACCACAACTAGGGGAGGTGATACGAGAGAACAAATCGGCCTCGGTCACTCTACTGCAGTTAATCTCCACATGGACTGTTACAAAAAAGTCCGGGTCTACTGCAGGAAAAACTCGGCCATCCGAGAGTGACCCGATCCTGCCATATGGGCTTTCTCCAGCTTTTCTAGACTGGGAATGGCATCTCCAGGTTGTAGTGCAGCCGTTGCCTCGTTCACAGCAGCAGGCCAGCACGGCACCAAGCAAAGTAGTATGATGCTGACCGTTGAAGACCATACGTCCTACCAAAGAAAGAATACTACCTAGAGGTACCCTTGCGACTACTCAAAATGAGCTGGACTTTTGTATACTCAGACAAGGCCACAAGCGTGGTGACACAGCATGAAGCTTCCTGTCCGCCAACGACGAAACTCCCTTGTCTCGCGAGTACGCCTGCCATGCGGTTTTCCTGTCGTGTAGGTTCGGAATCATGCTCGCCCACTCCTTCGATTCCACTACACCGCCGCGAGTTCATGTACCTTACCTGAGCTTACCTATACGGATCCTGCCGTACTCGCTACACCCACCGGTTGCTCCCACGGTGCCGGCTACACCACCTCTGCCAGTTCCTTTTTGCCCCTTGCATTCCAGGAGTGAAGTTGGGTCTACTAAGAACAAGAACACTAGGGGTTCTCAGCTGCGCCAGTGTCAAATGGTCCAGAAAAATCATGGTCTTATCGCTATCCATGTGAATCAAAAGGTGGGAATACTGGGTGACTTGCAAGCATTTTGGCGATAATATGTAATGTATGTTTCCCCAAGGCTGGCCCAACACGATGCTACCCTCGTCTAACCCAGGTGTGTGTCCCCTGGCCGAACTATACCCCTGTTCGGGATCCCCTCCCTTCCCCCAGCTCCATGACATGCAAGCAATATGGGCTGTGCAATATCGCCCATTGGGAGCTCAGCACTTTCTGGTACGATGGGATGAGATAGCCGGCACCATACTGGCACTTGGTCTCTTGGTGCTCACATGGCAGCACCAGACAATACCCTTCATCCCACACCCACACCTCCCACCAAGAACTTGGCTTTTCGCTTACCGGCAACCACTACCAAGGGCCGCAAGGGTACCTGTCACTCTCCCGTTGGGTTGTTCCAACCAGGATCAGACAAAAAAAAGTCACTGGTACTTCGTATTCTCATCTCTTACTCTCATGGCTTGACTTTGCCTTAAGCTGTCAGCCATGGTGTTACCCGGTCATGAAAGTTATATAGCTATGATGGCCGCCGTCGATGTTATTTCTTTCTTAGTGTCCGGTATCCCTTCTCCTTGAGCTTGCTGTCGTTATAGGTCCATAGTAGGACACAGTTGCCCATCATGAGGGCTATTCAAGCAGGGACCGTTTTATCCTCCCTTTTACTATCTTCAGTAAGTTTCGCATTCACGTTTGTCTTGTCGAGATAAGACCAATGACTAACTGTTCACGCAGCTACCATCTACACTTTCTCAACTCATCCTTCCCAGCAACCTTCCAGGCGTTTGGGAATACGATGGATGCTATACCGAGGTTGACCGAACCATTGGCGCCGCTGCCTATGCCGACGATGAAGACATGACCAATGAGGCTTGTATCGCCTTTTGCACCGGAAGAGGCTTTCAGTATGCCGGAACACAATACGCACAAGAGTGCTTTTGTGGTGAGAGCATCGCCACGACTGCTGTCAAACTCGAGGATTCCCAATGCAACATGGCTTGCAAAGGGAACGCTACAGAGCCGTGCGGAGGCTCCTCAAAGCTGTCCATCTTCTACAGTTCTGCCGCTGTCGGACCTCAGCCGAACCCTGGTGTCAATGGATTTTCCCATCTTGGTTGCTACTCCGAGGGGACAACGGGTAGAGCCCTTACCTTCGGTGTTGGCACCATCCCTGGCGCAGACATGACGGTGGACCTATGCACTGCTGCTTGTGATACTTCTGGCTACAAGTATGCTGGTGTGGAATTTGGTGGTGAATGCTGTAGGTTCTCTTGACTCTTCTTGATAGTGAGCCCATACTAATTCAGACAGTCTGCGGAAACCGAATTTCCAACGGCGGTGCCCCTGCCACCAGCGGATGTACCATGCTTTGCAATGGCAACAATACCGAATTCTGCGGCGGCGGTAACCGCCTGAATGTCTACATCAAAGGAGACCTTCCGCCCACTTCTACCGTCTCTGGCATTGTTGCTATCACATCGTCGGCCGTTCCCGAACCTGTGGGTCCCTCTCAGCCCGAATCAGTTGGAAACTATGTCTGGTATGGATGCCGCACCGAGGCCACTGGCAACCGGGCCTTGAGCGCTGCTGTCTCCGCTACGGACGAGATGACACTCGAGGCCTGCAGTGCCTTCTGTGCTGCTTACACCTACTTTGGTGTAGAGTACTCTCGCGAGTGCTACTGCGGAAACAGCTTCAACGCCGGATCAGTGAGTGCACCGGACTCCGACTGCAGTATGACCTGCTCTGGCGAGCCTACCCAATATTGCGGCGCCGGAAACCGACTGTCTGTCTATGCCAAGAACGGCACCGAACCCCCAAGCACGACAGTTGCTCCTAGCTCCGTCATCTCGTCTGCAGTTCCCCAGGCCACTGGTCTTCCCGAAGGATGGACCTACCAAGGGTGCTGGTCTGAGGGAACCACTGGCCGTCTCCTCAACCACCAGGCGCCGGATAGTCAGACTAATTCTCAGGCTGTCTGTGCTACCTACTGCGCCTCAAAAGGATATACCATCTCCGGAACCGAATATGGCGTTCAGTGCTTCTGCGGAAACTCCCTCTTTAACAACGGGGCGAAGATTGCCGACAGCCAGTGCAGCACCAATTGTCCAGGAGACGCAAGCCAAAAGTGCGGCGCAGGTGATAGACTCAGCATTGTTGCCCGTGGCGAACCCAAAGAGGACCTCCCTCCAGCTCCAAAAGAGAACGTCGGTGACTGGACCTACAGTGGTTGCTACACAGACAACGTCAACAACCAACGTACCTTCTTCTGGCAGTCACTGTTCCCCAATGTCATGACGCCCAAGATGTGTCTCGACCGCTGTGCCGAATTCGGATACATGGCTGCTGCCATTGAATATGGCGAAGAGTGCTTCTGCGGTGATCCGGCCAACATTGAGACATCTGGTGCCACTAAACGTCCCGAATCGGAGTGCAATATTGTCTGCCCCGGTGAGACATCGTCCATCTGCGGTGGTGGTAACCGCCTCACCACCTACTTCTGGACAGGCACCCCCTTCTACTCCTGGGACTTCCCCCAGGATTACCGGGCTGGCAAATATGAGCTCCTCATCGACGGCGTTACCGTCCCCTTGATGACATCCGAGACTGTTGAGGGCAAGGTCAGCTTCCTCTCCAAGTGGGGAACCGGCCCTGCCAACGAGACGGGCGCATACGAGCTCGATCTGTCCAAGATTGGAACTGCTGGTGCCTGGCGTGAACTTCATCTCAAGACCGATGTCTTCTGTGCCGGTGGTGTGACCTTGCCCGACAAAGTAGGTCGCCAGCTGACCGTCGGAGGCTGGTCCGGAGACTCTACTTACGGCACTCGTCTGTACTGGCCTGGCCACGACTGGGAGGAGAACGTCAACGAGCTAAGCTTGCAAGCCGGCCGTTGGTATCCCAGCGCCATGGTCATGGCCAACGGCTCCATCTTTGTCATCGGCGGCGAGACCGGTTCCAATGCCGCCGCCGTTCCTTCTATCGAGGTGTTGCCCTACACCGGCACCAAGCCGCTCTTCATGGAATGGCTCGAACGCACCGACCCCAACAACCTCTACCCCTTCGTCGCCGTCCTCCCCAGCGGCGGCATCTTTGTCCAGTACTGGAACGAAGCCCGCATCCTCGACGAGAACACCTTCGCCACCATCAAGGTGTTGCCCATGGTCCCCGGCGCCGTCAACGACCCCCGCTCCGGACGTACCTACCCCCTCGAAGGCGCCGCCGTCCTGCTCCCTCAGCGCTACCCCTACACCGAAAACCTCGGCATCCTCATCTGCGGCGGTTCCAACAACGGACCCGGCTACGCCCTCGACAACTGCGTCTCCACCCGCCCCGACGACGCCAACCCAGAATGGGTCATCGAGCGCATGCCCTCCTTCCGCGTGATGCCCTGCATGGCCCCCCTTCCGGACGGGACCTACCTAATCGCCAACGGCGCCCACCACGGGTTTGCCGGGTTCGGTCTAGCCAACAACCCCAACAAGAACGCCCTCCTCTACGACCCAACAAAACCCGTCGGCTCACGCATCACCGTCATGGCCAATACCACCATTGCAAGAATGTATCACTCCGAAGCAATAACCCTCCTTGACGGCCGCGTTTTGATCTCCGGTTCCGACCCGCAAGATAACGTAAACCCGGAAGAATACCGCGTCGAAGTCTTCGTCCCCCCTTACCTCCTAAACGGTAAGCCGCGGCCGACATTCACACTCACCAACCGCGACTGGGCACACAACGAGAAGAATATCGCCTTCACACTCGGCTCTCCCGCCCGGAATGGCGACATCACAGTTACTTTGCTCGGATCCGTTTCGTCAACACATGGAAATTCCATGGGCGCGAGGACGCTCATGCCTAAAGTTGAGTGTGGCGGGACGAGTTGCACGGTTGAGGCACCGCCCAACGCGCACATTGCGCCGCCGGGGTGGTATCAGTTCTTTGTGCTTGATGGAGGGGTGCCGGCTGTGGGGGTGTATGTGAGGATTGGAGGGGATCCGGCTGGGTTGGGGAATTGGCCGCAGGGAGAGGGGTTTTCGGTGCCGGGTGTTTAAGGAAATGCTCAGTGGGTGAGGTGAGGTGAAGTGAAGTGAGGTCGTGGATGATGATGATGGGATTTCCTTATAATCTTGATTTATGTTGATGTTGATGTTGATGATCCGGAGAGTTATATGATGTTGATGGATCAAGATAATGTTTTATGATATTAGTTCGACGATGTTGCCGCGAGGACGGTTGTTGGATGACGTTCGCTACGCTTATGGCTTTCTCTCTCTTTTTTGGCGCAGGACTACACAGGACTATTACGAGGTTGATACCAGGAGACCAAGCAGATAGAAGGAAATACGATACTAGGAATTTACGCGCTTCGGAAGTGCAGCCATTTATTCTCCTGTAATTTCTAACAGCTCATCACAACACACACACACACACACACTGCTTCCACTTACTTCGTTGCTCTCAGTTCTTCCCTTAAAACTGTGATATTTCGTACGTACCTATGTTTTGTCGTTGAAGAAAAAAAAAGCGACTATGAACCCACCGAGAAACTGAAATAAAGGTTCCCAGATATAATTAAATACATAATCGAACCCTAGAAAGATAAGCTCAACTCATAAAATTCAACAACAGTTTCAGCGGCTACAATATGTCCAATACCCTTCCCGTAAACATTCCACTTTATTTCGAACTCCTTCGCCCCTTCATTCCTTCCCTCCATCCTTTCCTTTTGCTTTCCCTCTTTCCTCTCTCTTCGTCTTCACATTCACCAACAAATCATGGAAATTACGTCCGTCCTCACGCCATGATTCAGATTACCTAGGCAACCACCAAATGATCCATATACATACACATGACATCAAACTTGAACAGTAGGTTGGTGTTGAATGAAAACTTTATATAAAGGTTCTACTTCAAAGCTAGCTTCTTTTCCTTCTATATTCGAGGTTTAGATGTGGATGAAAATGGAGTGGTGGATACTCAAAGAGAGGAAGAGACTGAATGAGAAAAGAGATATCTTCAGAAGGTTGGGGATAATGGCTTCCGATGAAATGATGGGAAGGTAAATAGATTGGAAAGTCCATCACCAACTCGGTGAGATTTCTGGGATATATAGTCTGTTGGTCCAATTTGTGAATACGCCGAGGTTTTTCGGAGAATAAAATACTTTCTTTCATGAGCATCTGATACGAATGGCAGGTGTATGTATACACACAAAAGTCCGTTTCCAAAATCATTCTTTGTTGGGCGTTAACAAGTTAAAGTTATATACAGTGAACCCGACAAAAGAAATCGACTGATCTAACTTCATCCATCATTAACAAACTACCTATTACATAGAAAAAGTGTGTGTATATACTTTTAGCCTTCTTCCTCCCTTCCATTCATCCCCCTATTTATCCCGCTCCCCACATCCCCTTTTTCAATTCTTGGCCACTTCCACCGTCACCAAGTTCCACCTTCATATACCACCTCTCACATCCATTCCTCCTCTCACTCCCACCCCCCCTGACTTCCTCCCTATGCCGCCCCTGATGCCCCCGCCCCAGTCGTCCCCGTCCTCGGCTTCCTAACCCACCCCGTCCTCAACAACCTCCCCACCTCAAACACCGGCAGTGGATGCGCCTCGGTGTTGAAAACCACCTTATCCAGCGGCAACAGATCCTCCGGACTAAACAACAAGTAAAAGTATTTCAACGTCTCCGCCATCCAGAAACTCTCCATATTATCCTTCATCACAGGCGGTATCTTATTCGCATTTGACAGCGACGTGAACCCACCACCATCCTCCACGGCAGTGTAGTTAACAAACGACTTGAACATCTCCCAGCCCCATTCCCGGTATTTAACCTCGCCGGTGATGCGGTACATGTAGAACAACGACTCGACGGTTTCGGGTCGTTGCAGGTTGTGAGAGTCGAATTGGTGGACTTCGAAATCTTTGCGCCATGTGGCGTCGGGGCCAAGGGGATCGTCGAAGATTGAGTCTGGTGGGGGGGTGTGCGTGTTGGATGCCGGCAAAGGGTCGGAGGGGATCTTGAAATAGGTGATTTCGGCGGCGAGGCCGGTGGCCATGTACCGGTACATTCCCCAGCAGGTTTGCATCAGCTCGCGGGCGAGTTGCATGTCTGCTTCGCGCTGCTTGTTCCAGAACCCGGGCTTTTTGCGGGCTTCGCGCTCGGAGAGACCCTCGGTGGCGGCGAGGGCAATGGTGCCGGGGAGGAAGCAGACGAGGTGGTCCATTTTGGGGGAGAGATGGTTGTCGAGACCGGATGGACGTTCGCCGACGATGGTGAAGCCGGAGTTTTCGGTGTAGGTGACGAGGTGCTTGCGGATTCCCTGCAGAGCGTCGTTCCACATTTCTTGGTAGATGGGCTCGGCCTTTTTGGTTTGGAGGAACTGCTTGATTAGGTACTCGTAGTAGGAGTCGCCGCGGGAACCCAGACGGATGTTTTGCGTGTGAAAGTGTCCTGTGCTGGGTTGGATGTAGATGGGCACGAGACCGTCAGGGGCTTGGTTGTCGTCGAGCACTTGCATGACCTTCTCGGAACGGTCCCAGAAGTCCTTCTCGCCGGTCAGGTTGGCGAGATACTTGAACTCGAGCTGGAGGGTGGTGGCTTCGGCGGTGGAAGAGGCGCCGTTGTCAGCGTGCGAGGGAAGGCCTTGGAATTTGCCGAGGTTGACGCTAGCGTAGGGGATGCCGGAGGGGGTATCAAAGGCGGACATGAGGCGGTCGGCCAGGTCGCGGGCCTTTTCGAGGTAGAGGTCTTCACCGGGGGCACCCACGTCGTCGTCGGAGATGGGTGCTAGGTTTGGGTACTCGGTACTGAGGTAGTAAGCGGACAAAAGACCGCCCAACATGCGGATGGTAGTTTCAAAGGTGTTGACATCTTGGTCCTGATCCCATGTCAACGACTTGGAGATCCATTCGCGAGCATGAGTGACTCTGGAAGTCAAGTTCATGATCATCAAGGTATCCAACGAATCGATGATGATCCAACCCAGACCCTTGGGGGCCATGTTCCGGCCCGTCTTTGACATGGGGTGAAACTCATCGTAACCTGCCATCAGTTAGCCATTGCCCATCAATCCTCCTTCAAGAGAACATACCCCACGCATATCTCTCATACGCATCCCAACTCAGCTCCATAGCCTCCACCACCCTTTCCCTTCGTTTCATCCAATCCGCCTTACCCCCCCTCTTCATATCTGAGCTCAACCACCCCCAATCACCCAGCTTCGCCCTCGCTCGTTCATGATGCTCATCAAAGAAGCCCGTCATCCACAGCAGTCCCAAAATGACCAAGGTCAAAAACCCCAGCACCCTCTTTTTCCTTAGCAGTGGTCGTGGCCTCCCACCCCCAGGGCCATATCCATACGGCTTATCCTTGTACATTGGCAACGACCTTCGATCTGGGTTGAGAAAACCCCCAACTTTATCTTGCACCCCTCCCAAAACTCCTGATGATGGACCAGCTCGTTGACGAGTAGCAGCAGCCCACAATCTATCTTCCGCTTGGCGCGCCGGGTCGGTAAACGACGGCACGTGTCGTGGTACTGAAAAGGCCATCTGTTCTGTATCTTCCTCCTCTTCCTCTTCTTGTTCGGCAGCAGCCGGCAGTAGAGGTAGTAACCCCGCGCCCTGCTCTAAATCTTCCTCGTTCGTCGATAGTTGGAAACCCTGATCAAGTGCCCTCTCGACTTCTTTAGCAGCAGCCTCAGCGGCCTCTGCAACAGCGCCGACGGCGTCGCGGGTGCGTTCGGCGGCTTGCTCTGCTAGCTCGGCGGCCCTCGAAGCGGCTTGGTGCCAGTCTGCGCTCTTGGCGGCGGCTTGGGCAACGGCGGCAGCTTTCTCGGCTCGGTCGCGGATCTCGACGGCGGCGGTGGTGGCGGTTGCGCGGAGGATGTTGATGGCGGCAATGGTACCCGGGCGGTTGTAGAGGTTGAATGGATCGCGGACGCGGTTCATTCCTGAGGTGTTCCTGTAAAAGAGGGTGGTGGTTCTCGGGGCTGGTGGGGAGGACGCTATATCTTCAGTAGCATCGGGCAACTGTTCTTAGTGGGCGGGATAGCTTGTTAGTGCGCTTTGGGCCACGTTCGGGAGCTTGTGGTTTCTAGGTAGAGACTGAGACAATGGATGGAAATCGCCACGGTAGCTTTCGTCATTAAGTTGTGGTCTTTGTGTTGGAATTAGGTGATTAAGGAATAGAAATTAGAGATGACTGGAAGAGATGGTATTCGCAATCGGAGAAGTCGGAGCAAGTTGCAGTACCAAAAAAGCACCCTGAACCTTTTTCTCTCTTTCCCAAAAACTTTGAGCGGTCAAGCAAATGTGAGCTGCACAAGGAAGGAGCAGGACAAAGCTGCAGGTATGGATGGAGCTGTGCTTCTAGAGGTAAGGTGCTTCTTTCCACTTTTTGCTTCCGCTCTTCTTTTACATGGGGAATTGCCTGACATACATATGCACCCCTACTTATAACATGTGAGATGTGTGTTTTTTGTTCAACCACACCAATTCGAGAGCAGTGGTGATTTGCTTTTCAATATCAAGCCTGTGATAACGAGATTATCCAAGATGGGCCAAGAACCTTGCTGACCTCGTACATAGACGCACGCCAAAGAGGACAGCTTGAGCTTTGACCCAACCCGGACGCGTTGCAACGGTCCGTTGTGGGGCCCCGCTGTTTGTAAAAGGGGGCCAGGGACCCAGGGTTAGGTGTGTGGTTGTGGACAAGGGTTGACTGTGGTAGGGTCAAGATAGATATCAGCCACTCTCTGTACTAACATCTTCCGTAAACTACTTTTAGTGTTGATTGATAGTCATGAGAGGAAGGATACAAAATCTCTTCATATAGCTGATTCTAAGAAATAACTTAATCTCCAATTTGGAGTGAGAGTGAAGAAACATGTCAAAGGCTCACAACCTTGACCTGACTTACACATCAATGCTTAAAAGTTTGTTAGCGCCAGACTTGCACCATCTTTAACGACGGAGAGGACAAGGGAAAGACGAGGGCTTTAAAGCTGCTCATTGGTCCAAACCATTGCAAAGGCCAGCCAAGACCGACAGTTGCTGGTGTCCCACACACAACCACCAAAAACTTGACTCCATTCACAAGGGGCAATAACAAACCAGAAGCTGTTATTCCAAGACTCCGGTAGGCTCAGCCTATAGATGTTAACAGAGGCTTCTATAAGTACCGCGCTAACGAACTTTCAAGGGTTGATGTGTAGTTCATTCCAATCCCTTATCTTATCAGCCCCATTGTCACTAACATCGGCTGTTCCACATTGGGCAATCTTTCTCCATCCTCAGATCCTCACTCATCATCCCGCTTCTTCACTCCGTCAATCGGATACCTTAGTATCAAGATCACACCAGACCGCCCCAATATTCCACGCTTTCACTTCCATCCCACCGTCCCTCACCACACAACCCTCACGATGTACGACACAACACCACAAAACTACCCCCACCTAACCCCCTCCGAATTCACCTTATCCGCCCACCACCTCGACCGCCTCTACTCCCGCGCCACCCTCGGTCCCTTACGTCGGCAATGGAAACTCCGCGTCCGCTCCGCACTCAACACCCATTTTGTGTCCCCCAATGACCCGGAGTACAGCACTTTCGTGCAGATTACGAGGCCGCTGGAGGTGGATTTGGAGGATGATGGGTTGTCGGAGTTTTTGGATGGTTTGTCTTTTGGGGACTCACCGACGGGACTGGGAGCGGGAGGAGGGGTGGTGAGGGATGAAACTATGGGCGAAGGGGTGGGGGAGGGGGATGCGATGGTTGAGGATGATGACCAGGCGGTGGTTAGACCCGAGATGAAGGGACAGAAAACGACATACGGCTACGTCACGTACGAAATCCACCTTCATCCGACATATCAGGCGCCTTGTCTTTGGTTTTCACTGGCTGGATTACCAGCTGATGAACCGGCGTTTAATATTGATACCGTCTTTCGACGGCTGGTACCGGAGCAGTTTAAGGATGGATTGAGGAGGGCGGTGGGGAATGTGGGTGGGATTTCGGCTGATGTAAGTTCTTTCTTTCATTTATTTTCCTCCCCTTCTATTTCATTTTTCATACATGTGCCTCTGGTTTGGTTTTTGGGTCCAGACTTCTCGCTGTGAAAACACAAAAAGTTAACTAGGGCTGAACTCTTCTTGCTCTTTGTGACTTGGTTGTAAAGTGAATATGAGAAACAAGAAAAAGAGGTGCCTATACTAACACATAAATGTCCCTTCTTTTGAATTATTTCGCCAACCAATACAGTATCATCCCATCACTGGCGTCCCAACCTTCTTCGTCCACCCTTGTCTCCTCGGCGAGGCCATGTCGACGTTTGAGAATGTCTCGATCGAGAACTACCTGATGGTATGGCTTGGACTCGTCGGTGGATGTGTTGGTCTTTGGGTTCCGAAGGAGATGGCTTTGGAGCCGTCGTCTTGAGAGACTCTTGCGGGGTACGGGAGAGCGGCCTTTCATGTATAGGGATCGGCTGCCCTTGTATCGGTCCGTCCCGCCGCGCCCTCTTCGTTCATAATACCCTCCCACGCAAGCTGGTATCTTATAGAAGCAAATGCCACGACAGGACACCCATCAGTCCTCGTCGCTGTCTTCCTCCATAGCAACATCCGAATCGCTCTCCTCCTCTTCCTCATCCTCGCGTGGCCGCTTCGTTCCCCTCGCTTCCTCTGCCGGCATAGCTGTCTCCGTCCCAGGAGGCTTGGCTGGTGAACCTTGTGGTACTGAGGTCTCGGTATTCGTTGAAGGGGCACCCGGTACTGGGGCACTGAAGATACTCTGTTGAACGGTGGTAAGGGCCACGGCGGCAGCGGCCTTGGGTGGTACGAGAGTGCCGTCGAGTTTGGCGATGATGTTGGAGCGGCCCTTGGCGTAGGAGATTTTCTGGACGACCCAACGTTAGCATGTGAAGCTACCTTTGAACACCCAACCCAACCAAAACAACGTACCATTTTCCTGCCCAAAAACTCCATCCCGTCAAGTGACCTCATGGCCTGTGTTGCTGTCTGAATGTCCCGGTAGACAATGTGTGCTTGCCCGCGCATCTTCATAGTCTTGAGAGCGACGACGTCGAGAACTGGGCCGTAGGTGGAAAAGAGCATGTATAGTGCTGTTCGGAGATCATCTTTCTGGATCTTGGCTGAGGGAAGGTTGCCGACGTAGAGGGTCTGGTTTGGCGGGTTGGTGACCACCTTTTGGGGGAGACCCGGCGGGGGAGCAGTACGCGTAGCCATAGTCGCGTTGGGATCTGGGAGCTGGTGTTGGTGTGTATAGACTCGGGTAATTTACTGTCGCGTAGACTATGAATATGTCGTCGGTTCTCGTGGTTCTGGTTGTTGTCGTCAATCGTTCCTCGTTCAATGTCTAATGTTCAGTGTTCAGTGATGAATCCAAGTCGCGGCGCATGCGACGTCGAACAATTGCTGGTCAAAAATTGGAGACACAGCGGACAGCCTCTAGACCTACAGAAACAATCGACCAACCCCACGGGCGTGGGTGCAGCTTGTTACAAGTGGGCCAGACCCGGCCGGCAGCGCGCTTGGCGGCGTCAGTCACCCGCAGCCAACCCCACTACCCAGCCGCAACGGTTCCCCTGGAGCCTGGCGGTCTGACCTCATTCCAGGGCGTCCAGCCCGCTGTAAGTTACGGAGCTCTCCCGACCCGGGCCATTTCCGGGAATAGCTTCCCCTTTCCACTTACAACATTCCGGCTCCGACAACACCGAAACCACCGTCACTTCTCTCCGTCATCACCGTCCCCGATTCCCGAGCGCGGTAGTAGAGAGCTATACTCCTATCGCATATCCTTACATCACACCAGCAAATTCACAATGGCTGCTCCCGAGGTCCACCATCTCTTCCACCACCCCATCGCCGACCATTCCTTCTCGGCCGATCGCCAGACCTTGGCCATTGCCCGCGACACTCAGGTCGAACTCTACGGCAGAGTTGGCAATGCCTTCAAGCTCAAGGATGAGCTCAAGGGCCATGACAAGCTTGTCACCAGCGTCGACATTGCTCCCAACACCGGGCGCATTGTGACCTGCTCTCAGGGTGCGCCTCTCTGCCCTTAGGTCCACCACCATGACAGCCAACTAACACCCCGAATCACAGACCGCAACGCCCTCGTCTGGGAACCTTCCCCCACCGGCTACAAACCCACCCTCGTCCTCCTGCGCATCTCCCGCGCCGCCACCTTCGTCCGCTGGTCCCCCTCCGAAGCCAAGTTCGCCGTCGGCTCCGGCGACCGCGTCATCGCCATCTGCTACTTCGAAGAGGAAAACGACTGGTGGGTATCCAAGCACCTGAAGAAGCCGATCCGCTCCACCATCACCTCCGTCGCCTGGCACCCCAACTCCGTCCTCCTCGCGGCCGGCTCCACCGACGCCCACGCCCGCGTCTTCTCGGCCTTCATCAAGGGCACCGACCAGCGTCCCGAGCCTTCGCCCTGGGGCGAGCGCCTCCCCTTCAACACCGTCTGCGGCGAGTTCCTCAACAACTCGGCCGGCTGGGTGCACGCCGTCGCCTTCTCGCCTAGCGGAGACGCTTTGGCGTTTGCGGCGCACGATTCGTCCATCACTGTTGTCTACCCGTCGGCGCCCGAGCAGCCGCCCAAGGCGGTTATTAGCATCAACACGCAGTTGCTGCCGTTTATGAGTCTCTTCTGGAACGGAGAGACGGAGATCATTGCTGCGGGTTATGATTGCGAGGCGTTCCGCTTCCAGGGCGGCGAGCAGGGATGGCAGCTTGCGGGAACCTTGGAGAAGGCTAAGGCTGGAGGACGGCCGGGTTTGGGAGGTGGTGGTGAGGATGGTAGGGAGGAGAGCGCGTTGAATATGTTCAAGCAGATGGACCTGAAGGGTAAGGTTAGCAAGGATGATACGCAGCTCAAGACGGTGCATCAGAATACGGTTACCATGTTGAGGCCGTTTGAGGAGAGTGGGGGGAAGGTGACGAAGTTTAGCTGTGAGTATTTTTTTTTCTCTGTTTTCTTTGGTGTTTCATGATGATGAATGCTAACGAAGGTTATAGCGAGCGGTGTCGATGGCAGAGTCGTCATCTGGCACACCTAGATGTCTCCTTCTTGAAAGAGAAGGACATGGACGCATACACCTATGGAACCAAAAGGTCTAAGCAAGCGAAGCGTAACATTTAATGTTAATGGACTAAGAATCAATGGCTGGTAATGAATCAAGATGGTTACCAGAAGAGGCTTTCACCGGATCAACGTTCCCGGTCTCTGATTTCAGCCCTGTCTCTGCTTTCCAGTTGCCGCGAAAAGTGACTGATTGCTCATGCCCATTGTATACCCCAGCAAAGAGCTATCCAAAGAGCTATCATGTCACTTATCAACCGTGAGTTTTCCGTTTGTCATGGCTGCCCCGTCCGGCTGATGCCGCAAATGATGTATGGGTGAATCAGACACGCAGCCAAAACAACTACAGGTACATTTACAAAACAGACAAAGGCGATTCATAACTAGCGATCGTGGCTTGATGGACGCATTCCGATTCGTTATGTCTTGTAACTAAAAGGTTCATATATAAAAGAAAGAGTATTGCTCTAGAGTTAAGTTTATCAAAAGCTCCATATTTTCGTGCAGCTTTTATGTTGACCATTTAACCTCTTTCGCCCCTCCAGACTACTTCACGTCCGCTCACATAGAAGAAGTAATCAACCGTCCGTCTCCTTCATTGCGTGTCTTTGAGTTATCCAACAACTAGCCCAAACAATTCGCTTTTTTCCCTTCGCCCTTTGCTGACCTGACCTGACCTGACCTAACTTTCTCTGCTGGATCAGAGAGAGAGAAAAACCAAACAACAACAACAAACCATGGACCATCACACTTACCAGCACCAGCCATTTAACTGCTGGCAGCCCCAGACCCAGACCCAGCAACTTCCCACTCAAGTGGAAGCTTCATACCTCCCGCAATACAAGACGTTAGCGTCCATACCAGTTTCGGGATTTTCACTTCCTGGCTACGGTTCCGCAACTCCAGCTCCAGCTTTAGTTTCAGCTCCAGCACCAGAAGCAATAAACTACCGCCCGGCATCACCAAGTGACTTCATTTACAACTCCGCCAACTCCACCAACACCATACCCAGCACCACCGCTAGAACTAGCATCTTTCGTCCCTCTCGTCCCTCTCATATTCCTCAGTTTTCACTTCCCGGCAACCCAGCATTAACAACCACGTTATTCCCTTACCAACAAGAAATGGGCTACAGCCCCTCGAGACCCATCGAACAATCTTTACCTAATTACCTTCCCGCACTACCAGAACAAAGTCTCCAGGAACCCAGGCCATCGGAACCAGATTCACAGGAAGCAAGTTACCCGGAACCAGGTCCCAACGAGGAAATTTATCTAACGGGACCAAGATACAGTAGTAGTGGTAGTAGTAGTAGTTCACCAAGATACAAAGAGCCTGGGTATAGGGAGACGCTCCCTCCATTAAGGTTTAGCAGTTCTAGTTCAGCGGGAAATAATAGTCCACCGGACAACAACAGTAGACAAAGATATCTGTCTTGGGGGGGACGGATAGAGGGGGGGAGTCTACCGGAAGTACACGGACAGGAAGCATACGAACCGGCAACATACGTACCGGAGCTATACGGACCGGGACCATACGAACCAGGACCGTACGAACAAGGACCATACGAACCGGAACCATATGAACCAGAAGCATACGAACCAGGATCTAATCAGCCAGGACCATACGAACCAGGATCTAATCAGCCAGGACCATACGAAGCAGGACCGTACGAACCAGGACCGTACGAACCAGGACCCAACCAACCAGGACCTAACCGGCCGGAGTTAGCTTTTGTACAATCGATATCAGATCTAGCAGAGCCAGCACCAGGTTTCTCCGAGCATAGACAGCAAAGACAAAGGCGAAGGCGAAGGCAACGACAACAGCAAAGGGGCGAGTCAACGATGGACAACATGGGGCCTGGATCATCAAATTCCAACCCCGTTCCTCCTCCTTTACCTCTCCCCAACAGCCACGAAAGAACATCCAGCACTTCCAGCGAGTTCAGCTCAAGTCCCGACTTCGAATCCACACCCCCAGCACCCCTCGCCCCCAAGAATAAGAAAAGACAGCACAAAGCCAGAGGCATCGAGGGATTGGAACAAATCTTACTTGGCAACTACAAACCCGGTCGCGAAGAGAGAGAGAAGCGTAAAGGAAAGGGGAAGGAGCGGCTGGTTGATTCATCTGAGAAGGACGCGGGTACCTTTATGGTGAATGAAATGGGGAGTGGGAGTGATGATTTCAGAGGGATATGGGAGGATAGGGGGGAGGCGGTTTTGGAGAGGGTACCGGCACCGACGGCACCGACGGCACCGACGGCACCCACAGCACCAACACACCCAACACACCCAACAGCGTCCAATATCCCACCTATTACCACCACGCACACGCATACAAACACAAACACCATCACGAGCTTCGAAACAGCCCCAGCACTGGCACCACCATTTACCATGCCCATGCCCAAACTGGGTCTGTTTAGGCCGGTCAACTGGACTTCACCGTCTTCGAGAGAACAGGCAATGGGTCTGGGTCTGGATCTAGGTCGCGGTTGGGATAATCAGGAGCGGGATCGAGAGCGGGATCGGAATCGGGATCGAGATCGGAATCGGCGTCGAGTTTTTCAGCGGGGGGAAATGGAAGACGTGCATTCTCGTTTTGTTGCTCGCGAGCGCCAGGGGAGTCTTGGGGGTGGCTTTGCCGGTTATGAAAACGGTTTGAACGATTATGATGAAGACGATTATGGGAACGGGTTCGGGAACTGGAAGCGGAATATGGCCAGTCACAGCAGGACCGGGGATGATGACACCGAGGAAGAACAACCCTTTGACGCTCAACAATGTTCGTTCACCCAGCACAGGTCACCAAAAAGGCGGAAGATCTCTAGGGAAGGAAGGCAGTACCGGACTGGTTCAACAGAGATGGTGATGAAGCAAGAACCCACCGGTAACGCTTCGACTTCGCCACGGACTACGTTTGGCCACATACCAACCTACATCTATCCACCCAAAACAAATTACGGTAGCGCCATCGACAACACCACCTCCACCCTCGGCAATATCACTACTACTGCAGGCGGGCCTGGGTATACATCATCTGGCGAAGAAAATAACGCCGGGCCATCATCATCAAGGAGTGTTAGTCCAAGGACCAAGCTTCCAACGCCTAGTCGTCTCCTGTTTCCCACGCCGCATCCTAGTCAGACTTTCACTAACCAGACTGGAACCGATGGGACCGAGATGACCAATACTCAGCCTTCCCTAAGAGCACTAAGCAAAGAGCTAAAGCGCCGCAACCAAGAAATGGCTTCCCTCAGCCGGTACCCAAGCCGGGATCCAAGCCGGGACCCAAGCCGTGACCCAAGCCGGGACCCAAGCCGAGAACGTCGCCGTGAAGCATCTTGGAACCTTGCCAGCGTTAGTCTTAGTCAAGAGCAGACTCTTACTCAAACCGCTGATGCTGCCCATGAAGAAGACGATAACAGAGGATTATGGTACTCTGCGCGTGAACAGCAGCAGCAGCAGCAGTACTCAGAATCGGGATCATCCGAAGAGCGCCGACGACGACAAGAAGAATGGGCAGCTATTTCGTTGTCGGGAAGTAGTGAGGAGGGGGAAGTCAGTAGCTTTCACGGCACCGAAAGCAACAAAGACATTTACGACAACGGACATAGTTATGACAGTAATGGAAATGACAGTAGTGGGAGTTATAGCTGTGGACAGGAGAGGAGTCCGGATGATAACCCCCAAACCCTTCACCAGTCTTCACCTTTCCTTGCTTACCGCGATCCGAATCAGAATGAGGGGTGGAACGCCCGTTTTGAAACAACGTCTGAATCGTCTGCACCTTTTGAAGGTCATGGGTCAGGCTCCTCGGCGAGATATTACAGCCCTGGCTTGGAGCCGCCGTTGACGGCCGAACAGAGGGAGGAGCAGCGGACAATGGAGCTATACGGACAAGCGATACAGATGGTCAAAGACACTTGTCTTGAGGCGACAAAGTGGTATCTGAGGGCGCATTGTGTGAATCAGCAAGCTCGTGGGGGTGGCGGTGCTCCTGGTACTTCTGTCCCGTCCCATAAGGCCGGCGAAGATAGGAAAGATCGTAAGAGGAGGAGGAAGCGCAAACTGAGAAACAGGAATGGCTCGTCCAGTTCCACCTCTTCGTCACCATCGCCAGGACCGTCACCGTTATCTCGACGAAGGAAAGGTAAACAACCAGCCCGGAAACGGAAACGCACCACCGCTCACTCGTCCTCTTCCTCGTCCTCTTCTCAACTCCCAGAGGAGAGCCAAGTAACAGACTCCCTCCTCACAAACATCTCCCAAATCTGCACCCTCTTCTGGTCCCGCTCCCAGTCCTTACGCCTGCACGACACCTCCAGCATCGAGCTCTCCACCGCCCGAAACATGTACTGGCTTTTAGACTGGGCCGAGACCGTCGCCTTTGCCGTTCCTCCTTCCGTTTGCTACTACCCCTCCTCCTCCGTCGTTTCCAACAACACCTCGATCGATTCTGACCTCCCCGGCTGGGGTGACTCTTCCATAGAAGGACTGGAAGCCAGTAGAAGATGGGAGTGGCGCCGCCCTCGTGCGGCCTCTTCGCATCGCAAGGAGAGGGGGGAGCGGTACCGGGACGATAGTTGGGATGAGGTGGGGTTTATGTGGAGGCATAGACCCGAGGGGGGAGGGATTGAGATTAGGAAGAGTGAAAATGGAGCATATTGGAGGGGGGAGCAGGAGGTAGAGACGAAGCAGGTGTTGGAGGCTGGGGAAGCGGTTTGTGAGGCTTTGGGTTGGGGAGAGGGGGTGGAGAGGATAAACAGGGTGAAGGAGTATTGTGGGTTGCGGGTTTGATTTTACCTGATTCTTGTGTTGTGAGAGATGGATGTAGGAGTTTGGAGAGCGGGAGTTGGGTAGAGGTTTTGAATATCAGGATGTGGATAGAGGTTTCGGAATATCAAAAAGATCGTCATCACCAATGACGAAGACAGCCTGGGCACTCTTCAAAGGCTAAATAAAGCTTCTGATGGACATGTTGACTTCCACTTGAAGCCTAGTTGACAACGTGTTTTCCTCGTGTCGACGGATCCGATCTGATGAGGCACTCGCTTATGTTCCGTTGTGGAGGGAAATTTGTTCTTGGAAGAGGCTCTGGTTAATTTGAGCCTTCGATTCCTTCTGCAACACAGATCTTGACGATGCCGTTCATTTCTGCACTGAAGAGTAAGAAGTGAGGACAAACACCCCCCAACGTGCGTAACGTCAATGGCTTGATTTTCCCGCCGTGGCTTCGCTTGTCTTGGGCTGTGATTTGAGGCCATGGCTGCTTGTGCGCTGTCCTTATCCAAAACAAGGCGTCTGTCTGGCTTGTTCAAGTTGTTCTGAGTAAAGGCTGATGGTGCCTGTGGTGAGCTTGGTGTGACCCTGGCTTACCCTTATATTGGGGATGATTGGATAATGACCGCGCGATAGACGGCAAGGCGCTTTGGAGAGAAAGTGAGGGTGTGCTACTGTCAACGGCAGTGATCCGACAACCTGGCTCGAACTTGACTGGTAATCGGCAAGGTAACCGGGAGGAGGATCCCGAGGTAGAATGGAACCAAATGGATATCGGGAAAAGGAGGCGCCGGGACGTTATCATTAAAAGACGACGGATATCGTGATGTCCAGGGAAGCCAATTTCGGAAGATGACGATAGGCTTGACGATATGGGGGTTCAAGATTGTCGGCCTCAAAAGATATGCCGCATCCGAGTGAGAAATCCGAGTTTGTGTTCTGTCGTGAAGATGTGTGAATGTGTTACGGTGAAAGAGGTCAAGAAATCCAGGCAGAACTTCTTGTGAAAAGAGGCACTGTTCATAATGTTCTTTACACACCCCCTTCTTTCCGTCTTTATCTTGGAGGTGACAAAATGGGAGAGGGTTGAAAAGAAGTCGACCCCACTGACTCCACAACCCCACGGCGGGTAATCGAACGCTAACTCCACTGTCCGGGGCATGGTCGGCGGCAGCTTCAGGGGTGATGGCTGGATTGTTACAGTGGATGTGGTACCTCTAACCCCAGGATTCAGCCGTCGAACGATGTTTCCTTGATCGAACCCTCGGAATACTTTTCTAAACCCCCTTGTCATCATCGAGGTTTTCTGTATCTTTCCACCCTTCCCCCCTTGTTCCTTCCAATCTGAAGTCATTTCCTCAGTTGTGCCGCAATCCGCCGAATGACGATAAAAAGAGGATTCAGTGGAAGAGGTACTCCTCGATAATGTCACCAATGAGATATCGGCCTGCTCACCGATCACTCGCATCATGTCTACCCATGTTGCATCCAGAAAGCGGCGAGACCCAACAGAAGGGGAAGAAATGATAAGCACACTTCTTCTTATGGCCGAGGCCTGACTGAGCTGAGGTTTTGATGGCTGCCTTTTCTTTTTTCACTCGGATCTTTTTCACTTTCATGATCTTCAACTCTCTTCGTCCTACCTATACACGGACACTCTGGAATACTCCATCTTCAACACGACAGTCACGCGACCTCAGCACAGTAACAACAATCTCGATCTACTCGGACGATAGGACCGCCAGCCGACCACGGAGGGATTCACTTGTGATAGGACGCAATGATATTGGGCGCGTAACAAGAAGAGGATGAAGCTACAACACCCGAGTTCACGATTGTCAAGCAACATCCAACGATAACACCCCTTTCTCCCGGAAGGACAAGATGAAGCCTAAAAAGCGAGATCCTCCGCCTAGCGACATCGAAATGGCCGCTTACGGCAGTAGCAGCAGCAAAGGCGGAAACGACTCCTTCGTTGCCCAAGGAAGTTCATGGAGCATCCGGGAACCTTTTGGGGTCGGCCACGTTCCGGCCTGGGCAAGAGGTCGACATCGGAAGGAACCACCACTAAAAAGATTCATCGACTCTTTCAAGCGAGATCCCGTCAGGCGAATATCGACTCATGGCATATATGGACATGGTCATCCTGATCAATATCGAGATACCACCCAGCAGGCAACCGATTCATCAGTTCCGAGCTCTTCTGAGGTCCCAAGAGAGCAAAATCATGGAAGTCACTACTATGATTTACACGCCGCCAACGTCAGGACGGCCAACACGAGTCTTGCTAGAGAGCTAAAAGGGAGACACTTGCAGATGATTGCCATTGGTGGTTCAGTTGGTATGTCTCTTTTTAGTTAAAGTCAGCATTGCCGAGATTTCTTCACATGTCATGTCATGTCATGTCATTGTCTTTCAGCCCCTCCCGCTTTTTTCCCACGTGTTGTTCCCTATATGTGGATCTTGGCTACAAGACAAGGCTCCGCTATGTCATCTCATCAGGGGCTTTGTTTACACTTCTATAGAAGTTTCAAAACATTTCGGTTCGTTCCCAGCATGACTAACATACTTCAGGCACCGGTCTATTCGTTGCTTCCGGAAAATGTCTCTTCCTAGGAGGACCAGCTGCTCTCATCATCGCCTATGGCTTCGTCGGTATCATGCTGTGGTGTACCATCCAGGCTCTTGGTGAACTGGCTGTTGCTTTTCCCGTTGCCGGTTCGTTTTCGTCATATTCGACGAGATTTCTTGATCCGGCGTGGGGGTTTGCTATGGGGTGGAAGTAAGTTTCCCCTATTTGTATTCACCCAGGTCAGATACTGACTTGAGACAGTTACGCCCTCCAATGGTTAACAGTCCTCCCCCTCGAATTAGTAGCAGCTTCAATAACCATCGGCTACTGGAATGACCAACTCAACAAAGCTATCTTTATCACTGTCTTTTTGATTGTGGTCATCATTATCAACCTCTTTGGTATCAAAGGCTATGGAGAAGCCGAGTTTGTGTTTTCTCTTGTAAAAATCACGGCCGTGATAGGGTTCATGTATGTCCCCCTCCTTTTCCGTTTTCCCATCCCCCCTCCCTCCTTATTCTTCACCCTTACTAACAAACACAACAGCATCCTAGCAGCCGTCATCAACATCGGCGGCTTCCCCGACGACCCTTCCTCCCCCGGTTCACCAACCGGCTACATCGGCGGCCGCTACTGGACCAACCCGGGTGCCTTCCACAACGGCTTCAAAGGTCTCTGCTCCGTCTTCGTCTCCGCCGCATTCGCTTTTACGGGGACCGAACTCGTCGGCCTAGCAGCCGCCGAAACCGCCAACCCGCGCAAATCCCTCCCAACAGCAATCAAACAAGTCTTTTGGCGAATAACCGTCTTCTACGTCGTCTCCCTCACCCTAATCGGCCTAATAGTCCCCTACAACCACCCCCGCCTCCTCGGCAACCACATCTCCAGTCCCGACAAACAAAAAGAATCTTACAGTGTCTCCGACGCCTCCCACTCCCCCTTCGTCATAGCAATCGAATCCGCCTCCATCCAAATCCTCCCCGGCATCATGAACGCCGTCATTTTAATAGCAGTCCTCTCCGTCGGCAACTCCGCCGTCTTCGGCTCTTCCCGCACCCTCGCCGCCCTAGCCGACCAGCGCCAAGCCCCCCAATTATTGGCATACGTCGACCGCAAAGGCCGCCCCCTCTTCGCCATCCTCTTCGCCTCCATCATCGGCCTAATCGGCTACTTGGCCGACCTAAAATTCCAAGCCGACGTCCTAAACTGGCTCCTCGCCGTCTCCGGCCTTTCTAGCATATTCACCTGGGGCTCCATCTGCCTCTGCCACATCCGCTTCCGACGCGCGTGGTCCCGTCGCGGGCGCAGTCTTTCCCAGTTGTCATTCACCGCGCAGGCCGGTGTAGCCGGCTCCTATGTTGGCCTGGCGCTGAATGTGTTTGTGCTGGTAGCACAGTTCTGGACCGCCGCTTTTCCGATCGTTACCTTCACCGATAATGTGGACGGTGGGGAGGCGAGCGGGAGCAAGAGGGTGCAGACTTTCTTTTTGCAGTATTTGTGTGTGCCGATTGTGGGGGCGATGTATGGGGGGTATAAGATCTGGTTTAGGACGGGGGTGGTGAGAAGTAGGGAGATGGATTTGGATACGGGGAGGAGGAGGGTGGAGGGGATTGAAGGAGGAGGAGGAAGTGTGGGGTTGGAAGTGCTAAAAATGAGGGAGAGGGAAGAGGTGGAGGGGTGGCCGGGGTGGAAGAGGGTTTATCGGTTTTTTTGTTGAAGTGACGGAGAGGAAGGGGGTGGGAAAGGTAAGATGGGAAAGGGGACGGTGAGATTGGGAAGGACGGGATGAGAGAGAGGGATGAAGTTGGGTATGGAGTCTGTGTATTTTGGGATACCATTGAGTGTCTTGTGTTTGGTTTGGCTTGGGAGTTTTGGAAACGGGATGTTTAGCAGGGAGTTGGGATAGATACACTTGGGTTGGGATATGAAAGCGAGGGCGTTTAGTGTTTTGCTGGATTGGGGGAACCAGCTCGCAATGATTTTCCATTTGGTCAGTCCACTTTACAATGATACCACCGGTCTTTGCTTTTGTACATCATCTACCAGGGCAGTTGGGACATAGTTGGACATCATTGAAGAGTGATGATGATTGATGCATTTGATAACCCGTACGAGCACCTCGGGACTTCTTCCATCACACCACCTCGTCACGATTCCATCCGGAAAAAACGGGGGAGTAAGCAACCTTGCGGGCAATGCACCTTGACTGGGACCTTATAACCCTGAAGTTGTGCACCTTCAAATAACTAATCCAGTAGCTTACGTGGTATGGTATGCTGGTTAGCCAGATAAAACTTGCTTCGGCGGTTTTTCGTAGGACAGCAGCTGGTCTTGGGTTCGATTCAACTCGGGGCTTGGGCGTTTGAGCTTTTTTGTCTTTTTTTTTTCTTTTTTTTTGTCTTTTTTTTTTTTTAATCTGTACGTCCTTTTCCTCCTCGTCTTTCCATTATTAACTTAGCCATGGAGATTGATCGGGCTCTGACATATCTTCGTCGCTGCACATTCATTGCAGTTGGCACTACTTTTTTTCGCCATCCCTACCTGCTAATGCCTTTCCTTTTCCTTTTCCTTTTCCTTTTCCTTTTCCTTTTCCCTTTCCTTTTCCTTTTCCTTTTCCTTTTCCTTTTCCTTTTCCCTTTCCTTTTCCTTTTCCTTTTCCTCTTCCTTTTCCCCTTCCGCTCCTTCCATTCTCCCCTTAGCTTTCTTCACTTTAACCCTCCCCAACAGTTAAAGCTAAACACCAAACTCATGCTCCCAAAAAGCCAAAAACTTTTCCGCCTCCACCCTCGCTCTTTCTCTCATCTCCCCGTTATCATCATCATCATCAAAAGCACGCACCATCGCCGTTCTGATTTGATCTTTGCCTTCTCCTGTCTCTACCAGCTCCAGTAAATCTCGGAGACCGGGAAAGTTGATAAAGATTGGTCCTGAGAGGATGGCGACCGAGTGAGGGGAGAGCGGACGAAAGGGTTGGTTGCGGGAGCGGACGGTGCAGAGGGGGAGGAGGGTGTCGCGGGAGGGGATGTAGCTGTTCTGGTAAAGGGATGGGGGGTGGTGGTAGTTGTGTGGGAGGTGGTGAACGTGAGCATGCGCGGGGAGTGGTGCTGGCGTTGGGGCTGGAGTGGGAGGTGGCTGCTGGAGAGAGGCGAGTAGTGAGGGGAGGTCGGTAGGCTGAGATATGGGCAGGATGGGGATTGAGGAGAGGGATGGTTGTTGGGTTGAGAGGAGACTGCGAATTTTGTCAGTTGGTGGTGATGTTTTGGGAGCTGTGATGATATGGTTCCGTGAAGCAGTAGCGCAATAAACTGAGAAAGGCCGTTAGATAGGAGGAAAGAAAGGCGAACATACTCAACCTGCAACTTCATATACCCTTCCAACCCCTTTTCCTTCTCCTTCTCCTCCCCGCTACTGTCTCCGTTCCCTGACTCGGCGGTGCCAGTCTCAAGCGCATAAACAATCTTCGCCTCAGAGACCTGACTCCTATCCTCGCGACAAAGATCATCCAGCTCACCAACCCGCTGCATCGTGCTCGGTGTGCCAACATCAACAGCCGAGAACAACAGCAGACGAAGAACCGTGTAGCTGCCTCCGCGGGGGATCATGAGCGTTATGTCGTTATTTTCCAGTTCGGTTTCTATTTGTGGTGCTCGTTAGGAATGCTCTGCTGGGTCATGATGGTATGTACTCAGAGAGAGCCGCATCGTATTGTCAAATTATCGCAGTGGATATGGTATACGCATTTTATGAAACGGAAGGGATATATGGACAGATGGACGAATAAATGCACATACCTTGCCAGCGACCACCAGGTTGATGAAGCAATTGTGCGACTATTTCCGCCCATGCGGACCGTTGTCTGAGATTTGAAGATAGGAGGTTCATGGTTACCTATCGAGGGCTCAAGGTAGGGAGAGACTGGGTGGTGACGGGTCAATGATGGACGATGTCTGTCTCTGAAAAAAAAAAAGTGTTCAGCTTTGGTTTGTGTGCCCCAACCAGGTACCTTACGCAGTTGTGAAAACTTCGCAGGGCAATAGAACGTGAGTGGGAAGTACCATCTGGCTTGTTCTTTCCCGTTCTGCCTCCCTCCCAACTGGACAAGTCGAGTGTCTTGATCGCTCCTGCCTTTTTTCCCAACAAACTTGGTATTTTTTTCTTAAAACATCATCTTCCTCCACACCTACCAACCCAGCCCGGGTTAACGTAGGTAAAACTTCCCTTCAGCACAATTCCCATGCCCACTTACATTACATCCCAGCCTTCTGCGAAATTCGAACCACCCAGGACATGTTTCCCAACCATAAATAAACCACCCTCACAATACAATAACTGCCAAAATTTTCACATCCTTCACTTATATCTGTCTGTATTTCGAGAGTCCACTTCATACCACAAATTCAGGGAACCGAGATGGATCGTTGGCCCCAAAAAAACAGTCCCGGTACTGATACCTCTACATGACATGACGCATGGGAGGTATTACAGTGATGCAAGGTTGCTCCTGAGAACAAAAGATCAAAGAACTGCAACCTTTTTTTTTTTTTTTTTTTTTTTTTTTTTTTTTTTTTTTTTTTTTTTTTTTTGGTAAGAATAGTGTATTTCCGTGGACTGAGGTATAGATTCATCATCTCTTTACTGCCCGCTTTATTTGATCCTGCTGCTCTCTCAAAGGAACGTTAGTAAATACTGCTTCTAGCACCTCATGATTCATCTCTGTTCGGAAAGTTATGTCTCCGCGTTGCTGTCGTTATCGTAATGGCTTCACTTACTTGTATGGTTGAAGGATGTCAGTTGACTTGGAGGAAGTGCGTACGTATGTGCTTCAGACATCTTAGGAGCTTTCTGGGTAACGAGAGGTAAGCAAATTACCATACCTAACCAATATGTTGGTCACATAGAGATGGAAGAGAAGCGTATCTGGTTGGTATTACTCAGAGCCCACGGCATGGGTGAATGGAAGGACTGGATCTTGTAATCAACCCAACATTGTCAAATCAGATTGACCTTAAACGACGTTCTTCACAAAAACGAGTCTCGATATGAACATGTGAATCCAAAAATTGCTTGCTTGCTACATCATCAAACTTTCTCCCCTCAACTATACTACATAACCATCCTTAAAAACACCTAAGAATGAGTAGGCATAGCCACATCCGCCTTCTGCCCAATCGCATCCGTCGCGCTCCACATGGCCGTCACCGTCTTCAACTGCGTATAAAAATTCACTCCCGGCTTGCCGTAAAACGTGCTTGCACCACCACCAGCAATACTCTTCTTGTTACCCGTGAAGCTAAACATGGGAAGGGGGACAGGAATCGGCACGTTAATGCCCACCTGGCCCGCCTCTATTCTTCTCCGGAAAGTCTCAGCGGTGGGACCAGACCTGGTGAAAATGGCGACGCCGTTGCCGTACTCGTTGCTGTTGATAAGCTCGATCGCCTCGTCGAGGGTGTCCACGTTCAAGCAGACGAGTACCGGACCAAAGATTTCTTCCTTGTAGCAGCGCATGGAGGGGGTGACGTTGGAGATGATGGTGGGTGCTATCCAGTTGCCGTTGGGATACTTGGACGGCTTGAAACCGCGGCCGTCGAGCAAAATGGTGGCGCCTTCTTGCTCTGCTGATGCAATAAGGGACTCGATGCGTTCCTTGCTTTGCGGGCTAATAACGGGACCCAAATCGGCGCCTTCTTCGAACCCGCCGTTTACGTTCAGCGCTTTGGCGCGCTCGGCGAGTTCGGGGAGCCACTCCTTTGTTTCGCCCACCATTACCAGGGTAGAAAGCGCCATGCATCGCTGGCCGGCAGCGCCAAAGGCGGCGCCGACGACGGCGTTCAGGAACTGGTTCTTGTTGCAATCCGGCAGGACGGCGGCGTGGTTCTTGGCGCCCAGGTTCGCCTGGACGCGCTTCCCGTTCGCTGAGCCGCGCGAGAAGATGTACTCGCCTGCTTTGTTACCGCCTACAAAGGAGATAGCCTTGATGCGCGGCTCGTCGAGGATGAAGTTGACGGTGCGGTGCGCGCCGTGGATGATGTTGACGACGCCCTCGGGGAAGCCAGCCTTCTGGACGAGCTCGGCCAAGATCATGGCTGCTCCCGGGTCGCGCTCGGAGGGCTTGAGGATCAGCGTGTTACCGGTGACGGTGGCGATGGGGATGCACCAGAGGGGGATCATGGCGGGGAAGTTGAAGGGGCAGATGGCGGCTACCACACCCAAGGGTTCGCGGTAGGTGCGTGTTTCCATGTCCTTGGCGACCTCTAAAAGTTCGCCCTTGAGAAGCTCGGGGGCGCCGCAGGCGGCTTCGGCTACTTGCAAACCGCGGAGGACGTCGCCCTTGGCGTCGGCAAAGGTCTTGCCTTGCTCGAGGGTGATGCTGGCTGCCAAACGGTCCCAGTTCTCGCGGATGAGGGCGACGAACTTGAACATGATGGCTTGGCGAGCGAGCACGGAGGTGTTGCGCCAGGACTCGAACGCCTTGGCGGCCGAGTCGACGGCGGCCGTGAGCTCCTCATCGGTGTTTTGGGGCACGCGGGTGACGAGGTTGTTGGTGGCCGGGTCGTGGAGGTCGATGTACTGAGTGGTTGACGAAGCAACGAACTTGTTGTCGATAAACCAAGGAGTATCTTTCACGTCGGCGATCTTGTCGTGGGTGGTGGGATAGCTGGTCGCGGTGCTCTCGAGGGCGGCCGCACGAAGGTGGTTGGCCGTGGCGTGTATCCTTCGTGCTGCGGTGGCGGAAGTGCCAGTCTTGACGGGGGACGACATCTTGGAGGCGGAGAGTAGGAGTGGTGATACCCTGCGTGAACTGGTGGAGGCGAGACGACGACCAGCGGCAGAGACAGACGACGCTGAGAGAAGACCTCGGGAAGTGAGGCGCTGCATGTTGAGAGGAAGTCTCCTGGACAGCAGGAAGAAGAGGTTCAAGGGAGGAAAAAGAAGTGAAGAAGGAAATGCAACCACGGCACTCCGGCAGTCTCTTTTCGATGCCGTAGACTGTTGTTGTTGGTGTTGGTATTACCTTGACCTAATTCCTATTACCCGTGGTCTCTGCTGACTGGTTGGAATCAAGATCAACGACGACAGGTCCGACCTAGCAAAGCAAAGAGATAGGAAGTCTCCGTGTGTCCAGTCTCGCCTTCCCCTCCCCCCTGGACTGGGCCATGATGCCCTTTTATCAAGACCACGGACCGATACCGCTTTCCTCATTCCAGAAAGCCAACCGTTGGCCCGAGGCGAATTCTGGTCTCCGGCTTTGACCACCAAGCTTGATCTCGGTTTATCGTCGTCCACTTCCCATGTCGCTCTGTTACGTACTCGGGGGTTGTAGGGCGCCTTGGCATTGCTCAACCCCCTCTGTAAAAGAGGGGGTGGAAATAATCTGGGACAGTAAAATAATCTGGGACAAGCTCAAATTTGGTGGTGACCGGAATGCATCAACCTAGGCCACTACCCAGCATTTTTCTAAAAATCTAAAAAAATTCCGGAAAGGAATTCTGAATATTAAGCACTAATTGGTAGAGTTTTAAGAATTTTCTTCAAAAACTGGTCGACCAAAAGCTCTTCAATCTCTCATATCTCACCAAACGCTGCATTTTTATAATGCGCAACACAAACCACGATTTGCTTGGCAAAAAGTATTGCATTTCAATTATCTCAACAACCCTTAGGGCAAAATGAATAAAATTTTGAAGAATGCTTTTTGGAGTAGCTCTCTACCTTCCGGAATTTTCTGAGATTTTTAGAAAAATGCTGGGTGGTGGCCTGGGTTGATGCATTCCGGTCACCACCAAATTTGAGCTTGTCCCAGATTATTTTACTGTCCTAGATTATTTCCACCCCCTCTTTTACCGAAAGAGGGGGATGAACAATGGCCACGCCGCCCTCCATCCCCCGAGTACAAGCCAGGGACAATGATACAAACTGCCACTGTCGTCCTAGCTCCGTCTACTCGTGCGGGGGAAGAAGTGCGGAGAGGTGGAGATGCCGTGGCCTTTCTTTATAAGCCGCCGCCTGCCGACCAACCAATCATGACTCTTTGAGTCCTCCCTGTCCCTGGCGAAGGCGATCATTCAGAGTGTCTTCATGTGCGGATGGACACCCCTCACCAGGCACACAGGCACATCCCAGCCAAACTCAGCCTGGTGGAAAGGATATTGACACCCGGAAGTCAGATCAAAGCTCCGAGCTACCTACGGTATCACGGTATCACGGAGCTCACCGTCACTATCTTCCAAGATAACGCCATCACACCTGATACTCCACAATGCTTAACTGATTCAGATAGTGCAAATGGATCTCTTGATAAGCAGCTATTGTAAGCCTCAGAATGATAGAAATACTACATGTGTTTTGCGCCCCCCGTGAGAAAAAACTGAACCCAAACCACATTGATGAAAAGAAGAACCTTTTTGACCAAACAACTATCCCCAGGCCCGGTATCGCTTCAGAACTTAATGAGAAAAAAGATGAATTTCATGTTCACGTCAAAACACCCAACTAGACTAGGTGGTATTCCTGTAGTTCCCTTCCTCTTCTTCCTCTTCTCCACTCAAACCATCTCAGACTCCTTTTATTACCCGTTTTAATAGATAGTCTCTCCCACATCCAACTACAACTCCCCTCAACTCCACATTCATTTAAGACTGGCTGCGGGTGTTGCGCTTGGTAGCCTGGTTGGCCTTCTCGGCACCAGTGGCAACAGCCTCGGCAGCCTTGTCCTTGACGTCCTTGGCCTTCTCCTTGACATCCTTAGCAGCCTTCTTGACAGCAGGAGGAGCAGCGGGAGCGGCACCACCAGAGACGATAGAAGCGAGGATGGCAATGAAGGTAACGAGGAGGGCGGCAGCGCCACCGGCAACCTCAGGAACGAACTTGATAGCCTCAACGGGATCCTTCTTGGCAATGGTCACAAAGAGGTCAACCTTCTCCTTGATGTAGGTGACGGGGTCCTCGGTGAACTTGAGATCGGTGGGGGAAGCGGGCTTGTTGTTCTCCTCAACCTTGGGCTTCTCGGCCTCCTCGAGCTTCTCCTCGACGGGGTGCTTCTTGAAGAAGGTCTCGTCAGCGAGAGCCTTGGCGTCCTCAACGGAGTGACCAATGTAGATGTTGTCAAAGAGAATGTTGTTCTGCATGGTCCAGATCTCGAAACCGATAGCGCCCATGGGCTCAAAGTTGGCAGGGGTCTTGTCCTCAAAGTAGTCGGGGTTGGGGATCTTGCGAGGAGCCCAGGGTCCCTTGTACGCGGGGTTCTCAATCATGGGAGCGTTCCAGATGCCCTTGTAGTCGGGGTTCTTCTTCATGGGCTTAGTCCAGGGGCCGCAACCAGAAACCTCGAAGCACTTGGGGTTGGGAATGGTGGGGGCGATCCAGTCACCGTCCTCCTCGTCATCCCAGTCCTCGGGCTTCTGGGCCTCGGGGTCGGGAATGGTTTGGGGCTCATCAACAAGCCAGTCCTCGGGCTGGGTAGCCTCCTCGTCGACAATCTCGTAGGGCGCATCCTCATCCCAGTCATCGGGCTTCTTGGCATCGGGATCGGGGATAAGGGCCTGGTCAACCCAGTCCTCGGGCTTGGAGTCGGTGGGGTCATCAATCTCCTTCTCGGGGTTGACCGAGGGAACGAAATCCTCGAGGAGGCTGCCCTCCTTGACGGTCTCGCCATCCTGCTGGATGAGGAAGGTGTTGTTGGGATGGACGATGAGCGTGTAGAGCTCGGTGGTCTTGACGATCTTGGCCTGCGGGGGACCGCTGAGATGCTTCTCCTCATACTCGCCGGTCTTGGGGTTCTTGTGGTTGAAGATAAAGTGCACCTTGTTGGTGTGGCCGCACTTGTCGGGACCGAACATGATGACGTAGGGGGTGGTGTTGGAGAACTCGTCCTGGTGGAGGGCCTTGTTCTCACGGAGGAGCTTCAGGTAAGCGCCACCGCACTCGAGGCCGTCTGGAAACTGTTAGCGATTGTTTGATGTGTTGCGGGTGCAGTATGACCTACTCTGAAGCTTGACCTCATACTGGACAACGAGGTCCTTGCCCTTGGGATCGATCTTCTTGGGGAACTTGGCCGAGATGGCGTGGTGAGCGGCCGCGTTCTTGACAACGAGACCCTTGTCGCCCTCCATGCCCTTGTAGACGACGGGCTCCTCGACGGACCACTCGCCGACATAAGCCCACTCCTCCTCGGTATCGGGGCCGGTCTCCTTCTTGGCGTGCGAGGGCTTCCAGCGCGAGTCCCAGTCATCGGTGAACTGCTCGAGGAAGGGGGCCTTGAGCTTGGTGGGCTGTACAGATGCATTAGTTAGCTTCTTGTGAGTGGCGGATGGATTGCATTGACGGCTGATAGGTACTTACAGTGAAGGTAGGGATCTCGACGGGAGAGACCGAGGTGGCGGCCTCGGGGACGGTGCTGGAGCTCTCGTCCTTGAGCACCTTTTGGGCGTCGTCGGCGCTGACGGTTCCGGCGAGGAAGGCCGCGCTGGCGGCAGCAGCAGCTACGTTGAACCTCATGATGACTGAATTCGCAGTCGCGTATGTGTGGTAGAGGTAGAGGTGTGGTTGTTGTTGCTTGGGGTGGTTGAAAGGAAGAAAGACGTCGAAAGCTAGTCGAGGTCGAGTTCGAGATAAATAGTAGACAAGAAGACGAGAACCTTGTTGGACAATGGATTATTCACTCCCACGGCACAAGGAAGAAAGGAAAGAGGAAGAAAAAACCAAGGTTGCGATGCCAGGTGGTGCAGTGAATTAAAAGTTTCGGCAATGGTTCTACCTTCCACTTCACTGTTCGCAAGTGACAACGTGTCTTTAATGGGCCGCCCTGTCCCGCGCTGAGACGTGAGATGGCAGGAGCTGCTAGGGGAGCTTTGGCGCGGTACCTCGTAGCGGGCGGGAGCTGCGGAGACCAGCATGATTGCGGGGGCAGGTTTGGGGCACAGGCCTCTGAAAGTCTAACAAACTGGCCTCTCAGCGTCGTCTCAGAGTCCAGTCGGCCGGGACTTGTGGAAATGCTTGGAAACTTCGATGGACGGGATTGGATAAAAGACAGGGGTCTGTTATATGATTGGACAAGATGGAGCTACCCGTGGGTGTGAGTTGCCAAAGCGTAAAAAACTACACCCACTCTCCCGTAGAGAGTGGGGAAAAAAAATCCCGGACAGCGGGAAATTATTGGACAGTCTTAGCGCTATTTACCCGTGAAATCGGCCATTTCTATCGAATTACTATAGTAAATCCGACTTCTAAATTCGTAAAAATTAAAATATTTATATTAAATCTTTATAATAAATTAACTATAAACTACTCGATTACGTTATAAAAAGCTCTCTAATACCCTCTCTATTTATTAAGGGTATTAGTACGAATATTAATATTAATATAAATAGGGGGGTTATACTTCTAAAGAGGGTACTCCCCCTCCCTCCTCCTCCTCCTCCTCCTCCTCCTCTAGTAATTTCATAATTTTAAACTTCTAATTATTAATTAACCGGTTAATTCTAATATACGTAAATACCCTTATTATTGGCATTAAATTATTACTACGTACTAACATTAATAAAAATTTAACGGTTAATATTACTAATATTATATTAATAGATTTTTGAAGTTTAGGGAAGGCGGGGAGCTCTTATTTATCTTCTTCCCCATTATTATCGTCTTCCTAATCGTCGTTATCTTCATTATTAAAATAATTTAACGGAGTAGGGTTATTAATTCTTATAAATCTTATACTATTATTAAAGAGAAGTAGGCTTTCATCGATAAAAGATATATTTCGAAGAACCCTCTTTATAAATTTTAGTATTTATATAATTAGTCTATTAATAAAGAAAGTAAGTTTATACTTACCATCGTTAATTTAGAGCGGATAAATAGGGTCGAAAAGGATAAAATTAGCGGCTTTATTAATAATAATAAGAAATTCCTTAAAGGTTTTTATACGAAAGCGCCCGTTAACGCCAATTACCTTATTAATTGGAAAGCGCTTTTATTTATCCTATTCCTCCTTTAATTTCTTCTTTTTATTTTTAATAATAGCGTAAATAGCCTTTAATTCCTTTTCGCGTAGTGCGTTAATTTCTTTTTACTCCTTAATTTCTTATATATATTATATACGCTCGATTATAATACTAATTATAATATCCCTATTTAGTTTTACGAAACGGCGGCGTATTTTTTCGTATTAAAGGCTTCGAGACGTTTTTTCTTATCAATAGTAAATTCCTCCAAATAGCCGTAAATAAGTAACCCCTTATTAATAGTAACTTCTATATATTTAAATACCCTCTTTATTAAAGAGCTTTAAAGTTCGACTATAGATTCGAAGCGGGAAAGGCCTTATTTTACTACTATTTAGTAATCTTAATTAAATTATATCTCAAAGTAAGTAACGGTAGCGGTCTTAGATGCTTTCGCTTTTAAAGATTCGAATATTCGAATTAAATTCGATAGGAATAAATTAATCTTTTTAAAATTAACTACGACATTTATCCTTTTAAAACCTTAATCCTATATATCCTATTTATAAATATTATTAATTAATATATAGGGACCGGGTAATATATAGGAAATTTACTTATAACCCCAACGTATAATCTTCCTTTAATATTAATAATTTACTTCTTCGAATATAGTTTTTTAATTTGCATTAGTAAACTACCTTTAGTAATTAGAAAATTCTAATATCTATAGGCTATAGAAAGTAGGATATATACGGCGGTAAAAAGACTAAAATAATATCGAATTATAAATAATATTTATATAAATTAAAGTTATAATAATTAAAGAAGGAATCGAAGGTAAATATTCGATATATTTTCTCTTTTAGTCTTATATTAATTTATAACGTATATTCGATACTTTCTAAATAATTATAAATATTAAATTTAATATTATACTTATATTTATTGTAATTAAATTATTTTAAAAAGTCGACCTCGCGGCTCTTTACTATTACGTAATATTTAAAGGAGTATTTATTAAAATAACGGATTTAATTTATTATAATTATAATATTATTGAACGTAGTATTTAATTAGGTAAAATAAGCGTCGCCGTCGAAATTGTTATTAATTATTTCGAATATTAATTACTATTTAAAAATCGCGAATATAAGTAAAAAATCCTCTATTATATTACTATTACCGATAAATATAATAGATTCCCTATTAATTAAATTAAATACTTTTAATTATAATTTATATAATTAATTACTTACTTACAATTTCGAAGGTAAGGGATTAGCGGTTTATACATTTCTTCTTCTCCTTCTTTATTATTAAAACTTTTAAATTATCCGCTAATATAACTATATAATAATTAACTTTATTAATATTTTAATAATTAGAAGTAGAAATCCGATAATTAATAATAACCTTTTCGTTCTTTTCGAAAAAATTAATTACCGCTTCGATTTTGTAAGGGTATCGCTAGGAAGGCCTAGGGGGACCCGTACAACCAAGGCACAGTAGCCTAAAACGACGGATAAGATAGCGGATAAAATAAGGATAGTAAGACATAATATAGAGGAAAGGATCTCGGAGCCCGGGCGCCGACCGTTCCGGACCTATAAGGAAGCGTACAAATATAAAAGAGGATAATTCTTAACTAAAGACTTATATCTAGCTAAATTAAAATCTTTCTCCCGGAATAAACTTACCTTATACGATTTATTCTTACCCTCTCGTATTTATAATTTTATAATTTTTTAGCCTTTATAATTCTATTAACGAAGGCTATAAATATAATTAATAAACGTAAAGAAAATTCGCGCGGAAAAAACGCTACTAACTCTCGTTATAAAAATAATGTAAGCCCGATATAAAAAACGTATAATTACTTATATATTACTAATAATATAATTAAAAATCCCGTTAATAAAAGGGTTATTGATAAATATAGAGAAAACGATCGCGAAGCGGCGTTTTACGAATTTGAGAATAATACCGCCCTAGAAGATTTTGGCGATAAATATAATAATATTAGCGATAATAAACTATAATTTAAATTTATATTATACGAAAAAGCCGAAGGCGGTTTTAAGTAAAAAATTTAAATATAGTTTAAAGAGCGGTATTTAATAAAGAATTTATATACTTTTAATCGTTACCGCTCTAAGAGCCCTTATTAATAAAGGGAATATTATATTAATAAAGCGGAATAATAATTATAAACGGAATTTCGTTAGGGTAGGAGCCTTTTAAAATCTAATTAGTATAATTATTCCCTATCCGTACGTAGCCGTTTATTAAACGAATATTTTTAATTTTGTTTTTATTTTTACTTTTATTCCCGTTTTTAATTTCGTACCCGTTCCCGCTCCTGGACCTATTCCCACTCTTTATTTACCTAATCCGATTAATTTAATTATTTTAGTAGCCTTTTTTCTACGTAGGAGCGTTATAGGTAGTGAACGTTTTATGAATATAAGTGCGTAAAACGGCGTAAACGTTAAGGATTTATAAAAATAATGTTATAATTCCTATAAATATTATTATAATTTATATAGAAAATTGTAGGTTAAGGAACTAAAGAATTTTATTTACGTCCTTTTACGTATAATATTCGTAAATTAATAACGAATAATATAAGTATTAAAATCGAAAATTAGATCGACGGTATTAAAAACGGTAATTAAATTTGTAAGAATGTTAATACTTATTAATTTATTTAATAAGCCCTTTTTAAGGCTAACGATTTTATAATTATTTTATAATATATATATTCCGTTATTTTTTTTAATAATAAAGGTTAAAAGTAATCCGCAATATAGGAAGAATTTTTAGGGTTTATTTATAAAGAATATATTACCCCCGAAGTTTACGAATTCGATATTAGAGAATAATTATTTTTTATACATTAAAACGATAATAAGGATTTATAGAAATTATAGGACCGATATTAATATAATTACTAATAATTTAGTAAAAACGTTATTATAAATAAGTAATTAATATATAATTTTTTCTTTTAATTAAAGAAGGACGTATATAATTATCTCTATACGTATTAAATCCTTATTAATAATCCGGTAGAAATTATTTCGAAAGTAATAAATTAATAGACCGAATTTAGAGATAAAAAGTAAACCCCAAAGGATAAAATAAATAAAAGTCGTTATAACGAACGGTTTTCGCGCTATAAAAGGTCTTCGAATAATGAACGTTCTAATTATAATAGGGATTATAATCGAAATTATAATTAAAATTATAATTAGGATTATAATTCTAGAGGGTATAAAAGCCGTAAGAAAAACCGATCCTTTAATAAATAGAATAAAAGTAATAACGAATTTAGTTTAAATTATTATAATTGTAGAGATAAAGGATATTACGTTCGTAATTATATAAAATATAAAAAGATAAATAATTAAGACCGGTTGAAAAAGAAGGTTACTATTTAAGGCGTAATTACTAAATAAAATATTAAATATAGTAACGATAAAGAAGATAATTATATTTCAGATACTGAAAAATTAGTAAAAAGTTAAGCTTTATAGAAGAGTTATTATTTAATAGGGTTAATAGTTTTAAGACGGTTAGAAGAAACGGGCTAAGTAAGATTTTTATAATATTAATTACGTTAAGGGGTCGTCGATTGGAAGAATATATAGATTTAAATTTAGGAATAAAGGTTAATACTATATATAAGAATTTCGTAAAGAAGTATAAATTAAAGAAAGTAGAAATTAATATTCTATTTATTTTAATAAGTGCGAATAGTAGAGAAATACGTTACTATAGAGCGTACGAATTAATATTTATTTTAAAAGATTGAAGGGGTTAAGAAAGAGAATTTATTTAATTATTCTACGCAATTTAAAGAAATAATCGAATACCGCTATTATTATTATTTATACCGGGTATAGGTTTTAAAAGTATTATTATATATATTAATAAAAACGAATTTGAATTTAAAAGGGTACCTTTTATTAATATTATAATTTTCGTACGTAAAGTAATATATAGTAACCGAATTTATATTATTAACCTAATTTTAATATATAATTTATTAAAATTAGATTTTAAAAATGTAAATGAAAATAAAAAGCCGTTTAAAAGTATAGTAAATAATATTCCCTTAACGTTAGAAGGGTTTAAGGATATATTTTTTAAAAAAAAAGTTAAAACGTTATTATAATTATTAAACGTTAAATACGAAATTATTTTTAAGGAAGGGGAGGAAATATTTAATATCCTTATTTACCCTTTATTTATTATATAATTAAAAACGTTATATAAATATTTAGAGGAAAATTTACGGATTAATTGTATCCGTTATTTTTAAAATTCTATTAGGGTACCGATTTTATTTATATTTAAAAAAGATAGTACGCTACGATTATATATTAATTACTAAGGATTAAATAAAATTATTATTAAAAATTAATATTTATTATTATTAATTAGTAAATTAATAAATTAAATAATCGGCGCTAAAGTATTTTTTAAAGTTAATTTGCGCGAAGCGTATTATTAGATCCGAATTAAAGAAGGGGATTAGTAAAAAACCGTTTTTAAAACGTAATACGGTTATTTCGAATATATAATAATATTATTCGGGTTTATAAACGTATTTATTATATTCTAAATATATATATATAAAGTACTTATAAGATTTATCGACCGTATTTACGTAATATATTTTAATAATATTTTAATTTATTTGAATTTTAAAGAAGAGTATAATGAATATTTCCGTTTAATTTTCGAATATTTATATATTGCCTAATTTTTTATAAAAACGTTTAAATACGAATTTTATAAAAATTATATCGATTTCTTCGATTATCGGATTATTATAGAAAGGGTAATAATAAATCCCGAACGGGTAAAAGCGGTCTAAGAGTAATTAACGCCTAAATCCTTCTATAATATTTAAATATTCTTAGGATTTACTAATTTTTATTAACGGTTCGTATACTAATATTTTTATATAATAAGGCTTATTACTGATTTATTAAAGGGGAGTAAGAATAGGCGGAAATTAAGCGTATTCTATTAAATTAAAGAGGCCGATAAAGTATTCTAGGCTTTAAAGGAAGCGTTTATAACGATACCGATTTTTCGTTATTAAGACCCAATTAAAAAGATTAAAATTAAAATAAACGTTTCGTAAAGGGCTATTTCGGGAATTTTATCCCAATTTATAAGAAATATTTAATACCCTATAGTATTCTTTTTTAAAAAATTAATAAACGTAGAATAATAATAATATATGGGTTAATAGGAGTTATTTACTATTGTAATTAATTTAAATTATTAAGTATATTATTTAAAAGGATTTTTGAAGCTATTTATAATATTTATAAATTATAAAGCGTTGGAAAATATTACGGAATCGCCGGCGAATGATTTATATAGAAAGTTAATTCGCTAGGTCTACTGGTTATTTTAATTCGATTTCGAAATAAAATACCGATTAAGGAAAACGAATTTAATAGATAATTTATTTAAAAGGCTAAATTATATAAAAGGGGATATAATTTATAGCGATATTTTATTAACCTTCTAAAAGAAATTAGGCTTTATTTTGGAATTATTAAATATAATTAAAGAGTAATTAAATTCTAAAATTCCGTATTGGTATAAAAAAAAATTTATAATTTATATTTTTATTAAATAAATTTAACGAATAATACGGTTTATTATTATTATAAAAAATACTTTATTAATATAGCCGATAAAAAGAGCGTTCCTTTAAATTTTATTATATAAAATCGCGAAGAAGATAATATACCGAAAAATCCTTTAAGTACCTTTAACGAATTGGGAATTTTATATTATTATAAAGGGATTTTAATTTAAGAATTTAGATTTAATCGAATAGGTAGCGATTATTTAATTTAAAGGGACTATAATCGGGGGATATAAATTAAATAATTAAGGGGTTTTTTATTTTAAAGGACGGTTAGTAATCTTTAAAGAAAAATTATTCCGTAAAGAGATTTTATACTCTTATTATAATAATTTAAAGGCCGATTATATAAATATATTTAAGACCTTAAAATTTATTAAAAGGAAGTTCTATTAAGAAAGTTTTATATAAAACGTTTAGGAATATATTACGAAGTATGAATTATATTAAAGGATTTAAAAACCCCGATATTAATTCTACGGAGATTTCTAATTTTTATTAATACCCGAATAACTTTTTTAAGAAATTAATATCGATTTTATTACCGGCTTTCCGCCGAATTAAAGGGCCGATGGGAAGATATATAATATTATTTTAATAATTATAAACCGATTTACTAAAATAATTTTATTTATACTTATTATTAAAACGTTTAATATAATTTTTATAGCGTCCTTATTATATAAATACGTAGAGTACTAATTCGGTTTATTATTGGGAATTATAAGTAATAAGGATAAATTATTTATTAATGAATTTTAGAAAGAATTTACTAAAATACGTAGAATTTTACGAAGATTATTTATTGTATTTTACTTATAAATAAATAAGTAAACGGAACGTTTATATTAAATTATTAAGAAAATTTTATATATCCGAACTTTAGAAAGCGATTTTATACTTTAGAATAAGGAATTCCTAAAAATAGAATTCGCGTATAATAATTTTACGTACGTAATTATAAGGGTTTCGCTATTTAAAATTTTATACGGTTATTACCTACGTATAGTTAAATATATTAAGGGGCGGAATTTTATTAAAATTTAAAATATAAAGGAGCGATTACGGAAATTAAAAGAAGTTTGTAAAATAATATAATATTATTAAAATTAAACGATAAAAATATAGAAGAAGGGGTATAATAAAAAATATACGCTAATTGAATTTTAATTAGGTAACGTTATAGGCCTATTAATTAAGAATTTCCGGTTTAAAAATAAGAAGTTAATATTTATGTATATTAAAATTAAAATATTAAAGAAAATTAACTCCTAAGCGTATTAAATAATTTTATTAATATAATATAGCCGAATATATAACGTTTTTTTAATTAGCCTATTAGAATTTTAAAAGAGTAAAAAAGATGGAAACTACGAAATATTATTACTAGAATTATATAATAAATAAGAAGAGTAAGAAATTAAAAAAATTGTAAATTATTAAAAAATAGGTATAAATTAAAGGTTTTTAATTAAATAAGTAAAGTAACTTGTAGAATATAATATTTAGGAACTTAAAGAGTATTTCGAAAATACGTAAAAAGCGCTTTCTAAATATTAGAAAGTTAGGTAGAAGTATTATAAGAAATAGGATAATTAATATAAATAATATAATAAAAATCTATTATTCTATAATTATAAAGAATAATAAGCGCCGAATATAATGCGAAATATTATATATAAAATTTAATAGGCGAATAATTATTATATACCCCGACGGGGACGGGAATTAAGAATTTATTTATTAATAAGAAAAAAAATATTATTATTGGCGAAAAATTTATATAGTAGAATAAATTAAAGGTAGTTTATATTAGAAATAAAATATTTAGGGACCGGTAATTTAGTTTTAAATATTTTAATATAATATTAATTAGGAAGTGGCCGCGCCGAACCGCGAATTAAAATTATAAAGAATTTAAAGAATCCGAATATTAAAACCGGAAGAAGAGCCTCTTTAATATTTCTATTAAACCGGGAATTCTCCGTCCGATAAAGATAAATAATTAAATTAAAAGGATTTAGAACGGCTAGTAAATTTTTTATTAGGATTATAAAAAATCTAATATATTAAGGGGAAAACCGCTTTAATACTTCTTATTAAATTAAAGATTCTCCGTTTAATAAGGATAAAATAATTAAATTAAGAGAATTTAAATTAATTAATAAATTCCTTATTAGGATTATAAAGAATTTAATATATTAAGAGGAAAATTATTCTAATATTTCCTATTAAATTAAGGATTTTCCGTTCGATAAGGATAAAATAATTAAATTAGGAAAATTTAAAACCAATCGGTAAATTCCTCTTTAATATTTATTTGTAAGTGGCGTTAAGGGTTATTAGCTTTAAGGTAATTATAATAGCTTAAGCCGTAGAAAGGTTTATAGTTAATTAATAAGTATAAATATTAATAAAATTCTTTAAATTAGGGAAATATAGTAAATTATTAACTATATAGAATAAATAATCGTTAATCGACGATATAGTTTAGAATATTTCCGGCTTTTAAAAATAATTAATATATATTAAAATTTTATTAACCTAATTAATTAATTAAAATTAATAAGTTTTTCCTTATATTTTAGGGATTATAAAGGTTTAATTCTAAGAAGAAGAAAAGTAATTTAAATTAAATTTTAAAACCAATTTTAAATAAAGCTTCAATTTTAATTCGGGATAGAATTTCTATTCTATTTCGGAATTCCTTCGAAATCTTTAATTATTTAAAGTAAAACGCTTCCTATTTAGGGAAAGGATATAAAGGAAAAAAAATATTAAAATAGTAAATAAGGCGTATAATGCGCGGAAATTGAACCGTTTTAGAATTAACTTCCGGAAACCCGGTAATAGCCTTAGAGGGCGAATATTAGCCGCGGAGCCGATTAATTACCGTAATACTACGGCTAATAAGTATAGAAATATTAATATAATATAAATAGCCGGGATAAGCGGAGATTATACTTCGTTTAATACGTCGATATAAATATTATTAATTAATTTTTAAATCTTTTAATAAGACCGTTTAGCGTAGAAACGTTACTTTTATAAATACTATAGTAATTATTATATAATAATATAATTTAGGGATTAAATTAGCCGGGGGGGGGAGTAATGTTAACGTATAAAATAAGAATAAATAATTAAACGGTATAATAAAACCGAAGCGTAATATAATATACGAGCGGAAAATAGAATTTTTTAAAATAGGAAATAAAATTTTCTACGGATTATAATAATTAATATTAAAATTATAAAGGATTGTAGTTTTTAGGGGGGGGATAATTGTAAGGGTATTATTAAGAAGGCTTAGGAGGACCCGTATAATTAGGGTATAGTGGTCTAGGACGACGGATAAAATAGCGGATAAAATAAGGATAGTAGGATATAATATAGAAGAAAGGATTTCGGAGCCCGGGCGCCGACCGTTCCGGACCTATAGGGAAGCGTATAAGTATAAAAGAGGATAGCTCCTAGCCAGAAATTTATATCTAATTAGGCTAAAGTCTTTCTCCCGGAATAGACTTACCTTGTACGACCTGCTCTCACCCTCTCGTACCTATGACTTTACAGATTTATTATTCCGTAGAAAATCGCTATACCTTTATTAATTTAACTTTAATTAATTCAAATTATAAATAATCGCGCTTCTATTATACAAACTATATATTATTAATATTATTTAAAAGAGGTATACAACAAACCTATAATTTATTCGCGGTATTAATTAATAGATTTTTATTAATAAAAGACTTAAATTCGATTAATTAATACGTATATACTTCGATAATATTATCTTCCACGGCGGTAAAACTTATTAATCGATTACAATTCCGCGCGCTTATAACTAGTACGCTACGTTCCTCCAATAATATATAATATTTCTAAATTTAACTCTTACTATATTTGAACCGTTCAATAATATTACGGAAATTCGGTTCTTTAGTATTAAACGACGTTCGTAAAAATTACTAATTACAGTATCGCATTCTTACCTCGAAGAGCTAGCGGACGGCGCGTACGGAGACGGGTTCTTTAAAAGGCGCTATATCGACCAAAATAATAAAAATAATAGATATATAATATTTAAAATAATTAAAATCGAAAATAATATAGAAAAATTAATTACGAAACGTTAATAGTATACTCCGTTACGGAATGAATTCGAAAATTGTTTGGAAGTTTGTATTTTAGTACGGTTCGCTAACAAAATGAAATTCAAATATATGCCAAGACTATCCGGTAATTTCCCGCTATCCGGGATTTTTTTTCCCTACTCTCTGCGGGAGAGTAGGTGTAGTTTTTTACGCCTTGGCAACTCACACCCACGGGTAACAATTGTTCTACCTTTTACAACATCGAGGCCACTATTATCCCTTTTTGCAACAAAGGAGCCAACGTGCATGTAGCACAAACGGTGGGTTTTCATCTCAGCTCCCTTGGTTGTTGGTGATGCTGGTCTCAAAGGTATCCTTCTCGAGGTTTGTCTTCGGAATGTCTTCACCGGCACCGAACATGCGGCGGCAAAGGACATGCTTCCATGGTGAGTTCTGAGTGGTTCTTTTCCCCGTAGCGTCCTGTTGGTCAATTGCGCTGGAGCCATTCCTTTTAGCGCGTGTATATTAAGTGGGGCTTCTTTTCGATGAAGAACATGGCCATGTAGAGAGAACCTTCTTCGAGGGTCTTTTCTTGCCATTGAAGGGAATGTTTGTCTTTTTGAAGGACAATCATGGAGAACTCGGACGATCACGTTGGTGTTTGTGCGGTGAATACTATAATCAAAGGCTGGGCTGGTCTCTTGTCAATCACCACCGTGTCCTCGAGAATGTCAAGTGTTATTATTGTTCCGAGATCTCGATCTTCCGTCTGATGGATCCGGCTCAAATAACCATTCTAGCCACGGAGCTTTGCCGGCTTCCGAGTATGGAATAGCCATTCATAAGAACATCCGAGTCAATATCAATGGCCAGTTCCTTCATTGGCGATAACCTCAAAACAGACATGGTGGCTCTTGTTGACGGTGGCTCTGAATCGGGCAGGTCAACTCTTCAAGATCCACACATGTAAGCCTGCGGATAGTGCCTCGAACGCTCGAAGTGCTGCAGACTCAGAGCCGGTTGAACCACCCTCAGCGCCAGCTCTTCACTCTTCACCTAGAACTCCTCGCTGGTCAACCAAAACATCGAAACCGTGGCATTTCCTCTCTTCAACTATTTAGCCTCATCTCGTCTCCGATACTCAGAGCCTATATGTATGTTTATGATGGACCACCCGGTGATGTGAAGGTAGGATCCGCACGGCAGAGGCTCCCGACATGGCGCCATTCTTCCCGGATCCCGGTCACTGACAGGCCGTAACTGGGGCGGGACCACATTTTTTTCATGTCTTGGCATCAAATTACTCCGCGCACGTCAACGGCGCCGCGCCCGTTATCGAAATCGCGAATTCGACCCCTCCATCCATCTTCCGTGCCTGACTGACGCCCGTTCCTCCCATTGTCAGCGCCGACCGAAGTCCGTCCCGTCGTCGCAATCCGTCAAACTCCCCGGCCTCTCGACCGTCCGACCGCCGTCCCGATCCTGTAACTTTCCTTCCAAGCCGGACCCCGACCTCGACCCGACTTCGAGCCCGTCGCCGCCACGATGTGCCCTCCCCCCTCCACCACTGAGGTCACCACCTCTACCTCTCCCTCGACCGAGAACAACGACCACCTCGTCACCTCCTCCGACCCCAACCACCCCGCCAACCTAATCCCCTCCCTCTGCGCCAAATTCTGGCACCTGGGGTGGGTAACCGGCACCGGCGGCGGGTGCTCCATCCGCTCCGACGACCTTGTCTACCTCGCCCCCTCCGGCGTGCAAAAAGAGCTCATGAAGCCTTCCGACATTTACGTCCTCTCCCTCTCCTCCCAACCGACCGACCCGGAGGAGCGCAAGCAGCGCGTCTACCTCCGCTCCCCACCCCAATACAAACCATCCCAATGCACCCCCCTCTTCCTCGCCGCCTTCACCAAGCGCAACGCGGGTTGCTGCATCCACACGCACTCCCACTGGGCCGTTTTGGTTACGCTGATCCTCGAGTCCACTCCCAGCCTAAACTCCAAGCTGTTTGAGATTAACAACATTGAGCAGATTAAAGGGTTTGGGAAGGGACATGGGAAAGTGGGGAACTTGGGATATCATGACACGCTCAGGATTCCAGTAATCGAAAATACGGCGCATGAGGAGGATCTCACAGAGTTTCTGGAGGAGGCGATGGATCAGTACCCGGATACGTACGCGGTGCTGGTGAGGAGACATGGCGTTTATGTGTGGGGGGATAATGTGCATAAGGCGAAGACTATGTGTGAGAGGTATGTTACTTTCTTTTCTGCGGTCCGAGGGAGAGGAGAGGGCGGTTGTGGGGAGGGAGACGGGGACGGCAGCAGTGGTGAAAGTGGTGGTGACGGTGGTGACGGTGGTGACGATGGTGATGTTGAACGTGGAATGGCATCGTCAAAGCAAAAGCTAACCTTTCACTCTGCACAGCTTGGACTACCTCTTCCAACTCGCCGTCGAGATGAAGCAGCTCGGTCTGCCGTGGATTACCGATATCGAGCCTACGCTTCCTACGAGGAAGTAAGCGAGTCCAACGAGGAGGAAATAAGTCATTGGGAAGGAGCGGACCAACAAAATAGTGATACCACCAAAACAAAAACACTCGATCAAAATCATACCCGAGCCAAGTTTCAGTTTTCGTCAACTTCTCAAAGTGATCAAAAACCGCCGGTAAGTACTACCTGGAGAGGAAACCGCAGGCGAGCCCACTCGTCTGAGGAGGGAACAAGAAGAAAATATGATACCACAACATGACCAAAACACTCGAACAACTATACTCGTCAGGTCTACGAAATCGACCGTTCTGACTAGGAGGAACCACTCGTAGACCTGACGAGTGCTGAAGTTTGGCTCAGACGTGCTCAAGAGGTGATGCAAAAATCGGCTGGTCATTACAACAACTTCAGCCCAGAGTTCAAATGGGTTTGAAAGGTGATGTTCAAAAACCGCTGGTCATTACTACCATACGCCCCTACTACCACAACTTTTCAGTTATCCAAAAAGGTATCAAACAAACCCCGTCCAACCGCCTGAGAAGCATTAAGTCCATCAATCCAAAAGCCATGCAAAACCATTACCCATAACCATAACCCATCCGCTCATATCATGTCCGTAGCCATCAAATCATACATCCAAAGCCATCACTCATCCCAACCGCCCCTCCCATCCACCCTCCCATCATCACCCACACTCACTCAAAGCATAGCAGCCACCCCCAACAAAAACGCACCAAACCCTCCAACCATCTTACCCGCCGCGGCGCCCTCACTACTACTGCTCACAACCGTCGACGTAGAAGTAACCACGGAATCATCATCCCCATTGTCATCACCGCTCTCCGAGGGCTCGGCGCTAGGCGTGCTCGTGCTGGTAACAGTAGTCGTGAAGCTGCCGCTGGTAACGGTGCTGACGATAACGACGTTGGTGCGGGTAACCCCCGTTGTGGTGGTGGGGGCAGCACCAGTACCGCCGGTGTTGCCGTTGGTGGGAGCGGCAACGGCACCACCGGCACCCGTAGTGGCAGTGAAAAAGTGCTGGCCGATGCAGTCCTGGACGCAGTCGGAGTACTTGGCGTTGTCGGCTTCGGTGCCTTGGCCCTTGGGGCAGGCGGAGACGCATTCGTTTGTGTCGTTGGCCTGTTGCGTTGGGTGAATTGTTAGTATATGCCTGGCTGGATGGGAGACTGAAGAGCGGAAGTGTAGAGTGAAGAGAATGTGAAGACAAGGTGAGGAAAGTAGACAAGGAGAACATACATCATCCTCAGAAGGGTTAGGAACGGCAATGCACTTGCTCGTGCAAGAAACATCACCCTCGTCGCAAGCCTCGATGCACTTGACGATGGCGGCCTGCTCAGAGCTCAAAGGGGCCGAAGCAGAGCTGGTGGTGGACTGGGCGTTCGCGGCGAGGGCGAAGAGGCCGGTGAGGACGAGAGGCGTGAAGCGCATTTTCGTTGATGTTGTTGGTTGGTTGGTATTAGATATTAAGTGACGGTAATCCAATGTCTATATCGATGTATAGCGTGTATGCTGATCTCAACAAAGCGAGTGTGAGAGCGAGTGTCGTTGATATACGAAGATCCTGGACGAGACGAAAAGTTCTGAGGAAAGGAAGAGAGAGGTAAAAAAGAGAAGGAGAGGATGGTGGTATGTTAAATAGTCCTACACTAGTAGGAAGGGAAGGAAAGAGAGAGAGAGCTCATACGACATGGACGGACAACGAACAGACACATGCAAGCCACCACACTTTCCCTTTCTCCATCCTCCATGTTACCTTTTTTTCCTTTTCCTCTCCATCACGCCGTAGCAACCAGAACCTACCATTAACAGAAACCAAGTTAGACATCCCTGCTTGCGCTTCTCAAACCAAAGCACTCGATTCGGTTGTCTTCCGTAGCATCATCTCTCCATAATAACCCATAGCAAGCTGTGCTAGGGATATAACATGGGGGAAAGCAGGTCACGATGCCTGACTGCTTGCTGCTGTGGTCGTTGCAAAGTGTTTGGCTACTGCCGTGTGATTTCCACTGACTTCTCTCCCAAACCCGAGCCGGGGTCTTGGACCGGTCTTGGACATCGCGTATCTCCCCCACAAATATCCACAGACACGAAGGCAGGGGCAGGGGTACCTGGTCTGAGCGGCAGCAACCCTTTGAGTGGTGGAGATGGACAGAGGTCACCACCAGAAAATGATCCACGATGCAGCGCGATGCGCCTCGAGATGGATGGTCTGAAGACGTCTCGTAGATATTCTTGCCCGAGTGAACGAGTAATCGAGTGAGATGAGCTGCCGTGTTGCGTTGTTGGAGACGTCCTGCTGTGCTGGATACAACATCGTGTTGTGAGGTGTTGCTGACTGACTGACGGTCTTCGGGTTTCGAGTGCCGAACAACAAGTCTTGCCATTTGTGTTCAGCCCGGTCAAGCGTTTGTGTGACCCCGTGAATTGGAGACAAAACAGAGAGATTGTCTGATGTCTCTTTCCTGCCTGGAGCCAAGTCTCCCTTCCCACGAAGATCCCTTTGTTGTCCATCACGAGCACAGATGCTTTTTTTGACGCTTCCTATACCCATAACAATCCCCAGATATCGCAGGCCACAGGGATGATATCTTGGTCAGAAGTTTATGCAGACATCACTTACCCGTGGTTCCCCTGGCTTGGTGTTGTGAAAGTAAAATTACTTGCTGCCACCCACCATCATTCTAATTGTCCCAGATTGCAGGTGTGTCAGTGTGGTGGTGGTGTCTTCCCGTCACAGAGACGCCAGCGCCGAGACCAAGGGAAAGAAGACGACGGACGAAAAAAAGTGGGTGTGGTGCTATTTTGCCCGATTCGGTATCCCATTTGAGACACTGACCAATCAGAGCTGGGATTGAGTTTCGGATTTTCAGTGTAATTCGTGTTTTGACGCTGGGCCACGCGCCCTCAGCTCTGGTGTTCTCTTCCTCTCGTTTCGATGACTGCTTTTTTGGAAGAGTGTCGAAACAGAGACTGGCGATATCTATTCCTGTTCTGTGGTTAACTTTGTCCGGTCTTTGGCAAATGCAAAGCAGAGGCAGACTTGACAGACACAGACACACGACGGATGCGCAGGTCCGAACGCTTTTACCGTCTGCATTGCCAAAAAGAAATGCAAAATGCAGGCCTGCAAATCTGTCCAAGCCACCCGAACCGAACCGCTTCAACGACTCTCGCCAAGCACAGTCCATCAATGTGACACAGAAGGGAACTGGTTGGTGACAACAAAAAGCCTCTTCTCCTCCCTCGCTAGTTAGCACTAACAACGAGCGGTTGGGTGATCAGCATTTGCGGAGCTAGCAAACGCACCCATCAGATGGTTTGAAGTGCTTCTCGGCCTTGGCTTGCTTGGCCGGAGCTTGACACCGAACGGCCTCCAACACTATAAATTTATTGCCTGGGCTCAGGCAGATGTGGATGAAGTGTTTGTGAGGAATTAGACGAATATCGTCCGCGAGTAGTGATGACCCGAGAGCGTGGGCATGCCCATCATGCAACGCTCACAGATATCGTCGGCGCTTTTGCCTGGGCCCGGGCCTGTGACATTCGCGTTGCGCAGCGCGCTCCGTTCCGCAAGGCGATGCTTTGGAGGTTGTGCCCAAAGCTTATTCTCTGTTGCACACTTGTACATACACCAGACAATTGCCATGAAACCCAACGCCTTTGAACCCTTCGAGTCCAATTCTTGTGCTTTGTGGCCTGTAGTGCCGTGCCGTGCCGTGCCATGCCGGAAATAACGCCGTCTAGCCGACTTATACGAGGGCCTCCCAGCCAACAGATATGCACAACCGTTCATCCGATGACCACTGGGCGACGCTTCTCTGGAAATGCTCCAGGTCCAGATTTCGAGGCTTTGATCTTCCAAAAATGCATGAAGGGTCTCGGGACAATGAAATACGAGCTCACGGTCTGATTTTTGGGGGCTCTGTTCAAGGAAGCTCGTTACCAGATCAACGGATATGCGTTATGTATCAGATTCTCCACTTGGACTGTGTGAGTGTGTGCCCTTGTCTGAATATGTTCCCAAGAAACAACGAAGTTTGACGAGGCTCTCAAACTGCATGGGTTCAAAACCGACGCACTAAACTCGATGAAAGTGACGAGGTCGTAAGGTGAAGGAGAAAAGCTGAGAACGTCTTGAAGACAACGTGGTTGATGGGATAACCCCCTTGATGTGATGAAATAAATTAGACATGATGAAAGATGTTTGAAAAGACTGATAACATTTGCCTACCCGACGCGAGCGAGGATGTGGGCGGATCACGGGGGATGTTGTCGACAAGCGGCATGCATGCACCCAACGGTCTCTCGGGAGGAGCAGGTATTTGATGGGAAAAGAGTGTAAAGATGTGAGACTGTGGACATTGACGGGGTCAGGAGCCTAGGAATAGACCTTCTTGTAATTGGGAGTTGCTGGCGGCGATATACCATCACGAAGACCAAAATTGAAGTGGCACAGTAGTTTGTGATTCTAGGAAAGCGACTACTCAGAAAAGATCAGTTGACGAATTGGGAGGACGGAGACCAGAGTTATCGATTATTTTTTCTCTCGTGGCTGACCCAAGTATTAATCACCGAGTGAGCTTGTCCTTGGAAAGGCGTACCTTCCTCTTTGTGACGGACCGGCCCTCCCTTCATGCTGGAGAGCGCCTTCCGTCTACCGAGGGCGCCTTCCTGCATTGTAGGGCCAATGATCAAGAAAGAACGACCTTGCGGCAGATGAATACTATTCGGGTTGCAACCCTCAAGCCCGCCCGAAAGAGGCACTGCCGATCAGATTCCCCCGAAAGCGCACAGAAATTGTGAATAGGTAGATTCATCTTCGCGCCTCATGTTGTTATATCCAGAAAATCTTCCCTTGGCCTTAACCCTCCTAACTCCTCACACCGCCATCCCCATCAGTGCTTCGCACAATCATGACCGCTACCAGGCATAGAACGTCAGTTCCATACCTCTACCAAGGCATGCATTACCAACTAACCTCCCCCCTCCTATCCCTAAACCTCCCCGTCTCCCCCCCTTCCTCCTCCACCACCTTAACCACAACCTCCGCCGCCTCCCTCGGCTCCTGCGTTCCCCGATAGTTATTTAAATTCGTCTTGGTATAACCCGGGCAAACCACGTTGACCTTCCACTTCCCACTCTTTCCCTTTCCACCCTCTCCCTTCCCATCTCCCATCGCCGACCCCCCTTCCATCTCCCCTTCTCCTCTCTTCTCTGCTGCGTCGTCCTTCTCCGCTTCTTGCTCCTCCGAATGTTGTAGCCGCAAAGCCAAATGCCTCGCATACAAATTCAACGCCGCTTTAGAGCTGCTATACTCTGTGAACTTGCCCGCTATTCCTGTTAGATCTAGCCTGCCGGCTTCGGCTTCGCGGAAGGAGTGGGTTATTGATCCCAGGCCGGAGGAGACGAAGATGATTTTGCGTTCTGGGAGAGGGGAGGCACTGAGCAAAGGGAGGAGCTCGTCGGTGAGGAGGGCGGGGCCGATGAGGTTTGTGTCGAAGATGGTGTGCCAATTCTCGCGAGCGCGCTCGGGGGCGTGGGGGTCGGCGGTGTGGGTGGATAGAGAAGAGTGGGAGATGGCGGCGTTGTGCACGAGGATGTCGAGGTGGCCGTGTTTGGAAGAGATGTGGGAGGCGGCGGAGGAGAGGGAGGTATCGGACCCTAGGTCGAGAGGGAGGGCTTCGAGGGTTGTGGAGGGGTGGAGGTTGGGGAGAGACTTTAGAGTGGTGACGGCGGATTCGACGGCGGAGAGGTGCCGACCGGAGAGGATGATGTGGTAGCTCTTGGAAGGTGAGGTGGCGAGGTGTTTGGCAATTTCGAAGCCGATGCCGCGGTTGGCGCCGGTGATGAGGACGATGGCTTTGGGGTCGGGGGCGAAGGTGGCCATGATGGCGGATGTCTGTGGTGTAGCGGCTGGGAAATGACTTGCTCGCGAGGATGTTGAGGATTGTGAAGTTGTAGCCAGCCGGTGCTGAGCTGTTATAGTCTCCTCTCCTTCTGTTCGTCTGAACATCGTGAGCTTTTTATACCAAGCCGCACGTCATAGCGACATAACCGCAACCGTCTCGTGAACGATTCTAGCGCTCGCAACCCAGTCCAAATATTGATCCCGCGGACACCGTAGGCGGATGTAGGATAACGCCGTAGTCCATCGGGGTTAGGGAAACGGTTCCCTTCATGCCTCCCGTCGCCGATCGTCAGTTTTAGGTGGTGTTTTGTGTGGCCTGGAGATAAGCCTCCACCACGCCCTAAACTCCGTGATCCGCGATCCGTGGTCGTCAACCTCGAGCACAAAGCCGCCCCGACATTCCTCGATCTTTGTAAAGTCGGCTAGGGCGTTTCTAGCCCAGTCGAGTATCGACGCATCTCGGTCGCCGGCAATCAAACCAACTCCGCATCCCCCCTCTCCACCAGTCCCTTCGCATCCGACCACCTCAAAATGACAATATCGCCCTCCTTCCCCGTCAACACGCCATCCACATCAACACCGTGGCACTCAATCTCCGCATTTTTTAACAGTCTAATAAACACGGCCGAGTCGAGATCGGGAGAATCAATCATGCTGATATTCCCCGCCGTATCGTTCAAGTTCTGCATCGCCGGAGGAAAAGTTCCCAGGAACGAGTTGAGGTAGTGGTTGTGTAGCAGCAGCTGGTGCCGGCGCGCGTAGGCTTCTTCGATGGGGGACATGCGTGTCCGGAGGGCGTCGTTGGAGATGTAGTGGAGGAGGTGTTTGTCGATCTGGGTTTGGGGGTTGTTAGCATTTCCTCTTCTTCTTCTTTTGTGTCTTCCGTTTCCTCTCTCTTCTCCATTTTCTCCTCCTCTCTCCCCCATCTCTCCCCTTCTCAATTTCCTCCCACCCTCCTTTCCATTTTCCTCTCTCTTCCTCTCTTCCCCCCCGCTCCCCCATCCCATTTGCACCCCTCCCCCCGGCCTTCCAACCCCCATCTCCAATTGTTAAGTAACTAGGCGAACGTACCTTCCCAACCCTACACCTTAAATAACTCCTAACCAGAAACTTCCACCTCTCCAGCTCCGTCTGGATGACAATCAGCGCGAAATTCGTTTTTGGGTCCATATCCCCCGTCATCTCCTCCACCTTCTCAATCTGCCGCTTAATCTTGTCGTTTATCCGCTCAAACAGGCCATCGCTCGGCCAGGATAGAAGCTCCGGGGTCGACCGCTCGGCGACCCAGTGCCGCGTTAGGGCTTGGAGGTCGCGCGTTTCGGGGGGGATGAGGGAGGGGGAGGAGGAAGAAGGGGGGTGGGGGTCGAGGGAGGCGAGGATGTCGTCGATGTCCATTTTTGGTGGGTAGTGGTGTTTGTCGTATTGGTGTGTAGTTGGGGGTAATGGGGGGTAATGGGGGTGAGTTGGGTCGTGGGTGGTGAGGAATTGTTGTTGTAGGAGTGGAAAGGAAAGGAAAAAGGAAAGGGAGAAAGTTTTCGTGATGGAATTTGGAAAGTTAACGGGTGGGAGACTGGAGCCTCTCTCGAACGCGGGGCAGATCCCGTCTGTCGCGTGTGTGTTCCACTCCGGATTTTTAGGGGCGCTCGGCGGAAGGCACAGGGCGATCCAGTGGAGCGGTTCATCCCGCTTTTAGTGACGTCGATAGCCCGTTGAGGTACCTAACCTTAACAATTATTGCAGGGGTCACATATCTCTGGGGGTGCCCCTGAGTTTGTGTAAACATGACCATCTACATCTCACAGGATATGGTTCAAACTGGATCTCAAACACTCCATTAATCATTATTACATCTTATTATTCCATGTCAGGTCCTTAACAACTACAACTAGTCTTCCAACTTCCAACTTCCAACGGATGTCACCCCTCCCCCCTTTCCCTCCTCACCCTCTTCACCCTCTCCTCATATCTCCATAATAGCAGCCACCTTATCAATCCTCTCAACACCGCTATCATCCAGATCCTCAAGACTAAAAAACTTTTTCTGACCCCTCCCCTTCCCCTTCCCCTTCTCCTTCCCCTTCTCCTTCCCCTGACCCTGGCCCAACTCATCAGAATCCGAATCCGACCCAGAAACTCTCCTCGAGAACATCAACATGTACGTCAGCGCCGAGTTGGGATGTGATGGATTTCCAGGTGACATATCCTCGCCAACGATGCTACTAGATGTGGGCGTAAACAGTATCGTGTCTTCAGATGATGAGGAGGTTAGTGTCCCGCCGACGTCGAAGTCGGGGTCTGATGGTATGTCCTCGGCATCCTCGATGTTTCTTTGACGGACTTCCTCGGTGTTGTTGTTGGCAGTGTTTTGGTCCGCAAGTTCTGTAACCTCGACTTTTTGTTGGGTTTGCTTCCTCCGTTTGGCGAGGGATGATCCTGCTAACTTGCCCAGGTCCGAGGGGATAGGTTTGAATGGTTCTATAGGGAGGGAGTCGAGGCTGAAGAGGACTTCTGTGAATTGTTTTTCCTTTGGTCTTGTTGGTTTGGGGCTGGCGGTTGGGTTGTCGGGGGGTTTGGCTTCGGCTTCTTCTTGGTTTGATGGGTTGTTGTCATTCTCCGAGTGTGCCTCCTCGTCCTCGGCGGATTCGTCATTGGTGACACTTTCATTATCTGTCAGATTTTGTTCCGCGGTGTTGTCTTCCTCTTCCTCACTCGTGACATGTAGACATCTTCCCTCCTTAGCCACGATGTCTTCGTCCGTACTGCCTGTGCCCCTCAGTTTTTCATCCTCTCTGTTCTTTGAATTTCCATCCGCTGTTCTCGTCTCGCTTTCCATTTTCCTAGGCTTGATCCTAACCCGTCTCATCGTCCCAGCCGGCAACCCCATCCCATTCCCGCTCGCCATCCGTTCACAGTCCCCTAACCGCCGTCTCAAAAACCATTCAATCGAGTGACGACCATGGCCACGCTTTGCGAATCTCTCCAATGCCTTTCTTAGCAGTGTATCCCATCTGGCTACTTCCTTTAAGTCTCCGTCGGCCTCTGTCTTATCATCTGGCGGCGCAGTTGATAAGGACTGTGGTGCAGCAGACGACGAGCGAGAATGAAGACCTGTTCTCAGCAAAGAAAAATCTTCCCTGGACCGGTATATCGTGCAGGTGCGGTTGTGAGGGTAATAGAGTGTGACTTCGTATAGAGGGTAGTCGTCGTCTTGGTTTGCGGTTCTCGTCGACCTGGTTCGCTTGTGGGATTTCCGTTTCCCCCGCTTTCCTTCATCGCATTGAACCTGACATTCTTTATGGTCTGATTTTGATTCGACGTGGAGGTTTCGAGATCGGACACGAGTGGCTATGGGCAGGGTTCGGATGCCATTGTAGCTGTTGTGATTTTTTGAAGTGTGTAGTTGAGGCATGAGCTTTGTTGTTTCTGTCTCAGGCTGAGATCTCGATGATGTCTTGGAAGTGCTGCCCTCCTCCAGGTCGAGGGAGAGCATCAGTGGGACCAACATTATTGTTTTGTTCTCGCGTAGTCTGTGATTGTTGATGAACAACAGGTGATGGGATAGCTCAGGACAAATAGGTGAGAGGATGGAATCGAAGATTAAGATTAAAGAAACCGGGTAATATCCAAGAATAAGCTCGCTTGATGGAAGCGAAAAGAGTTGAGAAGGAAGGGAAAAAAAGAAAAGAGACGAAACCTCACCGCAACCCGCGATGATATAAAAGCCAACACTGCCGGACGGAATGTGGATATCACATGTGTTCCCACTCACTTGGTTGTATGGCAAACTGGTTGATCAACAACTAGTTTCGGGAATTCGAAACCAGATCCATCCCGTCATGTGTTGTACTTGGATCTTTATTCCAGAGCCCGGGCGTGGTTCCCGGACACACAACTTACAAGAGCGGTATCAAGAGCAAACCGCCAGGTCGCACAACAGACGGTTCAGGTGGCTCGACAAAGAGCTTACCCACCCAAATGCCTCGCAAGGCTGGATGGCCACTGGCGAACCAGGAGGCGACAACAACGGGTTTGGGCGGTTTGGCACGGGAAGAGCTGACAATTCTCACCTGAAACGACACTATTTGGCTAGACCGGCGGTGACTATGCACCATGGGGATCACTGTGATTTGTAGGTACGTAGTCGACCACCGCCTTTTTCCCGCGATATCCAGTAGATTGATCCTTGATATGAATGGACATTCTAGGTTTCCCGTCGGTTGACAGTGGGAGAAGGTGATGTTGGCAAGTGGAAATGTGTTGAGTTGTCAACAGCCAGCCGAGTGTTGGGTTATTACGGCTCAAGGGTTGATAGCCCATGGGGACATTGCCTCGCACGGTTGACGCGGGCTCATTTCGGTAACAGGTAGGTAACATAGACCGAGGGTTGTGAACGAGTATATGAATCTTTTCGTGAATCACGAGGTGGTGTCGACATGTTCTCGATCTTGTGCTCAGCTTATGAAGTTAAAACAAAAAAAGAGAAAACGACGGAGGCCTTCAATTGGCAGTGATCCACACCGACAGAATCGGGTATAGTGCGTTCTTACTCCAAACCCTAACCCCTGTTCTTCTGAAACGCAACGGATTTGCAGGGGCTCTTTCCGGGTTAATGCGACTTCACCACATGGGGCCGTGCAACCCCGCACCGGAGGAGGGCCTTTTGGGGTACGTACCGCTATCAATCTGTTGCCCGGCTCCCGTGTGAGTGATGGCACAAGAACGAGGTTTTGTTTTGTTTGACGTGTGCTAAGATCTGTTGAACATGGTGATGAAAGACCTCGATATAGCATGCTTGACCTCATAAGAATACTGAAGTTCAGATATCATCTCAATGGACAGCTATCAAGGTGCCCTCAGTGTCAACGTTGCCAGGGCGTCCAATCAATAAACCACCTGCGCTAATGCAGCACGAGAGCTCACAAGCATGTTGACTGTGCCTGCGTGATCACCAGCAGATGCGCGTTGAAAGATGTGATGCTGATTGGAAAATTTGCAATTCGAGGTGGAAAAGAAGCCATAGAACTTCTGTCCTTTACAGCACTTGTACTGCTGTGACTTTGACCACTTCGGATAACTCAACTCCCCTCATCTGCTCTTTCCAAAACTCGCGACTTCCATCTTCTGTCCTTCCTGCCGTTCACGACAGACGGTGTTGTCTGCGCCTGCTTCGGACCCAAGGGAGCGAAAGTGGAAAGTGGACTGCGATAGTGGATCCCTTCCCCATGCATTAACCCAGCGATCCCTGCCGAACTTGCATTGCCCGGACGCCGTGCCTGCCCCTTCTATTCCATGCGTCAGTCCTTCACTTCACTTTCTCTTGCACCTTCCACAACAGCTCCAGCTCTGTTTTGTGTCTTGATTTTCTCCCTTGGTTTGTCACGGAGCTCTTCAACTTTTTGTTCATTTCAATTTCTCTTTCTCTTGACAAACAGCTTTTGAACAAGGTCTTTGTTTTCTTGGTCAGCTTTTGTTAGTCAACCCCCACTTCAAGATAGTATCAACAGCTATCTGCGCCTATCGATCGCATCGAATATCGACATCGTCGCGGTTGTCATCCTTTCTTCAGCAAAAAAGTCAACATCGCCAACTGCAGCCATGTCATTGCAGGACGTATACAAGAGATTCCTCGGTTCTCCAAGCGCCGATGCGCTCTCGGACGACGCGTCCCTCCACTACATCACAACCACCACTAGCGTTGCCGGCGCATCCAACATCACCAAGCATCTTTCTACAGTCGCCAGCCAGGTGAAGAAGGAAAAGGAGGACGTTCTCTATGCCATCGAAGGCCAAGATGCTCTTGCGCTAGAGGTCAGCACCTCCCTCGAGTTTCTCATCACTGGAGGTCCTTACCTACCCGGCCTGGAAGACAACTACGTTGCTGATCGCAAGGTCAACTTTACTATTGTTAGTAGCCGAAGCTTTCCCTGCTGTTACCCCTCCGTGACTTTCAGCCAAATACTAATCTTGCGCCTGACAGTTCCACATCGTAACGTTCAACAGCGACGGCAAGATCACACAAATCCGACAGAGCTGGGACCAAGGCTCGCTTCTTAAGCAAGTCGAGGTCATTGGCAGGTCCGGCCGCAACTGGCCAATTCGTGACAGCAAGGACCAGATCAATCTCATCACAAGATGCATCAAGGAAGGCGGTACTCCCGCTACCGACAGCCAGAGTTCCACGAACAACCGCCCCAAGGTCACCAACGCTATGCGCGATCCTCATGCCTCGCTTTCCCTGTTCGCCCCTCGCGAAGAGGTCGCAACCCCTCCAGAGCCTGTTGTCTCCCCTTATGCTGGAAGCAAGCCTCGTCAGCGCACATTCGAGGAGATTCTTGGAGACGAGCCGGTTGAAGACCCGACCTCGCCCAGCACCGACAGGAGCAAATCGATGACTCCCGGCATTGCGCCCAAAGCTGGCGCCACTAAGCATTTCCAGCCCATTCGTCTGTTCGAGACTGACGATAACATGCCCGAAGTTCCCGATACACCTCAGTCCATCTATTCTGTTCAGCGCAAGGTGAAGCCCGATCCGTCAAAGTACAAGCACTTCGACTTTGCCGACGGTTCCGACCCCGCCGATGCGCCCCAGCCTGGTGTCCCCTTCGACAAGAAGCCCAAGACCAAGCATGACAGCCAATGGTCTTTCGACGACTTCTCAACACCCGAGAAGCCATCTGCTACCCGCAAGATTGTCAAGAGTTTCATTGGCAACGTTGACGACGAGGAAGACCAAGGCCCTTCGACTCCGCAGAACCAGGCAGCCCGTAAGCTGCGTCGTGATGACGAGACTCACTTCAGTGTTGGCAACGACGGCCCATCTCCCGAAGTTCAGAAGAACAACCGCGGCGCTGGCACCAATGCGGCTTCCCACTTGTACGATGACAATCTCATGAAAGCCGACGGCAGCGCGCCATCGCCAGTTCAGAAGAACAACCGCGGTGCTGGTACGAACGCGGCCTCGCACTTGTATGACGACAATCTCATTAAGGATGATGGTAGTGCGCCATCGCCCGCTCCCCGTGCGCTAAGCAACATCACCAACGCCAAGAACCGGGAGAAGCACTTTGAGCCTCACTTCGACATCACTGATGAGTCTCCTCAGGCTGAGAAGGGTGCCAATGGCCGCAACAAGGCCGCTGAGAACCGCCAAGCTGCCCAGCGCGGATTGGAAAGTCACTGGTCGATGGAAAATGAGTCGCCCGTGCAAAGGAGGGAGAACTCCAACACGGGTATCACAATTGCCGGTGATGGTATGGGCAGCAGGAAGGGATTCGAGGCTAGCACTGCTGCCAACAAGGGCATCACGATTGCCGGAGACGGCATGGGTGGTAAGAAGGGAACGCAGCGCAACTGGCTTACTGAGGAAGAGGATCCGATGGAGCAGCCCATCCAGGGCAGGAACGCGGGCAAGAAGCAGACGTTGAAGTCTGATAACTTTTGGGACTTTTAAGCGTGTTGTTGGCTGAAAAGATGGGCCTGAGGGGGTTGGTTGGTATACTGTTGTCATTTTGTTGTTACGCGATTGATATCACCTGTTGTTTGTTTTATTCACTTCTTAAGGTGTGGTGTCAACCGTTTATTCATCGGTGGCACATGTTTGGAGAAACAGTACATTTTAGTTGCACAGCATCGGAATCGTCTTCCTAGACTTTATGCGATGTTATGAAAATGTGGAAGGAAGTTTATTGTTTCGAAATTGGAGTAGCGGGCTGGTCAGTTGAAATACCAAGAACAGCCTGAGCCGGATGAATAGTTACAGACGATACATACATGAACGTCTCGCTACGTGAGCAGACGGATAAATACAGAACCATTCCGAGTTGAAGAACAGTTTCCCTCATGATCTTGCATTGACGCGTGTGACTCTACTTGTAAGTAACTACTGGCAAGAAGGGCTTTCTGGACAGCATGCTTAGTATCAACCCAGACGTTAATTTCCCATATCGAATTTTTTGTTCGTCTGTATCTTGCTTCTTCAAACCATCCAAGGATACCAAGGTTTTTGAAGTGTACTTCGTAATGGACGATGATTCAAGGTGAGAAGAAAGTGACCACCGACTCTATCATCTTACCTCTAGAACTCCAGTTCAGGTCAAGCTTAGGCGCTTTTCAATACTTACCACTTACCCTTAAACATAGTTGTTACAATACAATCGTGACCAGGCAAACCAGATTGAATATACCAAAACTTGGCTCACTATGTCGTGACGTGTGTTCTGTCTCTCTCGCTATGGAGATTGTCAATAGAATGAATGGTGCCTTTTGACATGCTTCTCTTCTTCCATGGTATGAACTCGAGTGCGGGAAAAAAAAAAAAAAAAAAAAAAAAAAAAAAAAAAAAAAAAAAAAAAAAAAAAAAAAAAAAAAAAAAAAAAAAAAAAAAACAATTATTATTAACAATGCGATGCATCCTGGGTGGGCTCCTTGAATAGGTAAGTTTCATCAACTTGTTGAATACGGTTTTGGTGACTAGTGTTCATTTTAAATGGGTTTTTAGCATCACCTTGGGAAGAGACACCTTTGGAAGAGAACAGGAAAGGGAAGTAAGAACTACCAGAAGAAGTGGAAAAGTTATTCATGATATGTACAGAGTATCTCTCTACACTGACTCAACTCAAGCAGACTAAGTAGTCAAAACGCTTATGACTTGCTAAGAACGATGCCACCCACCCCTTCTTCCCATATCAGGAACACCCAAAACAGGGACACCACCCAAATTAGGGACTGGGACTTGCTAACCGACCGTGATCCCGTCAACCCCTTGAATTCCTTCCCATATAATGGACTCTTCCAACCTAACTACTCTGACAGTAAGAAACCTCCATCCACAGCTAGAGGTAGATATCGATAGGAACCGAAGGAAGAAAAAAAAAGACAAACGCCGCGCCCTAAAAAGTAAAGATACGCCCCTTGAAATGCGGCAATGCATACGTCGCGTGTCGTTCGTGGGTATAATGCCGTTTTTTGCCTTGCTTTTTCCATCTTCAACAAATTCAGAAAAAACAGAAGTCAAGCCACCCTTTTCCCCTCTCTTTCTTTTCCTTTGCATATCTTCCCCCTTTTGCTATTCCACCGGCTCTTGCCTTCCGTTCTTATTCATTTTCATAGCACACCCTCACAACCAAAACCCATACTCATGAGCCCTTGTCACGCCCATTCATTCACAGTATCGGGGCATCACCGTCTCCTCCCCTCCTCAACCTCCTCCCCCAACTCCCCCGGCCTCCTCGGGTCCACATACGCACTCCACCTCGAATCCCCCCACCTCGCCCCTATGGTAACCCAAACATGTTTACTCGGCCCCGTGGCGTTTCTCGTCTCTCGGCATCCCAACCACCTCATCCTCTTTTCGCGCGACATGTCGCTGTTGCCCAGTCCGTTGTTGGCGTTCCACTCGCGAAGCACATCGCGGATAAAAGTGATTTTCTCGCGGAAGTGGTTAGCAGCGGGAATGTTCTGGATGGAGGCGGGGATCTCGGGACGACGACGGGAGGTGGAGGAGGTGCTGCAGGGGGCGGAGCGGGAGGGGGAGGAAAAGTTGAGGAGGGTTTGTAAGGGATACGACAAGACGGAACGCTCGTCGAGGGCGGATTCGGAGAGGGCGCCGGTTATGGAGAGGTGGGTGGCGGCGGATTCGGGGAGGTGCCAGAAGTGGCAGAAGGTGCCGGTGGAGTCGAGGACGATTTTGGTGTGGTCGGGGAAGTTGAACTATGACACTGTTAGTTGGGAACGGGGAAGAAAAGGGGAGGGGAAAACAAACCTGGAAATGGCCGTCGCAAAACATCCAGCATCCGACATCACCGAACCGCTGGTAGAAAGTGACTACATCGCCCGGCGCAACAGTCGGGTCCGTAATCGTCGGCATCCGAATAGGCGCATCGTCCTGGTTATCCGACTCTCGACCATACTGAATCATGTAGTTTGCAAACTTCTTCCATAACACGATGCGCTCCCGCTTACGGTGGTCGTAGATGTCCCTACCAGCTGTCAACTTGCCCGTAGTGCCGTCGCTGTTCACCGGGATATGGAAGTTATCAGGCGAGACACGGACGCGGGTGATGCCGTCCTCGCCGTTGTTTTCGTAAAAGTACACGCCCTCGTTCTGGGGAATGATTTGGTGCCTGTCTGGATACCTGGGATCGTCTCTTCGCTGGCAGTGACGTTCCGCACCGTGAACAAGCACGCAAGCAGGTGGAAGCATACCGCTTCGACTACCTTCCTGGGTAGGGATGCTGCGAAGAATGCAACCAACACTGCCGTCGTTCAAGATATACCCCAGGCCAAACTTGTTGGTGTAGTCAACCCACTTGACAACGATATGGGGAGGCGATGGGGTCTTGTCCCTCGGTGAGACAACTGCCATTGAGCGAGAGTTGAGCGCTCTCTCCAATTCAGCCTGCAATCTGCGAAGCCTCTCAAGAACAATGTCGGGCTGAGTGCCTGGTACCGCCTCTTGATACTCGGTAGGACCAAACAGACTCAACTTGTCTTCCTGAGGCTTCTGCGATGTGGGCTGCGACGCGGTCTGCGATGACAAGACTGGCGCACTTCTCTGAGGAGCGGGCTCCTCAACTGGTAAAGCCGCCGCTTGGCTTCTGGTTGTTGGGTAGCTGCGTGAGCTACGAGTCGTGGGTCGAATCGGCTGGGATGCCAGTACCTCGGGAGCAGTCTCTGTTGGCACTTCCCGTCTGCTAGACCGGGTGCGCACCGAAGCGGAGCTAGCACTTCTGAGCACCGGCTCTGGAACCGTTTGTGACCGGCCTAAGCTGCTGAGTGTAGCGAGAGGTCTACCCTGAGCCCTTTGCTGAGCCGCAAAACTCTGAGGCGGCGCACGAAGAAGTCCTCCCGTACCCCTATTGGCGTTGGCAATGGTCGCCTGTGCAAGACTGCTGCTGAGATCATCTACAGCCGGCTTCTGTGGTTGTGAATGGACGATTCCCTCCATTCTGCTTCCACCAATATCGGCCAACGGAACACGCTTCTGGGGTTGTTGCGATGGTTGCGATGATGTGAGCTTCTGCTCGGTCGCCTGCTGCTGTAAGAGACGAGCGCGACGTCTCGCCTCGGTTTTGACCTCGTCATAGGGCCTGTAGACGATACCCTCAGCGAGCGGAATAACAGGGGTGAGGCCGTTTGACTCCTCCTCTGCCATCTCTCGCCAAATGTTCTTGAAGACAAACTGCTGTGTGCAATATGGACCAACGCTGCACTCCTTGCACATGGTCTCGACGTTGCGAAGATTGTCTGCCTCAGCTCGAGCACCGGATAGAGGATCGTAGAAGGCAGGGTTCTGTGGTGGGGACTCGCGCAGTCGGGACGAAATGTCGGAAGGTAATGGCATATAACCAGAGGTGAAGAAGGGATGGGCGACAATGGTATCGGGATCCGGTCTCATATCTGCGTCCTGGAGCATGCTGGCAACAAGATCTTTGGCTTCAATGCTGTAGTACTTTTGGGTGGTATCGGGCGATGGCCACTCGTAGTCACGCTCTCTGGCGCGGCGGTATATTTCGTCGGTTGTCGAAGACTGGAATGGTGGTTTCGAAGTAAGCATGGCAAAGACGATAATACCCAGGCTCCAAATGTCCACCATGTGGTCATGACCCTTCTTTCCCTTTTCGAGAATCTCTGGCGCAATGTAGTTGGGTGTTCCGCATAGTGTCGTCCTCCTCATGATTTGCATATCCTTTCCGGTCAGGAGCAAGGCAGCCAGGCCAAAGTCTCCGATCTTGGCATTCATGTACTTGTCGAGGAAGATGTTGCCCATCTTGAGGTCGCGATGGATGATACCCTTGGCGTGCATGTACTTGATGGCGCCGGCAATCTGGACGGTGTAGAAGCGCACTTCTGGTTCTGTCAGACCCTTGCGGCGCTTGACCATGTCCATCAGAGAGCCGTTGGAGCAGAGTTCGAGGACGAGGTATGTGCAGTTTTCAAAGGTAAAGGCGCGGTGGAACTGGACGATGTTCGGGTGTCGCATTTTGGAGTGAATCTGCAGTTCGGTCTGGAACTTTTGTTCCATCTTGTGGGCCATCTGGGCCTTGACGATTTTGAGAGCATAGCGCTTGGAGCTTCCGATCAGCTTGCCATCGTAGCAGATGGCGAAACCGCCCTTCCCTAGCGGCTTGCCGACCTGGTATATGGCGCCCTCTTTGCGATCGGAGCTGGGAGGTTCGTTGACATGGTTCGGCGGGGGCGGCGGGTGGTCTTTGTCCTTGGAAGCCTTGAGCCCTTGAGCTGCCTTGGACTTTAGCTCATGGGCTCTCGGTCTCGCCTGGGCGTTAACATCTCTGGGGGAAAGGGCGTCCATACCGACACCTCTCATTCCCACGACTTTTTCTCGAGCGCCTCGAGAACAAACAGTTTGGATATTATTAGGATTCGACGTCGGTGTCGTTCGTTGTTTGGGGGGTATCGTTTTGTTCGTCGGGTCATTCAATGCCGTGAATTATCTGAAGTCTGGAGGGGTGGAGATTCAACTTTGGTTAGAGCTGACAAAGTAAACAAAGCAAGGGGGTGCGCAAAGTGGGGATTGAACCGGTGGCTGGCAGAGGTGGAAGGGAAGAAGATGAGGAACAGGAGGGAAGGTCGACGGCGCCAATTGTCTGGGAAAAAGCAAAAACTCACAGTGGGACTAATAATCGTCAAGCACTGCTCGGCGACCTGGGATCCAATGTGGAGGTATAAGCCAGGCAGTATCATGAAGATAATTGTCGTCAAACTGTGAAGATGTGCACAGCGCGGGTTGACACGAGTGCAGTGCGCGCTGGGTGGTCGGAGGAATAATTGCTGACAAAAGACGACGAATGCCAAAGTATACGCGCAAACAGAATACAATGCAATTCCAGGCTTGCTAATGTTAGGTGGAGGTTAAAAGAGAGGTGGATTGTAGGAAAGAAGCACCCGACCCAGAAAGTTGTGTTGAATTGCAGTCACGGTTCCAAAAGTCAAGGTGAAGGAGGAAGTTGCACTGGAATGAATCCACCGTCCAAAATTGGCAGGCAGAGCAGAAGACGTTTGTTTTGTCCCTGCCCAGTCAATGTCGCCAGGGCAACGGGCACTTCACAAGAGGGACCCTCTCCAGCCCAGCCAAGTCGCACTGCCAAGACAGCACCGACGGCGCGTCCCACAGGCGGACCAGGCCCCCTGACTCGCCCAGTTCAGTGGGGTGGTGAGCTGGCTGTTACCAGTCACGACCCCACAATGCATCACCCCCAACACTACATCACTACACAACAACATGACCACGTAACGTACAACATCGAAAACTAGCCACTTTTACAGGGATTTCGACCAAATAAAATATAAATATATTAATTCTTATACTCCTCAATAGCCTATAGTATTCTAACCAATATATTATATAATATTAGTAATTCTAGCGCTAAAGGGGCTCTCTAGCGCCCTAATACCCTCTATAATTCCTTATTAGTAATAATAATATCTTTAATACGAATAAATTTATTATTACCCCTTTCTTTAATTTTGCGTTTACTTCTAGGCTTCTAGGAAACTAATTTAATCTCTAAATATTATACCTTATACTCCAGCGCGGCTACTTTAATATTAATATTATCGATCCTTTTATTTATTTTATTAATTAAAGCTCTAATATTACGATTAAGAATAATACTACTATTTTATATAGTATTTTTAATATTTATAGATTTTTTAAAGGTTGGAAAAATAACGTTCCGGTTTAAAAGGTCTAATATAAGGGGTATTCTATATTTAAATAATTCTTTAAAGATAATAGGGCGGGCGTTATTATTTATAATAGTATTAAAGTTATTAAAAATAACGGATTTATTTATTAACTATATACCGATTTTTTTAAAATTAGATTTAAGGTTCTTAGCGTTAACCCCCTATTATAAAGTTTCGTAATAAATTTATAAGAACCTCTTCTTCGTAATTGGGGCTAATAATAGGAAAGATACGTAATCTTTCGTTAAATCCTTAAAATACAATTTTATAATAGCGAAAATAGAGCGGTCGAACGGTTAGGTTTTATAAAAGGTATAGGGAGGGAGGAATAATAATTAAATTTTATTATAATATATTTCAATAAGGAAATTATCCGCCGTATAATTCGAATATTTATTTAGGATTAAAAAGCGCTAAATATTATTATTAGGCTTCGTTTTAGGGAAATATACTTCCTTCAATTATTTTAAAGTAATATTAATATTATTCTAATTATTTAAAGAATAATTATATTTCTAATTTTTTAAATAATTGGGTATTTAGTCGGGAAATTACTATCTTTAAAGGGTAGCTTTAATAAAAATAATAATAAGCGTTAACCTCTTACCTTTAACCGTATTATATTCGATAATAAATACTTAAATTATTATATTAATCGATATTATATATACCTTTTTAATTACTACAATCCTTAATACTTTATTTACCTTAAATTCCAATTTTTAAAAACTATATTCGTTTATATTAATAATATTAATTAATATAATAACCTTTTCCCGAATAATTTTTTCTAAAAGGTCGAAGAACTTTATAAAAGTTTCTTAAAATAATCCTTTAACCCGTAATAATTCGAAGGATTTCGATATTTTAATTTTAATAGTAGGGTTTCTCTTTAAAAATCTATTTACCTAACGTATACCTAACGGCCTAATATTATAACTTTCTTTAAAAATAAATATAATAAAGCTAACGATTTACTTTCGATTAAGAATTCTCTTAACGGCTTCTTCATTTAAAATCCAATCGGATACGAAAGTTTTTTAAGTAAGGGTAAGCTTTTATACGTCGGTTTTCGAATTGCGCTTAGATTTAATATTTCGAAGGCGGCGGGAAATAGTAGATTAGGGTATACTATATTACTTCGATACTATTCGTTATAATAAACTATTTTCGATTACGTAAATAATATTATTAAATAAGGCTTCGTTCAGCGATCCTATTGTACTAGGTTTTAGTATAATTAACGTTGTTTTAATAAAGTTATAGTTAATAAAAAAAATATATTATAATAAGGGTAGATTATTTTAGTAGGGAGAACGCGTGCGGGGATGCGATGCAATATTGGGGGTAATATATTGTGGGGTCGTGACTGGTAGTGGCTTCTTGAATTGACGTTAGCGTGCTGTTTGCGCCAATCAGGCAGCTGCAGTTGAGCTTATCGATTATAGCAGTCCCGCCGTTCTCCGGCTACGATAGCGGCCGGCCGGCGATGGAGCATGACGGAAGCTGTGGGATCCCGGATTTGTTCGTCATCATCCGAATTTCTGACTTCTCGATGTGTTGTCATATGCGCCAGTAGAGACAAAATTGCAATCTGGACATTGTTTGCTTCCAAGAGATCACCAATTATCTGGTGATAGCTTCCATTCGATTGTCGTTGTCCGACCCAATTCGTCCCATCCCCGGAATCTCGGCATCACCAAGACTCCCTCGTCCACCAACGACAACCACCCACGACCAGCGGTTTCCCTGGTTACCTCCTTGGCGACACCACTTACCTATACCTAGCTACCTAGCTCTACATCATGGTCGTCTCCCTCCCTCTCTTCAAGCTTGCCGCCCTCTTTGTGCGGCACATCTCCAAGTATGGCGCAGTATGTCTCTCCCTCTTCCTGTCCCATCCCATCTCCTCGTCGCATAACTAACCCTCCTCTCACACAGAACCACATCAAACACCAAGCCCACGAGCACCCACGCTTCCGCGCCTTCGCCGCCAAATACGGCCAAATGATGCACCAGCTCAACATGCGCATGTCCGTTCTCGCCCTGCGCAACGCCGACGCCGAGCAGCGCGCCAAAGAAGCCAAAGAGAAAGCCGAAGCCCCCACGGTAAAAACCGAAGAGCAGGTCCGCAAAGAGGAAGAGCTCAAAGCGAAATACGGCGTCGCCACCCCGGCCGTCAAATCACACCCCGTCAAGGAACCGCCAAAATCCATATGGAGACGCAAGTTCCGCCCGCTTCCCGAACCGAAAGCGGTGGATTTGTTTGCGGATGTGATTGGTGATGTTTTCATCCTCACGATTGCGAGTTCGTTGCTGCTGTATGAGTACTATCGGTCCTCGAGCAAGCCGGATGCGAATTTGTTGAGGATTAAGGATTTGGAGAGGCAGTTGGAGGAAGGCAAGAAGAGGGAGGAGGAGTTTTTGAGGATGGATGAGGAGAGGAAGGCGAGGTTGCAGGCTATTGAGGATGCGTTGAGGGCGTATAAGGATCCGAGGACGAAGAGGCCGATTTTCCCCAAGCCGGAGGATGGGGCTGAGCATGAGGAGGAGCAGTCAGGGGAGGGCTTTGCTCTTACGAGGACGTTTTCGGGACTGGCTGGGAAGTTGGGCTTTTAAGTGCGGTTCACGGATTGGACGCTTGATACGACACGCTCCTTACATCGGCTGAACGGTCTTCATCACAGCAACCGTCGAGCTGGAGTACGAAAGTTGGGAGAACTACGACTTACCGAGCCTCAATACGTGAAAACACACGCCACATTGTATTATATCCGAACCTTTTCTACGATTCTGGAAGGACTTTGCAAGATACAAGGGTGGTATAAGGGATCAGAAACATCCAATCTCACATTACCATCACCACGACAGGCAACGGCGGACTACAATACAGGAGGATCATCTTAGACAGCATACCAGAAACTTACAGCTAGACGATAGATACCCTTTTCATTGGATAACGAAGCAACACCACTCAACAACCAACACCTTATCTTCAATTTTAACAAATGTTTTAGAAGTTCATCATATCATTCACAGCGGGAGGACAGGGATCTAAGGTTTCCTTTACAAACAGCGAAATTGAGAGCATACGTTGGTCCTGCTTTCCTAACCTAGCCCTCTACATCCGAATACCAAGGAGACCAGTCTTCTTTCAGAGCCTCATCCTCAAACCCAACACCTCATTCTCCCTTCTTAACCCCTCCACATCAACCTTCGCCGCATCAATCAACCTCCTTATAGCCGTTATCTCCCTCTCCAACTGCTTGATATAATCCTTCTTCCTCTGGCGATGATGGTTCTGTGCTTTCCGGACTTGAAGGCGACGGGCGTGGTATTTCTGCCCTTGAGCTTTATTTTCTTCGAGATGTGGGGTGGGTTGTGGCTGGTCCTTTGACGACGACGAGGACGATGACGACGACGAGGACGACGACGCCGACGACGCCGACGAGGACGACGAAGAAGAGGGGGATGAAGGGTGCATGGTTGAAGGCATTGAGGGCAACATTTCAGTAGAGGTTGCCGTCGTTGATGATGTGGAAGAGGAGGATATTGACTCCAGACTCGTACTGCATGGTGGGTTGATAGAGGTTGTGGCAAGTTTCATGGCGAGGAAAGTTGTGTGTCTGAGGAAGACAAGTCTGAGGAGAGACAAGAAGGAGGGAGGTAAGAAGGAGGTAGGCTATGTTGTGTTTGTCGGCTCTTTTTCGAGGGTTGGAATAGGACGGAGAAAGATCTCGGAGTAGGTGGGGATACGGCAAGACGAGATATGGTGGTCTTGCAGTTGAGTGTCTTTGTAGGTAGGTTGGTTGGTCTTGGTCAAACACGGAGTACCATAGTGGTAGGGTGCTGGCAGTTGAGAAAAAAGATGTGAAGAAGGTAGGAGAAACGAGTGTGTAAGAACACAGAAACAGACTTGAGACAAGACCATGTAGACAGATATCACCTAGCAAGGACTTCCTACAATACCCACCTCCTACACTGGGAGATGATACTTTCCGTCCTCAAGGTTCTCCTTTTCAGTCAAGTCCCTTGATGACAAACAACCTTGGAAAGTTCATCTACCATCCACTTCCATCCCTCCATATCCCTCCGCAAAGAAACTCTCCGAATGCTACTCCTACCATAAGGCCCGATCACCTCCACCTCCACCATCACTCCTCCCTTGCCAACATGTACGGTAGACTTGTTCTCCGGCCGAGGGAACCATTGGACCCGGCTGGCCTACCATAGACGGTGTACGTACCGTACTTGGTCGGTTGTCAAGGTAAACTCAAATCATACTACCCCCTGGTAAACCGTAGGTAATGGGTCAGGGTTGTAGTAAACCGGCTTGTGAATGAATCTGTAATCCATCCCATATGCACCTCCAGGAAGCGGATAGCAAGCAGATGAAAGAGTGGCTAAGAACCTTGATGGCCTAGGGTTCGGCCCGGGGTATGTATGCGGATCCATGGCATGCATGCCCTTCAACCCCCAGCTCAACGGCGTCAGGACCAAAACAAAAGGTCCTCGCTTGTTGATGTTGACAAATACCTTTGGGGATGCAACGCTAGCATCAAGGGGCCACCCATCCCATTCACCATGACAGTTTCGGGATGGGGATTTGAGTTTATGAATATCTTGCTTTCCATTTTCGCTAGAAGCTACTTGTAGTTTAACTAAAAGTAGATAGGAGTAAATGCTTACCCCTCCGCTATCACTGATTTCCTTCCTTCTTCTACTCGTTCCATCGACTAACCATCGATCGATGATCATCCATCCGGCTATGGTATATCCTCCTTCCTTCCATCTTCTCCATCCGTACCGCTGAGATCGTCCTCCTACCAATGCATCATCACATTCCATCAGATGCTATACCCTTATACTTTCGAACAAAGGAAAAAAGAAATTCATATTTTCCGACCCTAAGCCATTTTCCTTTTCCATCCCTTTTTGTGCCTAACCCTTCCTCCAAAACGCCATAAGAGTGGACGAAGGTAGATGCGCGCTTTCCTTGGCCGCCGAACCCTTCCTTTCGCCATGCAAAGACAGACAGAAAGAAACAGAATAAAAACCCCTACCAAACAGAAAAACACAAAGAAAAAATGCCACTTCCCCCTTCAACCAAGGACTGCCCTTCCCACTTCACTTCTGGATCTTCAAAGCCTCCTAAGCCTTCCGAAAACTTCCATGAATCTTTCCGTCTTCTCCCTCCGTACTTCCCTCCTCCTCTTCCTCCTCAACTTCAACTTCCACCTCCCCATCACTCTCATACTCACTAGCATCCCCAATCTCCCCCATCCCATCATCACTCTCATCGTCGCTATCATCACTATCATCTTCCTCCTCATCACTGCTGTCATCACCCTCGCCATGCTTATCAAGCACAGCGATACTCCTCCACTCGACGTAATTCTTGTCTAGATCCAACCATCTCTTTGCTACTGGTAGCTGGAAGGGGTCAAATGGGAAGCAAGCCTCGATGTGCGTCCAGTTTTCGTGATCGAATTCGAATCCGGAGTCGCGGAGGGCGCCGCCGGTGGCGTACGAGGAGGTGAAGAATTGGGACAGGTGGATAGTTTTGTTCTTCTCGATTTGTGGGTAGATGTAGATTAAGCGGAGGTGGTGTGAAAGACGGGCGAATTCGTCGACGATGATGGGGGAGCAGCATTTTAGGGGCTGTTTTTGTCACTCGTTAGCAGCTTGCACCATGGGGTTAAGTGATAAAGTGGACGGAAACGTACATTAAGCTTGCTCGCAATATTCACCTGCAACCGCTCCCTCAACCCTCTCATCCACGGCAGTTCCTGGCCCAAGAAACTCGCCGGGTCGTCCCAGTCGAAAGTATCCGGCACCGAGTCGCGGTCGATCAGGTCCCGCCAGCGGAAACAGAAGATGTATAGCAATCCCTGAAAGTACGCATAATACTGACTATAGCGCCGGATGTCGGGTCCGCGGCAGCTGGTGTGGGTGTTTCTGTAGTGATCGATGTAGTCGAGGAACGTCTGGGCGATGAGCTGGACTTGGTCGCTTTGCATGCGCGCGCCGCGGGCTGTGAAGGAGGCAAGGTAAGCGACGGCTGCTTGCTTGACTACGGGCGCTCGCGTGGATTGGAAGGCGATGTTGAAGAGTGTGCCGAGGAACATCTCCATTAGTCGGTTGGACTTCATGGCGAACTTGAAGAGGAGGTATTGTGTGTGTCGTGATTTGAGATGGGGGAGGATGACGTTGACAAAGTCTGTTAGAAGATCTTCGAACGTTGACAGTGCCTGTGGGCTATCGGGGTCTGCGAAGACGGGGTCGTAAATCGAGAATAGCAGGTCGAGAATGGCGTCCATGGTCTCGAGCTTGCTCTTTAGCAAGATGATCCGCCGTGTTTGCTCGTCGTTTTCCTCCTCATCTTCGTCGTCTGAATCGGCGTCGCTCATGGCATCATCGTCCTCGTCATCGCTCTTAGCGTTCGAGGCTTCCAGTTGTCGTAGAACCGCCCGTGTGGTCTCATCGTCATCGTTCTCCAGATCGAGTGTCATCTCGACGTCCAGCTTCACCAATCGTGAGAGGATCAGCTCCATTATGTCCCGTTCCAAATCCGGCTTGTCCGCCTTTAGCCTGAGCAAGTGATCAATATACTCCATATGTCTCGTCTTCGACTCTTCGGTATGTGGAAAGTTGTGCGCTACGATGTCGAGAATCATCGGTCGTGCATCGGCGTAGAGCTCGAGGAGGTACTTGAGACCGAGATGTAGCCGCTCCTTCTTCGTCTCGCTATCGACGGGCGGGAACCCCGGTACGACTTCTACAGTCGAGGATCGTGTCTCTGTGAACTTGTCGACCATCATCGAGAGTACCTGTTGCCTGAATGACACCTTTGCCGCCAAGGCTGCCAGTAGCTGAATGTACGCCCGTGCAAAAACATCGTCTCTGTCCAGCCATGTGCAACTGAGCACCGCCCGTATAAGTCCCGAACATGATCTATCCAGCAATGGTACGTGGCTGGTCAACGCCACGACGTAGACCTGGAGATCTTGTGGTCGTGGTGCATCGGCATCTTCCTCTTCGACTGCAATCGTTCGCTTCGGGCTCGGGGCAAAGATTTCCTTCAGGCCATCGTAATCCTCGTCGTCTCCGCGGACGTGACCCTCGAGGGCCTGCTTGACCTCTCGCTTCGCGTCGTCCAGCGTCTTGCCGCCGAACTCCTTGATCATGTTGAGCTTGTCGTTGAACATGACGGTTTTCCTCTTCTTGGCGGGGCTGCTGCCTGGAAGGCCGTCGCTGCTCTCGCCGTCCTCTTCCCTGGACCTTCTCCCGAGCACTGTCGACGGCTTTCGTAGGATGGACTTGATGGCGGATGAGTTGAGCGGGGCTACTACCTGCGATCGGGTCGCGACCGGAGTAAGAGTCGTCATTGTAATCGATCGAAGATTATATGGGGGTGGGCGGATAACAATTCGCCGTCGAACCGGGGGTTGGTCTATTATCTGGAGATTATTTTGTCGATAGGATGTGGATCCCTGGGGTATCGATTTGGCCGGCAGAAAAAAAAAAAGAGGACGAAGATTATAAACTAGCGTGGTGGTGAGGTGGAAATGGAAAAGGTACTCGGTCTGCCGTTCAAATTCTTCGATATGCACGCTGTGAAAAATGTCCTGTGGCAGACAGGTGATGGTATGGTGATGATCAGGTCTCTCTCACTCTCGGCTCCCGTCGTCGCAGATTTGGGCAGTCGACAATAGCATACTTGTCGAGATTGTGATTGAAGAGATTACAAGCGACAGAAGGTACGGGAGTCTCCTTGGGCCAGTGGCATTCCGCGCTGGATCTGGTCTTTTTCTGGGTCGGGTTGCTGGCCGCAAGGATACCGCTTGAAAGAGTTTTGTTTACGCTGTGATGAGGGAGACAAATCAATTGGCAACACTGGACATGTTTTTTTCTGATTCTATTAGCGGACCCGAAAGGTCTCCATTTGCCCCCACAGAATGGCACGTGCGCAATGGTCTATGTGGGTCGACGGTGACGGTTTAGGCAGGCGGTGAGCCTATCAGTTTCGGTGAGTGACGCTTGATTACATAACCACCATCATCGGATTCAACCTCCATGTTGACAAGGACTGAAGGAAACATCCAAAACGGTCAACAGGATCGATGGAATGAGATCAACGACTTGGGACTTGTATAAATGATGTTTCCAATCTCCCGTCTATTCATTATTGTCCACATGGATGGATCATAGCCAACGTTTGGTCAAAATCACAAAAACCAACAATAGCATGCCCATCACATCCAGTTGTGTCTGTCTCAATATGACAATATTCATAACCACTCTTTACGCCAGCTAGCCTACTTAAATACCAATTTTGATGGCCGCTCCTGTATCTTTGAATACCAAACAAAATCCACCCCAAGAGAAAGGAAATACAAAAACATAGCAAGAGTGTAGAGACCGCTGCTCATAGCCGTCGCAGGCACAAGCAACAATCCCAACCAAATGTTTACATACATCAGAATCTCGGCAATGCTGAGTAGGGGCATTGGTGATCCTTTCCCCGAGTTCCAGTGGCTGGTGCACCTTCTTCAGTGATCGTAGGCTTCTCTTCAGAACGACTGCAGTCTGCAGTCTCCATTCGAAACCGAATCATCGAACGTCTCACTTGCGTGCAGGATGTCGTCTGGGTCGCCCACCGCGATTCTTGGGCTAGGGAGCCTCCGTACTCGGGCCTTGTTGCAAAAAATCGGGGCCATAAAACTCCTAGTATCCTTCCGCACCACCGCCGTTATGACCTGTCTGGGCACCGTAGAGGTTGTAGCCTTGAGCATCGCCGCCCTCTTGCTGACCGAGGTCATTGCTGGAAAAGCCGCCCTGTCCAGGTTGGCCCTGGCCCTGGGGCGCTCCATAGCCTTGGCTTCCGGGACGGTTCTGCTGGTTCTCGCTACGATTTGTCTGATTCTGCTGCTACTGGAGTTAGCTGAATTTTTCCATCATAAGCTGCCCAGTGCCTGTGTCTCGATATCATATCGGCTCGAAACACCACGAGGCAAACGAGGCAGAACGAGACCCGTGATACAGATGGGTCAGCGGATTGGGAATCTGTTCGGGTAAAGACTTACTTCTCTATATTTGGAGAGATAAATCTTGAGAGCCTCTGCGTAATTCTCAAATCCCAGAGATGTCATGGCGAAGAGAATATCCTCCCCATTAACGGTTTTACGCTTTTCTTGCTGGCATTTTTCCGACGCTGTGATAGGTCAGATCCAACGTATTCTTCTGACTGGATAGGAGGAGAGACCAATATAGTCTTTGTACATACCTTCGCTGGTGATGAAAGAGATGAACTCGCTAACGCACTCTTGCATGCACTCCTTGGCCTCTTTGGCTATCTTTGCATTTTCGGGAAGCGCATTCTTCATAATCCGGGCGACTGGGGCAAAGTTGCGTATGTTAGCATCATAAGCATCACATCTATCCGCCTTGGAAGACGACGAAGAAGCGCGCGGCGCTTCGGGCGACTTGGGCGACGAATGGTGAGACATGGAAGTGTGTGTAGAGAATATACGCGCAGCGGCTGTTCCAGAAGTGCTTCTCAAGCCCCAAAGAAGCAGCAAGACAGAAGCGAAGCCAGTCGGAGACGGTCTCGGTGTCTCTCTTTCTCGTCTGCCAAATCCCCGGCCATGAACGGGACATGGTTCCATGCAAGCGCAAGCGGGCGTGCTGCTCTGATCTGCTCTCTGTCTGGCCACACGGCTAGTAGAACACACACGCACTCCCACGAGGGAGACGGGCGCACACACGAATCATGGTCTGTGACTGTCCACAAAGATCCTAGAGACAGAGACACAAAGGAGGCTCAAGGGCCCGCCGGCACCGAGACAGAGTAAGGGAGACGGGTAGAGGAAGGTAGGTCAAGAAGGGCAAGAGGTAGGATAGGCAACGAGGTGTGTAACATACCATTGGCTATGGGCAACCACCGGTCTTGTTCCTTGACTTCGAACTCATACTGGTTGAGCCCGCTCGAGTGTGGGTCCTGAGGGTCGTTCATTTGTGGTTCCTCTCCGGGTGACGGTGCACCTTGTTCGACATCCTTTGAATTGGATTGGGGGGAGTCGGACATATTTGGCTACCTGCAGCGGCTGCTCACGTCTTTCTAAATTCCTTGGACTGCCAGCTCGCACAGACTGGATTAAGGTAGACTGGGGAGATGATGTGTCGTTGGACACGTTGCAAGGGTCGTTAGGTAAGGCTTGAGGCCACTTTTTTTTTTCTTGGGCGGCTCGGCCTGCAGGATACTGCGTCAATCGTCCCCCTGTTTTTCGCGTGTCCAGGGATCCTTCAGGCTGTGACGGAGGGCCGGGGCTGGGCACGATGGGGTACGGAGGGTACTTTTTGGAGCAAAGATGGGGGGTGGTGGCGATGAGAAGGAGGGACGGGAGAAGCCCGAGGACTGGATATGGCAGCCCGAACCCGAATCTCAGGCTGTTCCGTCTGATGTTCCCTTTCTAGCGGCACGCTCGGTACCTGTAGCGAAGAGTGAGGGGGCTTGTTCCGGGGGTTTGAATGGGTGGCCCGACAAGACTGGTGACTGGACGGGGCACTGCGGGTCCTACCCAAGGGTGCAGGGTGGTGTCTCTAGCGCGGGCTTGCCTGGAGACTCTTTGGAGACTCTGGGGCTCTGGAACCTTGCCGGCGTCCGCTATGGATCGCCTTGTTGCAGAACTGGTGCGGTCGTAAACAGGATGACCAACAACGGCCAACAAGATTGTACCTCTATAGGTAGACCGGCCCTGTTGCAAGCAGAGTGTATGTGTATGTTCCCGTGTCCCCGGATTCGACGTTTCGTCAAGTCCTTTCTCTTACTGCTGCTGCTTCTGCTGCTGCTGCTTGTTGATGTCCTCCTGATGTTGTGTGTCTCTGTGTACACACGGGTCGCTGTTACACCACACGGCGATGGGCTGGTGATGGTTGGCTCTTTGGCTCTACTTGTCCGGGCCAGCACAGGGCAAAGCAACGCGACTTTGTTCTTTTGGCTTGCGGCGGGGGTACGTAGAGGGACAAAGTAGCCTAGCGTGGTATATTTCTAGACTGTTTTGTGTATCGATGATGATTGTTTCTGCCTGGCGTTCGCCTCGTGGAAAAGGTAACCTGCAAAGTCGCGTCAGAAGAGCAAATCCAGTCAAGTTGATGGACCAATACTTGGCCGAACGTGGGACTACGACAGTGGATTGGACTGGGATGGGTTTGGGGATGGACGATAGAGACGGGGCACACGGGAGATGGAGACGGACGACGGGACTGGAGCAGCAGCAGGGCGGCGTGATCACTGGAACCCGAACTGTTTGGCTGGGGAAAAGTGTGGAATAGCTCCCAGTGGAAGCTGCTAGGACCGGGCAAGTTGGGATGTTGGAGTTCAATGCCTCCGCCTTTCCAATTCCCCTTCACTTTCTGCGGAGCCAGCAACCAACAAGCACCTCACAGCACCTCACAGCACCTCATGGCGCTCACGCAAAAGACGGGATGGTAGACTTCTGTGGTGTGTGTGTGTGCGTGTGGTGGTGATGTGCGCAATGATGCAGTGTGCGCATGGCAGCATGGCGGCACCAAGGCAAGGCAAGTCTGTCTGTCTCCATGCTGTGGTCTGGCTCCTTCACTAGACTCCATCTTGTCTAGTGTCGTTTCGTCTTCACGATGTGTGTACGTACCAGTTTTATCAAGTGTCTGTATGGCTCCGATCCGTTGCCTCGCTGCTTCGCGTAGAGTACAAAAACGGGTTTCTGCTTTGTCCTGGTCGGGGTTGTTGTCGGACGGGCGTGTGTATCCACGTCGAAGTTTGGGGTTGTTTGACTGGGGAGCGCGTCAACGGTGGTAGAGGAATGGTAGGGTACCTCTTGGGTTAGGGTGTCGAGATAATTGAGAGTGTTGAGTGTAAATGGATATTCTTTCTTAGTGGATAATTTGGATGTCCAAGTCGGTTGGCCAATATGGATGTGCAAATGTCAAGGCAGGTAGTTGCAGGCACGTCTGTCAGGTCGTTGTCGTTTCCTTCCGTGTCTGAGATGCATGGAAACACAAAAACCAAGACAAAGCCGCAAATTCGTGGGGTTGGTCGCTCTTGCCGTGACAATGTCAGCTTGATTGACAGCTCCTTCCAAAACACTGCACTAACAATTTACAAACGAACAAAAGGAAATCGGGTGAAGGTAGGAGCATGCGGGAGAAGCGGGTCTCCTCCAAATCATGCGCCGCACTCCAGCCCGAATGGGAATAGCTGCGTTGTAATGTTCCAGCGACTTTAGCGAACATCCCGGCCTCGCCAGCACAACGTTGGATTTTGAAGAACGACAACGACAACACCTCACGAACCTTGACAACTCAACCCGATTGCTGATATCGACTCATAATGGTACATAAATACCCAACTGATACCTCTCGATGTGACGGCCGCTTGGGTTTATTTACTTGATCATTGCTGGCATCAAACTGCCGACTTTGATACCCTTCGTGTGGCCTCACCAACTCCATTTCCATGTTCAAACCCATCAAAGGAAGGCCGCTTTCATGGACACAAATCCAGACCAGAGGCATCAGAGTTCCCCTCACCCGACCCTGGTATCTTGATCTATTCTGGACCCCGTTTCCCCACTCCTGATCGATGGATATCAACATCCCCATGACGACGAGTCACCCGACTGTCACTCCTCGCACTCAACAAGACGTCAATATCTGATATCCGTGGACCGACAACAAGAGCGGTGAAAGCGCATCGTCCGTGACCTCCTCAGAGGGTTGCATGCTTGCGACTATCGGCAAGGATAATGCGCAAAACAATAGTCAGTCCATTGCTTTTCAAGTCATCACCAACACAGCAAAGCAACAGTTGAGTATCTCTAGACGGTGATGATGCCGAACGTCAACGCCATTCCAAATATGATATCTTGGCGAAACATCAACCCCAGCTTCAGGGCGACGAATACCTGAAAGGTGGGTGGAGACAGCCTCTGATTCGACAATGGCTGTGATATATCGACACCATCTTCAACCCAAACAACAGGAACCAGAAGGCTGAAAATTATCAAAAAAGCCCAATCGACGCCCGCTCTGCGAAATCCAACCACCACGGCTTTTGGGCCGAAAAGAGGCTGGGGCTCTCTCGTTGTTGTTGGGGGTCCCAAAGCAGACCGATCCCAAAGGAAAGGTGTGTGTGATGACTGGCTGGGGCTTTTCACTATCACCTCTCTTTTTGATATGCCCGCCCCCGCCCTTCTGTTTATGTTTCCCATGCTGCGGGTAACCATTCACAAACTACTGAACATAAACCCATCACACGAGGCTGGGACGACCTCGAAAACCGGACCTCGTCACCTCAGTGGTCGTCACAAAGCCACTTTCTTCGCCAATGATGGATTTTAGATGGGATCTCGACAGCCTTATTGGAAGATATTCCGGAGATTATGTGAGAAAATCCCCTGTTGGCTCACAAAAAAGAGAGCTATCACGGTCACGGGTGTCCTCTCAGACTCTGTCGAAAATCACCCTTCTCTCACTGGCAGTACAGAAATGAAAAAAGTTGGGGCTGGCCAACAGGAAGCCCCTTTGAAACCCGAGTTTCATGATCTGCTGCTGTGCGACTGGACCGGACATTCAAATCCTCAAGCCCTCAAAAGCTAACCGGCTTACTCACATCTCAAGCCACACATACACAAAAGTAAAGCGGAGAAAATGACGCCGTCTTTCCGCCCGCCAGCCCGCTGACGGCAAGTCCGTCATCTCAGACATTTCTATCATTCTTCGCAGTAGCTCATCATCGGTCTCTGTTGCTTGCTCGCTTGGCTTCGCTTTGCTTTCTCTTTGCTTTCTCTCTGCTTTGCTTTTCTCGCGGGTTCCAGTCCAATCGAAGCCCAACCAGCCAACCAACTGTGCTGGCTGGGCTTTTGGTAAACAGGTGAAGAAGGATTTCCGGCCTCCCGGTTGGGCACTGAGACGCGCCCTCTTTGCCGCTAGGCTGCAGTGAGCCTCCTTGGGAGTACTAGGAGAGGTTTGGATGACAACTCATCAACCACACCACCATGGCCGTCATATTCGGCATCTCTAAACATCGAAAAAGCACAAATATGCCGTGACAACTGTCAACCGATTGTTCATTCCTTGCCTTGCAAATACTGAAAAAAAAAATATGACGCGCTGGAGTCTCCTGATTATCCCATTTCTGGAGAAATACTCCAAACCACCATCCATCTGCTGATGTCGGCCGTCCCTTGACAATCTTCATCATCGGCATTTAATCCATCATCTGATTCTCTAAGCACTTTTCGATATCGCCCTGCTGGAACAGAAAACGTCTAATACGACGTCATCGTCTGGATCTTCCTCGCCTTTATATGCCGAACCTTGCTCCTTGACTTGAACACGTCAACAGCCGTTCCATCCTTAGTGACATGGCATCAGGTTTATATCCACTTAGTTGAACCTTCAAGAACATTCCGTCACTTTGCTTCATGAGGAATCACCTCTTCACTATGACGAATTCGAAACAACGTGAAATGGTGGGGGTATTGTATGCCTTACACTATACCTTTCTAAAATCTTTCTGTCTTCCCTTCTCGTTACTGTTCCTTCATGACTGAACAACCTGGACGTTGTTCTTCTTCTGTATAGTCGAGCAATGTGTCAGTTCACCATGTTTTTTCCCCATATTTCAAAGCAGGGCCATGACCCTGAAACCCCGGGGAAAAAAGGAAGTGACAACATACCTTCCACTTATCCAGCTCCTCCTGCTTACTCTGATACTGCTTGACCAAGTCGTTCAACACCTTTTTGAGACCTTCGGCGTTGGTCTTGAGAGCGGGGACCACGTCCTGCACCGTCCTCTCCACCAGGACGCCGTTGATCATACGGAAGCACTTGCGGTCTGCGGGGAGGGGTTCGAGAGTTTCGAGGACGAGTCTATTTCTGGTGTCAATTAAGGTTTCCAAGATCGAAGATAAATCTTCCACGTTCCAAGATCGAAGCCAGATTCTTCCAAGGTAAGGGACAGGTGAGGTGAGGAGTCAGAGGGTGAAATGGGGGAAAAGGGGCGGTGTGAAGTAGAGGGTATGAATACGAGGACCGAGCAAAGGAATGGAGATGGAAGGATCGAGAAGTGTTGAGAGGAAAAAGAAAAGCAAAATAACCACCACCCCTCCACCGACAACAGTAAAGCGGTGTGATTATGTATGAATTTTCACAAAGCGAAGCAGGAAGGCAGGTTGCCGATGAGAGAAGAGTGAGGAGTTCACACCCTCACTCTCGCCTGAACCACCATCACCTTCACCACCCTCACTCTCACCCTCACCAAACCAGCTCGCCTCCCGCGGCTAAAGGAAAAGAAAAGACCAAGAGCCGAGATGGATAGAGAAACCTACTTATGCTCCTCAGCCTCCTGCTCAACATCACCAATCTTCTGGGCAATTTGTTGCAGAGTGTTCTTGTAAGTGGTGTACTGAAGCTGAAGGTCTATTTCACTTTCGTTAGCTATCCCGTCCGTATCATATGTGTGCAAGGGTCGGTGCCCCTCATCATCTCCCTGAAAATGCCACACTGACCTTGCTGCTTCTTCGCAGCTGCTTGTGATTGCGCCATCTTTGTCGTTTTGATCTGGGAACTGTCGTTACGGTTTTCGGGAATATGTTCAGTGAGAAGTGAGAGGGTCTTCTTGTCGTCGAGTCGAAATCGGATAGGAGTCGTTGGCCAGTTCAGTGATGGTGACGGGAGGATAGGCCGAAAATGTTAGTGCTCAGGAGGTTTAGAAAACCGTTGGAGGGGCAGTTGCAGCTGCTGTTCTTGCGTCTTGGGGCTCGAGGTAGACTCTGGTTGGTCAAAGCTTCCCCTGTTCGTTTCTTCGTTAGCTCCGGTCCAGGCGCCTGCCGCGCCCGCGGTTTTTGATCTGATCATCCCGTCTTCCGTCCGTCGCGAATCGCAAATCGCAAGCCTGGAACCGGTCTTCTTGTTTTGCGACAACACCCAAGTTTGGTCTCTGCAGCTGTTCGTTCGGGACAGTTAAATCTGGTCAAGATGCATCCTCACTTGCATACCAAGGACAATGCCGGTATGTTTTCCCTCTTCTTTTCCCTCCCCTTTCCCTCTACGATCCAACAGCGTTCCGCCCCTCCTCCGATCGAAACATCCCACCACCAGCCTACCAACCTACCAACCGATCCAAGCTTCCTTCTTCCCTCCCTCATACCCCTCTCCGAACCGAACCGACCGACCGACTAACTCCCAACTTCCACGACAACAACAGCCTGCCACGACGTCATGACCGCCTTCGAAGAATGCCACGCCCGCGGGTTCCTGTGGAAGTCGATGGGCATGTGCAACGAGCTCAAGGAGGAGCTGGCATCGTGCCTCCGGGCCGAACGGTTCAAGAACCAAAAGACCAACCAGAACAACGTGGCGGACAAGAAGGCAATTATCAGGCAGAAGTGGAAGGAGATTGATGAGAACTCTTGAACACGACTACCTCTACCACCTATCTACCTGCCGAGTTACCTATTCGCGATTCCGAATGGTCGAAACGCAACAGCCGGAAACCGAGCGAGCCGAAAGGACGAGCGTACGAACAACCGAAGCACCGGCTGTCCCTTTGACCGATACCTATTCTTACGAACTCAATGCGCTGCTTCATCCACAAGTGCACGACACGCTTGACTGAAGGCGACCGGGGACGGAGACTAGCTTCGGGATCTCGGGAAAAATGAGGAGGGAAAAGGACGACGAGCAGGAGGGGGAAAGGAAACGAACAAGAAGATTCGGAAATCAAAATACCACAAGTCAACCTCGACCACGAGAGACATACGCACAGGGCCATCAAGGTTCACACGAAACGATACCCCCCACTCCATTCATCGCATCAGGGACGGCGCAAACCTGCTTTTGTTTTGTTTTTTGTTGGATATCGGCTTATAGCAAAGAATACCATACTATCTCCTCCCTACAAGCACAGCATGTTCCGCATCTTTCCCCCTCTTTCCAAATCCGGGCCCTCCTTGACGGCTTAGAGAGTCTTACGGAAAGCATCACCAAAGGTATACAATCCAAAAGCGGCAATGGCGCTGAGCATCATGGGCACGGGCTTGCGGAGCTTGATGGCGCGGGGGAGCGAGGCGCCGCCGAGGACGACGGAGGCGAGGAGGCCGAGCTCGACGCCGTGGGGCTGGGCGTTTTGGATGCGGTAGCCGCCGAGGCCGTCTGTTTTCGTTCCGAAGAGGGATGTTTGTCAGCATGAGGTTCTGGATAGTAAGAGGTTCTTGAATAGTTTTTGTAGGAGGATGGCAGATGAAGGGATAGAGTCGGTAGTCAAGGGAGGGAAGCTTGTAGAGGTGTCGTAGGTAGGTTGGGAGGTTCGATGGTTTTGGACTCTGGATCTAGGTTTGCAAGATGGGTAGGTTGGTTGCGATCGTAGTTGTAGAGGTAGGTAGGTTTCGTAACCATGGACCGTAGTGCAGGTAGGTATCGAGCTTCGAGCTTCGACGCAACAGGACGAGACGTACAAAGAAGACCAACAGCGCAACCAGCAATGATGGAAGGCTTAGACTTGGTGCGGGCGTAGCCGGCGATGCCACCGGTGACGGTGAGCGCGGAGAGGACGTAGGCGGGGAGTTCGAGGCCCTAATTTTCGTTTGCGAATTGTGATTGCGATTGTTAGCTTGACGATCCATTCAGTTCCCATCCCAAGCTTCAGTTCACCTCTAAACCTCGGCCTGTTCTGTGTGTCTGTCCGTCATGGTTCCATTGCGCAATTGAACAAGAGTCGAGCTTTGCGTAGCTCTGTCAAAGTTTCTTTAAGAGACCTTGTCTTTCATCCGAACGTACCATTTTGATATGCGATGATTATCTTTGATCTGATGTTGAAAGATCCCAAGTTCGGAAACTTTACCAAGCAGCTTGACGGCACTAACGAGGACCCGAATGTCCGCGACCGCGATCTTGGGGAGACTCCGCTCCCATGCATCGTCGCTTGGTCGGCAGGCAACGAAGCTTCATCGCGATCTGTAGTGGCCCGAGCTCCGAAGGTTCGGGAAGAGCCGAGGATGACGTTATGTGCGGTAAGGGGGGTTGACCCTAACCCTGGGATTGGGGGTGAGGATGTGTGGACCCTAACCCTGTATCTACAAGTGAAGGGGATGAAGATGAGGGAGAGGAGGACAACTGAACGTTTACACTCTGGGAAATATTTGGGACTTTTGTTATCTAAGTATCTGATGGTCAAGTGCACATAGAAGCCATTTTCATGGTACGTTCTGTAGTTCGTCTCCGCCCAAAATTTTGTTGTTCTTGCGCAGTGTCTTTATTTCCTCACCGGGCAGCTCAGATCGTCAGAGCCGGAGTGTCAGGTTCTCAGACAGAACATGGTAAACAAAGGCGTCTAACTCGCCAGGTACTAGAAACTTGTTAGTCTGACCCTGTGTTTACGTAGTTGTAGAACAACATCCTTCGCATCGAAGTAATCTAACCCTTGAAGGCAGAGTCAAGTTGCTTGGTTATCGAGATCTGGGCCGGCCCCGATCTCAGTAGCACAAAGCCGGGTCCTTTTTATGATACTCCAGATCCAGGTAGGACTGGAACTTCCCCGAGAGGCTATGTATTGTTTTACAGAAAACTTGGACTTTGGACAACTCCAAAGTGCGGATCTAAGCCCGCCTCATATCAGATGTTGAACCACTGCCTTACCGTCAAAGCTTATGCTTGTCATCGGCGTTGACTGAAGCAAGAATGAGGCACATAAGATAGCTTAAAGCATCGGGTTAGATGAGTGTAAGTGCTAGGTCAGACTTCTCTTGTATTGCCAAGATGAGTCTAGACTTGGGGCCGTGAGCTTGTGTGATGCTAAGCTTTGGATCGTGGAATCCATGTCCGGAACGTCTCGGTCGTATAAGATTAGGGCCTGCTTTTCGAGTGATAGAATGCTGACGGGTTCGTATGACTTTGTTAGAAATGAGTTTCCGGCACTTTCGTAAGTTTGACCTACCGGAAGACTATCCGGTGCATGAGATATTGAGGCTGATGATCGAAGGAAGACCTTCCATATTGGAATACCGGGAACTGACAGAATGAGTCCAACGATATGGTTGGTATGTCAGTATCCGTTGGATTTATTGAAGATGATTGTACACGACAATTCCTGGTTTCTGGACACGGTCAGATTGTGTATACGGGGAGAGCTCCGTGCTGTCAACTGTTTGTTCTGAAGAGTTATGATAGCTACTGCTCAGGTTAGTGTGACCGGCCGGCTCGTGAGTTTGCCGTTGTCGGTCGGTAGCCGGGTATGAGAAGAACGGGTTGTCTGAGTGAATCATTTGAGTTTAAAATCCGTGATGATAGGGATCAAGGATTCAAGGGGTTGCTCAACCAGTTCGGAGATAGAAACCCGGAGGAGAGATGCATGATAGAAAAGGCCCCGTAAATGGGGGTGGCAGAGCGGAAGTGAAGTCGGCGTGGCGTGGCAGTGCAAGCCGTCCGGAGGCTGCACGGCATCAAAGTCAAAGTAGACGGCCCCAACCACCGGAAGAAATCTCTGGAAGTTGAAGACCCCTGAGTCAAGCCGATGGAATGTTTGTAAATCTGTTGATTGCAGTGGCTTATGAGAAATGAGAAAGTGCTGACCGTATCGACTGAGGAGGCTTCCGGGTGATCGGCCAAGAATTGTGTTCGACGCAACGGCTCTTCGGGACTTTTTGACAAGGTGATATCAAAGTGACAAGCGAATCGGGTCGGTTCGATATCTAATGTGTAAAACTGAAGAGAAAGTGACTGGCCGTCGAAAGAGCACAAGATCATGGCTTCGACTTCCATGCTTGCTTCCGTGCTGATGGGCTGCATATATCATTTCGATGACGGGAAGAATGATGTGAAAGTTGTATTGCAAGGCACAAACCAAGCCACTAGTTGAGATTGGAGAGATTCTCGAGAGTGTCCGTGAAGATGGCCGGCGACGATGATGTTGTCGGGTCACTGAGTGGTTTGCAAATGGTTCGCGCGGGGCAGTGCAAGATGCCTTGTCCAAGGTGGGGTCAGCAAAGCCGTTAAGGTTGGTCGGGCAGGTGGGGTATCTGGGGGATCCTGCCAGGGGGATGGTCCCTTCTGTTTCTGTCAGTGGTTCTTTTTTCCCTTTTTTCTCTGCAACCGAATTCTCGTGACCTCGATTTGTCTCTTCTGTAACTGGACACAAGTTGAGCCGTTCTTTTGCTCGAATTCAACTGGCTCTCTCTTTGGTCGCCTTGAATTGCTGCAATACAACCCAGCGGTCCTTTGAGCAATTGACTCTCTCGACGACTCTATTCAGCCTGGTTCTCTGCCCGAGTCTGCCCTTCTCGAACACTGTTGCTTCGCCTCAATCCACGATCCACTCAGGGCCTTCAACCACCACATCCAAGTGGAACGGCACCATGGATGCTGCCATATTGGTGAGACCGTGCCGACTTCGGGACCTCTTCCATAGTCTCGGGTCGTGACGATACTATCGACTTGATCCAGGTTCGTTTTCTCACCGACCGGTATGCCTTCCCCTAATGACCAGGAAGACCTCATTGAGCCTTGGACCATCTGGACCATGGACCTCTCTGCAGGTGCTCACAGTCTCTTCATGGGAGTAGGCAGAGCATGTCGAGGACCAAGTGAAGCCGTCAAGCCGATTGCTTCAAGTTGGCTGCATTTCCAGGCCTAATCAGGCAATATTGGCAGGGGCTTGAGGGAACACAAGGACAACACACTCACCACCCACCACCACCGGGCTCTGGTCCGGAAGCCAAGTCTAGATGACATGAAGCCACGATGAGGCAGAACGGACACTGCTTCGTGTGGCTGGAAGACCATGAGATTATCGCAAAAGTCCTTCAACTCCATGTGCCGAAAAAGAGACATCGAGATCATGACTTCATACTCCGGATATTGGTCTGTGATTCTGGCATCACATCCTTCCCAAAAGGGTCTACACCATCACTATAGACCCCAGGCAACCGCTGCTACCTAAAACCAGGACTCCCATGATGGGCTCCCTCACATCGACTATTCACTTCACTTGACTGATGAGACTCTAGAAACTATCGGTAACCATGAGACTATGGCAAATCATATAATGATCGCAACAAAAGAGTCCAGAGTTTGAAGATGAAGTGAAATTCTGAAAGTGCGGATACACGGCTAGACCACACAATTGCGCTACCACACACTATCTTCAACCCCTGCTCACATCACCCAAAATCAAGCCTCTAAGCGCTCACGGCCACAGACCAGGCTCGAAACCGCAGCTGTCTTGCGCCTCACCCCCATCCGCGCTGCACGAGAGAAAGACAGGGGTCAGGCCGGTGTTCCTCAGGTTTTGCTTCCAGTCGGGTACGTTAGACATGGACCATCTCTCCCCCTCTTCCCATCCTTCTTACCGTTTCCTACGATTTTCTCGGAATCGCTTCATATCCAACTTCTATCGGGTGTGGGAAAGGGAAGCAATCGCAAACATTTCAACCTCCGTCGCGGTCCATGTGGAGAAGCGTCTAACACGGCGACGATCTCACAGCCAAGCCAATACCACCATCATTCTCTCTTCAGAACCCCGCGCAGCCGCAGCCGCAGCCTCAATTCGCTCTTCTTCTCCTCCTCTGAGGTTCGCCTACTCAGATATACCATGATTGCCGCCTGATCGCCTACAGCAAGTTCGGGACCTGACCGCGCACCGCCCATTCAGCCATCATCCTCGGCGTCTCAACATCACTACTTGATATATACATCCTCACGCTCAGAGAGATACTCTCTTAACGGCCCCCACCCCACCTCCTCTTTCAACATGTCTCCGGGTTATACCTACTATACCCCTTCCTCTCTGGCTGATAACGACTCCGCCACGCCAGAAGTAAATCAACTTTCACAAGGAAGCCATCTCACACCCGATACCCAAGACGAGTCCCAAGAAGCTTTCAACAATCAGTACCAATATCAACAGATAGACTTTGGCGATAACGACGATCCATTCTTCGGCGTCAACTTCGGTACTATCGGGGACGGATCGCCTTCCTTCCTTGAGAACGACTTCCTTCAGACAGCCAACAGTAACCACTTTGCCGACAGCACCTCGTCTCAGCCAGTCCAGAAGACACAAGATGCTTTTCTAGGTGCCGCTCATCTCCCAATGAGCCCAGAAAAGACGCCATCATTACAAACTTCCCCAAATCCTGAAGCCATTTCCAACCAAGCTACGTTCTCGAAACATACTGCAATCTCCATCAACACCCAAGACGTCACCCATAGGCCAAAAGAACCTTCGCTATCAGACTCGCATGATAGCAGCCAAACCGGGTACGAGTTGACACCAGAAACCACCAATAGCGCAGAGCTGGGCGACGACGGCTCTGTGCCCTCAATCCACATCATGTCAGAGCAAAGCCCAAAAGTCACAGTCTCAAATTGGGACAGCATTAACTCTTATGCCCTCAACAACGACCAATCCCATACTCTCCACCCTGGCGTCAACGGAAACGACTTTGCCAGTCAGACGTCAGACGGCAACATGTCCCCATCATCAACACTCGCACGCGATGGGTCAATACGCTGGGCTTCAGATCAACCCACCGGGCGAACTGGAGTGGCTCCCGGTGACCGGTCGTCCACGGAGGTGCCCAGTGTCAACGAAATGACAGCCAAGCAGAAAGTTCAAGAACGCAACGAGGAGGTCGATGCCTGGATGGCCAAGCTGAACAAAGCTGGACGTACAAAATCGGGCTTCGTGGACGTTAACCAGCCTTCAATACAACCCCTTGACCACGACGACGATAACATCGATCCGCGGGAGATCGGAGCTGAGCCTTCCGAGAACAAGAAAATACCAGGACAGACATACTATACCGAGAAGGGCGGCGAAATGAATGCCGAGGACCGAGCCATCCTATATGGGAACCGCAACTGGGCCGATGCCCCACTATCATTTGGCATCATCTCTGAACGACACCAGCCCGAGACGGCCCAAGATGCCATCAGGAGATTTGAACAGATGTGCAAGGATAATGGCAGCATCATCTCGAGAGCTGCAACCTGGGGAACGAGGCGTCGCAGTATTGGCACTATCGACGCCGAGGAGATTGAGAAAACTGGCAACCTGTTCAAAAAGCTTTCACTGAGCAGAGGAGACTCACTTCGCCGACCAAGTGCACTTTTCAAAGGTCTGGTCAGAAGACCCAGCAGTTCCAAGCGGACCCGGACCGAAGAAGAGAATGCCTCCAACTCGACGCGCTCGTCTGTGGATCGAAAGGAGAGCCAGGGCAGTCTCAATCTTGCTCCTCCTAGTCGCACAGGAAGCTTGGGCAAGAAACAATCTGTGCCGAGCATCAACACTGCTTTGGTCGCAATGGGAAGCAATGTGGCAGCCATCGGGGCCGCGCATGCTAGGAATGGCTCAATCAGTAATACTCCAATCACCTCTCCTAACGCAAAAAGCCCGTCACGGAATTTGAGTGTCAGTTTCTCAACCCGCTTCCGAAGCAGATCGGACGCTTCCGCTCGAAAGGAGTCCAATAGTGCTATTGCAGACATGTTGAAGGTTAATGGCGGTGTTCCAGTTGCATCTCTTCCACGACCTTCAGCGGAGCCAAAGCCTTCGGCGGAACCAAAGCCTTCGGCGGAAGTCATAGAGATCGATGATGATTCGGATGAGGAAGATGACGAGGACGTGGCAGGCGACGCCAACACCGATTCAAGCGCATCAATTCTCAACATCCAGCCAACGACAGAAGGTTTCAAGAAGCACTTTTTGGAGCTTCATCCGAATCTTCCCAAATCCAGCGAGTACCTGGTTGACCGCATTGCCTACCAACAGTCATACCGTTACAAGCTCCTTTTGAAATGGAAAAAGGAGCATGAAAAGCACCTCGTGAACAAGAGCTGCCCATCTGGGCTTATGTGTATCAAATCTGGCGGCAAGGCGAGAATGTTGAAACCCTGCGAGAACGGTCGGGGGTTCAAAGACAAGCCTGAAGACGAAATGCCACCTGGTGACAAGCTGATCAACCCTAACCAATTTCCTGCAAATATACCTCCGCCAATCACCCGAGACTTGCCCGCCGAGCTAGAGTGTCAGTTGTGCTTCCAACCCAAGCAGTTTGCGAAGCCTTCGGACTGGACGAAACATGTGCACGAAGATGTCTCGCCTTTTGCCTGCACGTGGGAAAGCTGCAGAGATGCCAACAAGACGTTTAAGCGAAAGGCCGACTGGGTCCGCCATGAAAACGAAGGCCATCGTCATCTTGAGTGGTGGAAATGCAATGTCGACGATTGCACCCACGAGTGCTATCGCCGGGACAACTTCCTTCAGCATCTTGTCCGCGAGCACAAGTTCAATGAGCCCAAGGACAAGACCAAGGGAGCAATCAGGAAGGCTGGCGGTGCACGCCACCCGACCTGGCAGAGGGTGGAACGATGCCACAAGCAAACAACACGAAGCCCATATCAGGAGCCGTGCCGATTCTGCGGGGAAAAGCTCGCGACGTGGAAGAAGTTGACAGTGCATCTGGCCAAGCACATGGAGCAGATCAGCTTGCCCATCATCAAGCTCGTGGAGCGGATGGAGGTGGATCCTGATATGATCATCAGCCCGGTGCAGGAGCCCCCGCCGAGACACTTCCCGCCTCCAATGCCCCAAAACAATAACGACCGAAGACACAGCGGACAGCCTCATATGCAGCACCGGTTCGATCCGATGATTCCCAGCGTGGCCCCTATGCCACAGATGCGCCAGATGCCAATGTCGTATCCCAATACACCACAGCAACACCCAGGCTTCAACGGGTTCCAGACTTTCCCTCAACCTGGTTTCCAGCAAATGTCCTTCGGTGACCTGCCGCCAGGCATGATGTCTTCGGGATCGATGAACATGCCCATGGGCCAGCAGTCCATAAATCAAGGCTTTCCCAACTTGATGACCTCTCAGCCAGCATATACCACCATGCCCATGACCACAACCACTACAGCCGGCTACATCCCCTCTCCCATGTCCGGTTCTCAGATGGGCGTCTCTTCAAACCTGACCACCCCCCTCATGGGCACGCCACTGATGGGTACAGCGCCTCATCAATTCATGGGTGTATCCCCAGACGGTGCCGAGGCTTTTCCCCCGATGGACCTCAACATGAACATCAACGCCCTAGGCCTTCAGGATCCTTCTGCATCAATGGGATTCGGAGGTGCGGGTGATGTGATGATGATGGATGGAGCAAGTCTTACTCCGAAGCCAAGTCAGGGTAATAGTCGGCCACATTCACAAAATGGTCATCATGGCCAACACCATGGGCATGGAAGACAACATTCACATGGGCATGTGAATGCGCAGTTTATGCCAATGGGAGGACCACCGGGAGGGCCGCCAGGACGGCCGTCGCAGGGGAATGGAGGGAGTGGGTTTGGGGGGTCGGGGATGTCGGGGATGTCGGGGCAGAATGGGTTCTATTGAGTACGCCATGATGTGATGGGGTCTTCTCTCTTCTTTTTTTCTGTTTCTTTTGGGGGTCTGATAGATTTCTGGGGAAGATGGTTCTGTGGTTTGATACCCTTGCCTTCATACGTTGTTGACCTTTTCTTGGGCAGTTCGTTTGACAGAAAAGAAAGACTTGGTGCGGGTATCTTGTTTTCTGGGCTTTCCCTTTCTCTTTTTTTTTTCTCTCAACGATGATGACGAACAAAAGCACCTTACGGCGATGACGATGGCTCTTCGACCGGATGAATTGGACATGTTTGACGTAGGGACGTTTCCTTTCCTTTGCCTTGGGGCTGGGTCCTTTCTCATGAAACAACATCTTTGAACCTGTTAGACATGGGTGGTCTTTTCTCTTTTCTCCCATTGACCAATGACGACAGTGACAAGAATCAGAAAGCGCGTGGCGTAACCTTCTTTTTATTGTTTTGGGTATATCTTGGATAGAGAAGTTGTTTATGAGATTATGATTTGACCATCTACTTTGGCAAAGCCGAGTAATTATGTTTGAGAGATGGTGAACCGCTGTCACATGGGCGTCTACGCAACTCTGTGCTACCCAAATGAACCTGGCTTGCTCTTCGATACCACCAGATCACTATATACCACGAACATGGTAGGTAGGTAATGACTGGCAATGACTGGCAGTGACTTGCATAAACCTGACGCATTTCGTGCCTCGAGTTTGGCTTGTCTGGTTGTCTGTGAGGCGGATCTCTTGCGCAATCTTAGATTCTGAGGTATAACCGCGACAAGGGAAAGCCGCAGGGGGACCATGAGGAACCATGAGGAAACAGGGGGTTGCATAAGCGGTGCAGGGATGGGAGGGGAATGAGGTCGTCCTGAATGGGCCAAGAGTTTGATATGTACCAGTACCGGAGAGTAGGGAGTGAGTACGGTATCATACTTCAATGTGCGGTTATCAAGTGATTCTGCGAGAAAGGAAGCAGAGTCCCACTCGAGAAGAGGAAATACCGTTATGGTGGGAAGGACGGGATGTGGATGAGAACGGAAAGGCTGAAAATCATCTCGAGATTTTGGCGAGATCCTGCGATCATGACATGACCGTTGATTAGAAGACCCAGATGGCCCGGATGCAAGGGCGAGTTTTATTTGTTAGCCCTGGCCGTTGCTCAAAGATTTGGAAGATTTTGGGAACCCGGCAGGCCACAGGTGTTTATCGTAGCTTGCATTTGCATGCATGCATTTCAACGACGTGCGAGGTCGAGTATTTGATCTCCGGCATCTTCTTTGGGTTTTCTGTGAACACCGTTGTTTTGGCAGTGGTTCTTGATGTCTTTCATTTTCCATACTCACCAGGCATCCCGAGTTCCTCTTTTCTCTTCAGGTCGACAAGACCGTTGAAATTATTATAGCGAAGGAGGGCAGATGTTTTTCCATTCCCACTTCATCGGTCCTGCATTTCACAGCTCATCACCAACAATACCGTGACTACCGTCTTATATTAATATTGTCCACAATCCCTCGAAACCAAAAGGAGAGAAGTTCTTCTAATAAGAAAAATACATCCCAAAAAGATCGTCAGGGGTCCAGAGCCTCCTTGTCTCCTCCACTGCACCAAAAAGTCACAGGCCCCCCTGCCCTATCAGTGGACCAGTGGGGCTCGGTACCTGAACGGTGGCGACTCCATTGTCTTCCCTCTCAGCCAATAGGAAGCAAGAAAAGGCAGAGCCGCCCACTTGGACGAGACATCAACCCCTGTCTGCGAGTAACCCCACCAACGTTTCAGATGCTTGTGATGCTTGGGTTCGATGTCAGGGGAATTTTCCTTGGACTGGACATCGATGGACCGGACAACTTCGCTGGGAACCGATGATGGGGCACGAGACTCCCTTGTTCTTGACAGGCAAGGACTGGAGAACTTCGACTGGACTGGAAGAAGACCGGCCATAGCCACGGAGCATGAACAGGCAAAAAAGACTGGAGGCTCGTATCTATCTATGGAAAAGAAGAAGACGGACCGATGAGAGGGGACGGAGGGGGGCAGTGAAGTCCTTTATACGAAAGGGACAAGAAAGGCCAGAACGGAGGCGTTGCTCATCCTATGGATACCTACCGGAGGCCTTCGACAAGGTACGCAATGGACCCTCAACACTGACAAGGACGAAAGAAGGAGATGACGATGAGCGTTCTGACAGGCGAACAAACGGATTGAACGGATCGGGAAGTCCGTTTGTTCTCTTTTGTTCTGGCAGTATGGGTGATGACCCGAGTGGGTGAGTTTTGGGGCAAGATGGAGTTTCGTTCGCTCATTTGACTGGCAATCTTGAATAAGAAAGGAAAAGGACTTGGGAGGGACGTCATTCGCCCGAGTTGGGTGAGAGGGCGTTTTGACCACCATTACCGACTCGGGACGGATTCGCTGACAGCGTTCGATAGGTTCGGTTGATTTTTGTGTTGCTGATTTGTTCTGAGGGATTCGATTCGAGAAATCCATTTCGACTGACAGATGTGTGGTGTGTGTGGTGTTGTGAGAGGTGTGGGAGGCAACTCACCACCAAGAAAGAGGGTGAGTCCCGGTTCTTTTTTTTGGTTTGAAGAAGCCAAGGGACTGCAACCTCGGACTCTCAAACTCCCACGCGAGCATAGAGTCGTTACTTGGAAAAAAGCTTGAACGGTTGCTTGTTTCACATCATTACCCGCTGGGGTGAACCCTTTTCTTTCTTGTGCCTTTCCGCGTTCCGGCTTGTCCTTGTGGTCTTGGTCTTGGTATCGTCGAGAGATCATCGCCAATCTGCGACCTTCCTCGCTCTTCTTCCACTTTTCCACATCTTCTGTCTCCATCACCATTCTCCATTCTCCATTCTTTTTCACGCCTCTTTTTTTTCTTCCCACCTTTTTCCAAACAAATCCAGCTGGCCTGTGCATTTTTCTTTTCTTCGCCGAAAACAAGCACAGCGCAGGTCGCCTTTTCTTTTTCCTTCTTTTCTCCATCATCCACTCCTTAACCTTGCAAGAGACTGGTTCTCGACTTTTTCGTTCGAGCTTTTTCATCCATGACGACTTTTTGACAACGTCCTTCTAAACTGTCGATCATCATCTGACTTGGGATCCGATTTCCTGGACTGGAGACCACCTGGACCGTGACCACCTGGATCAATTCATCACCTGGGCAAACGAACGAAGGAACAATACCCGTTCTTCCCATTCACTAGTCCTTCACGCGCCCATCCTTTTCCCTCTCACCTTTTTGCTGCTCTCCTTCTTTGAGCAAGCAACAACATAGACAGGGTCCTTTGACAATCCTTTCTCTCCGTATCTTTCTTTCACTTCTCACTTTTCCAGGTTGATCCTCGGCTTTTTCCAATCCATTGTTTGGATCCATTCACCAATCCAGTCCAGTCCTTCATCATCGTTGTCGCTTAGGAGGGGCATTATCACAAGAACTTTGTGCCCTTTGTTTGTCAATCGCTCACTCATCATTCAACCAATCACCACTCAACATTCGAACCATTCATTGTTCTTGACTGCCGCGACATCTGATCGATACCATCGATATACATACATACTATCCAACTTTCCGAGAACCGGCTTCGAGGATATTCACTGCATTACACGGTACGGCAATCTTTCGACCATGAACTAGAGAACAACAGAAACAACTTTCGACCATTTCGACAGTACATATTCATTTACAACATCATCGACGACAGAATAGAAGGGTAAAGGAAGGAATTACATACGACGGGGAAGAAAAGAGAGGACCAATAGGGACTTTGATATCCGAACCGACCATTCATTCACCAACACATACAACAACAAACACCATGATCCGCAGGAAGCGGACCGCCCTCGGGGCCCTCTTCGCCGGGCTGGTTATGGCACAGGGAGTTATGGGAGAGGATATTCTCAAGACGGTCGGCTTCAACACATGCGAGCAGGACGCCCAGGTATCGGTCCAAAAGGCCGACATCACATACAACAACGCCGACAAGACGGTGACTTTCGACGTGGCGGGGACGAGCAACAAGGTACAGAACGTCACGGCTCATCTTACGGTGACAGCGTATGGAGCGAATATCTACGAGAATACCTTCAACCCTTGCGACGCGGGTACTTTTGTAAAGCAGCTGTGTCCTGGTATGTGGTTCTGGGTCAAGAGGCTATGGTAGGTGATGTGCTAACATTCGACAGTCCCCGCGGGTACCTTTTCCGCCAAAGGAACCCAAAAGATTCCCGCAGAGTTCGCCGACTTGGTACCATCGATCGCGTTCCAAATCCCCGATATTGCCGCCATGGCCAAGCTCGAGTTGCAATCTATGGAGGATGGAAAGAACGTCGCCTGTATCCAGTCCGAAGTAACGAACGGCAAGACGGCTAGTGTCCCTGCCGTGTCCTACGTCGCCGCTGGCGTGGCCGGTGCCGCTCTTATTTTGACCGGTATCTCCGCCGCCGGAGCTGCCGTTGCTGGAGGTAGTGCTGCCGCTGGTTCAGCCGGAGGAGCCGCCAGCAGCGCCGGCATGGGCACCATCAGCCCCAGCTTCACCGAAGTCTTTGGTTTTTTCCAGGGCATGGCCATGAACGGCATGATGTCCGTCAACTACCCTCCCGTCTACCGCAACTTCGCCAAGAACTTTGGCTTTTCCACGGGCATCATTCCCTGGGCGGCCATGCAGACCTCCATCGACGACTTCCGCGACAAGACCGGCGGAAACCTCACCCAGAACAGCTTCCTCTTCCTCCGCGAGAACGCCACCCTCGTGTTCCCCGACAACAGCACCATGACTTTCCACGAACAAAACAGCGGTACCGCACCCGTCAAGCGCGCCATCAACGAGTTCATCCGCCTCGCCGCTCGGCAGATCGAAACCAGCGTCAACCTCACCGCACCCGACGCATCCTCCTCCTCCGAGTCTACGACTCCCGAAAACCCCGACAGCTTCCGCGTCGCCGTCCACGGCATCCAAGCCTACGTGCAAGAACTCTCCATCCCCTCCGCCAACATGTTCATGACCATTTTGTTGATTGTCGCCATCATCATCGCCGCCATCATCGTCTCCTTCCTCCTCGTCAAAGTCGTGCTCGAGTTCTGGGCCCTCTTCGGTTCCTTCCCCGCCAAGCTCGCCGGGTTCCGCAAGCACTACTGGATCTCGATCGCGCGCGCCATCACCTCGCTCATCATGCTGCTTTACGGCGTCTGGGTGCTGTACTGCGTGTTCCAGTTCACGCAGGGTGATTCCTGGGCGGCTAAGGTCCTCGCGGGCGTCACCCTGGCGTTGTTTACGGGTATCCTGGCGTTTTTTAGTTACAAGATTTGGAGCACCGCGCGCAGGCTGAAAAAAATGGAGGGCGATATTGGGGGGTTGTTTGATGATAAGAATATCTGGGTCAGGTACTCGTTGTTTTACGAGAGTTATCGCAGGGATTACTGGTGGATTTTCGTGCCGACGATTATTTACATGTTTTCCAAGTCGGTTGTACTTGCAGCGGCCGATGGGAGCGGGATGGTGCAGACGATTGCGCAGTTGGCTATTGAGGGGCTGATGCTGATTTTGCTGATTTGGAGTCGGCCGTATGAGAGGAGGAGTGGGAATGTGATTAACATCATGATTCAGACTGTTAGAGTGCTGAGCGTGGTGTGTATCTTGGTTTTCGTGGAGGAGTTTGGGATCAAGCAGACGACGCAGACGGTTACTGGTGTGGTGCTCATTGCGGTGCAGAGCACCCTGACGGGCATTCTGGCGATTTTGATTGTGTGGAACGCGGTTAATGCGTGCTGCAAGGCGAATCCGCATGTGAAGAAGAGGAAGGAGATGGGTACGTCTTTTTCTTTCCCTCCACGTTTTCCCTCCCCCCCCTTTTCCGTTACTGTCCGTTACTAACCTCGACTCTAGAAAAACTTCAATCCCGCGACACCCTCACCCCCCTCGACGCGCGCAACTCCCTCCTTTTGGGGAGGACCAAAACCGCCGATTCCACTTCCACTTTTTCCACCCTCGGCAAGCCAGGTACTACAATCCACGACGAAGAAAAAGCCATCTTGGCCTCTCGCGATTCCATCCCCCCTTTGCCCGACCTTAGCCTCATCCCCGGTCCTAACCAGCGCACTTCAACCGCTACCACCGTGCCCCTTGGCGCACCTGGCCCCGATGCTGGTAACAATGGAACGACGAAGCTGGGTAGGATTCAGTCCGGGTACACCATGTCTGTTTATTCTGATTATCAACGCTCTACTACACCTTTCCAATTCGATGCCGCCGCCGCTCCTCCCATGCCCCAACAACCCGCTCAGACTCAGCGGTTTTTGCGGACGAAGGGGAGTAGGGAGCAGTTGACAGCTAGTCCGGCGCCGATGGGGATGGCTCAGCCGCCGATGAACCCGATGATGAGGCAGCCTACTCTTCCTAATGTTGGGGTGCCGGGTGGTGTGGGTTATCGGGGGATGCCACCTACTTCTCAGCAGGGACCACGGCCGGCTAGGTCGGGTTCGGCACCCGGCGCTGCCCCTGGACAGGGACAAAATGGGGGGTATCAGATGAGGTTCCAGCCTCAAAGGCCACCGAGGTATGGAGCTGGTAGTCAGAGTGCTGGTGCCGGTGTTGGGGGGTATCAGCAGAGGCAGGGAAGCCAGAGCAGCCAGGGAGGATATTATGGCCAGCCGCAGTATCAGCAGCAGAGGCAGGGGGGTAGTAGGCAGGGGAGTGTGAGCAGTCAGCAGGGGTATGGACAGCAGAGACAGGGAAGTCAGAGCAGCCAGGGTGGTTACTACGGTCAGGGACAGCAGCAGAGGCAAGGAGGAGGGCCGGTTTATAGACCGCAGCAGCAGCAGCAGCAGCAGCAGTGGCCTGGTCAGGGTCAGGGGCAGCAGTACCGATAAGGGAGTTCGGTAGAGCTTGGGGGGTAGAAAGAGGAGGTGGTTAAAAGCGTGGAGCTAGAGAAGAGGAGGGGGTAGGGGGGAAAAGGGGAAGAGAGGAGAGGAGAAGGAGAAAAATTGTAGGATATGGATGATTGAAGAGAATACGTACGTAAACCCACGGATGTTAATGATGACGGAAACTTGGAAGCGATATAAGAAAACTTTTGTTTTTGTTTGTAGTGATAGTTTGTTGATACCAGATGTAGCTTAGGTAGCAATGAGCCTTTTATTTCGTGTGAAGACAAGTGCAATTTCTTGGAAACTGCTTTTAACCATCCGGATAAGTATTACGTATACAAGTTTCTGTCAGTTCCTTCGCCATGAGTGAAACAGGAATGCGAAAAGACCGATCCTTGAAGTCTGGATTATTGATGTTGGGAAATTACCTAGATTTGTACTCGGGTATCGCCGGTGAGCCCCAATTCGATTCGGAACGATGCGCTACCAGAATGAGACAAAGGTATCCGGATAGGTCTTCTGTAGGTAACTACTTCAAGGTCGTTAGACTACAGTGCTGTACCTGGGGGCATATAGACCCAGATAGTTCGACCAGCGCAGTCCTATATATACCTCTATGTTGCCGACAACTCTATTTTCTTTTCCGGAAATTTTGATACTCCCTGTAGACTAGCCATTCCTCACAGTTCCTACATGTACCATGAAATCTTCGCTGGATTTGCTTAATCGGTCCGATCAAGGATCGTGGGATTCTTGGACATAACAAGCGATCCTTCAAAGACCTATTCCCTCCGCCCAAAATGCTAGTTGACGTTCTGTGGTACCATTTGATGCTAAATTCTTTGTACTCCGTCACAAACTCTCCGTTGGGTATCATTTCTCACAAGTCTGTATACTCTTCCCATTACCTCACTATCTTTCTTCGTAATCTTTCCTTGTCTTTTCAAGTGTTCAGTCTTCCCATTGATCTCTTTGCGATTCTGACTGTCCGCCGAGTTACCAGGAGCTGCCGGCCAAGCCGGTTCGAACGGACCTCTTCAGTGTACCACTTCCCGACACGTCTCTTTTGTGAGAGGAAATTCCAGGCAGGTAGGTACTTGGAAAGTAACTGTCTTTGGTGCGAGACGTAGAGTGAAAGGCCGGGGACTTTCATAAATCAAGGAAGGATGGAAGCACTTATTTACATACGGGATGGACCCAGATGCACAGGAAAGCTGGGGTCCATACTGGTATTAGTTTGGGAGGCCAGCGAAGCATTACGTTGATGACCAGGGCCGTTTGATGTAGGTATTATGAAACTGTTGCATTGTCCTGCCGAGCGAGACTCGAGATAATCGGGAACTTGTGTGCTTTAAGCAGGTAGAGGCACCTAGCTTCCTTACTCCCGCACAAGTAGGTAGTACTTCTAGGTACGCAAACCTGTATTATCTTCCATGCTCCAGGAGTCTCCTAGGATCCTTTTCCACCCTTTGAACCTCCGCAGTGATCTCATTGATCTTCCCCTCGCCGCCCTTTAAATCCTCGCCCACTTCATTCAGATCTTTCGCTTTGTCCCTCAGCTGCTTCACTTCCTGCTCCATATTGTCTACTTCCTTCTTCTTCTCCTTATACTCCTCGCGACCCTTTACCTCATCAAGCTGCTGCTTCATATTTCTCACTTCAACATCCATCGCAGCCGCCGCCTGAGTCAAGGCATTCACCCTATCTGGCACGGTCACCTCCGGCGTTGGCACTGCGACCTTTATCGTCTCATAGATCTTCAACGCAGTGATTTGCTCTACATACGCCTGTGGCGCCAGAAGCGGGAGACATAGCGTCTCTCTAACTGCACTTACAACGGCCTTTTCGATGAGCAGGTCGGGGATGTCGCTGAAGTTTGCGTCGGACTTGATTGTTTCACGGACCTGGGCTTCTAGGTCGGGGGTAACGTTTGTAAGGAGGTAATTCTCCGCCAAATTGGTCCAGGGTAAGGTCTGCCGCAATTTGCTGATCGTCTTCGCGATTCCGGCCGGTTCGCGGGCGAGCAAGCTGGGCAGGATAGACGCGTTGATTTGCTCGTTGATCGCGGTGCGGAGGTTTGATATTGTGGTTGTGTCGAGCAGCTGCTGAGCGGGGTTGCGGGCGGCGTTGAGAGCTGCTGATTCGAGAGCCGAAGGAAGAACGACGACAGAGTTGAAGGCCATGAAGGCGTATGGATGATCGATGGGGCTGCGGTTGACGTAGAAGCCTTCTGCTAAGTTTGTCTCCGTCTTTAGTTTCAAAGCCTCGAATTCTGCGATGGTGGTATCGGCGGTGAAGTTCAGCAGCTTTTCAATCTTGATCCTGTCCTTGCTTGCGTCCAAAACTATGGTACTGAGATCTAGGTTGGAGCCCAACAACTTGCGGATGCCCTTGGGCAGAAAGGCTGTGCGGTCAAGTCCAGCGAGAACCCATCTGTTGATAAAAATCTCGTTGGCGCGACGGTGAGACTCCTTCTTGATGAGTAGATCAAAAATGTATTCGTCGAGCGGCACACCTGCGGCTTCGGCCTCGACCGAAAATGGGACGGTCTTCCATGTGGTAATCATCAGTATCTGGCCAAAGAAGTTGTTGGCCCAGTCCATTATGGAAATCTTGTGCTTGCCCAAGAGCTTATTGCAGAAGGTGACGATGTCCGGGTGGCGCGGATCGAGTGCTGCTCCCCACAGATTGATGCCATCGAGGGCGTGATCCTTTAGAGTGGCCACCACCATCGTAATCACCTTGCGGCCGTTGACTTCCTGGAAGATCACGCCCAGCACCACCACAGCGTTAACCCGACCCAGCAACGCGCCGCACTTGGCTAGGCTTCCACCTTCGGCAAAGTACTGCTTGGTGTCCGGCCCGGCCTCGGCTTTGTAGGCCTTGATGAAGTCCACCATATGAGCTGCTTCATGGGCCTTCTCCATCCACGTCGGCTCAAAAACCAGCGCGTCAGGCGGAAATGAGTACAGCATGTGACGCAGTATGGCGTCGCTCTCGAACAATTTGTCCGCGTGGGGAACAGATACCTGGCCGGCGAAGACACCGCGATGGCCGTCTGTTGAACCCGAGGTCTTGTATTGCAAAACGGTCTTCTCGCGAAGGTCTGTCGGGATTTTATCGTACTGGTCTAAGATTCTCTTCCAGTTTTCATCCAGCACAGCCTTGAGGGATTCCCCCGTCGGGTCGTCGCTGATCTTTTGGGCAATCGTCTTTCCATCGTTGCCGAACACCGAAAAGGCGTTATCCCAGTATCCTTTCTCATCCAAGTCCCGGATGAGTGGGATGGGTCGTTGGAAAACAACGTCTCCTGATTTGTCCCACAGTAGGTTGTGAATGACGTTCTCTAGGGAGTTCAGACTTCTGTCGGGGCCGTAGGCGTCCACAATGAGGCGGACGCCAATCTTCGCGGCCTTGTCTAGCCTGGACATGACGATGATGGTATGTTTAAAAGAAACTGGAAGAGTTGTTTGAAGTGATTGGTTGTACCAAATCCCTCAGTGGAATCTCCTGTCTGGCAGCGGGTGCAAGCGCGTATGTGTCTATGTTGCCTCTTTATGTAGCAGACATAGCTGGCTCCATCTGGCCACCTTTGCCATGGAATGAACGATCCGCTCTGATGATGTGACTGGTAGTCGTCCTCGGTTGCCTCGGTTTAGTGTCAGTTATTACTGTGCTATGGGGGTTATGTCTGTATTTAGGAGTGGCCGAAACTATCTCCTGTTCGAAAACGGTCAAAAATATGATCTTGGTTTAGCTTCACCGAAGATGGCTCAGCTGAGCGGGCGTTCAGGCATACGAGCTCAACGACCCCTCATGTCCAATGCAACACATCCATACGTAGCCAAAATGAGTCCTCAAATTGTCGTGAAAGACGTGTTCTAGACCACCGGATTTGTCCGTTGCTACGGTTCAGCTTGCAACAGGGTTTGGTGGCGTTCGCCGTTCGGTGCTGAAAACCGCAAGTACGGTACTTGTGTCCGCGTGTATTGGTAGGATTCAGGCCTGATTGGATTTTTTACCTAGAAAGTGTTCAGGCTTCGATTGGTTCCGATGTTCTTTTCCCGTTGCAAGGAGGCATAAGATGATTCTGTGGCATCTTAAACCCTTGTGACTGTGCTTCAATAAAGTCTCGGGTCTAGGCCAATAAGAACTTCAAATTTTCCGTGTGTGACACCAATCCGAAGAACAAAACCAGCAAACAAACCAGTATTGTATCATTTCCAGAAAAAAGGGTCCCTAGTATGTAAGCCAAAAACTAAAGCCAAGACGTAGAGTCACATATGTTATGTGAAGTGTCGATAAACCACTCAACTGCTATTCTCAAAATGGGGTGTTCTCGTCGAAGATGGTGTATGAGCACAGATATCATGTGTACACGGCCACCCACTTGTTGTTAGTGCGCCGTGTGAGTTTAAATCGAGAGATTGATGTGGTGACTTTGAGTTCTTAAAAGATCAGTTGCAACCCGTGATGCAACCAATTAATCTCGGTGGTTCTCATGCTCTCGAGTGCCTCAGTACCTACTCACCTTCAAGCCTTTCACGTCATTCTTCTATCGCAAAGATGGCTGTTGTTGAACAAACCGACCTAAACCTCTCCGACACCTCTCTTTACCGGTGTGCCATTGACAAAGCGACCGATACAACTCGCATCCTGGTCGCTTATCGGTCTATCACCTTGCTTCCCTCCCACCTGTCCGGTGCTGGTATCACTCCGCCAGACGGTTCGGTACGCCTGCCACTGCCCACAAGCGGCACGTATGGCACGAAACACATCCGCCTCCACGTTGAGAACCTCTACCTGGTGGCAGGCAGTATCTTTGAGTTCCCTGGGAAGACCGTCACTGTCACTGCCAACCGGGTGGTACTGTTTTCTTCCCCCGCTGTGACGCAGGGCGGCAACAGCGTGGTGTTTGACTTGACTGGTGTAAGCGGAGAAAGTGTTACGGCTACTGGTGCCAGTGGGGAAAAAGGAGAGGATGAGAAACAAACCAGCAGGACGGAGTGCTACGGCCTAGGGGAAGGAATGATAGGGAGCGAAATCTTTAGCCCCAGCATAAAAGCAACCGACGGCGGAAACGGGTCCGACGGCCCCAGCTGCAATGACAATGGTCAGCCCGCGGGGACATTTGTCCTCAGTGCTAGGTCTATCACGCAACTTCCGGACGACAAGAATACCAATCGCCGTTTGGAAATCGTGATCAAGTGTGTCGGAGGATCTGGTGGACGAGGCGGCAATGGAGGGAATGGTGGAGGTGGCGGCAAGGGAGCTATAGTTCCGTCGGACGAGATGTTGGAGCACTATGGTGCGGGTACAAATGCGGAAGAAGGCGTGAATGGTGATGGCACCAAGGTGGGTGTTGATGGCGCCAAGGGAGGTAACGGCGCGGCCGGCGGGAAGGGAGCAGATGGTGGTGCTGGAGGACTCATTATCAGTTTTGTTGGACTATCGAAGGAACAGTTGATGGACACTGATTCTGGAGCAGGGCTTATCAAAATGGATGTCAGTGGTGGTAAAGGAGGCGAGGGTGGTGATGGCGGCGCAAGAGGAATAGGCGGGAATGGCGGCAAGATCCGAAACAACTTGGACCATAAGGTAGGGGACATAGATGGCAAAAAAGGCGATGACGGCGCGGAAGGCCAGCATGGTGCCAATGGAAGTGCAGGTGCGAACGGGTTCATTGTTGGTCAGGTGTCCGGGGACAAGACCCCTACGCTCCTCCAGTACGAAAAGGCGTTGACTGAAGAATGCCGGGCGGAAACTCTGGACGTGGTTCAACTGACCATGGCAATGGAGCGGCTCATGTTTGAGTACTCTATTCTCCTCAGCGGATATGCTGTCACCCCCGAAAGCGATGAAGAGAAGGCAACACTGGAGCCGGAGAAAAAGGCATTTCAAGAGACCTTTGACTGGTTGATGGGTTGCTTTGATGATATCATCGCTTTATCGAACCAGGGCTCTTCGTATGCATTGCCCGATCCTCATGGGTCCGTACCGTTCACATCCAGTGCGGCATATCAGGACCTCCTGGCTTACCAGAAGAAGGGCTGGGAAGACACAGCAATGCTCCGGTCTGGATTCCTGGAAGTCTTTGTGGCCTTTAGTTCGCGTTGTGCGACTCCTCAAGAACGGGATCTCTATGGCCAGGACATCAAGTTCATCCAGCGACCAAACATCCACCTCGCCGCAGTGAGCGAGGCGTTGACACTCCTGGAAGGCATTGAGGCATCCTACAAGCAGTGCCGAGACGAACTGGACAAGACAATCGGCGACAAGGAGGCCAGGAGTCAAGCAGAAGCCCAACTCAACAAATCCGCCAGCGAAGCTCAGGATACTATCGAAGGACTTCGAAAGACCACAGCCAGTGGATACGAGACCGTTAAGTCCACCCGCGAGGCCGTCCAGGAAGCTCGCAAGGCTTGTCAACGTTCCCTTGAGAAGCTCTGGTACGCGCACAAATGGGACATCGGAGCTGACTTGAAGTCTGTGTTGGAAGCCATCAGCACAGTCTGCCTCTTCGCCCACCCTGGTGTCGGAACTGCTTTCAAGATTGGAGGGGCCCTAACCATCGGCTTGGGTCTAGACAAAGTAGGTTCCAGTGCATCTACACCGCAAGGGACCATGTCCCGGGATGCGTTACATGGCAAAGTGCTCGTGGTAGAGAACAACCTGGTTTCAACAGCCCTCAAGGAGGACATTACCCAAAAGACCGCATCATTGCAACAGCTGTCCGGTATCGACAAGGAGTACGTCAATTCGGTCTTGGTAAACCGCAGGAATTTTGAGGAGCTGGTCAACACCTATTTCCTCGACGTTTCTCAAAAAGGCGTCACACCGGAGGAGCTAAAACAGGCCCGAAAGGACTTCGACGTTTATGTCGAAGCGGTCCAGAAGTTCCACGCAGCCGTCACCTCGTACAACGACACTTTCACCTCGCTTGCGCAAGCAGCAGCCACCAAAGCGCAAGCCGAGCATGGCAAAGCGAAGCTGCAAGTGACCAACTTCTCCGACGACATTCCGGCCTTCGATCTCTTAACCACGCTGTACAGCTCGCTCTACCACACCGCAAAACTCGAAACCCTGCGGATCCTCTTTGACGTTTCCAGGGCTGCAAGCTGCGTCTTCTTGAAGCGCTGCGACCTCCTCCGCAAGCTGCTTCCTCTCGGAAGCTGGAAGAATGTGGATGCCACCCTCTTGCACGACGTGACCGTCCCGGCTTTGTACAAACAAGTGGCCAATTACGAATCTTCTTTCATCACCAAACCGCCTCAGCCCATCAGCGGAAGGACCATTTCTATGAACATCGCGGATTCGTTCAAAGACAAGGTCGAGCGCTTCCGGGATACCAGGCGTTTGAGTTTGTTTTTGGACGATGCATCAGGCATCCGTCTCTACGACTTCAAGGCAGACTGGTACGACATCCGCCTCGATGACCTGCAAGTGTACTTCCACGGAGCCAAAAACACGCGGGCACAACCTAATGTCGACACGCACATCATCGACGTCGGCGTCCAGCTCGGCGGCGTCTTCTTTGTGCACGATGAGAACTTCCGGCAGTACACCTTCGAGGTTCCGTCAACTAATCTGACGTTCGAGTACAAGTATGGTGATGAGGCGGGTAGGGAGGACCTGGAGGCCAAGTCCGGCAGCGGCATCAACACTGCTTTGACCCAATTCAGTTTTGCCCTGGGCAGGGTAAATGACGTGAGTTTGGAGTTCGCGAGGCCGGTGAGGAGTCCGTATATGCATTATGTGTTTACTGTCGGGGAGCATGTTGATGTTAAGGACGTGGATGAGATTGAGATCAAGATGGACCTGAAGGTGAGGACGGGGCAGAGGCCGGAGGGGTTCAAGCCGGGCAAGGTGGTGGTGACGCCGTCGGCGTTTGATGTGCTTGGGTGAGCATCGCTTTGAGTTGGGGAGGGAAGACAATTAGTATATAGTGTGTAAGAATGGAAAATTCAACCGATGCAATAACGTGAACCGAATTTTGTGGAAGAGTGTTGAATACAATCCAATCCTGGTTTGTTTGTTAGCTTGGTACCTGTTTGTAGCTGCCCTAGAGGCTATAAGGACGGAATAAAATAGGTACTTGACATCTGGTAAGGCATTGCAATGCTGCAAAAATACCTATTTAAAGCTTCATTATACCTCAAAACTAGAGCAAAAGACATTAGTAGTATGTGAAAAGGGCTGTTGGAATTGACCAGAGGCCCCAAGCTAACAAACAAACCAGTACTGGATTGTATTGTTTGGTGATGTTTACAGTTGAGGTTGGCGCTGGCCCGGTGACAGTAACAATTAGAGGCCCCACCAGGTGCCAAGTGACCGCCCGGCAGCTGACAGGATGCCATTCAAGGCCCACTTTTCACTTCCATCACACATTTCACCCAATCACATCCCACCAGCCGTTTTTCTTCCCGACCTCCATACAATCCCACAACCACACTCACTTCATCTTCAACATCATCCACTCGCTCACCTCACTCTTTCCACCCGCCCATTTCGCTCCTTTCATCCATTCTTCAACTACATCTTACCAGTCGTCCCACCATGTCCCGCAAAAGAAAGGCCGAATCGGGCGAAGTCCTCAAAATCGGCAACAAGACCATCTCCCTCGAAGGCTACCTCACCAAGAAACCAAAGACCAACAGCACCCCTTCAACATCAGACAACAACACTCCCACACCAACAACAACAACCGAAAATGACACCACCAACTCATCAACAGACCCCAAAGAATTCAAACCCTCCCGCCCCCTCTCAGGAGACCCCTCCCTCCACTCCACCCGCAGCAAACTCCCCCTCTACCTCTACCAAGACCGGATCCGCTCCATCCTCTCCAAAAAGGACGTCCTGGTGCTAGTCGGTGAGACCGGTTCCGGCAAATCTACCCAGGTGCCGCAGTTTCTGTATCAGGAGAGGTGGTGTCAGCGACGGAGAGTCAAGGTCAAGACCAAGGTTTTGGATAAAGATGGGAATGAAGTTGTTGAAGAAGGGGGGAAGGTGAAGACGAGGGAGGAGACGGTGAATGTCGGAGGTGTGATTGCGATTACCCAGCCGAGAAGGGTAGCTGCTACTACCCTTGCGGGGAGAGTGGCGAGGGAGTGTGGGACGCCGTTGGATACGAGTAGCGGAAAGGGGTTTAAGAGAAGGGGGCCGCCGAAGGGGAAGCCGACAAAGGGTGGTGGGAAGGAAGGGGAGGAGTGGGATGAGGATGAAGGAAAGGATGTGGTGGAGGAGATGGGCAAAAATGGAGCGGATGATGAGGAGATGATCGAGGCGAATGGTGATGGGAAGAAGGACAGGAAAGATCAGGAGAAGGGTCTGGTTGGTTATTCAGTCCGTTTCGATCATCGGGTGCCGCCGGGGACGAAGATCAAGTATGTGACGGAGGGTATGTTGTTGCAGGAGTTGTTGAGGGACCCGCATCTACGACAGTACTCGGCAATTATTGTGGATGAAATTCACGAGCGCAGCGTGGATGTCGATTTGCTTTCGGGCTTCCTTAAGCAGATTGTTACGGGCGACAAGGCGGGTCGTGGTGGAATTCCGCTTAAGGTGGTGGTCATGAGTGCTACGGCGCAGGTGGAGAGAATCAAGAAGTTCTTTTCTAGTGACGATGGTCTGAAGAAGGGGACATCAGGAGAGGAGGTGGAATACCTGCAGATCGAAGGTCGCCAGTTTCCCGTCGAAGTCATCCACGAGCCCAAACCGGTACCGGATATTCAGGATGCACTTCTCAAAACCGTCTTCAAGATCCACACCCGAGAACCGCTCTCCGACAAACACGGCAAGAAGGACATCCTCTGCTTCCTGACAGGCCAAGAAGAAATCGAAGCCGCCCAACGTCTCATCGAAGAATTCGCCGAAACCCTCGACCCAAAGGTTCCCAAAGTCAAGGTCTTCCCCCTCTTCGGTCAGCTCTCCATGGAAGCCCAGCACGAAGCCTTCCAGCCTATCAAGCACCCCTTCACACGCAAGGTTGTTTTGGCCACCAACATTGCCGAAACCTCCGTCACCGTTCCCGGTGTGCGCTACGTCGTCGACTGCGGTAAGGCCAAGGTTAAGCAATACCGTCCTCGTCTTGGCATGGAGTCTCTGCTGGCTAAGCCCATCTCCAAGTCCTCCGCCATCCAAAGAACAGGTCGTGCCGGTCGTGAAGGCCCCGGTAAATGCTTCCGTCTGTACACCGAAGAGACCTTCAAGGGACTCCAAAAGACCGACCTCCCCGAAATTCTGCGCACCGACGTGCTAGGAGCAGTCCTAACAATGAAAGCCCGTGGCATCGACGACGTCCTCGCCTTCCCACTCATGGACCGTCCCGAAATCGAAGCCGTCGAAAACGCCCTCGTCCACCTGCACGTCCTCGGCGCTTTAGCCGACGACGGCCGCATCACGGAAATGGGTCGCAAGATGGTCATGTTCCCCGTCACCGCCCCCTACGCACGTGTCCTCCTCGCCGCCGCCGATCCCCGCTACGACTGTCTTTTGGAAGCAATCGATATCATCTCCTGCATCACAGCCGGCGACGACATCTTCATGCAAGTCCGTTCCGAAGAAGACAAAGAAGCCGTCGACGTTTACAGGAAAGAACTCCAGCGTCGCGAGGGCGACCTGATAACCTACCTCAACACGATGCAACGATTCGTCTCCACCCCCTCTTCGGACAGAGCAACATTCTGCAAACAGCGCCGCATCAACGTGCGTAACATGCGTCAGGCACTCAACATCCGCAAACAGCTTCGGTCGTTGTCCATCAAAACCAAGATGCTTAGCGAAGCACCACCGCCAGACTCGGAGGTGACTTACCAACCCGTCTCCCCCGAGACGGCAGAGAGAATATTAAAGGCTTTCCTGAAGGGGTTCGCGATGAAGACTGCGGTTTTGGCGCCGGACAGCAGTTACGTGACGGCGCATGGAAAACATGTGGTTGCTATTCACCCGAGCAGTAGTCTGCATGGAGTCAAGAGGGAGGCGATCATGTTTTTGGAACATGTGTATACGCAGAAGAATTATGCGAAGAAGGTGTCGGCGATACAGGCGGGGTGGATTGCTGAGGCTTTGGCTGAGTAGGTACGTTGATGAATGGGGTTTGGAAGGTAGAGAAGGAAAGGTGTGTGGTAGATAAAAAAAGGATACCCTATATACGGGAGGTGTTCATGAATGTACTTGGATGATAATAAACGTACTTCTTGATCATATCGAATATCGAAGCAGGTTCGCTTGGTGGTTTGTTTACATCGTGATACCACCCATGGTGTTTTCCCCATCAGGGGCTTCAGTACCGGCCTGCTTTATAATTGTGGGCCCCGACCCACTAATCTCCGGTCTTGGCACTTTGCCACCAACTGCTTTCCAACCGGCAAACCCGGCAGTGCCGCTAATTGCCAGCCCGGAACCACTGTCTCGGCAACACCGTTCATCGCATCATCAACTCCCATCCGTCTCTATTTCGCCGCTTCACCTCACCACCAACAGCAGCTTCCGTCCTCTTTTTTCTACTTCCCTCATCACTCCTGTTCTTTATTTTTATTTCTCGCCACGTTTTCTCTTCTACTATACACAAAACGAAACCGAAGAACTGCGCCACAAAATGTCCTCCGCCTTCAGAGTAACCTCCCGCCGCCTCTACGCCGCCGCCCTAAACTCCTCAAAAGACCACGGCATGACCCCCGGCCCCATGGCCCTCCTCCCGCCCATTTATTTGTATCGGAGATTGTTGAGGGCCCACAGGAAATATCTCCCGCAGGAGATGAGATTGCTAGGAGACGAGTATGTGAAGGCGGAGTTTAGGGCGCATCGGAGTGTGGATAACCCGGCGCATTTGGTGAGTTTTTCTTTCTTCTTTTTTTGAAGAGGGTTTGGGGTGGATGGGTGGGAAATGGGAGAGGGAGGGCGAGGGAGGGGGAGGGAAGGAAGGGGAGAGGGACGGAGGAAGGAGATGGGAAGGGGAAGGGGAAGGGGAGGGGGAAGGGTGAGAGTAGGTGGAAAGGGACGGAATAAAAGGCGAAATGAGAAGAGGGGGGAATGAGGAGCGTAAGGCGAGATGGAAAAGTTCTAAACTGCAGTGAGAGAGAGAAGTGCGAAGAGGGTAGGAGAGGAGGCGACGCATGAATATAACGAACGGGCCATGGATGAGAGGGAAGGAGGAAGGCGAACGGACGAAGATGGCCTAGGGATATAAAAGGGACTCAACTGCAGAGCGTTCGACCTGGGGGAAATTGAGGCCCGAATTGGAAATACGAAGACAGAGAGCCTGTTGGATACAGGCGAAGTCATGACAGGACGCAGAGGAGGATCAAATAGGGCGTTTGAGGAAGAGGAGCAGAAGTTTAGCTGGGCAGGACACGTCAAGAGCAAGGATATGAAGAGCCTGTGAAGAGGGGTGTGTGCCAAGGACGATCGACGACATGGAGTCGAACGAAGGACAAATTGGCTGGAAACGCTATTATTTTGGCAGAGTTTGAGTTTGTTTGGGAACAATTTACTAACATGGATGTCTGACAGATCGGCTTCCTCACAGAGTGGCAACTCTACGCGCAAAAGATTGAAGGAAACTCGTGGGTGGGCGAGAAGCTGGACAAGGGCAAGGTTGAGAAGATGAGCGGTAAGCTTTCCCCATCTGCCTAACTAGATACTCAGCGACTAACATGAACATCACAGACGAGCAAATCGGTCAACTATACGAACTCATGCAAGCCATCCAGAAGCGCGGAACGGAAGAGGATCTCGTGGATGGTGACGGAGGAGAGTCGGGGCAGAAGCAGCAATGATTTTTTGTAATGGAAGATTATGTTTCGATAAGTGTACAGTCCAAATTTCTTGTTCATCTCAATAGACCTCCGGTCAACTTCTTCATCTATTTTCTCTCTGACAACTAGGTCTACGTTTCGTACTCATGAAGATTACTTTTTAGGAGATTCCGCATGGATTTCTGAGATTCTTCGACACCATTTGGATTCGCACTCGGCCATCTCATCTCCTGACTTGAGAGAATAGACAGTTAATTCAACGGAGTTTAGCGCTCATCCAAACACATATATCAAAAATATAACAACAAAGCAATCCATCCACTTTCCAAAATGCCATAACATATCCAAGAAAGAAGAAAAAAATCAATCCTCCACCCCCTCCGCATCCTCCAACGCCATCGCCAACCCCAACGACTCCCTCAACCAATCCCACCTCGGCTCATCCCCTTCCTTCGCCAACAACTCCTTAAACAACATCCTCCTCCTCTCCCTCGTCCTCCACGCCTTCGGACTTCGATACTGCGACACCCTAGCCGCCATCATCGCGCTCCCCGATGGGCCCAGCTTCCTCCTCAGTTCCCTGTGCGCATCAGTATGCACACACCACGCTTTACACACATTCACTTCGTCAGCCAGCGCTAACAAGTCCCCACCCCCCTCGTTCTGGTTTTGTTGCTGCTCCTGGTTTTGTTGTTGATGTTGCTGCTCCTGCTGCCGTTGCATCCCCTCGTAAATATCCACCAACTGATGCAAAAACACCATCAGCTCCCTCGACTGCAGCGACTCGACACCAAGCGCATCGCAGATTTTGACCGTGGGATCCATGATGATGCCGATAGCGGCGGGGATGTCGCCCTGCTGGCGGTAGATCTTGGCCATGGCTGTCAGGCGGCGGGAGACTTCGTAGTGGTAAGGGCCGAATCGGTCGCAGGTGCGGTTGTAGGCTTCGGCGGCGACGATGGAGGCGCATTGCGGTCGGCGCTGGGCGATTAGGTTGGAGATTAGCGAGGACATGATGCGGCAGGTTTGGTCGGCGCTGGGACCGTAGGTGTCGAGGGCGGAGGAGTAGAGGCGGAAGAGACGGGTTTCTTCGGCGACGAGGTCGGCGGGGATGTCTGGAGGGGTTAGGGGGGGTTGGCGGGTTTTGGTCAATGCGTTGGAGGAGGAGGTTGTGGTGGTGGTGGTGGCAGGGTCGTCGTCCTCGATAACGATTCGTCTCGGCTGGGGCTGGAAGAAGCCGGCGTACTTACTAAACCGGACCTGACGGGCCGGATCGGTCAACTGCCTCTGTTGTTCCTCGTCGAACGCACTCTGGATGTTGTCTATTTGGGCTACCACGGCCTTTAGTTGCATCTGCCAGAATTCGGCCTCCTTCAACTCCTTCGCGGTGCCGCCGAGCCTCTTCCTGGCAAAAATCAGGTCGTACAGGACCTCACGCGCGTCCACATAGCGGCCCATGACCAAGTAAAGGTCCCTCAAGGCTTCTCTGATCTTGAAAATCGGGTCGCTGTCCGTTCCGCACTGGTTTTCCGCTATCTCGAACGCTTCCGCGAGCACACGCTCGGCCTGTTCGAACCGGGCCAACTCGCGGTAAAACTCGGCCAGGCGCACCATCACGTTCACGATCTGGTAGACCTCTTCCGGGTCGTCAATGTACTCGGCCCGCGCGTCTCGCACGACGTCCACCCAGGCCTCTTCGGCCTTTTCCCAGTCTGCGGCCTCCTGCGCCATCAGAGCATAGCGAAACTGGAGTACAAGCTCCGTTTTGTACTCGCTTTCAATCGCGCGGTTCTCCTTGGCGAACTGGAAACAGGCCATGACGTGGGACATGATGTTGCGTCGGTACTTGATGGCCTGAGGGTTGTTTTTGTTCGTGGGGATCGAGATGAGGAGAATCCGCCGCGCCAGGAGGCAGTAGCCTTGTCGCTCAAACGCCGGCATGCGGTTGCGAGCCCAGTCATGCACGAGGACGTGCATGGAGTACGTCCCCTTCTCGTTGGTGGGTTTGAGCAGAGAGAGGGACTGGAGGACGTCGAGCCCCTTTTGCAGATCCTGGGGGAGAAACTTCCCGTCTGGGCCGACGCGGAATAGCTCGTCGAGGGAGTAGGTGTGCTTGATGACCTTATCCTTTTCGCCTTTGTTCTTGATGACTTCTGCAATGGTAATGCGGAGCGGATCCTCTCCTCGCCGAGCCTGCACTTCTGCCGATCGCGCAAAGATCGATTGTTGGATGTTCTCGTGGTAGTAGAAGCAGATAGTCTTGAGGATTTTGATGGCCGCGCGGGCTGCCACGCTCGTCTCGAACCCGCTTCCGCTCATTTCCCAGAAGAGAAGCTGGGTGTAGGAGATGTCGAAGGTGGTGTACACGGACTGCTGGAGCAGGTTCGAACCCTTGTATGCCTTGTTATCACCGCGCAACATTTCAGCCTTCTTATCCTTGAACGTCAACAGATACTCTTCGAGCGTGACCTCTTTCTGGACAGCCAGGTAGTGGCCAGCTTGGTCGAGAGCAAGGGGTAGACAGCCCAGTTCCCTGACAATGGGGATCGCTCCTGTTCGGAGGGTTCTGTCGTTGTGATCTCCTTTGTCAGCAGCTCTGAGCAGGAGAGTAACAGCATTGGCCTCGCTAAGCGTGTTGACCTCAGCAATGGCCTCGCTTCGGAGATCACGCTTTGCGTTCTTTTCTCTGCTGGTGTAGATAACGCGAGCATGGCCGCCCCTAGGGAGCCATTCGCTCCATTCTCGATCGGCCGCAATGTTGTCCAGGATGAGGAGCCAATCCTGGTTGTACGATTCCATCCATCGTGTGACTCGTAGTATCAGGCTCTCGTTTGCAGCACCTTCGGTCTCATCTTGACCGTTGGCGAGAGGTTCGGTGGTTTCGGGCCACAGCTCTCTTCCAATTCTGACGTAACCCTCTTTGAGCGTGGTAAGGCTGGTGGCGTCAACCCAGAACCGATGCGTGAACTTGTCCACATGGTCTTCGTAGAACTTGAGGGCAACCTGTGATTTACCCACACCACCCATTCCCCAAAGGAGAAACTCGCGTCTGCGAGGTCGTAGAGAATCGTCGCCTGTGTCGCCGAAAAAGTACTTGTGCATTTTGGCAAGTGTCTGAACGCGGCCAGTGAAGAAGTTGCTGACCTGGCCACGCGGCTGAGATTTTGAGGCCTGTTGTACAATCACATCGCTTTTCTCCATTGCAGCTATGAGCCGTCAGTGTCAGTGTCATTCGTGTTTTCAGCTGCATCGTGAAGATGGCACACTTACTGGTGGCTTGCTTGATAGTCAGATTTTCAGTTTTCTTCCTGGCGAGGATTTGGGCAATCTCTTCGATCCTTTCCTTCGCCGTGTCCATGTACTCCTCGGTCATTACTGCCAGGGGCTTCATCTTCTTGTAGTCGTGCATGGGGATCGTCTCAGCCGCGCCCGGAACGCTGAAGCGGAAATACGTGTTTTTGAAATGCTTGAACCGTTCCTCGAGCAGGATGTGGACAGCCTCCGAGCTCGTGACGATGTCTTTCAAATTAGCGACTGCGTTATAGATGAACATCAAGCCATGTGCGAACTTGAGTGTCTTGACTCTTGTGCCTGTTCCCAGACTCAGAAGACACCCAAGCTTCAAGGACTTATCAAAGAGAAGCCCCGCCTCGTTCAGCACCTCATCGGCTGGGTTATTGACACCCATGGCTGCGTCGATGAAGACTTCGTCGAATTGCATCTCTCCTCCGCCTTTGATGACCATGGGCTCGAAATATCCTGGTGCTGCCGTGGTCGCCCTAGCCGCCTCCCAGGTTTCAACACCTCTGTCCCAGTCTTCATCAGACGAGTAGGTACGGAACCGTCGTGGCACACCCTGCTCGACGTTAGGCATGGCGCATACGAAGGCCTTGCCAAGTGGTCGTTCGACAGGATCTCTCAGATGCGGGCCCGTCCCATATTCCTTCGCGACTGCCTGGACTGCCTCTACAAGAGGCTCTGTATGAAACTTGGTTGAGATGGCAATACCAAAATGTCTCCTGTTCGATTTGCGAAATATGTTTTTGGCGAAGATGTCGTACTGGGCCAGTGCCTCGGTTGTAGACATTCGGAATCTACCAAGCAAGATGGCCACGAGCCTAACAGCAGAAGTGTTAGCTTGAGTAAGGAGGACTGGAAACCTACATTTTCGCTGTTCTTGTCTTGGACTTACCCTCCCGTACTGACGCCTCCCATAATGTGAAAGTAGTCACATGGTTTCGGAAGTTCAGATAACCCTTCGATCTCTTGGACTCTCCTCATAATTTTGTCCAGAATAATCAGCTCCGAAACACCCCGGATGCCACCTCCATCTGTGTACGTAGCGCAGATTGTTAGTTATGACATGGGCCTGGTTCGTGATAGTGGACTTACCGAGGGATAGCAGGTTGATTGGATCGTTTTCTCCTGGTGGCATCTTGTCTGATGTCTCTCTCGCACAGCTGAAGCTGTTTAATGACCAGTCCTATACTTAAAGGACCCCGCGCGTACGTCTTATTGCGAGGAGACTTCTTACAAAAAGACCATTAACCAAACAAAGGCGACTGTATAAAAATTTAGCTTCACCCCGGAGAAAGAGAGAGAAAAAAAAGTCGTTTAGCACACCATACGTTGACAAGCCCATTAAACCGGTCAACGAAAGGAGAGGCTCACCTACATATCTCTTTTCCCCTCCTCAAAAGTAAAAGCAAAAGCACTGTGGTACTGTAGGCCCAAGGTAGCAACCCGACCCGACCCTTCGGAACCGCCCCATAGCCCAATTCGTTCCTGGTCAACCCGTGAAAACTGTACTGTTGCCTTTTTCCCTCTCAAAGGTCATTTCAACCCCTGCTGGTCTCCTCCTCTCGAGTCAACTTTCTCGAGTCTTCAGAGCCGTACCATGAAGCCCCTGCTGGGTTAACTGTGAGGAAGATTCGGGGTCTTCCCCGTTTCCCTACTACCATATAACCCGTTCCCCTAAGGCACATAATGCGTAAATTCTCACAGGTAACCATTAAGGTCGTTGCATCATCGAACACTAATAGAAGTCCCGGGCACAAAATAGAGGTGGTCTTGTACACAGGCTGTGTTATATAAATACCACTCCAACAACAAGGCATGAAAACCAGATTCCTTCGAAGAAACACTTCTCACAAAGCATCTCATCCTCAACCGACAATGTCAAATTGATTAAAGGAGAGGCGACCACCGGGACCTACGGCTATTCACTACTTTCGTACCTACCTACTTACATAGGGTAGGTATAATACACAGCCAGACAGTGTCAGTGTCAGTGTCAGTGATCCCGCACTTCACTCCGTACGCGCTTCCATTCTTTGTTTAGTTTTCACACTGAGCCAGAAGCGTTGACGCCGCCACTACACTACATAACAGCATGGGGCCTCCGTCGCGGGCCTACCTAAAACTCACCAACCTGGAAATGTAACGCTAGACTCTTCCTATCCCTACAGTACGTAGACTAGTGTCACCCACCCGAAGCCCCCCGGCCGTTACCCGCTATCTAATGCGGGCCGCGCCACGAATAGGCGCACTGGAACATCCGTCCTCCACTGCTGTAAGTATGGTAAACGCTGGGGTGGGGGGGGTGGATTGGGCCATTTTGCTTGGGGAGCGAGTGCTTGAGATGGTTAGTTGCATGGATACCTCTCTAGGCACGGCGTGTAACTATGTACGGCGGCGGTTGCGGTTTGTGCGAGGGACTTTTGTTTTTAGGTTTCTTTCTCTGCTCTCTCTCTCTCTCTCTCTCTCTATGCGCGAGTCCCGTCTGGGATTGCGGACTGTGATGAAAACTTCCCCCCTGCAACGTACATACTGCATGGTGAGGGGGGGAAGGGGGGGAGGGGGAAATTGATCGCCTTATTTTTCGGGTAGGTTGTGTTCTTGGACCAACCAAATATTTCTGTTTTTTTTTCCATGAAACGGGGAATACAAGATGTATAGTCTATGGGACTGGATGGGATGCAGGCACGGGTTATGGGTTACGGACCGGGGAGGGGAGGGGAGAGGGGAGGGGAGGGGAGGGGATTTAGATTGGGGCTGAATGGGAGGGTGAGGGGGGTAAAAAGGGCGGGTAACTAAGAAGGTATATATATGATGGAGCGTTGCGCGCCTCTTGTCGCCTTCTCTGAACTTCCTTCTTGAGGTGATGAGTGTCTTGTCTCTCTCTTTTGTGATGGAGTGAGTTTGTCTATAAGATACATATCTTGAGCGTTGTTTTTGTGTGTTTTATCCCCTTTTTGAAGGGGGTTTTGCTTCGCTTTTCTTTTCGGATATACGCCTAAGCCTCTTGTTCTTGTTCTTGTTCTTGTTCTTGTTCTTCTTTGTTTGTTCCAGTTGTGAAGAGAAGGGGAGTAAACAGGATGGCTCCTCGGACTATCAATGGGCCGGTTAACCTATTGTCTCTTGGTGAGTTTTTGTCTTCCTTGGCTGTCTTGTCGTTTTATTGAGACCTTGAAACATTGACTCACGGTGCTATTACAGATGGTGGAGGCGTTAGGGGTGTGTCTGAAGTGGTGATGCTTCATAAGATCATGAAGAGAGTACAAGAGATTGAAGGGCTTAGGGAGTTACCAAAACCATGCGACTATTTCCATATCATTGGGGGTACTAGTACTGGAGGGTAAGTCTTTTACGATAACTTCGTCCAAAGAGATGGGGACTAACATACTTATAGACTGGTAGCAATCATGCTCGGGAAACTACGCATGAACACCGAAGAAGCCCTCGCAAAGTACCACGAACTTGGCAAAGTCATCTTTCGCGCGAGAAACAAGAACGTTGCGATTACCAGGTTTGGAGCCAAGGCCCTCGAGGAGGCCGTCAAAGCCATCGTTCAAGAATCCGGGCACTCCGAAAAGATGTACGACCGTAGGAACGACGAACCGGGGACGACAGGCAAGACCTTCGTCTGCGGCGTTCGCTCAAAGAACATAGGACCTCCCCAGCGGTTCCGCTCGTACGCTTCCAAGCACGACAAGAAGTACCGAGACTGCAAGATCTGGCAAGCAGCCCGCGCCACCTCGGCGGCGCCTACCTACTTTGGTCCGATCAAGCTCACCCATGACGGCGTGGAAGAGGAGTTTATCGACGCCGCTGTCGGGTTCAACAACCCGATATCCGAAGTCCTCAACGAGGCTGGTCTTGAATTGGACCCCAACCTCGAGGTCGGTTGTATCCTCAGTCTCGGATGCGGGACGAGGCCAAGAAGTCTCAAAGCGGCCAATGCGATCCCCGGATCGGGTATCATACTTTTGGTCAGGGCAGGAGTGTTGATGAAGCAAATGCTTACGGACCCGGAGAAGGACCACTACTTGATTGAGACGCGCATGTCGGAGTTTGATGATACATATTTCCGGCTGAGCGTGCCGAACGGCGCGGTGGTGGTGGGATTGGCGGATTATAAGAAAATGCAGCTGCTTCAGCAAATGACGGAGGAGTATCTGGATACTGATGAGGTCAGCCAGAAGGTTGAGAAAGTGGCCAGGATTTTGGCGGAGAGGAAGAGCCAGCGTGCCACCGTTGGTACTGTTTGTAAGTGGCCCATCCCCCCCGCTCCCCCCCTATGATCAGGCTATGGACGACTGACACATTGGTTAGGCATTCTTGAAAGGGGAGAGGTTCAGAGGACCGGCCGAAAGGCTCGTCCTATGGGGATGCCGAGTACCTTCTTCACTGGCAGGACTCATATTCTGCAGAAGATGGAGAGAGTGTTCTTCACGGATGAAGCAAGGCGCAGCCGGCGGTTTGACAGACGAGAATATCTGCTCTGGGGTATGGGCGGTATTGGAAAGACGCAGATTGCCCTGAGGTTTGCTCAAAAACACGAGGATAGGTAAGCTTCCCGTCGTTCTTGGCTTTAAAATCTCACTTTGGACTGACGACATGGGGGCAGATTCGATCACATATTCTGGGTTGATGCTACCGACCGAGCCACGGCAGAGCAAAGCTACCACGGTATTGCCATGGCGCTGGGCATCCAGCAAAAAACCAGCGAGGAATCTCAAGCCCGGGTCCTTGAATGGATGGGAGCCTCTGACAGAAATATCCTTCTCCTCTTCGACAACTACGCACACAACGGCTACGGCGAGGACAACAACATTGTCCCAACCAGGGGCAACATCATCTATTCCAGCAGATCCGACTCCTTGAGACTTCGTCTCGGACAAGATGCAGTGTCCGAGGTTTTGCCCATGGAAGAGGCAGATGCTATCACACTCCTGCTCAGGAGGCTGTATGTGCCGCCCGAGAACCCGCAAGAACGAGAGATCTGTATCCCTGCCGTGAAGGATCTCGGATATATGCCCCTGGCCATCGAACAAGCCGGCGCCTTGATGTTCGAGGGCAATCTCTCCATATATGACTTCATGAAAGACTTCCAAGAAAAGAAAGACCTCTTCCTCAGAAACCCAGAGTACAAGCAGGAAGGCGATCCGGCTGTCTACGTCACATTCGACATGTCCTTCGACTACCTCCGCACTCAGTCACGGAAGGAGCAGACCATCGGCGCAAACGCGGAAGATTACCAAAACGCCATCAAGATCCTCAGCATGGTCGGGTTCTACCACAACGAAGGCATAACGGAGGAGATGGTCATGCGAGCGGCCGAGTGGCGAGCCCGGAAGGGGGGCGGGCTGCTGAAGCTTGGTGGGAAAGGGAAATACAACATCGATAAGCTGATCGAACATGACGAGTGCGGGAATTGGGATCCTACTTGGTTCCGCCGCGCTGCCAATATTCTCCGGCAGCTGTCTCTCGTCAGATTGGATCAAGACAGGTCCATGTCCATGCATGTGCTGGTGCACTCTTGGGCCAGAGAAAGGTTGAGCGAGAGCGAGAGGGCCGCCTACGGTCTCTCTGCTCGCTCGATACTCTTTGAGTCGATCCCCGAGGGTATCAGTCCCGAAGAAACCAACTTCAGGTGCAGATTACTCCCTCATGGTCTCGCTATAACGTCCTTGGTCGAGCAGAGATGGAGCGATCCCGTCCTCGAAAGCTCTTACGACGAGCGGTGGGCCAAAGTGAACGAAGACACGGGTCGTTACGCAGAAGTTGAGCGGTGTCTGAAGTCCGCTTTGTGGGGATACAAGGTGAACTTCACGCTAGATAACCAGAGATGTATCGACGTGATGATAAGGCTGGCCGAGCTTTACAACCAGGTGGATACCCGACGGTGGGTGGAATCAGAGGCGCTTCTCACCGAGTGTCTTGCTCGGCAAGAGTTCCTGACCTTCAGGAAGCTCAAGGTCCGGCAGGAACCACGGGGGCGGAACGGCAAGATGGTAACGGTCGAGGAGAAGTGGGAAAAGAAAGGCCTGAGGGAAGTTGGAGCACAGTGTTCCCAGTTCATCATCGCCAAACGGCAGCTGGCCGACTTCTACCGGCGCTGCGGCATGTGGGACCTACGGCGGTACTTGCTCGAGGAAATCAAGGAGGATATCCTGGAATCAGGGTTAGACTCGGATCTCGCGTACCTTCAGCCCCCGGATGCAGATATTATCGAAGCGAAGAACAAGGCCACCATGCTGGCTAATAAACTCACAGCGCAGGAGATAAGGAAACTCGACCAGGAGAACGACGAAGCCAGAGCAGCAGATGCAGAGAAATACCGCCCTGCTGACGAGGAGGAGATCGACACCATGGTCCGGAGCAAGTGGCGTAAAGAAATCGTCAATGCCCATGACAATGACATCCCTGCTGAAGAAAAGTACCGGCTTCTCATGGACCACTACCAAGAAACCCTCGACATCTACGGACCAAACAGCAAGCCGACTCTCGCTGCCTTGGTAGAAGGCCTCGCCGTGTTCGCCCTACGTGAAGAACGCGGCGGCTGCGCCCTCATCGTCCTCCGCGAAGCCATCCGCCGCAGCGCCGAGCGCTTCTCCGACACGCACCCCGACACTGTCATTTTCGTCAGCCAGCTAGTCGACGGTCTCAACGCTATCGGCCGCTCCAAGGAAGCCTTGAAGCTCTCCTGCGTGGTGCAGAACCTCTTCCACGAGCAACTCGGCGAAAAGCACGAGTACACCTTCCGCGCGGCACAAGTGGTCGAATACAATACGGCCTTCTGCAAGAATTTCCTTCAGGTCGAGCGAGATAAAGCATCTCTATTAGCACGTGGTGACATCAGAGGGCACGACGAACTCGCGCTGAAGGTTCTTGAGGCGACGGTATCCGACCAGTGTCCGGTAACTTGCACGGCCGCGAGCCATGCGGAGCTGTACAGGACTCTGAAGCAGACGCCGCGGGACCCGTATGCGGATACGGCGACAGAGGACGGGTACATGACGAGGTGGCAGAAGGGACGGAACAGAAGCTCCAGAGAGACGGAGGAGTTGGTGGTGGGACTGTGGGATGCGACGAAGAGGGAGAGGTTAGTGCAGCCGCCTGGGAGAGAGATGTTGACGCAGATGGTGCAGGTTGCTTGATGAGTTCCCACCCCTTTTTTGAGAGTGGTTTAGCTTTTGTTTACTGTTTCCTGCCCTTTTCTTTCTTGGATATTCTTCTGATTAGGTTCTTTCCTTGGGATAGGTATAATTGTAGGAATCTGCAATGTTTCTTCATCATTGCGGTCATAATCGCGAAGTGGCGCAAGGGATACTGCCCGGGTATTTCTGGGCCAGAGAAAGTCCAGTAACACAGAGATGGCCAACCGGTGCTTTTATAACCTTGGTGGTGATGAACTTCGAACAACTTGAAGGCCAGTTTCGCTCCTTCATGAGTTGAAATCGGCTGCTGAAGATGTAAAGGCAATTCTCGCACAGCAGGCGCCGACAAGAAGAGGAATGCCACAAATGGTGTCGATCAACGATGCAATGGAACCTCTTGTTCGACATTGCCCCTCTCACAAGAAAAAAGAAGAGCCCAAAATAAGAAACAAGGACGGGAAGGCGCCGAAGCTAGATGATTGCGGAGGTGGAGCTTCGTGATTCTGGATTGTCAGGTGCGGTGGTTTGACTGGTGAAAAGAGAAGCGGGAGGGAAAACTCCCGTCGAGATGCAGGTTGGCGCTTCTGTCGGAGCCGACTTGGGTGATGCAGCGGGAACAGTGCGGGAAGCACAGTGGGGTTTGGGGGGCCGAGGGTTACTAATTGTTAGTGCGTGGGTCGGGCCGTCGGCGGTTACGGCTCTTGTAAGTGGAAGGGACGGGACAACATGGCATGAAGAGAGTTTGAAGCGACCTGAAAGGGAGCACAAAACACATGGAAGTTGCGTTGAAAAGGTAAAGGTCAAGTTCTCCCATATTGAGGAAAAGGAGATGGCAATTGGATACCTCTAGTGTCGAAGACGCTTTGGGAAGCATGCAATTGCCGAGTGATTAAGAGCTTCCGTGACCGGTACTACAATTTATAGTTGGGAAGGTGCACTATGGCTTTGGGAAAGAGCATATGCCTGGCAACTCCTCGCTCAGCATGACACTCCGGAGGAATTCATCACCGAATAGAGGGAAAGAACCCACGAAGACGGGAAGGAAGAGATTCGCTCTATTCAATGGATGAGGGAAGCCGGGAATAGTTGGAAGCCAGGTCTCCGACGAAGCCCGATAAGAAGGAGGGTGGGGAGCGTATCTTCGTGTACATAAGACTGCTCGTCCCAGGCCTCTGGAGGTTCTGAATTTCCTCCTCATCTTCATTTTCTTCTACCCATCAATACATTCGTTACAAGCTTTCCCAGACATCCTGCCATTTTGTCTTTATGTTTCCAAAGCCTGGGACGATCCGGGATAAATCCCCTCAAGAACATCAGAGGTACCCAGAATGACACCAGCTCATATCTCAATGACATGACCCGATCCGATGACCCTTTTCAACTCTCCAAAGGAGGCTCCCTTCTCCCAATCTCACGGCGTCCGTCAAACCATCTCTCTTTCATCGTCCGCCACGCCTCAAGGCCTCCCAGCACCACGCCTCAACATGTCTCCTCCAACAGAATGATGCCGGTGACAACACCACCGCAATGAGACTGTCCATGCAACTCCTCCAAGAGATCCGCTCGACGTCCTCGAAGAGGTGTTAACCCACATGCTTTCCCGAAAGCATCTGTCTTGCAGCCTCCGGGCCGCAGAGATTGGATACAACAAGACCATGGAGTTACTCCATGAGAACCCAGACAACGGACGCGACCATGCCATCGCTACTTGCCAATGGCTCCAACACCTCTTCGAGGTACAGACACTGCTCGGAGAAGTGCACATCGCCGAAGAGGTGATGGAGGAAATCGCCAGGCGCTTCACCACCGAGCCACTAGGTTTGACTTTCGACCAACTTGGGGAGGTACACATCGCCCAAGAGGTGATGGAGGAAGTCGTTCAGCGCCATACAGCGCTACTTGGTCCGGATAGCAGGATCACCGAGATGACCACAGAGACATTAGAGGTAGCGAGAGAGAACGTGAAAAAGCGCGAGGACGGGTTGCAGAAGGCGAAAGAAGTCGCTGCAGAGTATGAGCAGTGGATCCGCAAGTGGGAGTGAAATGAGAGCCACAAGCCTTGAGGACGTCACGGCGAGAGAGGAACAAATACCAGATCGGAATGGCCTCTTGTCGGTGGGAAAAAAGCTTCTGACAAAGTTCTGAAAGGCTGATGCTATTCCCCTACTGCCTCTCAAGCCATAGCCAGCCCAGACTATCGGTCTTCCTGTATATACGGAAGAAGCCAAAAAATGCCGTGGCAGGATATGAGCAGTGGATTGCAAGTGGGGAGCAAATAAGAGCTACAAGCCTTGAGGACGTCACGGTGAGAGAGGAACAATACAAGGAAGCACTGGAGATTATCAAAGGGATCCCGACAGAGAATGTGTGCACCAGCAAGGAGGGATGTAGAGGGGGCTGAGAAGGTGGATCCGTTGGGAATAATCCCATCCTCATGGGGATTCTCAGGCTTTGTTGTACACAGTTTCGTAGATTGGTTTGTTTGTTTACGCGGTATTGAAGCAACGAAAAAAGGGAAAAAAAAAGGCTTCTTGTCGGTGGTAAAAAAAAAAAGGTTAAAAAAGCTTTTAACCAAGGCTGGAAGACGGAGTGATGGATGATATTCCCATAGTGCCTCAGTCAAAGTCCAAAACAAAAGGGGCCTTGCAAACAAGAGGGAAATACATATCTATGAGTTCTTTATGACCCAGGCTATAGTCGGTTCCATCCTCAAAACCAAACACCTCTCATTCTCCGTCCCATTCTCAAATACATAATCCACCTTTTGCGTAATCCATCAGATCATCGGTGCAGGTGATGATTCCTCGCTCAAGTTGCTTAATACAATTTCCCTCTTTCTTTGACGATGGTAAAAGCTTGGGCGCGGTCAACTTTTGGAGAGACGGCGGATGCTTTTGGTGTTATTTAGTTGGATGGAATTCAGTCGGGCTGCGGGCTGCGGGCAGTGGTTGTGCTTGTGGTTGTGACTCTTAACGACTACCCGGTTATTTGATAGATAATAAGGAGGAAGAGAAGTGAAAAGAAGAGGGCGAGGTCCGCCGTCACAGTGGTTTGTCGTCGCCGTCGCCGTCGCCGTCATCGTTACTGGTAGTAGGTTCGTAGGTTCTCGAAGAAGTTCCTACTTTTGTGGACTGGTAGGAGTAGGTATGGTAAAGTCTCGGTTTTTGGGAGGAGGACTGTCACTGTGTGAAGGAGATGAAGTTGAAGAAAACCGAAGGGTATGAGCGAGAATTTGACTTTACGAATATATCTTCCTTACATTAATTTAACTCGACCACCTAGATAACTGTACGAAGAAGCTTGAAGTAAACTGTCTTTGCTTAGGTCCTCCTCCGCTATTGTTGATACCTTTCATCTTCCACTCCACATCTACTTACGTTCGTTACATGCCTGTCTGTCAAAGTGTCAATCACAACATCTCTTTGCGAGCCTTTCACTCATAGCTCCTTTCAAACAAGCGTTGATAGACCTCCTCCTAAATCAACAATTATATATCGCCATCACACCAACAACACCCAACCCCAACAATCCCTTCTAAATATTCACCCCAATATCTTTCATTCTATCTCAAAACTCACCTCATCACTCCCATCCACACCAACAAACTCTCATGACCCCCACCCCCCCCCCCACCTCGCCTCTGTTTCGGGCTGCCCCGATATTTAAATAGAAATCGGGCGTGGAAAAAACATCCCAGAAGAGTAGTAACCTCCCGAAAAAAAAGGACTATGAACGACTCCCTTACCTTCCAATCATTACACATAAACCAAGCATGTGAATGAAGGAGACTCACCTGGCAACCGGCTCTGGGGCCATCAAGCACGGGCCCTGGGCGGCTGCGGAAGCAAGCAAACAAGAGGGTTGACCGATGGAAAACCTAGAAGCGAAGACAACCTTGTCAGCAGTTCCGAAAACCCAATCGGCGTGCGGCACACATCCGCGAGATGTCGGGAAGGCGGGCGGGTAACTGCATATGTTTGACGATGAACCTAGGTAGTAAGCCGGGTTGTGAGCAGACGGGATGAAAAGACAAACATGGAGTGGTGGGGCGAAGAGACGGGTGAAGGAAACGAAACTGTGAGTAAGATATCAGGCAGAGCACACTGTGATAGAGGTGAAAGTAAACAGCATCAATAAGAAGACTAGTGAAAGAAGAAGGATGGATATGCTAGTGACTGATGGACCACAAACTATGTTCCTTTTGAGTGATTCCACTGATCGTGAATGAGACCAAAACGCTGGTAGAGTTAAAACTGCAAATTACCGTTTTTGTTTCAAATCCTTGTATTCTCCCATGTTCTCACACGCACACTTAATCCCAAAACCTAAAGACGACGAACGTATCCGCTTAACGCCATGTTCCCAGCACCCGGTATTTTTATACGATCGATATAAGACGGCTCGAGACTCAAGCTAAGAAACGACAAATTCCGAGGTGAATTTCTATTCGGTGAATTAGGCTATCGTCCGAGATCGGTCCTTAGACCAGTACCACTGGTAATCCTAAGACCGGTGCTTTTCGCTTTCTGTTGTAGTGAGAATAACTGATTAGTGTTTGGGTTGTTGAGAGTCACGGCCGTTGTTCTGTAGCTCACCCAGACGCTGGTATAGGAGATAAAGCGCCATGCGGTTGCACTCCTCGGTACCGGTAATGGTAACGAGGCGCTCGTTGCTGTTATCCTGAGGTTCGTTGATCTTGATAACACTTCCAGAGATCTGTCTGATCTCGTTGATCTTCTGTCCACCCTTGCCAATGATGGCACCGACCATGTCGTTGGGGATGTAAATCTGCTGGGTAAGGGCAGCGCCAGCGACGGGGGCGCCATGAGGGCCAGCAGCATGAGGAGCAGGGCCAGCGTGGCCAACGTGGGGGGCGACGTGAGGGGCGGCAGCACCATAACCACCAGCGGCGTGGGCACCGTAGTGCATCGGCACGGCAGGGTTGGGCTGGGCCGGGTGAGGAGCACCATAGGGCGCAGGGTATTGGCTGGGCGGCATGCCGTGGTGAGACCTGGGGTCGGGGCCGCGGTTGCGCTGGTAGTAATCGCGGTTACCGAAGCTGCCGCCAGCGGGCTGAGGAACGTAGGGGACGACCTGGAGGCCGCCAGGGACAGAAGCAGCGGGGCCTCCGCTGCGGGTAGCATAAGCTGAAGCGGCAGGGCCACCGAAGCGTTCGTTGAGCTGCTCGAGGAGAGTGCTGCCAACATAGTAAGTAGCGATGTGGACAGCATCGGCGACGCCCATAACGACCAATGAACGTTCAGTGGAAAGGGGCAAGCAGGAGTCAGAAGCGTTAAGACGAGCTCCGGAAGCCTCCTGAATCTCCTTGATGCGAGCACCACCCTTACCAATGATCGAGCCGATCAAGACGTGGGGGATCAAAAGACGGAGGGGGTACGTCTTGGAGTGGCTGTTGGAGGGCTCCGCGAGAGGCTCATTGTTCAGCGTACGGATAATAAGACCGAATGCCTATTACTGTTAGCTAGTGAACTGTTGAGACACAGAATGACGACATACCTTTGCGACCGCATCAACGACACCAGAAACGGTAAGAATACGCTCAACAGCGCCCTTCTGGTAGTCGCTGACGGTGCACTTAGCGTTGGACATCTCCCTAATCTTGGAGACGTTCTCGCCGCCCTTTCCAATGATGGTAGCAGCCTCGGGGCTGGAAATAACGGATCTCACGTGGATCCAAGCGGTCTCGTCGTGAGGCTGGGCAGAGACAGGCGGTTGAGCGCGGCTGCGGTTGCCGTGCTCCTTGGTGGTCTTGCCCTCGGGGGCATCGGGGACAACAGTATCGCCCTGGGCATCCTGACCCTCTGACTTGTCACCCTTCGCCTTGGTGCCGTTGGACTCGGGGGCGGGGGTGGGGGTGGCAGAGCGAGCAGCCTCGTCGGCGTTGTGGTGGTTGTCTTCGGAAGCAGGAGCCTCAACCTCCTCCTGAGCGTCCTTAACGACCTTGTCGAGAGCGAGCCTCTTGGCTTCGGGCTGGTCGTTGCGAGAAGGAGAGGATGACTCCTCGAGGGGACGCTTAGCGGACTGGGTGGGTTGTGGTGAGGCGGACATTTTTGGTTGCGAGCTAGAAGTCAGGTAATAATCACGTCTCGATTAAGGTCGTGGTCGCGCGAGATTGAATATTCTTTGTTTGAATTATCGTACTTGTTTTTCTTTATCTACACCTTGTGGGGTTTTCGAAGGAAAACGTGCTGGTGTAGTGGAGGTGTACGGTTGAGAAGGGGTCGGGACTCTGCGCTCTCAGGGTTTTGGTGTTGGAGTAGTTGCTCGAGGGATGGGGCCGATCAAAGGGAGGATCGACGGGAAGACGGAGACCGGTGCTGGTGCTGGTGCGGGTAGGAAGGTAGGCCTATCGCTGGATTGCTTGATATCTTTGCAAACGTGTTGGTGATGCCTTGTCCGGGGAATCTTGGAGTGGTGGTGAGGTTGTGTGCGGCAAGGGCGAACGCAAAAGAAGTAGGTAGTAGTAGTAGTAGAAGGTTGACGGATCAAGGAAGAAGGTGAGTGAGGTGTGAGGTGGGTTGTGACGGAAGATTGCTTTTTTTGTTTGGTGAACGGAAGAGAGAGAAGCACACTTCTGGTATCTCAAACCTTCTTTCGCTTGTCAAGCACTGGAGAGACTAAAACACGTCCAGCCTTTTCGTCTGCTAGTCCAGGGTATCCGAGATCCGGTTGCAGCTACCGATAGCAATCGTGGACCGGGGGACGGGGGTGGGTTGACGGGATGGTCTAGCTTTTAAGCTTTTTTTTTTTTTCGATCCGTCTGGTAAGAGAGGTAGGGACCGGGACCTGTGATCGGGCAGATGGAGGAGTGTTTGGTTGTTTGCGGTGTCGCGACGTGGTGATGCTGATTTCGATTTCGCGTGGTCGTGGCAAAAAGGAGAAAACCAAATATCCTTTAAAAAAAGGTGATGGAGGGCTCAAGTCAACGAGATGACGAGAGGCGGACGGGAAAAAGAGAAGTGGTCGAGAAGGAGTGCCAGTTGCCAGATGGTGAGTGGCTGTTGGGGGGAGACGGAGACTGGAGAGAAAGTGGAAGTGGAAGTGGAAGGATGTCTCGAAAGAGGTTTGGAATTGTGGAGAGGGAAGGAGATGGGTGATGAAACCTGAGCAGGATCAGCACCGGCCGTAGCCTCAACGCGACGGGACCAGGGGACACGGACCACTTGGCGAGTTTGCCAGCTCAACAGCCTCAGGTGACGGGCCGATGCAGGTAGCTGTGAATGGCTGTCAACTGGCAGCTCGTTTGCAATTGACTGTCAGACTCCCGGTGCCACCTGTTCTGCCGCCCTGCCAGTCCTTCAATTGGAGAAAGTTGGAGCTGTGAATGTCCACCCCCTGGACGAACGGCGCAGCCCAGCATGCAACCCCAAGCAGCTCCCTCCTTGCCCAACACGCAGTTGCCAAGGCATCCGACCTGTGTGCCTGCCCCAGTTGCTGTGAGGTTATCTCAATCCAGTGGGCCAGAACATCAACAGCATGAAGGCGCGATCCGAAGTGGTTGCTTCCACTTCTACCTCACACAAGTCTCTCAGGCGAACTTCTCACGCACCAATGCCTCTTGTCTGCAACTACTGCAACACCATTTCTGCTGTAATACGGTAACACGGCGTTACGGCGTAACAATACCATCGAGACACATCCGACGAGAGAGAAACAGCCAGTGACCATCATCTTGGTTGTTGTGGTTGTTGTCGTGGTGTTGTTGGTTTCATCCCAGTCAGTCAGTCAGTGGGTTGTCATCTTGAAATCGTCGGCAACGAAAACAAACGGGCGCGTATTCAAGCGACAAATTTTACAGGCAGAGAGAGGAGTATCCAATTACTCAGTGTTTGGTGAGAGCCTCATCGTGGTTGGCTATTGACCAAAACTCTCATCGGGGTTCGAATACGGGAAGAGGTGTGTTTTGAGCATCTTCATCCCGGCTGCTGGACATATCCGAGGTCGAAACACACACTCTCTCAGAACGTGGCACTAATTGCCAAATTCTCGTCTCGGACGTCGTACAACAATAAACCGCGATACCTGCTTGCAAGTGCAACAACAACTCATCTCACTAAAGTCACTCTCACTTTCACTCACTCTCACTACTAGTGTACACGCTGTGATACCGTGTGCCCCTTTCCCTAGGACACTCGCCACCCCCTGATTCAAAATAGACCAACCAAGGGCTTCGGATAGTCGGCTATGTCAACAACAGCCAACGGCAATAGCAACGCCATGGAAGGAATCATTGAAGGATCCACAGCCACACAAGGCACAAGCAATGGGAATGGGAGTGGCAGCGGGAGTGGTGGTCGCGTCAAGGATCCAGTCCACGAGGCGAACCTAGAGCGAACAATTCGCGAACTCAAGCGAATGACGGCCGAAGCCGAAGCGACTTTGAACGAGGTGAGCCCTGCTACCCCTATCTTCATGTCAACAAAGTACTAACATATTCACAGCTCAAAGCAAATATCGCCCAAAACGGCCCTCCACCACCCTCCAACCCCTTATCCTCCCTCCACCTCCTCACCCGCGCCTACACCACCCTCTCCGAATCCGACCCGACACCCCTTCTCCCCTTCCCGGACTCCGTTTTACCGGCCTTACTAGCCCTGCGAAAGACTCACCAAACCATCTCCCAAACACAATCCCACCTCTCCTCCTCTTCTGCCTCTCTCGAGAAACAAAAGCGCCACCTCGAAAACCTCAAAACCGAAGTCCGCGAGCAAAAGGAACTTCACCATGCGCTTCAAGAACGCGTCGAGGCTTTACGCAAGGGGATGGAATCTCGTAAAGAGATGAGTCCCGAAGAAGTAGCTCAGGAGGAACTGAACAAGATTGAGGGAGAGAAGAAGAGATACGACGACGAGACCAAGAAACTTGTCCGAGAACTAAACTGGTTCATCGAGACGTACCTCGCCCCGATGCTAGCGGCGGAGGAGATGGGCGGTCCCGTGGTGGGGGAGATGATGGATTTGGATTCTGAGATGCTTGAGGCTGGGTTTAATGCGCGGGGACAGCCCAAGAAGTCTAAACCCAAAGATGGGGAAGGGGATAAGGACGGAAGACAGAGGAGGATTGATGAGATTTGGGGCGCTCAAGACCAAGGCGAGAGACAAGGGAAGAGAAAGAGGGAGAGAGACGAGGCGGGTGCTGCGGGCCAGGAGATGAAGAGCTTGATTGAGAAATTGCTGAATAAGAGTATGGATGCCGGAGGAGATAGTTCGGCGGCGTATGTGAGGATTGAGAGGGAGACGGCGGCGGCGAGGTTTTTGGTCAGGAGCAAGGTGGCGGTTTTTCACCCGAGGGATGCGAAGAGGTTGCGGTTGGTGGATTTTGGGAGGGAGTTGGACGACTAAGGTTCTTGAGGTTCAATAAGCTTCTACGCTGGAAATTATGGTTTGGAGAGATCTTTGAGAGGACTAAGAGGTAGGCCAGGATACCTATATGTCCAGATACCCTCAGTGGCGGCGCTGAGGCCGGTATAGCATCACCTTCATCTTCCCTCTCAGCCATCGCGTACCTCTCCCGGCAGGCAAACGCACGAGCCAAGAATTCACACCCCTGCCCCTAAAATCAATTAACGCGCCCGTCGCGTCACACCAAACGCGCCTAGTTACAGCTCTTGGAGCTTCCACTTTTGCTTTTTGTTTTGCTTTCCCTGCTTGCCCTCCCCACCATTGAAACATCCCTTTCACCTCGATGTTTGTAGCCCGTCGTCCTTTCCTCCGTTCTTCTTCTTCTCTTCTCTCTCGACTTTCAATCCTCCCCAGAACACCAACAACCACAACCTTTCTCACAACAAGACAAATGACTGCTGCTGCTAGCACCACCGAACCTACCTCTCCCCCCGCTAAGCGCCTCAAGACTTCTTCCGATTCCTCCTCCCAGACCACCACCGCTCAAACAGCTACCGCTTCCACAATGACCGCCCCCTCCGCCTCCAACGATAACGAGCACACCTCCGCGGTGACCAAGCTCAGCCAAGCTCCTCCTCTTCTCATCAAGAAGCTCTCCGACAAGGCCCGTCTCCCAACCCGCGGCTCTGCGTTCGCGGCTGGGTACGACATCTACGCTGCTAAGGAGACTACGATCCCGGCTAGGGGAAAGGGATTGGTGGATACGGATATTAGCATGGCGGTGCCGGAGGGGACTTGTATGTCTTTTTCTTTTCTGTCCTTTCCTCTATCCTTCCTGTGTTTCGAGTTGCATTTCGCTCGCTCCTCGCTGTGTCTCTTTTCCACGGACACTAGCATAACACAGCTGGTTTCAATCACCACTTGCGCCCCCATGCATTTTTTTTGGAAAACCATCCCATAGTTTCAGACCAATTGCTAACCCAATTCACAATAAAAACAGACGGCCGCATAGCCCCCCGCTCCGGCCTCGCCGCCAAGAACTTCATCGACGTCGGCGCCGGCGTCATCGACGCTGACTACCGCGGCCAAGTCAAGGTGTTGCTGTTCAACCACTCCGACGTCGATTTCGTAGTCAAGGAGGGCGATCGCGTTGCGCAGCTTGTGTTGGAGAGGATTTATACCCCCGAGGTTGTGGAAGTCCAAGAATTGGAGGAGAGCGTGAGAGGTGCTGGTGGTTTTGGGAGCACGGGGGTTAGTGAGGTTAAGAACTAGACTTAAGACCACGATGGGTAGGGAAGAGATTGGGAGTCTGTAAATGGGATGGGATATAGATGGCGTTTGGGAAATGAAATGAATGCATATTGAAGGTATTGGAATTTTGATGTTCTGAGCCGACACATTTTTTGATATGTAAAACCGCGGTGTTATATATAGTCCTCGTCTTCATCAGGGCTATATATTCATTAACTCACAAAGAGCTCTTGCAATCGCTATCTAAGGTATGCTATGTCACGCCACTCTTTTCTTTTCGCGCCGCGCTTAACCAAAACAGCTCGCCTCTATCCGACTCTATTTCTTCTTCATCCTACTCTTTGTCCCTCTTCTTTCTCGGCTTCCAACAGAAAGAGTCAGGACTAAGAACACTCTATCCTCCTAGCCCTAAACTCCACCTTTGGCCTCCTCAAACTATCCAAATGTCTGACCAGCCTAAGTTCCGCCGCCTTGCTCTTCATGAGATGTAACCTCTTTTTGCCCTCTGCTTCTTCTTCCTTTATCCTCTCTTCTTGTCCCGTCTTTTCCTTTTCCTTCTCTTCTGCGTCTGATGTCCCGTTCCCGTTCCCATTTGCCCTTCCATTCGTCGTCGTCTGTTCAGACTCGAGCTTGGGTTTCTTATCCACATGCCCATCCCCATTCCCGTTGACATCCCCATTCCCGTTTTGTCGTTGCGCCCTCCACCTCTCCTCCTCCTCCACAAACCTCCTCCCCCTCTCCACCCTTCCTTTCATCCCCTCCGCCGTCTTTGTTAGGACTTCATGCATACTCCCCAACACCTTCTCCGCCGCTTTAGCCAATGGCAGATCAAGCGCATCCACGCTATCATCTGACAGCCATGACTCCCGTCCCGTCAAGTCTCCCTCGGTGTTATACACCGCTTCACGCATACGCACAAGCATCAATGCGGAAAACATATCCCCCGTTCCACTGAAATAGCAGTCGATGGCGGGGAACGAGATTTGGAAGGCGCGCGGTTGCCGCGTGGAGGTCATGCTGGAGCCGACGACGGAGAGGGTTTTGGTGCGGGGTGGTTGGGATTGGCCCTCGCCTTCTTCTTGTGGTGGTGGCGTCGGGGCGGAGGAATTTGGGGCTGTTGAAGATGGGGTGCTGTCGGGAAGGGAAACGGAGGTGATGATGATGTGCGGGATTGCGTAGCGGGAGTGGAGGACGGAGATGGCGCGGGTTAGGGAGGGCATGTCGACTATCTTTACTTCTGACAATAGTCTACCGTCTGTTAGCACAACCTTCACGAACAACGAGGGGAAGGGAGGAAAAGAACATACTCAGCCTCAAACTGATTAGGCAATATCAAATCCGCCCACCCCACCAGTCCCTTATAAACAGGCACCACATCCTGCGCCACATACAAACTTCCATTGTCGCCCATTACAGGGTCAAGAACCCAAAAGAAGTCACCTGGTCTTCCCCTACTTTTCACTCTCTCTTTCAGCTCTTTGGCAATCTCGCCCACGGCTTCCAATGCTGGAGCACCCGGGACGTAACCAGAGAGCATCATGTCGAAATCGTCGAGGTAGGATTGCTTCAGCCCTTTGTATAAGTCCCGGATTTCGGACGCGGATACCCGTGTTCCTGTGAATTGCCGGTAGCCGGTGTGGTTGCTGAATTGAACGGTGTTGAGCGCCGCGACGTCGCAGCCGAGGGATTGCATGGAGAAGACGGCGATTTTGTTGCCTACGTAGCTGTTGCGCGGAGGGTTGTCAGTCTATGGTTCTCTTTTTTGAGTTATGTTTATGATGTTTTTCGTCTCGTCTGTTCCAGTCTCGCCCGGTCCGGTCTCATCTACTCGTCTCGTGCCCGGTGGTCTGTCTTCGGGACCTGGCGGCGCAAAACTCGGCGGCGCAAAGCTGGCGCAACGTAAATTGAAAAAGGATAACTCACCCAGAGACAACCTATGACACAGACGTTAGCAATTGACCTCCATCTTTAACCTCCAGCAGAAGGATGGATGGCAAACAAGACTTACATGGCTAGCAACCGCCAACACGCGGGTATCGGGAACTGGAGGCTCGCCGTCGCTCATTGTGACTCGCTTCGTATCTTGTATAACAACACTCTTTGCGCTTGCGATTCGGCTCTTTTGCGCCTTTTCGTTGCGGCGCAAACCTTCGAGTTATGATAGAGAACTTTTTCGTTCTTGTCGTTTATGTTTCGGGAGATGTATATATATATGGCGGCGTGTGGCGGCGCAACAGGAATTCGATCTCGTTCGTTGGTCGAAGGAACTACGCAAGCCAAGACGAGGCGAAGAGTCAATGGCTTGTGAAATCGGTGATGTAGCTCGGTGTGTATATAGGTCGCAACTCGGTATCTCGAGATTGTTTGGTTCGAGGGCCAATGGGTAGAATAGTTGTCGAGGGAAAATGCGTCTCGTAAACCAGAGAAAGGCAAAAGAAGTGGAAGAAGTGATCACCGGATCCAGAAAAAGAGAAAAAGAAAAGAGACTATGACACATACGATCTGACGCTAGTCTAGTCAGCTTGTCACCAATGTCAATCGCAAGGTCAACAACCCCGTGTATAGCCGGGAATTTATCAATTGATCATATTTTAACAAAAAGAAAATAAACAAGTTACGTGCGATGTCGCCCTCCCATCCCTCTTGTACCACCCATTTGCTCATTATATCGAGTCAAGTCTTAAAGAAGGGTCCAGAAATTCGCCGTTAACGGATGTCATCGCACAGGGCGCCTGTCAATGACTCTTTTTCCAGGAACATGCCCCGCCAAAAGTTTCCCAAGTTTCCTGCAGGGCAGGCCTGGGCACGGCGGGTTAGGGGTAACTATGCGGGGTTCGAGGGCGAGAGCGGAAAGGGACGTCACGCAGGTGGGTAACATTGGTACGAACTGTGTGTGGGGAAGTTGGTGCTGAACATTCACGAATATGGGACGAAAACATCATGGGAGGGATCATGAAGCTGTGATTTTAGGGGTGCTAGTTTGGGCTCAGATGTCAATTCTTGGACGACGGTGCTTGATCTCTTATATAGTGGTGACTTAGGGCTGCAAGACGAACATTTACCTACCCAACGCTGGTAAGAACCATCATCGAAGAAGACGATAGGTCTATTAGAAACAAGGCCAGATCCTCCTTGATGTTAAGGTTAGATGCCATGTTGATGCTCATTGACACCTCGTCGTCTCTCCCAGGCACTCATTTTGAAACAGAAAAAGAACAGAAAAACGCCCTCTAAAACATTTGTTGATGTATGTGTACTAATGCCGGATTCTTGAAAACAGAAATTCTTTTCCTCATATCTCCTTTCTTCATATCCCTTTTCTTCTCTCATCACAGTATCAGCACTTCGTCTTTTACAAAGCGTATTTTGCCTCGCCTCCTCCCATTCTCAAGACTTCTCTTAACAACCAAGTTGAGGTATCCATCATGGCGTGACTTCCCAACACCACGTACACAGCGTGCATGCAAAGACGACGTGGATCGTAGATGTTTGTTATCGTTCGTAGACAAAGATGTGGTTCGGTTCGAGGTTCATATGGGAGACATTTACTCCTCGTCACCAATCTGTATTCATTAACACATTAGCATCACTTCCCCAAATAGCAACCCACGACCGACGACAACAACATACCTTAGGCGCCAAATAAAACCTCAAATACGAGCTAGCCGAAATGTTATACTCCACCAACAGCGGCACCTCATTCGACAGACAAATCTTGACCGTGCTCGACAACGCGCTCGCCTTGCAAAAGTTAACCAGGTACTTGAGCGAGAACGTCAGAGACACCGGCTCCGACAGCTCAATCTCGATATTCTCCGCCGGCTTATCAACATTAGTATGCTGACGCAGCGTAATGGAACCATTACCAATATCGCCCTGGCAGCTAAACTTGACGCCGTCCTTGCTCGCCTCAATGTTGACGCTCTCGCTCATGGCCATCAAGTCGGTCGTGATGCGCTTGAACTCGGCGCTGGGCATGCTGATGGTGGCCGCGTATTCCGTGTCCGGGATGCCCAGGTGCTCTTGGTCAATGTCCATCAGCTTGAGGTCGTACTCGGAGATGCGGTCGTTTTCGGAGCTCTCGAAGACGAGGTTGAGCACGTCGGGCGCGTCTTCGGCCTTGAGGGTGAGGATGTCCTCGTTTTGGGCGGCGCGGAGGACCTTGGTCAGGGAGGTCAGGTTGACGCCGAGCGCGATGTTGCGGTCGCAGCGGAAGGGCGAGAAGGTCTCCGTCTTGAGCATCATGGATACGAGCGCGACGTGCGAGTTGTCCATGGCTTGCAGGGCGATTCCGGAGTCGTTGCAGTCGAAGTTGCAGTCCTGCACGAGGTCCTTGATGGCGTCGACGACCTGGAGGGAGCATCATGGCAGTGTCAGCGACCTGCCTGTCTGGCTGGGGCGTTATAGCTGCGGAGGGGAGGGAGAGGGACACGGGACATACCTTCTTCAGGATCGACGCCTGCTCCAATCGTGCTTCAAGCATTTCTGTAGTTGTAGAAACGCTCCAGTCAGCTACCCATCACTTTTTTGTGTTTCTTCCAGTTTTCCTCCTCGGTGCCAGGCAAGAAGGCCGCAGGCAAGAAGACAGTGGGTAGAGCTTCACGCTCACGCGGGCAGAGAGACTCGAAGATGAGGACATACTGATGGATGTGAATTAAGCTGAACTTGTGAGTAAAAAAAAAAAAAGACGAAAAAAACGTGAGGGTATCGCAGGCGAATTTGACACGCGCGCTGGGTATCACTTTGGAGGAGAGAGGCGCTCGTGGTTTTTTGACAGAGGAAGGAGAAAGGAAAGAAGTTGACGTGAACGGGATGGTTTTGTTCAAGAACCAAGCTGCAGCAGGCAGTAAAAAGAAAGAGTGGTGGAACTGCACCACATTCGCGACTTGACGCGCCTGCTCCACTGCTAAACGCGCTGAGCCGGGGTTGGGTGCTTAATTGATTTACCGCTTTGGGCTAAGCTTCCGGTGCACGGTCCCGGTTTTAGTGGGGAGGGTGTTCTTTCAGGCGCCATCTTCGCGTTTTCAGTGGGCTTGCTCCTTCCTGCAGCTGCTCACGAACCCCTGAAGCTTTCGATGTCAAGATCGTGTCTCGACGGCGATGTTCATGATCGATGGCATGCTTAGTTCGATATAACTTCACCAATTATTTTCTTCCTCATATTTGCTTTTCATTTTGCTCCCGTCATGGCTCCATCTGTTTTAAATATCTTGCTTATTACATTACCCAACTATCTTACACCCTCCCGCCTCAAGCATTTGATCACAAAATGCCAACCCAAGATCTCTTCTTCATCTGTAGTATGGTCTAAATGAAACGCCGTTGAATTTCTGTATCCCATAATCGCTCGCTTGCGCGCCCCAGCTTTGAAAATGAACACCATGTTGTATATCCCATCAAAAACGCCGTTCTACCCAAAGGTTGTTGTTGTAGTTGCAAAGAAAATGGCAGGTTGCTTTCTCGTTGTTGGCCTTCTGCCATCCTCTTTTTTGTCCGCGCAATGCAATGCCATGCAAGTGTATAAAATGCTCCCATCAGAAAGGAAACCCTCCTCTCACTCAGGAAGTAAACCCCCAAAAAGCGAAAAGGAGAAGGTCGTCACAGAGAAATCCTCGTCGGCCCCGTTAGCCCTCCATTCGCACCTCCGCCTGCCGGCCCAGCAGTAGTATGCCTCTTCGGCCTCAAATTAATCACCATCTCCAACTCCTTCAACATGCCCCTACTCGCCTCCTGCTTTTCCCTCTGCACCGCCCTCATCTCCCTCTCCTCCTTCATTTTTATTAGCCTCTCCTCCCTCGTCAACATACTCCTTGGCCTCGCAGGCTTCTGCGCCACGGCCTCGAACACATCCGGCTCTGCATCCACCCTTAATGAACCGTTCCGTGTCGGGGAGGTTTCTCCATTCAACGCCTTCAGCGCATCTTCTGCTCCGCCACCGGTTTCTACCTCCTCGCCGACGGTAGTCAACCCGCTTAGCGAAGTAGCGGGTGAGTACAACATGCTCATGGACGACAACCTCTTCTCGTTGCGATCGATGCCCGACGCCAAAGCGGCTTTGCCGTCTTCCCATGCTTGTTGGAGCATCTTGAGGTCTTGACCGATGGACTCGTATTGTGACATGAGATCGAACCCAACTTCGGAAATGTCGTCGGCTTCGTTCAGCGCCTTTTCGGATTCTTCGCGGAGGAGGGCGAGTTTGGCTTGCAAGCCGCGGATGCCGGTTGATAGAGAGTTGAGTTTTCGGAACTGTGTTCGGCGCTTTTCGCGGTTGGGGGAGAGAGGGAACTTGGTCTCGGGGATCGCGGGGAAGCCTTGTGTTTTGTTAGCTTTCGTTAACTGGGGAGAATATGGGACAACTCACTCTCTTCATCACTCAAGATCATTCTCAACCTCTCATAACAATCCCCCGTCAACGTGCTCAACTGATTCAAACACTGCGCCGCCGTCGACCACCTCACAAAATCGCTATTATCCCCGGTAGCCTCAAACGCAAGCAAAGCGCAGAGCAGCAGCTTGCGAATGGTATGGAACCTCGCAGCGGCGATCTTGAGCACCCGTAACGACTCGCCCTCCTCGGTCATGGCATCCTCCGGAAACCCTTGCATCGCATCCGAAATGTCAAAGTCGGTAATGTCGTAAACGTCGTAGTACTTTTCCAGGTCCAACTGCTCCGCAAGTCCCTTCACTGCTGTCGTCACTTGGATGTAGGTCTTGATCATGTCGGCGAACCGCTGCTTGAGCGCTTTCCGTAGACGTCCGCATCGGCGCGTCTGGCTTCGGTCTTCGAGTCGGCTGATGGGCGGTAGTGGTGCGCTCCTGTCCTCCCGTTAGCCATACCCTTCCACTCCTCTTCGAAAGACGACAGAACTCACAGCCTATACCCCCTCGAAACCAACTCCACCTCCTGAATCAAACTCAGCGCCGCGCTAGTAGCGCTATCCCAATCCTGACTCCTGGCCACAAACGTCGCCACCTCCGCCAGCGCCTTGTTGCGCACATATCTCAACCACTGCTTCCGGGTATAAAAGTGCGCTACCACCGCGACCGCAACGGTAACCACCACCGTGATCAAAACCCCCCTTTTCGTTAGTCGAGAATACCCTCCAAGGCATAACCATCTTATCCCCAACGCCACCACCAACGCCCCCGCCGCCGTCGCTACCAATCCCGTCGAGTTCGGTAATATCACATCATTCCCCCGCTCCTCTTTCGAACTTTCGGTGTCGGCGTTTCGATAAAAGTGATTCAACCCCGCCACCGACTGCCCACTGAGTAGTTGCGAAGCGACGATGGTGTACCGGAACTGCTCGATGAATTTTGCGTTGTCGGCGCGGTCGATCCTGGCCGTCACTGCTTTCTTTTCCCGTTTAACGACACTAATTAGCCCGGCCGTTGCGGCCCTAAATATCTGAGCGTAAAACCTTACAGAGTACGAGTCGTGCAGTGACCCGAGCGAGCTGTATCGCTTCATCCGGTGCGGGATGTCGAGGTGTATTGGCTCGGGAGCGTTTTTGCGGAAGCGTTTGCGGACTAGGGGACGGCCGGAGGGGGCGAAGTTGTTGGGTGAGGAAGGGGGGGAGAGGCTGTGGGAGGAGATGTTATCGTCGCTGTCATCGTGGGAGTCGTGGGCGTCGTGGAATTGCCGGGGACTGTCATGGCGATCGGAGGAGGAGGAGGAGGAGGATGAGGCGGGTGGTGTTGGCCAGCTCTTGCTTGTTTCTTCGCCTTGATCTGTCATTGTAACCGGGAGTCAGAGAGGAGGTCTGGATATGAAAAGATAGACAATAAGTGAAGCGAACCCTTGAGATAATTGGCAAGAGGCTCGCAATCTTGAATTACGGTCTCCATTGGATGCTAGTTGCTAACCACCACACTGGGAGACTCTGACACTCAAGGACGACGAAACTCGAACGGGACAATCGGAAGAAGGGAGCATCCAACAACAAAGAAACACTGGCGGTAGATTTGATGTGTGTGTGGTGCTAGCTGCTCTCCATCTGGCGCCAGGCGGCACGCACTCGGAACAATGAAGTCAAGCAGTGTTTGTCCCCTTGTTCACACTCCACGGAGGACAGACACACAAGGCCGGCGGCACCACGCAGTGTTCTTCCCTTGTTTCAGATCGGTTCTCGGTTCTCGGTTTCCTTCCCCCAATGTCCGTCGATGTTCTGCAAAAATGGTGCGCGTGGTGCGTGTGGTGCGAATGTGGCTGTGAGCTGAGGATCGGTGGGTTTTCTTCTTTGTCGTTCGCTTATGCTATGCGAGAGTTGGTCGAGACGTGCGGATGGGCGCTGCAGTCGTGGTATGTTCGGAGTGTAATGTGCTAGCGCTGTCGGTTATCGGAGCATATGCCTCTTGTTTCTTCGTAACGCTGTTCGAGATTCGATCGATCTGGTTGTGTCGTCGGTGTATGATGTTGTCGATGTTTGAAAAGGAGTGTCGAGGTTGGAAATTGGTTGTAACTGAGTGATCGATGACGGATGGAGACTGGGTTCGAATGACCGATTGAAACGGAGCGACGGGAAACGGGCAACTGGCAACCTCCGAGACTAAACGAGTGACCGAGAAGGGAAATTGTAAGGCGGTGGAATGATTATCGAAGCTTTTGATTCTCAAATCTCTCTCTCCACAGCTGAAGTCCGAAAATAACAGCTTTCTAGGTCCTGGGGGATGCTCATTAAAGGTCACGGAACCCTGGCAGATGACGTTAAATTTGACGCCACTCGTCTGCAACTTGGGGACTGGGGTGTCTTGTAACTTACCGTTGTTACGACCTAGTACGTATCTCCAATGATCAAGTGCCAGCAAAGTGGACAACAAAAAGAATGCCCAAAGTCGCACAAGAAATGTCACTGCCAGGAATGATCCATAGAAGCCTTATGTAGTTTATATCGGTGAGCAAGAGAACAAAAAGGCTGGGTCATGAATCTCTCGGAACATATTCTCAGGAGAGGTTGGACCGTTGACGCTACTGCACCATGAACCCTTGTCATGACCGCGTCCCCTTGTCCTTCCGTCCCCTTCTCCAACCCTGGAAATTACCCCAATTCATGCTGGTCTCCGTGATCTCGCCGTGGTCACCGTCGCCGACGCCGACTGGCTGTCACGGTCATAAACGGTAAGATACGATAAGATTACAAGAACGGACGGATCGACGGGCCAAAGCTTCCACCCGACGGGACCCGGCAAAGGAGCCGTAGAGGTTCTTAACGCCAGCGCCAGCTGGACCCCTGCCACGTGTTGCGCTGCCTGCCGGGAGTGCCCCAGTTGCCAGCTCCAGCTTCAGCTGAGTTGCATCACGCCGCGGCTTTCGGATCCCGGCAGGCATTGCTCAACAGCTCCGTTTCCCTGACGTTGGCCACTGCTGGGATCGAGCTGGGTCAATTCGACCGTGAGGCTCCACGCGATTGATCAACGACACCACCAAGCAATTGACGACCACCAAGCGCATCACCATCTAACGAACCCACGACTTGAAACGAATCCGCGGATTTTAAACGAGGCATTACGAAACAAGCAAACCAAAACGAAACGACAGGAAAACAAAGGAAGATCCGGGGGAAATTGCGCTTGTCATTCTAGTCAATTGGCCTTTGCATCATCGATATTTGCGACACACATACTCAAGCTCGAAGCTATTATCAATCTCGAAAGCAAGATCGCGATCGCATATCGCGAGGCCTGACGCCAGTTACCATACGCGAACCTTAGGCAATTGAACAGGAGATAGGAGATACAGGATAAAAGAGCCAAGATGTTGTCCGAAAGAGACTACCAGATTTCGCCAATCGTGCAGGAGAGCGTGATGCATAACTCCAAGGTATGTTTACCTCTTTATCTTAATGCCCCTCTCGTCACTATCACAGCTTCCAACCTCCCACCCAGTCCTCTTGGTGTTATCCTCCCCCCCCCCCCCCCCCCCCCCCCCTTCCAACCCACCTTCCGTTTCTCTCGTCCATTGCATGTAAACTAACAGAAAAACTCCAGGCCCTCCAAAACCTCCAATCCCTCTCCGCCTCCCTCTTCGGCATCTCCGCCGGCATTCTTGGGTTGGAATCCTACTCCGGCTTCCTCTTCTACATCTTCTTCTCCCTCCTCACCTCTTTTCTTCTCTACACCACCCACATCCTCTCTGCCTCTTCCACACCAAAGGGATACAAAGAAAACAAAAACGTCACGGGACATAAAGGGTTGGGTAGTGGGGTGACGGGTGTTAAACGGTATTTTAGGGGCGGGTATGAGTTCTGGTTTGGAGGGGTGGGGAATGGGTTTGCGGGGTTTGTGTTGACTTGGACGTTGTTTTATGGGTTGGTTAGGGCTTAGGTTTGGGGGGTTTTGAATTTGAGTTGCTCGTGGGCTGAGCGAGGGGGTGTAGGGGAGGGAAAGAGGGAGGGATGGAAACTAGGACGCAGGAGGAGGATGAATGAAGATAAGGATGAGTTAGAGGGGTAGGTTGAGAGTGAGAGGAGATGATGAGTAGAGAGGTCACAGGGAAAATGGAAGAGGTACGATAGATAACTTGTAGATCAGGGCAGCATGAGCGCCGTTCCGTGTGTTGCGGGTACGTATGTCATACATCATGAGCAGAGATATAATGAACTTGATGTTTTGGTTAGCAAACGCAGGTCCAGCCTCGAACCTAGGTCATAGAAACCAGACCACGAATTGGAAGGACGTGGCGCTACAAACCATCACAGCAACGGACATCATTAGAGGTACTCAGCTGGGATATCACTCAAGAATTATTTTTCATACAGGTAGGCAACAGTAACTTCATGCTCAAGAGAAACTCAGCTATCCAACAACTTCCATTACATTTAACAAATAGCAACCAACAGGATCAACTTCCATAAACACGGACAACCGCGAAATAGACAGAAATACGCTATGACAAACCCCAAATCCAGAACACTCAGATAGAAACAAAGAAACAACAAAAAAAGACTCGCTACCACACCCTCATGCTCTCCCACCACCTCAAGACACATTTCGTCAAACAAACTGAAAAGAAACGGGGGAAGAAAAGATCACTCAACAACCTCAACAACCCTCCCCACAAACCCTTCCAACCTCGACGACCGATCTCGACTCCCATTATCACCCAATATCAACACCCTCGAGCCCAGCTCTATCCACTCGCGGTTGGATAACAGTTCCAGTTGGACTTCACATCCCTTCTCGCCTTTTGTCTCTTCACCACCCAAGCTCAAGCCCGAGCTCAAGACACACAACCCATTACCGTTTCTGGCGTTATAAGAGTATGCAGGTGCGTCATCGCCCTCGGCCTCGCCAAAGGCGAAGACATCCCCATCATTCTCCATGTCCCTATCTTTATCCGTAGAGGTAGGAACAAGAGAAGGAGAAAGCCTCGTAACCCTCACTACCCTAGCCGACGCCCTCACACTAGCCACATAAACATTTACCAAACTTCCCACCGTCAGCGAAGCAGCCACACCTCCCTCTTCTTCTGCGTGGCCATCGTCCTCGAAGACTGCCGTCAGCCCGCTGGCAGCTTGTAATGTGGTGGTCGACATGTGTTTCCCCGGGACAGCGAGGACCATGCCTTTTCTTATCCTCGCTGCCCTCTTTCTCCCCTTCTCTCCCTCACCACCTTCTGAAGTAGCAGTAGTAGCAGGGTGATCAAACACCATGCCTATACTACCAACCTGTCCAGCAGCGAGCCTTTGGACAGGCAGCTGGAGGTTACGGATGGAAACGACCTTGGCGGTGTGCCATTCCCCTTTTGCTGAGGACGCAGATGTAGAGGTGCTGGATTTGGTAGCACTCAAACGGTTGAGTTCAGCTGATGATGGGTTCGCTTCCATTTCAGTGAGGGTAGTAGGGCGGAGGTGGTGGTTATCACTTGCTAGAGCTGCTACTGCTCCAGTCGGGCTAGGAGTGTCACCCGCTTCATCCACCTCCGCCTCCGACGACGACGAAGAAGAAGAAGCAGGAAACGGACCAACAACCACCGTGTCACCTATCGACAAGCTGCCAAACCTCAAATAGCCAGCTACCACTGTCCCGAGATCGGTTTCTTCGTCCGAATCACCTGTTGCTAGCGATGACGAAGCAGCAGCAATGTTGTACTGATCTTCGATGTGAAAGAGGGAAGCAGGCTGCTCGGGATTTAGAGCGGGGCCGGTGAAGTCGTGGGCTGTCGGGACGGGCGGGAGAGGCAGGCCTTGGAGTAAGGCGTGTAACATGCCTAGACCGCGACCGTCGACGGCGGAGGTGAGGACTATTGGGACGATTGAGAGGAGGTCACCGCCGTTGGAAGCAAGTTGGTCGGCGATTTTGGCGACGGCTGCTTCTTCGGTTGGTGAGATGTGTGTGAGCTCGTGAGGGGTGGTGGCGTCTGCTTTGAGAATGGATGGAACCCTGCCGGCTCGCTTGATACCGGTGAGGACCTTGTTGAGGGTTGAAAGGATGGAAGGCTTGGAGGCGAGATCGAGCTTGGTTATGATAATTGCTAAGGGCAGTTTCAACTTCAAGCAAAGCTCGAGGTGGGCGGAGGCTAGGTCAATGATGCTACTACCGGTCGGAGTTGTTCCCAGAGCCGGAGTGTCAACGGAAGGGGAAGCATCGCTGCCGTCGGCTGCTATGCAGAGTAACGTCCAATGGGGCGCCCAACCGACGATACCGCGGAGGATGGTCCGCCGATATCTTGGAGCTCCGGCAGAGTCTACTAGGTAGACTAGCCGACCGTCCTTGGTAAAGTCATGGACATCAATCCAAGACTCTACTCCGCTGTGAGCGTCATTGATGATTTCCCCGTCATTATAGCCAACAAGTGCCTGAGCCACCGAAGATGTAACACCCGAAGCAACCTCATGAGGGTGCTTGAGCAAATTGAGCCGGCTCTTGCCACGACCATTATCCAGAGTTCCCTGAGACAAAATTCCCAGAAGCGTAGACTTTCCAGACGTAGTCGGCCCCGTAAGCGTGACGCGGAGCTGATTCTCGGTCAAAGGACCATGTTTCATGGTCGGCAAAGCTGCAGACACAGCGCCATTTTGAGCAGTCAAGTCCGGCATAATCAAAGCTTCCGCCACCCATAACTTGTCCTTGCGCCGCGTCTCCTGAGGTCCTTCTCCGAATAACGAATCCCCTCCAGCAGCCTCATCCGAAGACTCAATCCACTCGCACTCGCCCACATCGATCATCTTGGACACGGTCATGTTGCACCCCAGACTTGCCGCCATGACCCTCAAGTTTGCCAAACTTTCATCCAACTCATCTCTGGTCAGTCCCACGAGGGTGCCATCGTCCGCCACGCCAATCTCGTACAGCGCACCTCTTGATGCTTCCAGCCCCGGTAACAGCTTGCCGAGCTTTACCTTCCCACCATCACGCGCCAGCTCATCCGGGTCTGGCAGTTTCGGGATCACTAGATCTACCGCCGCCGAGCTGGCATGGTAAGGACAAGACTGCTGCAGCCTCCATAGTAACTGGGTGGTCAAGTGCTCAAACCGATCCTGTCTCGTTGTTGTGGCGCCTGTCGATCCTGCAGCAGGGACTGGAGTGCCTCTTAGTGATCTGGAAGTGGGATCATACGGCAATGGTCTGCTCTGGGTAGAACCGCAGATCTTGACCGTCGAAGTGCTGCTGTGTTCGTACTTGCGCCGTGGGCGGAGGAGCAGGTGTAGCTTGTACTCCGTTGGGCCCTCTTGGGGCTCGGGCTCCAGTCGAGTGAGGCCGTTGTAATCGGATAGAATACCGGTTTGGATGACACCGGTGGTGGCCGGGGTTGATGAGCGGACTTCTGGGGTTGAGCGCCGGCTGGGCCCTTCGGAGGGTTTGAGCCAGGGAGAGGACACTCGCGGAGGGTTGGGATCGAAGGTGAAGACGGACATGTTGGCGTTGGTGTCTGAGTTCGCTGGGTGTTTCGCTGGTGGTGTGACCTCAAGTGGTCAGTGGTAGGTGATATCGAATAACAAAGTTTGACAAGCAATGACAGAAGCAATCAACAAGTCCCGTGGTGGTGATATCGGATATGCCGGTGTAGTAGTATTGCACGATGGAGGGAAGCGTTATAGGAGGATAATGTGTCTATTCGGGTGATCATTTTGGATGCTATGGAGCGAGCTGCTCGATGTCTGGTGTTGATAATGGTGAATGGTTGAGTGAGGTCCGTGGTGAGGGTCCTAACTGGGTGCTTGTGGCAAGACCAGGTGGTCTTCTTAATTGAGGCTGGAGAACATCATTTTGACAAGATTTTCTGATTGAATGTGTAGGAGATACAATATGGCAAGTGTAAAGGAACAGTTCCTTCCTTCAAAGTGAGGTTTTCAGGAGAAATCAACCTAATGATGAAAGGTGTTTGGTCGGTGAGTGACGCATCAATGCCTTCCTCTTTCGTCCAGAGGTCTCTGACTCCACAGACCAACTGACAGGGTTCCTAAATGCTTATGCCAAGCCGTGCGGGCTATGATGGTGTATGGTAAGTATGTATTGGATACGCTGAATATTTCCCATCCGGCATCCCGTCCCGTTTGAAGTTTGTCCCGTTCCAAAGGGATGGAAAAAACGTCATTCGGTTTGAAGTCTACCAAGTACATGTTGATCTCAGTCCAAGTATCATTCTCCAGAATCCGCAAGCAGTTCTCCTTTTGCTGGTGCTCATTGTCAGTGTGTATTTCTCGTATGACCAGTACGGTTCAAGGTGGCTCGTGCGTTGGTCTAATTCCTGTGAAGTGGGTCCGCAAGCAGTACCTGTTATCTGAACATTGAGGAGGAACAGGAGGAGCAAAATGAGAAAGAAGAGCAGCAACTTTGTACCTATTCAAATTGTGTTTTTCTCGTGGATAATGCCTGGGTTCTGGAAACTTATTCACCCCGAGTGCGAGCCAAGTTCCCAATATCGAAAGTTTCAAGACTGGAGTGCCCCACCATGGCCGCTGCATCGGCTTCTCCCGCTCCTTCCACTGTTCCAGAGCACTAACACCACGGCAGAGCACTATGGCAGTTATTCGGTACTTGTGCAACTGCCAGCCAACAGCCTTTTCGCCGCACAGAAATGCCGGCCAGCTGGTCACTCGCTAACATCAGCTGCCGCAATCAGGCCAAGGGAGGGCAGTCACGGTCTACACTTGCACTCCAGGCAGGCTTTCGATGCCGTCTCTTTGTTCGAACTTTCCCAAACCGAATCACCAGGAATTCACTTCATTGATCGAATGAGGCGGAGGCAATAACTGACCGGGAGTGGTTTCCTGCTAAAAGAACGTCACCCGACAACTCTATTTCGATGTTGCCCGTCGTCCTCGCACGACCGCACTTTCAGCCATCCATCACCCCACCACACTGAACTGCAGCAGCGACCGGGCACCATCAGCAGCAGTTCGAGATCGCCAAGATGGGTCGAAAAGACAGGAATCCCATTTGGCGAGAAGCCAATATCTGGGAAAAGCCTGAACCCGAGCCTCCCCGCAGATACAGCACCTGGGCGACAACGACAACATGGAGGACCAGCACTTGGGGCACCAACCACGATGTTGAGCCCGATATCGATCTCGAAGCTAGGACACAAGAACAGGAGCCAGAAGAGCACGAGGAGCACGAGGAGGAGGAACTGGATGTTCAAGATGAGAAAAAGAAGACCAAAAAGCGATCAGTATGGCGGTCGTTGGCGTGTGGGATGAAGGTAAGCATTTATATGAGATATCCTAGCACTACACTAGCACTGGCCCCTACACCATTTCCCGAAACCACCCAGCCCTAGCCTGCGACATCCAGTTCATGAAGGGAAACCCGCTTTCCCCTGGATCGCCCATCTCCACCGTGGTTGCCTCTGCATTTCAGCGTCTCCTCCACCACTCAGAAGCGAGGAACCAGCGGGAAAAGGAGGCCCATCATCACCAACCCATGTTTCGACTGCCATTCGACTGGACCCTTTTGAGGAAGACAAGGAAACATCAAGACAAGACATCTCGACCTTTTTGGATACAAGGGGTGGCGATGACACAGCCTCAACAGCCGCCCACGGATAGGTCTCACAGGAGGAGGCCCAAACAGGAAAATTCGAGGATGGGCAGGACCCAGACACAGACGAAGCTGAAGCAGGCCACCAGTCGGTGTTAGTGGTCATCATATTCTACGCCGCCATCAACATAACAACAACTCCTAAAAATGGCTGCTTATATATCCGCCAAAGACCCGCAAGATCCGTCGGCACTTGCCCTCGCGATGGAAGCGTCACGGGTCTCCAAACTGCCCCTGCTGCTGGCTGCGTCCTGCAACCCGTCTATGATTTGAACATGGGCTTCCCTTGCCGACAGGGTTACGACGCTTGTATTACGGGCCCCTTCCCCAATCACCACAGCTGTGCATCGGGCGGGCCACAGAACGGCCACAGGAGGGCCTCAGGAGGGATGCATGGAAAGCTGGAACACTCTTCAGACACCAGTCAGGACGCCTGGACTGTTCTTCTGTGGGAACTGCTTGCATCCCCTGTTTCCCTCATAAAGCACCACCCCCATGGATTATTCTCCCTAAAAACAAACTCTCCATCATCTTACTCCTTTTCTCCTTCCTCTCGTTCCAGTTCCACCACATCTTGTCAATCACAACACATCAGTTTCCATCTCACTGGCACCTCCATCGTTCCAATAGACGCTTTTAATTGTACTAAGTATTGTAATCACCACAGTTTCCCAAAATGGGCTGGTCATTCGGACGAAAGAAGAACAAGGAGGGTTCTGCCGCCGACTCGAACCCTTATGCCCAGCAACCGGCGGCCGATCCGTATGCCCACCAGTACGCGAGCCCTGCCCAGTCTCAGGCTACTCTTTCGAGCACTACCAGCAGCGGACCCCGTCCCGGTGGTCTTCCCTCCGGTCCGGCTCCGTACCACAACAACCAAGCTCCTCCTCCTTACTCCGCCGGAGGTCCGGTTCAACAGCCGCCAGCTGCGGGAAGATACACGAACGAGAGGTTCGGCACCACGGATAGATACGGTGACAACCGATATGATACTGCTTCTACGAGCAACTACAACCGCTATGAGCCCTCCGTCGACTCCAAGCAGAGCCAACTCTACAACAGTTCCAAGTACAGCTCGAACGCCTCGGCGAGTACTTCTGCTCAGCCATCCCCAGTGAAGCAGCACTACCCCGTTCAATATGGCGACAACAAGCAGCCTGGACAGTTCCCTCCTGATGGGCCTCAGGAATACCAGCCCACACCTCAAGAGATCTATGGCAACAAGTTTGGTGTGCCGGAGGAGGAACTCGACGAAGAACAAAAGCAGGAGCTGGAGGTGGACAGGACCAAGAATGACATCATGCGGACTCATCAGGAAAATCTCGAGAGTTTGAACAGGACCAACCAGCACCTTGACAACATTCTGGCTCTTGCCGGAAATGCGGTGGAGATGACGGCGAGGCAAGGAGAATCACTTGATAGAGTCGAGTTGAACTCCATCCAGGCCAGTAAGTCAATCAAGCTCGCTGCCCAAGAATCTTCACATGACATGGTGCTAACACTCTGCTACAGTCCGAAAAGCGGAGAAGGCTGGTGATACTACCAAGTACCTCGGCAAGTTGAACAGTCGTCCTTTCTTTGTTCCAGCTGTCAGCAGGAAAGGCCTTCGCGAGATGGACGAGAAGACAATCATGGATGAGAGCATGGAGAAGATGGAACGCCATAAGGCTCGGGCAGCACAGTACCAGGGCAGGCAGGCTGTCGAAGGGCTTCTGCCGGGACAGAGGAAGGGTCTCCTCGGCGCAAAGGCATCTAAGAAGTATGATGCGTTCGAGGTTGATGATGAGGCTCGCTCCAAGTTCACTTTTGAAGATGATGACGGACAGCAAGAAGCGATGCTGAAGCAACAGTTTGAGCATGAGAAGAATCTCATGATGAAGATGGAGCAGGTCCATGGGATCAGCGTTGGTCTTGGACAGGCCATTGACAGGCAAAACCGCCAGGTCGACCGAATTACGGAGAATGTAAGTAGTTTTACTTCACTGTTCAGGATGTTTTGGAGAGCACTTTGTTTAACAATTTTTACAGCACGAGCGCACCGACGGGAAGCTCGTTAGAACAAGGGTTCAGCTGGATGCTATGCTTCGTTAAGCATAGCGCGTACATATCGCACAACATGGTTTTGGATTTTAGGGACAGGAACATGGGGAACTCTGGCGTTTCGGATGAGGGTTGGTTTTGATGTGTACCTGGCTTGTGTGTTATGGGTACCTACAACACACTCCAATCGTCCAAGTAACCAATTGTCTCCTTGGTTGGAACACTACGTATGTACATGGCTTATGGAACTTGCCCTTAGCAGCATTGTGTTTACCTCCTTTCAGCAAACCATATGGAAAGTATGCTGTGCTTCTCCTTATTAGGGTTATTTGATAAATAGATGTGTTTAATTCTTTTACTATATGTACCTGCGTGCTGCTGCTTGCTTCCATATGCGTGATCTTTGTCACCTAGGGTACGAAAAGGTACAAAGGAGTGTCATGACACTTTGCTCGTTTATGTTAAGAAAATATGATATGCCTACAACTCTTTGTCGGTAATGTGAAAGTATCAGGTACCTCGAGCGTATGTAACTTCCCGTGAGCTCACTGTTTCTCAATAACAACTCTCAGTAGATCCGGTTGAAGAAACAAATAACCCAGATAATTAAGATGAAGACAAAACTACTACTTACACTAAGCCGCCCTATCATACATACTGAGGACACGAAGAAAACCTAAGTATGTACCTGCCTGTCGATCTTCGTATGCTGTTGACCATGGCAAACACCAGTTATGGCTTCACTAGTGATAAATACTTTGTTTTCTTGTACTTGGTAAGTTGTCAATCATAACACATATGCCAATTTGAAGTGTCTGGGGGTAGGTAGCCACACTAAGTCTTTCATCCTGTGTGTGACATAGTTCTTATCACATCTAATACATCAGTGTATATTGACTCCTTTCTTTGTATTTAGAGTTTATTCAAGACCATTAAAGTCTCATTTAACACTAGTTTGGTTCTCCCCTCAAGGCTTCCACTTAGCCTCTCTAGTCATTCCCATCCTAGTTCATTTACGTTTTATGTGCAGAAGTCTAACGTTTTCCCTAAGATGTTATGCGAGATATTCGATATATAATGCTAGATGTAGACTGGTCACGGCAAGGTCTGGGAAAAGACTTGTTGTGGATGATGATATCTGATGATGGTTTGGGAAAAGATTAGCTACCTAGCTAGCTAGTCAGAAGTCCTCCGGGACTTTGTTTATGTAGTAGCAGTTAGGAAGGTTAATGGTAGGAGGCTATGACCGTGACGGTCGTAGTCATGGTGGTGGAAGTCCTACCACCAGCACTATTACTACCGCCTCAACCTGAACCGCATATTCGCTATCCTTCCTTACCACAGCCGTCAACAACCCAACCTCTACTATATAAGATCCCTCGTATCCCTAATATGTGCCACGTTTGCATTCAAATCATTAGCCTCCACAGCCACCTGCTTCATCCTCTGCCTATTCATCAACACATCATAATGCACTTATCTTGTCTCCTCTGAACTCTCCAGCCTTTCAAACAACTCTTTAATAAACACTTCGTTACACAAACACTCCTCCTGTCTATAAACATCCGAAAACGAGCGTTCCGGCAATAACTCCTGCAGCGTTTTTCTTTGGTCCTTCTTTCATATTTTCATACTCCTCATCCTCGTGAATTTTTCTCAATTTCATCTCGCTATGTTCGCGATGCCAGGCTTCCCACATCTTTTTAACCCTGGTGCGCGTAACCAACAGTTTTTGACGTTGTTCACGAAGCTCACGCCAGTTTTCTAAGAAGGTTTTTACCCGGCTTGTAAGCTCGCCCGGGATGGAGGTTGCGAAATATATCGTTATGTGTATCTGTGCGGGTAGATGAAGAAGAAGAAAAAAAAGATGAAAAATCAGCCCAATGGGAGAAAAAGACTCGGTGGCAATCGGGAGGTTATTAGGATGATAGGGGTTGGTGCAAGACCTCCAGCGCTGCGGCAAGATAATAAGGGGCTTGAACTGAGCTTCTTCGACATGCCACATGAAAGACCTCGTTTGGTCTGTGTAACATTCTTTATATCTTTTCAAGTAGTTAGGGATCTTTTTCACCTTTCACTTCTCTTTGAGAGGCGTTTGTGGTTCTTCCCGTTAAGTCTTTTGCTAATCGCTATGCCTAAAGTTGCGAGCTAACATGCAATAGACATACCTTGAGTTGATATCTTAAGGCGTTTACAGGTAGTTACTTACGGATATCTTTCATCCTTTGATTGAGCGGTGATTCATTTGAACATGTCCGTCCAGAGCGTCAATATGCCATATCAATTTTTTTTGGATGTTTTTAAGAAAAACAATCAACTACATTATTCAATCTTGATAAGGTCTTATAAAGGTTAAGAAATCGGCTACAAAACGAAGAAAGCATTGCGGTGGTTAGAATGGATTTACCTATGACACTGTGGGTATCGTCAAATGTCGCGATTATGGTGTGAGGATGGTAAGAAGACGACGACTCAGTTCTGCTCAGTAGAAGAGCTTTTCTGATACGATATTGTAGGAATGAAGTCGATTCTCTATTGGTGTTTCACCAACCACCAAGATCGAGAACTTGACCAGGTCATCGGCCACAACCAGGACACTCGGTCGCAGCTGAGGGCATTCCAAGTTTGGGCAATTAAACAAACCGTCATCAGATCAGACAGTCCTCATTGTCACAAGAAAATAGGCTGTGGCGCACACCGTAAACTTCCCCTCACCCATTGGCGTCGTTATGTGCCGGGTGTTGCCGGAGGGTTGCGGAAGGGAGAGGCTTTAAGACATGAGCCGTCACCCTCATTCCTAACCACAACCCACCACCAAGTTTTCCTCCATTCTCTCCTATCACTGCAGAGAAACGCATACCTTTTCCTCCTACAAACCATGTTCATCACAATCTCCCACCACGAGGCATGGGATTCCAGTAGTCTAGTCCCGGCATTCAAACAGTGACACAGCAATGAATGAACCAAGCGGTGGCCGGGTAGATGACCATCCGGGCAACAACAACATAACAAAACACCGTAGATAGCAGGAGCAAGAAGATGGAGAAACCCACCTATAAGTATCCCCAAACTTGACCGGACTGAGAGCTAACTTTTTCCTTCCTCACCACCAGCCCTCTCATCTCCTCCACAGGTCTTAAAGCATCTTCAAGACTTCACTCTCTTTCGCTTCAAGCAAAAAGCAAAAACCACCACACTCACTTACCACAACAAACTTCATTCATTTTCAAACCCACAACCGCCAAAATGAAGTCCGCCACCCTCCTCTCCCTCGCCGCCCTCAGCGGCTCCACCCTCGCCGTCCCCATGATGGCCAACATGCAACAAGGCCACGCAGTCGCGCACATCAACGCCGAAGCCCTCAAGAACAACCTCGAGACCGCCAAAGCCAACTCCATGCAGCACTCTAAGCGTCAAACCCAACCCAACACCGCCGTCCTCCCCCTCGCCGCCCCCTCCGGCGGCTCCGTCCCCTCCATCACCCTCACCGATCTCGACCGCGTCGTTTCTAGCGTCGGCGTCATCGTCAAGGGCGCCCAGGACGATCTCAAGAAGATTGACATCAAGGATCCCCAGGGCATTACTGGTATCCTCTCCCAGCTTTTGGGTAACACCACGAGGGCTATCCAGCAGGGGACTACCCGTATCAAGGCTAATCAGAAGGCTATGATCCTCCCCGTCGGTGGTCTCGGTGGGTGGGGTGTCGCTTCTGGCTTGGGAGGTCTGGGTGCGCTGGGTGGGTTGACCAACCTTAATGGGTTGGGCGGTGTCACCGCTTTGGGGGGTGTTACTAATGGACTGGCTGGTTTGACGGGTATTACTGGTCTTTTGACTAGCTTGCTTAACACTGTTACTGGCTTGCTCGGTAACCTTCTTCAGCTTGGTGGTGGATCTCTCGGTGGTGAGGGTTCCGGTTTGGACCTCGGGTCTTTGACTGACTTGGCGAACTTGAGCAACTTGCTCGCTGGCCTGACTGGTGGTGTCACTGGCACTTTGCCGCTTGGTGACTTGAGCAACCTGGCTGGTATCATCAGCCCGGATCTGCTGAACCAGCTTTTGAGCGGCGCTGGTGGTGTTGGTCAGCCGTTGGGCGTTGTCCAGAGCTTGGTGCAGGCTGTGCTGGATCTTGTGAACAGCTTGTTGCCGGGTGTGTTGGGCGTTACTGGGCAGATCTCGGGGGGTGTTACTGTTGCTGCTCCTTAAGTGGTCGACCACCCACGGGTTGAGGTGAGCGTTGCTTGAGCTTGAGAGGTCTTTGGGCTTTTGATGGTTCTGGGCTGGGGGTGTTGATGGTGTCGCATGGGGGGGGAGAAAATGGTTTGGCGCGGTTTTTCCTTTCTATAATACTGGCAATAAGTTTTTGTTTTTGTCGATGCTTTTGTTCTGTGGAGGAGATGGGCGGCATAAGAGGGCCTTGACGTGGGAGAAGGGGAAAGTGTAATGACTTGAGTGTTTGTGGGTGTGTTGTTAGTTTTTGCTTTGAACAGAAAATATCAGGGGTTTTGCTCTTGCCTTTTTGTCCCTCTCGTGATATAAAGTGTTGTTTGAATTGCCAGCGATGCTCACACCTAGGAAGCTGAATTCAACCATGATCTCGCATATCTACTAAAACTCTCAAAGTGCATACCGTAAATGCGGTGGTCGAAAAAGATGAAAAACTAAAGTAAGAAAAAGACAAAAAAGGGTGTCCGATAGTCCCCCCGTAATTCCCGAAGGGAGATTCGAACGCTGTTGCTTCTAGGTAGGAGGGCAGGTTCGGATCGAGAGTGGCGCGCTCACCTCTTACCGCCTACGCTGTCCTATCCCACAGCCGGGTTCTGTGATTGTACCGTCCAAAGGTCGACCTTAAGTACCCAACCCAACGAATCCAATTGCATGGGTAAAGGTCGGGTCGGGCTGGGGGGTTTGATAGCTGACAGGTTCAATTCAAAAGGGTCCCAGGTTTGAGAGCCACTCAAGTCCAAATCATTCAGATCGTTCACGCGCGAGACGTTTCCGAGATTCTCAGATGTGCACCTGTTTCTTGTCTAATAGGACGACTTAGCAAAAAAAGAAGAAAAGAAAAGAATTTTGCACAGCAGGAATGGGAAGGTAAAAAGGCAAAGCTTTGAGAAACGCAGTCCCATCGAGCGTATTCGCCCATTTGCGAACGTGTAAGTGTAGATAGATTAGTGGGCAATGAGGAAGGACCGAAGAACCAAGTTAATCGACACAGAACGGGGTACCTTAGGTAGAGAGACAAGAGCTCTGAGTGGTGTGGTACATGGTGCCGCCCTTCTCCTGTTGCGAGTGGTTCTGATCTAGGTAGACAAAACCTTTTCGACCCGGCCTGGTTCACGCTCCCCGATTGTTCATCAACATCGGATTCGTGAGGTTGACTTACTGAGCTTGTATCAGTGGCTTGTTTGCACTTCTCATGTATGGGCGAGACTTCACCACCCTAAAAAACCCGACGACAGCCTTTCAGGTTTCTGGACTCCGGTCTTGTCATAGACCGAACCGGTCATCCACGAAATCGTGGATGACAGTGAATATACTTCGGAAAGTTGGGTGATCCCATTGCCGCTGATCCAAGACCAAAGATGTTTGAGGGCGTTGTATAGGCTCCTTAGAGATGGACACCCCCTCATCACCACCATCATCCCTCCTCGCACCTCTTCACCTAAGCCACAGATGTATCAACCAGCGACCAGATCAAGAAAATGATAAGCCGATCTGGTTGAATCGTCTCTTCACATATCCTCATACTCTACGGGCCTCATCCACAGCCAACCACGATAACCTCTCTTGATCCATTCCACCACCATTTTCGTCCATCAACACTCCCCTACCCCTCGGACATTTTCCATCAGTCCCACAGCCATGACAAGGCAAGCCAGCACACTCTTCTCCTTCACCTGAACTTGTCCCTCTGATCCACGATCACATCGCCCAGAATGGATGAGAATAGTCCAAAAAGATGGACACCAAGAAGTTCCATAAATATCACCAAAATACCCAGACAAATCTTCTCCTTTTTCCCTTCCCTCCTCGCCGCCGATACTTGATTACCACCACACTACCACCACGCATTCAGAACGACCATAACAAGGCTTACATTAACAAGATAAGATGTTCCCCCGCCGCACCAACAACGGAGAGGGCAGTAGTCGCGGGGGTGACCACCACCACCCGCGCCGACGTCCCCGCCGCATCATCGTCATAACAGAGGAGGAAGTTCACGGTCCTCCTCCAGGTTTTGATAGAAATCACAGGATGTTACCTCCCCCTCCCCATCCCCTCCCTCTCCCTCCCCCAATACCCCGAAACATCCATAACCCACCACAACTCCCCAGGCCTCCTCTCCCGCCCGTCGCCCCCATCAGAAGAGATCTCCCAAGAGTAGAACGAATCCTGGGCCACGCCCGGGAGATGCTTGGCCGTCGCAACAACAACTTCCTCAACCGCATCGAGCGCGAGATGGCAATGGATCGGTTGGAAGCTCGTCAAGCAGAGCGGGAAGCGCAGCGCGCTAGGCAAGGAAGATTGCAGGAGGAGGCGTTGAGGCAGAGGAGGGAGGAGGAGAGGAGGCTGCGGGAGAGGGAGGCGGTGAGGAGGTTGGGGGAGCATTTGGAGGAGGTTGCTGGACGAGGTATGTATACATTTCTTTCGTGGGGGGCGAGAAAAGGGGGGGGTGATACTGACTAACTGTACTGTGATGTAGTGGTTAGAGATCGTCAGCTGGATGAGGCGGTACCGGCCAGGGAAACTCCCGTCGAAGAGCGCCCGCGCCCAGCACCGGTCAGGGACAACAGAGCTCCAGCTCCAGCCCCAGGACTTCAAGTGCCCGCACCGGTACCGGCAGCACCAGTCGTCACCCTCCCGCCCACACGAGTACACACCGCAACGAACACCGCAACGACAACGACAACAGCACCTGGTTCCTCCTCCCCCCCTCCTCCTCCTCCTCCTCAGACCTCGTCCCCTGCGCCGTCTGCACCGAGCAATTCCCCCCCTCCCAAGTCCTCACCACCTCCTGCCATCCCTCACCGCACCACTTCTGCCGCGACTGCCTCCGCTCCTTCTTCTCCAACGCCATGCAAGCCAACGTCTGGCGCAACGGCGACACTTTCCCGCCTACCTGCTGCGGAAACCGGTTTTATATCCACGCCGACGATCTCGATCTCGATAGCGAGAGGGGGTCTCGTGAAGAAGTTCGAGCGCGCAACCTGCGGTTTCACCGGCTGCTCGGTGTGGAGATGTTCAGGGAGTACATGGCTCGTGTGGAGCAGGTTGCTATGGAGAGTGAGCATACGACTAGTAGAAGCACGCGATGTTCGAATCAGGAGTGTGGGTGGCTTGTTCCGGACCGGTTTATGGGGGTGGAGGGGCGGAGGGATAGCGAGGTTGTATGTCATCATTGTAGACAGGTGACGTGCGTTGTTTGCGAGGGGAGGGCGCATCGTGGTAGGTATCGGGAGCGGTGTCCGGGCCCGAGAAGGACGACGGAGGAGCAGAGGAGGCTGGAGGAGCGGGCGGAGGAACAGTTTAGGGAGTTGAGGAGGAGGGAGTTGTGGCAGACTTGTCCGACTTGTGAGGCGACGGTGGAGAGGAATGGGGGGTGTAATTTGATTCAGTGAGTACCCCCTTTCTATGGGAGAGTAAGCCAGAGGGAAAGAATGTTGCTAACGGTCATAAAGTTGTATCAGATGTCTCACGTACTTCTGCTACCACTGCCGAACCGTCTATCCCAACGGGCACTGGGATGCTGGCTTATGTCCCTGCCCCACGTTTGGGCCTGGCGATGCAGAGAGGCGGATGCAGGACAGGCGGGAGGCTGGTATCCCGGATCATGTACCCGAAGGCGAGGAGGATGATTTCCTCCAGGGACGGGATCATCAGGGGCAGCTTGAGGATGGACATCATGGGGGCCATCACCATGATGATTGGCATCCCCGGGGTCATAACGACCACGAACGCGACGACCGGCATCGTCTGCGCCATCCGCATGATGATTGGGATCAGCATGTTCGGCACTTTGATGAGCATGACCTCCATGGTCACCGTGACCACGGCCATCACGACCACGCCCCTCACGACCCCAACCACCACCCCCACAACCACCACCCCCTCCACCCCCTCCCCGACGACTTCCTCCTCGACTTCCACCACCCCACAGACCACGACTTCTTCCACGGCGGCGACCACCGGGACATCCTCGACCACATCCCCGAGCGTCTGCTCAATCTTCCTATCGAGGTAGATAGCGACCACGAGGGCTTCCCTGACGATAGGTTCTTCTTTGACCACGGATTCGGATTCGGGGACGGATTGGGGGAAGAGGAATATGATGATTTTGGGGATGATGATATCAGGTTTGTTCTTGATGGGTTGGTGAGGAGGTATGGGGGGCATGGGGGGCATTGAGGGGCATTGAGAGGGGTTGTTCTGGGGGGGGGGGTTAGCTTGGAGATGGTTTTTCTGGGGCTGGTCATGGACTGGTTGGTCGTTGACTGGTTCTAGGAGATGGCGTGGAAGGAGGAAGGGAAGGGGAGGGAGGGAGAGGGGATGAGATGAGGGGGGAAGGCAGCAGATGCCCATTGGCGCTTGCCACCACCACATACCCTTTGAGAGGGGAAAGAAAGAAGATATCTGATCCGCCCTATCACTTCCCCAGTTGCGGTTCTACGGGGAACTACTCGGATTCATGTACCGGCCCTAAATAATGGGCAACATGACTGAGTAGGTAGAACTAGCAACTGGGGCAGAAAAAGGAGCAAAACGGATCGGAAACAGACGAAAAGCAGCCTAGGCGAGCGTTTGATGGGCGGAGTTGAGAAGAAAACTGGGAGTTGGGATATCGATGGATTGGTTCTGGATTTGGCGCATGGGGTTTGGAGTTGGAACAAATTGAACACGTTTAGTTGGGATACCCAGGCGTAGCGTAGCGTTGATTTGAAGTTGATAAATGGTTCTCAGATGTTGATTGTCTTTGCCTTGCTGCCGAGTGCTGTCCAAAAGCTGTTGGCCGGGTGTTGATTGAGTGGTGATGTTAAAATCTAATGCCGGGTCCAATGTTCGAGGCGGTCCGCTGACACAACTTTTACCAAAACTCAATACGACCACATAGGCTGCTTTCCATCTGGTTCCGAACCGGTATACTTCACTTCCTGTCGAATGAGTTAGCTGGTTTCTGCCTGCCAGGTCATGTTGCTCATCGAAAAAAAAAGAAAAGGAAGGGTGCATAGGAGGGAGGAAGAGAGGATTTTATACCTGAAATATTTGCGTAAAACAGAATTCGCTAACCTTACTACGGCTACCAACTCAGCATCCCGTAGTACGAAAGGGCAAACTGCTCTTGTTTGATAGTACCCCAACCTCCAGTAACCACACCGCAGATTGAAAAGGCTGGACAGCCCCTTAGCCAAAGAAGTTTATTATATATCCAAGAAACGCTCTCTAAAAAAAACGCCGCCATGCTTTCTCTACGCTGTCTATGTAGATGAATGGTATCTCTCCGACCTACTGCCGCCCTGTCTTCTCCTATTCGCTCGCTCGCTCGCTCGCTCGGCCTGTGATTCCCTTGCTCTTCCTCTTTGTCTTCCCACACCCCTTCCTCTTCATATATCCAAACCCGGAGTCCCTCAAGCCTCCAATGGGGTATGATGTTGGTAAATACGCCCCTCCTCTCTGCAATTCCAATGCAAAACATGACCTCTCGCTCAAAACCAATCATCGATCACGACCCAACCTCTCCTCATCATCCCTCGTCAACTCATATGCCGGCCTAAACTTCTTTCCCTCGGCATCGAGCGCCAGCGCAGGGTTAGGTCGCGTGTCTTTTGTCCCGCCGAGAGACGAAAATCCTTGGCTGTAGAGGGAGCAGAAGGGGATGTCGAGTTGGCGGATGAACTGTTTTTTGTTTCCTTACGGTTAGCATTTGTTTCCAGAAGCAAAAGAGTCCTTTCCGGCTTGGCGCCGCTCTGTCTACTGTGACGTCCGTGGCGCACCCCGCCCTCTGTCTCTATATTCCGTCGGGTAGGGTAAACTCACAGTCCAAATCTCCACATAATGCCAATCCAACACGGGATTGATTCGCATAAACTGCGGCCACCCTTTATCCGTCGGCGAGAAGCTTTTCAGAAATTCGCTGTGGGGGTCCGTCCTCCTCGTTCCCATAAACACGGCCTTCACGTTTGGTTTCTCCTCCAGGTAGATATCGAGCGCTTGGCGCATTGGTAGCGCGTAGCGTGCTAGGTCGAGATGGTACTCGGATGTGGTGGTGTGCACAAAGTCTTCGACTTCTTGGAATGGGTCGGGGGGCGCGATGTAGATGCATTGGAGACGAGGGAGGGACTGTTTTGGTGTTGGTGAGGAGGAGGGCTGGAGAGAGGCGGGCCAGCAGGCTAGGATGAGGATTAGGAGGACTAAGCAGTCTTTGCCGCCGTTGTAGGAGAGGGAGATTTCTTCGGGTCTGTTTTGCCGTGGGTGTTAGTGGTGGACAAGACAAGATGGGAACGAAAAGAAGAGACAGACCTGTACCGACGCAAAGCTTCCTCTATCACCTCCATTGCATCGCGAGCCCGTCGTTGAGTTCCCTGTACCGTCTCATCGTCTGACTGAAGAGCCAAGAAGGCCAGTAGCTTTGCGCGCAAAGCGGCGCATACCTCGGCTAGACTGCGGGGTTGGCTGACGATCTTGGAGACTGAGGCGGTTGCCATGTCTGTTGCTGTGTCTGTTGCCGTGGTATTGGTAGTCTCTGAAGGGGGAAAGGGCGCAGTTGAACTGAAAGTGGTGGTGGACGAAGCTGAAGATACACCGTTGATGCCGTTGCTGTTGCCGACGCGCAAGTCTTGGGGAGAGGGCGAGTCTTGTGTCATCTTGTCTGAAAGTATGCGCGGGAATTGGCACGAATTTAAGGTGTTGGTGTTGCCGTTGTCGAGAATAGGTGTCGCAAAGAGGAAGTTACTCGGGCGCAATAATAATCAACAAGTATCATGCTCCGTCAGACTGACTGACTCCGTATTGGTGTGTGTCGCCTCCTTCAGGTAGATCGCCTCGATGTGTGTGTGTGACAGTCCCGGGGAACAAGATTATGGCCGAGGATGGTTGATGGAGGGTCAGCAATGCAGCACACCAGCGGGAAAAAAGAGACAAGGGGGAAAAGAGGAAAAGACACGGTGATTGGATCAAATGAGGCTCGTGATAGTCAACAGAACACGGAAAGAGGAGAGCGGGAGTTCCTTCCCCAGAGAGCCAGCCAGCCAGCCAGCCAGCCAGCCCATGGAACCGTCATGGAACCATTGGAACCCCTCCACCCCGGCCGCGGCTCACTGAATCGATGTCCACTCACTGTTTTGGGGGCGGGCGGGACTCGGCTTCTAGGGGGGGGGGGGCGGCAGGCAGTGGTGGGACCCTTTCCTGGGGAACTGCGGTGGCCGCAGGGGACCCACGCCCAAAGGGGCTCAGGGGCTTACCGCTGATAAGGTACCGATAACGATGCCAAGCCTTGTTGCTTAATCTGCACTAACAATTTCGAGACATCATCACTTGCATCATCTCGTCACCAACCTCGAGACACTCCATCAATTCCATCAATTCCCAGTCTCTACATCGGTGAAAGTTGATTGAATCAATTAATGGGCAAGTAGAGCGTCTTCTCCCTGAATATCAGGTTCACCAAGTTCTCCCAGACAACGTATGACGACCATGTCTCCGTGCTCCAGCTACTTCTTATTCTCGACCAAAGAGGATCATGATGCTATTCCAGAATCACGACACGCTTCCCCGAAACTTCAATAATCAATGTAAGGAAGAGTAACTTCTAGAGTGGGAAGTTTGTGTTCTTAGAAAGGTTTTTAATCTCGGTGTCCTTAACTGTTTACCCCTAACATCTTTTTCTCAACCATTGTCCATGAATCATCCATCATCACCATGACACTCAGCGATAACATTTCGACCTTTGTCCATAAGAGGCGTTTAATCACCAACGTTGGTCTTTACATCAGATTCTTTCCAAACTTGGGTATAGTTCGATCGTAGCCATTTGGAAAGCAGTCAATATCATGGTTCAGCAATCACTTTCCGGGCCGCTCCGTTTCATCCACGGCGATCTCAAGACTGTCCAAATCCCACAAACGAACGACCCATAATAGATCTCAGCCCATTGAGCAACGCTCATCACCCGGCAGCGAAATCACGTCTCCATAGAAACAACTGCGAGAGTGACGATGGCCAAACACCAACATCTCAACGCCAGGACCCACGGCATCGTCATCCCAACGTCACCCCCGTCTGCCGGAATACGGTCCGAGAGCTTTGACACCGTACGTTCGTGAGGGCCACCGATTCAACTTTGACAAAGGCTCTCGAGATCATCGTCAAGCCAAACGAGTTCAAGTGGCTTGGAATCTGTTTTTAATGGGAGTCGTCTTTCATGCGCCGTCTGCATAGAAACACAGCCGCAGCATGTCCGCGGCTTATAAATGGCCGATTCGAGTTTCCTGCATATTCACCTGACCGGACGACAGTGACGACTCCCGACATTGACCTATCAAAATCCCGCTTTTGCTGCCGTCAACGCACCATGTCCGGAGACATCCCCGGAAGCCAAGAAGTTGAAGCTTAAAACAACGACACCGGTTGACGATTGTCGAGATGGGAACACAAGAACCCCCTCTTTTGAACTTTTGAGATCTCACCATATGGTTGGCCACTCATCTTCAAAACACAGCTTCGTCCTGTCCATTGAGATCTGAGTTCCCCTCGCTTCTGAACCGATCGTGTGTGAGGCGGGAGGGGTAAACGTTCTAGAAGGTCCTTAAGGAGCCATCCAAACACACACTTGCGCAGGATGCCAGAATCGTGGCCCATACTCGCGGGGTCAAAGCAACGATGATAGACATCTACTTCAAGACCCCCATAAGCTTCGACCAGACTAATGTGGACTCGGACTTACGACCAAGTACCCCCTACCACTCATCACCAACATACGAACATGCACCCTCAACACCACAGCCCAACCAAAACCCCCAACCCCCGTGAGCTCACCTTCGCTCAAGCTCTGCTCCTTCTGCGGGACGTGCCTCCCTCTCAAGTACACCCACGGCGGTCGGCCCCGTCCCCCCTCATGGACATGTGACGGCATAATGAGGTACCTCTACCTTTCGGTTTGGATCTCCAGTCGACTGATCTCACCAGTTTGTCTTGCGGATCTTGGGTCTCTTTTGTATGAGAGAGGAGAACGGAGAACTCCTTGACTTCCTGCCTGGGTAGGTAGCTCTCTGACTGCATGTTGTGCACAGGTACACACACCCACACCCCCTCTCTCAAGCAGCGTTGGTGATACGGGCAAAGGTATAAACCTCCGACAACCCCGCCCTTTTCATCCGCTTGTTTTCTTATGCTACTCCTCCTTTACAACAACTAACGAATTCTTGTTCATACTCTTAACACAAGCTTCACTTGAACATATTTCCCAAGTTCACTTCATTTACACACTATCTTGAAGTGACCACAACAACCAACAAGCAACAACAACAGTCAAGTCCCAACACCACGACTTGACTTCCACAACAACCCAACACCTCCCAACTTCACAACGAACCACCATTCCCAACGCATAACAACGCCACCCCCCTCTTCCCCCATCCCCACCCATCCCCCTACCCAACCCCCAAAATGGACGACACAATCACCACCACCGGCACCACCACCACCGTCGGTCCCCTGCCACCCACCACCTCCCCCCGCGCCCCACGCACCACCTCCTCCCTGACCGCTCCCCCCGGCGTTGATTCCTCCACCGGCATCACCTCCCCATCCTCTTCTTCCCAAGCCCCGGTCTCCCCTATTTCCGGAGGCGCCCGCTCCAACACCGCCGCCAACGCTGCCAATAACCGTCGCCGGATTTCGGGATCTTCATCAACCGGCAGAACCGGCGGTACCTACGGTACCGGCCTTGGCCACGGGGGGGTGAGAAAAAGGGGAACGGACCCTGCAAATTCGATGACCGGGATGGGGACGGGAGCGAGGGATACGACGGGGAGTGGGAGTGGGTTGATTGATGAGGGGACTAAGCTTTTTCCGAATGCTTCGGAGATGAGCGGTATGGCTATGGGTTCGGGAATGGGAAGTGGTGAAGGAGAGGGAAACGTGTTTAGGAATGAGAGGAGTGCGAGTACGAGCAGTGCGAGTAGTACGGGGAGTGGGGATTTGATGGGGAGTGCGTCGACTGTGACGGAGTGGCCGCATCCGAGACGGGTGAGTCTCTTCTTTTCTTACCACCTTTGGCTTGGTTTTCTGTTTTGGTGGTTGGTGGTGCCGGTGTGGGTGGTTGGTGGTCCGTCCCTTGGGGTTTGGGATGGTGTTCAACCTGATGGACGGTGTTCAACCTGATGGACGGTGTTCAACCTGATGGACGGTGTTCAACTGGTCGGAAGGTGTTCAACTGGACAGAAGATGTTCAACCTGATGAATGGTGTTCAACTGGTTCAACGGTGTTCATATCATGGGGTCGGATGGTGATAGAGTGGAGTGGAGGAAGTAAACTATGGATGAACACCTACTAACACACAAACACACAGGGCTCCCACGGCCTCTTCGAAGGTCTAACCGCTCAAAAGCGCCGCAACGACCCGGCTAGCATTGCTCGTCGCAAGAGCTTGAGCGAGCAGAGGCCGCCGAGTGGGTTTATTGGGAAGATGTGGGATAAGTATGTTCATTCTGTTCCTTCCTTCCGCCCTTTGTTCATTACTTTGTGATGTGTTGGTATTTGGATGGTGGTGCTAACTGATGACGAAAAAAATAGCTGGGTACGCGGTGTGCCTCCTGATATCTAAACGACTCGCACATCTCCTCTTCGCGGCATGTCTTGTTGTCAAAAGGATGCCAAATTGTATGAACTTTGTTGGAACATATCTGTGCGGATGGTGGATATAATTCTTTCTTCCAATTGGGTATAATAATATGAAGTATCTTGGATGAGATAGGATGGTCATGGTTTTGGAAAGGCTGTCTCTCTGTCCTTGTTTGATCTTGGGTACATATCTCTTTGTTGTTTACGTTTTGTAGTTTGTTATTTTTTGGGGGGGAATGCTGGTTTTCATCTTGTCGATATCATTTTTGGTCTTTTGTTTCTTTCATTGTAACGAATGTAATGACTCCTGTAGCAGTACATAAAATGTCAAAGATTGTATATGAAAGTGTTGGCTTCTTTGACTCGATTTCGTGCTGTGAAGATTCGCTGGATTGATGATGATCTTGTTCAATGTTAGGTTGGTACGTGCCTGAAAGTGATAAAGGGGGGAAAAAGAAAGAAGAGAGAGAGATGGTAGGGGTTAACCTACTGGTGGACAAGTCAGTTAAGTTAGTCAGTCAATCGATGGTTCATGGTATTCTATTCACTTCAAAAGTCCCTTTCCACTTCCTCTCCACGTAACTTGTTGAAGGTGGCCGCCCACGACGGCTATCCGAAACTACCTGCATATCAACGGATCACACTACGTAGTTACGTTCTTGGAATTTCTGTTGCAATCAAATCTAAACAATGTTTATAGCATATCAACGGATCACACTACGTAGTTACGTTCTTGGAATTTCTGTTGCAATCAAATCTAAACAATGTTTATACCTGTGTTTTACAGCCATACCAACTACCACAAATAAGTCACATCACCAACTCAGTCAGTTTATACGTATACCTATCTAAGCCATACATAGGTCTCAAAGTCTTTCGCAGGCAGCACATACCAAACCCTTTAACCTGACTGTCCAAAAGGAAACCATCCAAGAGTTCATGAAAAACTTTCTTTCTCCTCGAATACATAACATAACATAACATACATACATCTCTTCTCTCCAAAAGGGGGTATCAAACCATTTCCAAAAAAAAAACCTTCTTCCCATCTTTCCTTCTTCCCTATCCTCCCTTACCGCCACCCACCCACCCACCCCCCAACGCCGGGTACATCACCCAGCTCGTTTTGGGAACACACCCCTCCCGTCTATTTGTTTGCCGTCCGTCCCCTGTATAAAAAAAAATAATGAAAAAAAGAACTGCCCGCAACGCCTCTGCTATGATGAAAAAGATGATAAAAAGTTATGTGTTTGTTTTGTTTTTTGTCTTCTAATTGTCGCGGCTAGTTGGTGTGTGTCGCGCGTAACTCTCCTCGAGGCTCCGTGCTTTGAGTCTCCCATCTTGAAATGACAGTCAGTGACTTGTCACCGGCGTAAAAGTGGCTTGACACCAGTCCATGTTTTTTTTTTTGTCAGGAGGGGGGTCCGAGCAAGATACGTGTACGTGGCCGCCTTTCCTCAGCATGCTCGGTTACGGCGCGGCCATGTTTGATAGGGGCGCAGAGTTTGACAAATCGCGTCCGACGCCCGACGCCCGCCGCCCGCCGCCCGCCGTTCGGTTGCGTGACACACCAGTAGTAGCTATCGACCAGTGTCCCACTTCGATCGTATTCGTATTCCTGGAAGCAACATTTAAAGGGACCAACCTACCAGCGGTCGGTCCCTTTTGCGTGTAGTGTGTTTCTCTTTTCCCGGCGGTTTCTCTCTTCCGTCTTGTCTTGTTGACACCACGGGTCTTGTTGTACCCGGATGCGATGACAGCTCACTCAGGAACAGCAGGAACGCTCCTCGTTGGATTCGTCATCTGGCTCAACATCTCGATATGCCGATAATAGTTATGCCCACCCTGGTTCTGCAGCGCCTGCTCCTCCGCGTACCAATCGGCACCCCACACCTCGGGCGGAATCGTCGAGCTCCCGTCGGGCGTTTCGTACAAAGCGATCCGCATCGCCCATTCCAGATGTGGCCACCACTTGCTGTAGGCCTCGGGTCCGAAAAAGTCACTGTTGAAGAGCGATACCACGCCAAGCACTTCGCGTCGCGCCATGCCGTGCAGCCACCATATCGAGTCGAGCGATTTCAAAAGAGCGAAAAAACATGCGAGAACGGCGAGAGCGCGCGGACGGCGTTCTTCTAGCATTTCGATAAAGCGTTTGGATACGGTTGCTGGGAACGCGAGCGGCGCGCCCTTGTGAGGGATTTTATGCGCCCAGTTGAGCACGGCAACGGCATGTTGGTAGGCTTGGCGGGTGCTGGTCACCAGTTCTGGAGAGGCTGGTGGTCGGCGTTGTTGGAAGGACTGACCTGGTGAATCAGGGTGTAATCGTGCTGGGTCCATCGGGTTGGCCATCTCTGCCAGTTCTTCATCCAGCCCATCCAGCAGATGGCCAAAGAATGTTTGGCTGTGGGAAGCAAAGTCGAGCTGTAGGACGGCTTGGGAGTTGATGACTTCTGTTACTACGGGGCTGTTTCGTAGCCATTGCCAGGAGGCCGCGGTGACTGCCTTGACACCCTGGAAGGAATGGAACCAGGAAAAGGGGATGGAGTAGCACCCTGCTGCTGTGTATCTGCCTTGCTTGTTGAAATCTTCAGTCTGGTTTCCGTTTGCTTGGGCGAGGCTCAGTTCGTCTTTCATGAAAACGCGGGTGGCTGTCGATTGGAAGGCGATGAGGGAAGCGGTAAGGAAAAGGGATTCGGCGTTGGAGCTGCTGATGCCCTTTGTGAGTTCTGCGCTATATTCGGCTAGGGAGGCCGCCATGTATGCGTGGGAAGCTCGAACGAGATCTTTGTCGTTTGGTGATTGACTTCGCAAGTGTAGGGCGGCAACGGCCAGGATGGCGTCCGTAAGGTGTTGGGAACCCGAAAAGGCCATGCCAGGCACGGTAATCTTCCATATGTCCTCCGTCGTGGGGGCGGTAAAAGTAAATGTCTTGCATGTCATGGCGGTGTACTGATGCATGAGCCTCAGCTCGAGCATTCGGTGGGCGGCCGGAGTGGTTGTCGAGAGAGCTTGTGAAGGTGGTGAGCGGCATAGTTGAGGAGCTCGTTGGAGGCGCGCCGTTGAGGCACTGGATACGGAATCGGCACCGGGAGAATATGCGGGAGTGTAGGGGGTTCCGGCGGTCGAAGGACTGGAAGCTGAAGCAGCTTGGGCAGCTTGAAGCTCGGCGATGATTTCGGGATGTTCAAAGTCGCAAGGGACGCCGTGCTTGACGCAGTTGCCGCATCGAGGATGTACCTCATCGCACTGGGGAAAGCAGGGTTAGGTGTGTCTCTTTCCCGTTGTCTGTCTGTTGTACACACCTTGATCTTTCTCGACTTGCAACGGCGGCAACCCGCCCTGGACTTTTTGTGGGATCGACGCGGAGGCATCTTGGTGTTTTGTTTCAAAAAGGTTGTTGTATGATGTAGCTACAGGGTATCGACTGAGAAATGTTGTGTTACGGCCTGGTGTGGCGGTTTAGAAGAACCCGGCGTTCCATATTACGGTGGCCCGGAAGCTGAGTTACAGTCGTCGACAGGAATTGGTTGAAGTGAGTGACAGAGAGACGACGGTGAAGCTGACGAGAGAAAGAAAAGACTTGGGTTCTTGGAAAGAAAGAGGACGTTGTTGGGATTGAAAAGGTCACGACTGATGGACGGTGACGACGCACACGTCCCCGTCCCCGTCGCTACTTACCCCGTTGTTGTTTCTGTCCATGGCCTTGGTTGGGCCAATCAAGTGAAGCCATTCGCAACTGGACCGGATCCGAGTGGGGCCGTTCCTTGTGGAGCGCAGGGAGGAAGGACGATCATTTGTCCAAAAAGCACGGGGAAGGGGCAGAAGCCAATGGGCATGCCTGCCGCCTGTAGCCTGTAGCCTGTAAGGCCACTGTAAAAGAAGGGATACGGAATGTGCCTCCAGGCCGGCAGTAATGACAGCTCAGTGACAAGGAAGTTTCACACCTCACGTACATACAATATGGATGTCCTGGATGTCAATCCTTGACCATCACCGGCAACAACAAGCGAGAGAAGAGGAAAACCCAAGGTGAGACCTCGCTGTTCGGACTCGACACTTCGAGAGAGAGGACAACAACAACTCGGGCGCCGCCACCCGTCTCAGACCTAAACTCGTAAAGGGCAAGCGGCTCGCGCCCCAGAGAGCATGTTCCCACAGGAAGAACAAGTAGAGGCGGCCGGGCAACTGACAGACTGCATCCGGTCTTCACAATCCAATCCAATGTGCTGACTGCTGACTGCTGGGTGGGGGCCAAGCCAACCTGGTGAACTGATGAACCTGGGGAAAAAATATGCAAAGAGCTGGGAATGTCAATTGTCAAGAAGGGATCGGCCCTGTGAATAGCGTCAATTATTTCCAAGGGTTTCCACTATTAAGCCGTATGTACTTGTAATGATCATGATACTCTTAAGCAGTTCGGGGTCGACCAGTTTCCCGGGATTTTCTCCACTAAAACCCATGACATGACATGAACTGTGCTATTCAGCTTTTTGCTTTTCAACGGGCAGTGACAGACAGCTTAGAGTCTTGGGGGGGTTTGGGAATAGGGGGCACGAGAGAAGTCATATTCTTGGGCGAGATTACCGAAAAAGCAACGAGATGAATCTCTTGGTGGAGGCTTTGTTACCGTCAGTTGATAGGTATCGGTCTCGGTATCGGGATGTGTATCGTCGTCGTGGAGGCTGTCTCTGAAAAGCTGTTGAAGGTGTGCTTCTCCAGTTGGAAGTGTGATGACGCACGGGAATGAGCTCCTGCAATTACGCTAAAATAGAAGCATCGGATGAGACACACGTGCTGTCTGTGTCTGTTCCTAGCTTGCGTGCCTGTCGGCTTGTCTCTCTGTGAGGTTATTCAATGGAGCTTTCTTGGCCTCTTCCCTCAGTCACACACACACACACACACACACACAAAAACAAATGTTCCAATTTCCAGAGAGAGGAGTTGATGCGATAGGCTCCTCAAATCCAAGTGGATCCCTCCACCTTTTTCCACTTTTGGCTCAGAAGTGCAAAGAGGGTGTTGAGAATCAGGAACATTTTCTTTTCTTGGCCGACGAGATGCATCATTCACAAAAGTGCCCGAGATATGTACAAATATTGATTCGACATTCCCCCCTCGCCTTGTTTCTCGATAACTTCACTGCACTGCCTCGCTGTGAGAGACCGACGGGAAGGCAGAATTGTAGATCTTTGAGATTGTCCCTGATCCCATCCCTGCCCTGCTTCTTTCCCACCTGCCTCGTGCCTGTCCACCACCCTTACCGGCGGGGATCTGATCTGTGACCTTTTTTACCCCACGTCCACGTTGTCGGGTCGGATCCGGTCCATCCCCTTCAACAGTGTCAACGGTGTCAACGGTGTCAACGGTGTCAACGGTCGCGAGAAATCCTCGCGGATGATGGAGTGATCGGCCATTCTGGCGACCGTGACGTTGGAGATGACTTCAATTCGGGCGTATTGGAGGATAGGCCCGAGACGGGAAGTCATCCACATCGGCAATCTGACAGAACCTCATCCCGAGATCTCTTCCTGAGTACAGTTACCAACCACAAGCATACCTCTATGTCAGCAACGTCACATATCCGACTTTTTTTGTTCATCACTGTCACACTCAGCGATAACATGGTCGCAGTTCTTTTTCATGGCTTTGCGCCAGGCCTTTGTTACGAGTTGAAGCCATCTTCAATTGCGATTGAAACTGCGCCAAGAATATTGAACTCCAAAACGCATATGTAGACATCGGATGAAATCAACCATCGGATCAAAAAAGTTCGGGGTAGCCCGCACGCAGGGTATTACATATTACACCACAGCGGCGCTTCGTGTCACACGCCATGCATCCATTGTCCTACCCGATTCCATGGCTTCCAATGACTCTTTGTTGCAGCAGTCTTCTTCCGCATTGCCATGTGTACAACCCCGGGAAAAAAAGATCACGGCGGACTTTTGTTTTACTTTCGGTCAAGAAGAGTCCAATTGAACCAGCCAGAAGCCGACGAGATAACACGATAAGGTAACAGAAATAAGAAGAGAAGGCGCTCTTTACCTAAACCATGAAAGCGCATTTGCGATCAACCGCTCGGAAAAGGCATTCCGCGCGGCCAGTATCGGTTCTGATGGAGTGGTTTTAGTTGATTATTCGACAGTGTTGGAATAGTAGTCGGCAGAAATGCGTGGTCAATCGTCGATGGTGCAACGATGCTGATAATTACCCAATCCTGCTGAGCAATCACGACTCTGACAAAGATAAACACTTCGTTCCACTTGACCGCTTCAATCTATTTCGAAAGTGGAAGGCACATTGATGATATAAAAGACAAGTGGTCATCATCACAGTTCGCAACTTCCATTTCCATTGTAGTTGCAAGTTGAAACAAGAAAGAGCCAAGCCCCCATCCTCTTAAAGCAACAGCGTGTGGGTGGATCCGCGGCAAAAATCTCGAATTGCGCCATCGCCAAAGTCTATCGCACAATTGTCGCGGCCCGCAAAAAAAAGGCACCACCCATAAGAAGTCCGCCTTTCTCTCCATCACCAGCATCCGAAACCGCAACCACCACGCCGACCCGACCACCCGACCACCGACGACCGACTTGCAATCACCAATTGGCGCCATCTCCGTCCCATCTCCGCAAGTACCGCAACTACCGACAGCTTAGACGCCTTACCCGCGCCCGTCGGATCCTCTACAGCCCTACCGAATCGACAGAATCGCGCCAATTGAGCAAGATCGCCCGCCGAATCGCCAAAATGACTGCCTCCAACGACCAGCCCATCACCACCCCTCCCCGCGCTCCCTCGCCCGTCCATGGGTTCGGTACGCTCGCCGTCCACGCGGGTTCCCCCCACGACCCCGCCACCGGCGCCGTGATCGAGGCCATCTCCCTCTCCACCACCTTTGCCCAGACGGCTGTTGGCCAGCCCGTCGGCGAGTTCGAGTACTCGCGCAGCAGCAACCCCAACCGCGCCAACTTTGAAAAGATGGTGGCTGCTCTCGAGCACGCCAAGTACGCCCTCGCCTACTCGTCCGGCTCTGCCACCACGGCCAACATCCTCCAGTCGCTCGCCGCTGGCTCCCACGTCATCTCGGTCTCGGACGTCTACGGCGGCACCCACAGATACTTTACCCAGGTCGCCAAGGCCCACGGTGTCAAGGTCACCTTCACTCCCGAGATCGAGGTTGACATCCGCGAGCACATCACGGATGCCACCAAGCTCGTGTGGATCGAGACCCCCAGCAACCCTACCCTCCGCCTTGTGGATATCCGCGCCGTTGCTACCGCCGCCCACGAGCGTGGCATCCTGGTCGTTGTCGACAACACCTTCCTGAGCCCCTACGTCCAGAACCCGCTCGACCACGGTGCCGATATCGTCGTCCACAGTGTGACCAAGTACATCAACGGCCACTCGGATGTTGTCATGGGCGTTGCCGCCTTCAACAGCGACGAGCTCTATACCCGTCTCTCCTTCCTCCAGAACGCCATCGGTGCCGTTCCCTCGGCCTTCGACTCGTGGCTCGCTCACCGTGGCGCCAAGACCCTTCACCTCCGTGCCCGTGAGGCCACCACCAACGCGACCGCCATCGCCCACGCTCTCGAGGCCTCTCCCCTCGTCATCTCGGTCAACTACCCCGGCCTTGACTCCCACCCCCACCGCGCCATTGCTCTCAAGCAGCACCGCAACGGTATGGGCGGTGGCATGCTGAGCTTCCGCATCCAGGGTGGCCACGCCGCTGCCGAGAAGTTCTGCCAGTACACCAAGATCTTCACTCTCGCCGAGTCCCTCGGTGGTGTCGAGTCTCTCTGCGAGATTCCTTCCTCCATGACCCACGCCGGTATCCCCAAGGCCCAGCGTGAGGCCGTCGGTGTCTTTGACGACCTCGTCCGCATCTCCTGCGGTGTCGAGGACGCCGAGGACCTCAAGGCTGATGTCCTCCAGGCTTTGGAGAGGGCTGTTGCCGATGCCGCTAACGGTGTTACCAACGGTGTCAACGGCACTCATTAAGTTCTGTTTCAAACGGGTTGCAACAAAAAAAAGAAAGGGACGCGGAAAAGCATTGAGCGGGTTTTCACACTATATCACACTATAGACGGGGTTTAGGCGTTTTAAATCATTGGCTCTGACGGGCATGATCTTACTGGCTTGGGTTTTTGGGTTTGTGTTTTTACATTAAGAAGGCTTTTGAATGGGAATCTCATCATCATCATCAAGGGTGTACCTATATAAACCTCGCTTGGTCGGTCGGTTCGGCTGTTTGTTTTGGAGGTGAATGGAATTTTTTACCGCAAACGTGGAAAGCGTCGGGGGATTTCACTTCACACTTCTTTACATAAACATTTGGCTCTTATAGAGGATACCACAAGCGTGTCTTGTTTTATCGTTCACTTTTGACTCTTACTTGTTTTGCGTATGTTCTTATGATGATGGACGTGATGTTTTCATTTGAGCACAGATATCGATTGGTCTGGAACTGAGTGGTCAATAGTGCTGGCCTCGAGAGAACAGCGGGAAATGTCGAGAACAGTAAGACATCTCAAGTGCAAGAGACAACTCAAAACTCTTGTCGTTCATCCGGTTATATCAGATGAAACAGCCAGATCGGCTTGATGATCCCAACCACAAACTTACCCCTACATAGTGTACGGCAAGCATCGGCCTTCCACCCTCATCAACTCTCGACTCTCCTCAACCCATGATTCACAAATTGATAACAGCAACAATCCTCACTGGCTGCCTCTTTAGTTCATTACTGTACTCACCGATCCTGCTCACCAACCTCCCATCGTGGCTTCAAGTCATTGAACCATCGGAAACCATCCGAGGCCAGACCACAACAGGATTCAGCGGTGAAACTCAAGCCAAAGAGCCAGAACGAAGTCCAAGTCCAAGTCCGAAAAGGGAAAGAGGCAGGAATCCGTGTAAGTCGGGTGTAAGTGAAGCTATCCGGAGATTTCATTGGCTAGTAGGGGAAGAGGTTGACGGGCAAGGACGGGCAAGGACGGGCAAGGGCGGGCAAGGGCGGGCAAGGACATGGCCGTGGTGCGTGGTCCAAAGACCAACAAGAGAGAGTTGCGGTGCGAGTTGCGGTGCGGAAGTTCGATAAAGGGTAGGGCGGTTGTCGGGCGGCTATCGGTACACTTCCCTTTTGCGCAGCGGTCGATACCAGTGTTCGTTCCTTTCCCCTCAGTTCATTCAAAAGAGCTTTTTGGACCGAAAAAAATCTGCAAAGACAAGAGATGATGTGGTAAGGAGAGGATCTTGGCTTTTATGTTCAGAAGACAATTCCATGGGCTACCTGGGAGGGTGTTCAAGTGAGAGTCCTCCTCCCGCTTGAGACCACTCCGGCCCCGGGGACCCACACCCCCGACCTCCCGTCTCAATGATCCACTCCGATACCCGATAGCCGCGCTTGTGGGGAAACCGAGTCCCGACCCACTTTTGCCGGCAGCCCGCTAGTTTGGTGGAGCCCGATGCAAAAGTTAAGCGCGGGAGTCGGTCCCGGCCCACCTTGGAGTTTCAACCTCTCACATATTCTTGACCACAAGCACAGGTCCACAACCGACTTCCAGAATGTCGTTCCAGTCGCCGCTGTCGCTGTCGGGAACGGGACGGTCCATCGATCGCCCTAAGAAAAGAAAAGGAGGAGGACGAAAGGGGGCGCTAATGAAGTCATTGCACAAGCACGTGGACGGTCTGGATTCTGGATTCTGGCTTTTGGGGCTGGTGAAGGCTGGGCCGCGAGGGCCGTTGGATGGTACACCGTTCCTATCTGCTGGGTTCTGGTATTGATGAGGCAGACGATACCCGATGCGCCCCGGATTTGATGTCCTTTCCTTGGTTTGACCCGAGAAGGAAGTTTCAAAAGAAGAAAATGACAAGAAATATTCGATTAGTGGCAGCAGCTTGGCGAGTTCATGATGTTGTTCACCGGTTGCAGGAACACTTTTTTAAAAGCCAGCTTTCGAGATATCGAATCCGTGATCCGGGACGGCATGGGACACTCTGCATTATTTCGCCGATTCGATATCTTTTTCGTGTCAAACAATCCGTCTACTGCAATAATCGACAGCTGGCTATCATAACGTTATCGCGAACTCATACTATCAGTGGTTCTAGTGATAAGGTTGCTTCATATGTCAGATGTCAGGACATGGACTCCCGGTGAAAATCTCAAACACGTTACGGGTGTCGGTCGAGCGACGCTGTCCATCCCGGCCGTCTGGTAAGGTACTGTGTAAGGGGTTTGCCACCACCCGCCCGTCCTGTCCGCCGCGTTCCAGTCAACAATCTTTCCCGTCCGGGAACGGGTACGTAACAAGGGGGACAAGGAAATTCTCTGCCTTGTCGGTCGGGGACCATGTGAAGGGGACCATGGAGGAGAACAGGGAGAAGCGGTGAAATCTTGAATTGGATCCCCCGGGCTGGAAGGGTGATGATGGTTGGATATTAAAGTTGTTTGTTGGTGTCGAGTGGTAACATTGTTTTTTATATATCTTCTTCTTCTTCTTCGTGTCTCTTTCTTTGTTGGTGTTGAATCTTTCTTGTTGTTTGTTGCTATATCACCATTCACTCGCTTTCCCGGCATATCTTGGAACAACAGTATTCACAACTTGACTCGACTCGACTAAACCAGTCTAATACAAGAAGAGTCCTTCCTCGACACTCTTACACGATCGATCATAATTCGCTACACCGTTACTCTACCTTAATTCAACGTCAGAGGGAAAGGGAAACCCGAGCGTCCATCTACCATGACAACGTCAACACCACCACCACCGGCAGTATCACCACCACAGCCCGAACAAGTCGACTCAAGCAACTCCAGCACCCTCACTGTAACCCCGTTCCGGTGTCCGAAGTATGCCTGCCATCAACCCAGCCAGCGGTCATCATCAGGGCCTTCCTGGACTTCAAGAACATGGGCATACCTCAATGAAGATGTCGTACCTTCAACGTTTGCTGAGATTCAGCTGGTGTTGTTGACGTTTTGTATTGGGTTACAAGGTATGTTTTCCGTCTCTTTCCTTCCTATCCTCTTCATCATCTTCCCTTTTCCCCTTCCCCCTAACCCATATTTCCCATCTCCATTCTCCCCCTTTCCCCCCAATAATCTCATCCCTTCAATGTAACCATACTAACACCAAAGAAAACAGACGCAGTCTCCTTCCCCGACTTCCACTGCTTCGCCTCCAACCAAACCGGCAACACCGTCTTCCTCCTCCTCGCCGCCGCCCTCCCCGAATTCAACCCCTCCATGTTCATAACCGCCAACATCGCCTGCTCCCTCGGCTTCTTCCTCTTTTCCGCCTGGCTAACCGGCCAACTCGGCCACTTAATCGGCCCCCGCCGCCGCTTGTGGCTGCTTACCACCAACCTCATCCAAACTTCTTTGGTATTCATCGCCGCCGGGTTGCAGTTCGGCGCCCATCATACAAATACCCCAGGAAAAGAGTTGTATGAGAGTGGGAAAATCGAGTCCATGGAAGCCGTCACCGGCGCCCGAACACTAATCTGCATCGCCCTCCTAGCCAGCGCCGCTGGGTCACAAGTGGTGCTGTCAAGGAGTCTGAACATGACTGAAATAACAACGGCGATGGCGACGGCGGCGTGGTTGGATTTGGTGATTGATAAGAATATGTTTAGGTCGCCGAAAAAGAATAGGGGGAGGAATAGGAGAGTGGCGTTTTTGGTGGCGCTGGCGCTGGGGAGTTTGGTCGGGGCTTATATTTATCGGTGGGTGGGGAGCGCGGTGGCGGTGGTGGTTAGTGGTGGGGGGAAGGCGGTGGTGGGGGGGATGTTTTTGTTTTCGAGGGGAGAAAAGAGGAGGAGGGTGGGAGGGGATGTTGAGGGTGGTGGTGGTGGTCAAGGTGGGAAGGGGGAGGGTAAGGAGGAGGAGAAGGATGGGGATGGGAAAGCGGAGAGTAAGGAGAGTGGAAGTGGAAGTGATTCAGAGGCTGATGAGAAGTTGGGACAGGCGACGAGGGGGAGGAGGGCGGATGAGAATGTGTAAAAAAAACCTCTGAAAAAAAAAAGGGTTGTGTCAATTTGGCTTCGGACTGCATTTGATAGCGGGCGAGCATATAGAAGAAAGAGCGGATGGAGTTTGGGCGTCATCCTTAGGTAGCCTTCAATTTGACTTTGGTTCAACCGCGTCCAGCCTCATACTATAGTGGTGCATTATCTCAAGTATTGATGGCTTCGATGTCTTTTACCAGGGCTAAAGGAAAGTATACTTACTGTTAATGAAGAGTGGGATGGGATGAATTAAGTAGATGGGATGTAAAAGAGACTGAGGTATGAAACTAACCAGCCATATCTACTGCCTCTACATCGACTACCTTGTATAGACCTAAACAATACTCAAAACTCAACGCCACGCGGTCATTTGTTGCCTTCTTTCCATCCGTCGAGGGATTGACTTCAAACTATACCATAGAATACATTACTGGGTGATGTGATCTTTTGCTACTTACTTGAAATGAGTGCGTGATGGGAGATGCTGGTGGAATAACTTGGATGGATAATGATGGAGAAATTGATTCCTCGCTTCTCAAAAAGTCTTCGGACTGAGTGCTTGGAGGTACCATGGAGGGCAAGCAAAACAGAGGTAATTTTGTACCTCACCGAGTTCGGTAGATCCAACTTGTTGCGTGGCCCGAATGAGGTCATTCTTGACATAAACTCCAGAGCTGACTTATCGTAGCTTTCCTGGAGTAACTGAAGATGACCAAGAACGGCCCATACCTCACTCTAGCAGTCTTCACTTCTTCTCTTCTCCCAAGGGCTTGATCTGATCTGACTTTGATTTCATCTTCCCAGTAGCAAATGATATATGACATAAGTAAACAAACTCCCAAAAACGCCTTGTCTTGGTGATGATGATCGCAACAAATTGGTGAAAACAAGATTACACCTCCACTCCCCTTCTCCGTCCCCTACTCATTCACGCCCAGCTTAAAACTCAACAAGATCCCTCGCCCTCTTCCTCCTTGGGCCGACAATCCTGTCGCTGACCTCCTTGACGCCCTCCATGGGCACATCGGCATCATCAAAGTCCTCATCCACCACGTCCCTGCTCCTCTTGAGACCCTTCATCTTCCTCGTCTGCAGCTCGCTGAGATCCAGCTTGCCCATGTGGATTCTACCAATCTTGTCACCGATGCTGTCCATGCTGATGTTCTTCTTGGTGCGCTCCTCGTTGGTCTTGGGCTTGCGCATGGCCTCCTTGAGCATGTCGGCGTCGGGCAGCTGGAGACGGCCGAGACGGAAGTCCATGCGGGGGCCGTGCTCTTCGACTTCGACGCGGGGAAGCTTCTGGCCGGAACGCTTGGTGCGGATCAGGTAGGCGCGCAGGTGGAGGACGGGTTTCGTCGAGGGGTCCGAGGGGTCGGTGGAGGAGGAGGTGGGCTCGTCGGCGGAAACGACGATGCAGTACTGAAGACCCTCGACGTCGATCTTGTCGGAGGGGTCGCCGCGGAAGAAGTCGATGAGCATGGACTTGGCGGTGGTGAAGGCGTTGGGGACAGGGGATTCGCTGGTTCTGTTAGCTGGTGCCAACCATTAAGTCAGGGGACAAGGACATACAAAGCAGTACCGGCAAACACCATCAAAGGCTTAGTGCCAACGGGAACCTTCTTGGTCTTGAACTGGGCGATGCTGCGGAAGGTCTGGGGGTCGAGGTAGAACTCGAGCATGTCGAACATCTTGTAGTCAAAGGTACGGCAGAAGGTGAGGTTGTGAGGGCGCTTCTTGCTGCTGGAGCCGAAGACGATGATGGAGGTGTCGTTCTTCTCGGAGAAGAAGGTCAGGGAGCTGGCGTCCTCGAAGGGGTGGACGGGGTTCTTCTTGTGGAAGCGCTTGGCGTGGGTTTGGCGCAACGAGTAGAGATCTTGCATGGCATCTTGGGTCTGTCGCGAACTGTATTAGAGGCCATCGTTCGTGTATAGGATGGAGGGTATATGGAGACGACATACGACTTGGCTGCAGGTGGTGCCGCGAAGGAAGAGGGCGGTCTTGGGGTTCTCGTTGATCTTGGGAGCACGCTTCTCGAGCGCCCTCTTGGAACGGGCTGTCCGCGGCTTGCTGTAAGGGGAGGAGGACTGTCAGCTGTCACTCTATATGTATCCATGGTAATGATCGATTGACGTACACCTGGCGAAGCATTTTGGCGGTTTGATTATGCGATTATGGTAGAGAGTGGATTGGGTAGGTATCACAAGGTGGTGATGGTGGACAAAGTGGAATGGAGGGAGTGGTGGTGGTGGACTGGGGACTCTTCGCGGGCGGGTTCTCTCGCCTTCACCTGCAAATGGTCGTGATGGTCGAGCAAAGAAATTCCAGAACGGCGCTTATCGATAAGGAAGCTTGAAGTTAAAATTTTGTGGGGCTGGTGGGGTCCAGTTTGTCCACTCGTCCACTGGGCGCTGGCTTTCCCCTGTCTGTTGTCCAGGGGTTCACTTCGCTGTTTCCATCCCACAACGTCACTGAAGAAACATCTCTTGACAATTCATCCAAACTGGTGATGGAGTCAACTTGAACTCTTTTCGGGCCACTATAAAGAGCTTTCACTTCTTGGTTTGAGCCTTCTTCGATTTCACTGCAGGAATCAAGACACCATGGCTCACCGAAGACTCATCGGACTCTTTAAATGCAGAATGGACAGCATCTCAAACCCAGAACCTTGATGTTCGTTTCGTTCACGAAACCTCCACGACTGAGAAGACAATGAAGAGACTACGCCGACACAACGAAGAGCTTTACTACACTACGATTGCCTAATCACCAGTCTATCGCCTCACCAGTCAAGTTTCCGATCGAGGTCCTCGACTATCCCTTCCGGCATCTACCGTCAATGCCTCCACCACGCTCTGGACATCGATCTCTAATCTAACAGCAAGCAACCCTCAGTTATAAACCAAAAAGAGAAACTCACCACCGCTAAACAGAATCCTCGCTTAATTCTCTACCATCGCGTCAGTTTGCCGGAATATCGGCATCCATATTTCAGTTTTCACCTCCTCCGAGTCCACAACATTCTGTCCAACCTGACGAACACTCTGAGTACATAAAAAACTGCCCGTACCCATACTACCTACCTCCGAAAGATACATCCAACGGTGGTAGATCTTTGAGGCATCCCAACTCTACCCTCTTACCTGACCGCCTCCTCCGTCACTCCCAACGGCCTAACGCCCATCGGAAACCTACCTACTTTCAACGGTCTTGGGGGAAAGGGCGATTGCATTTTCGTCAAGCCATCATCGTTAACTTCTCGAGGCTCCTCTCCCCTTCTGCAGAAACTAACTGTCCGAGGATCGATCAAAAACACGCCACTGTTTGAAGGGCTTCGGAAACTCGGGTACAAGATCACCTTCAGGGCCGTTTCAACGCTTCGAAAAGTTCCATGCAGTCTCCCGCCCCGCGACCGAGAGGCACTTGGTATACATACAGGAGATGCAAGGCGCAAAGAATGTTGTGAACCGTGAGACTTTCTCCCGATCTGCGTAGGCGTAGGTGGGTTTCCGAGAGCGTAAGGTGTGTGGTTGGAGAGGGAGGGAGGTATGGGACGGGTTGTTCCGTGGAGGTTTTCACGGGAAAGTAGTAAGTAGATGGTTTGTCAAGGTCAAGGTGGGTGGGTTGATATAGTAGAAATTGGGAGATGTCGATTATCATGCCATATGCTGTCACGATATCTTGCGACATCGTTGGCGGTTCCGGATGTTGTGACTTTATCTTGGGAGTCGCAAAGTCATAAAACAAAAATCTCGTCAACGACGACACCAAGCACTCCTGCACAAATACGCCCGGCATTCTCACACTACCGAAACAAACGATCAAAACCCACAAAGAAAAAGCTTTGTAATGAACTTCGTGCAAAAGAAAAGAGAAAAGAAGCATCAAGTTTCCAAGTCCAAAAAGCCAAAAAGAGAAATATTGATCTCCCTCGGTAAGGATCGAACTTACAGCCTCCAGATTAACAGTCTGACGCGCTAGCCAATTGCGCCACGAGGGAATATCCAATTGTTGTTGGAAGACCGTGCGGTGCATGGACTAATAACTAACAGTTGGCACCTTGTGCACTTCCCTTCGATATCTTGCACTTTCTTTTCAACCAATCCACCTTTGTTCCATGATTTCCCTTCCAAATAGTCTTTAAATTCCTGTGGGCACGAGGTGTTGCAAAACTACGGGTTAGGCTCCCTCCATCCTGATCTTGAGCCGCTTTCCGAGTCTTGTGCTGCATCAGTAATCGTGGTGCTAGTGTACGCGAACCCCAAAATGTTGATGCTGTGATATCTAACTTGTCTCACCTCACGTTCCATTTTCTTCGGAAGAAACTTTTTTTTCTTTTTTTCTTTTTTTGTGTTCATGTTCTCATTCGTGGTCTTACCAATCTTCCTGTTACTCGTCACCCAGCTTCTGCTTCTGTTCCCTTGACTGGACGCCAACCGAGTTGCTGACTGTTGACCGGTCTCACCAATTCTTTCCTTCTCTCGAGCTTCACTGGAAGAGCGTGAGACGTTGTGCCGCGGCGGCCGCATTCTGCCCAAAGAGAGGGTATGTATAAAATGACGGAACTACATGTTCAGCTCCCCTCAAAAGAAGCCCTGCATAGCGGCGCTGGTATATGGTGTGCTGGGAAGCAAGTTCGGTGGTGATATTACCGAACCACTTACAACTGCAAGTGCGAATTCTCACCACGGGAATGTCTAAATCCGGTATGTACGCCTTGGTAGTTAGCACACCGGAAAGCCATAGTTAGCCATACACACCAGCTACACCTTTCGCCTCTCACCAGTAGACCTATAGACTAAACGTGGGGGGTTACCTCCCTACCTAGACTTCCCCTCATCCCAACCTCTTCTCCCGTCTCCTCCAACAACCATCTCACTGGTTCACAATTCTGGGAAACCCGATACCGAGTGAAGATCTTTGGTTCTAAGCCTTCCCCATCTTTCGCAATCGTACGTTTTCTGCCATTTCTACCCACGTTTTCTTGGGACGTATCCGGTATCCGGTATCCGGTATCTAATTCCTGGGAGCTGCTTTTCTGGGGGACCTGGGTTAGGTTCTTATTCGGCACTAGTAAAACTAGTAAAAACTGGACTTCCCGAAAAATGTCTCGGGTTGTAGCTGCATCGTGCTTGCCCGTGGGTTGTTAGTCGTCACATACCTACTTCACAACATGTATTTGTTCGGGCTCCCTGGTAAGTGCGGACGCTATTGGCTCTAAAGTATCTCGGTTTTGGCCGTGTACCATAAGTCGTCTTGAAAGAGCGAGGCGATAGATCTACCAACGCAATCGCGGCTCATTGAGGAGAAAGAAATGTAAAATAGGGATGATCCGCGCGGCTCGCTCGTTGTCCGAGTTGTTTAATGGCTGCTTAGTTTGGTGGGTGGTTATGAGCCAACAGAAAGACGGCATCGAACCAGCCGACAGACAATTGATGATCTTTCTCAATATCTTCTCAACAAGAGGGAGGCCAACCATTTTTGCACTTTATGTCTGTCTGTGGTGCTCTCAAAACTTCAGCTTAACAAATTCCGGTGGTACGACAGCTGAGACTGCGAACTGTTGAGCTCAAGTACTGTAGTGACTGACTACCTTGAACCAGACCGCGCGGCCTGAAGATGGCCTGGTAAGTATCAACGAAGTACCTACCACCCCCCACTTACAAATGACGCGTCATTGGCATCGGGTGAAGAAAGATGTGTGGCGTTGTGATTGTGCACGTTTGTCGGTCGTAGGCGTTCCCTAGGCTTGCTAGGCTCAATTTCTGCCGCAGAAAGTGGCTTGCATGGAAATTGAAGAAAAGAAAACAAAACGCCTTCTCTCTTCACTCGAGGATATGAGGCTGCCCGGTCAAGTTCAGGTCGGCACATTTTTTGCAAGTGTGATATGGAAGCCTACAGCGATTTTCGAAAAAAAAAAAGGGCGTATCGCGGACCCCGGTCGGCACTCATGAGGCGGCGTTTCTCAAGGGTACTGCGTGAAAAGACCAAAGTGCCGACCTTGACGGTGACCTCAAAGGAGACCTCAAGCACATATCGTAGCCTGACAGGCTGACCGCTTTTCTTGAGTCTAAAGTAGTGGATATGTTTCAGACGAGTTAGACAACACAGCGCTGGCGAGCGAGCGGCTGATTCGGCAAGCGAAGGGGTAGCTTGGGAATATCTTCGATATCGGACTCCCTGGAAAGGAAGAAGCTCAAAAGCACACGTGGTTTATCGTCGCACCTAGACTCGTCACTCGCTCGAGTAGTGCCGGATCATCGTTACCCGGGCTATAGGAGTTATCCGGGTCGGTCAACCTTTCGTTAGTGTACTGCCTCTTCCCTGCCTTGTGCGTTGTGTTACGGATCCTTTTTCCTCGTGTTAGGTTGTGCACCGCAAAAGAAGCTAGGAAATTCAGAGAGAATATGCCAAGCTAGAGAAAGCAAGATGGAAATGAACAACATATCGTCCTGTATGGTCAGAGATATCGTGAAACCCGCTTTCGAAAACGGCGAACGACCGAACGAAGCGAACCGCCGTTGTTGTTTCTTCCATGTCAGAAGTTTCTTTTCGATAGCGCCGTCCCGTAGATTCGTAAGCGAACAGATCATTGCAGCGGTCGATGGTTTTGGGAGGAACCCGTCAGCCCGGCTAGGGATGACATGAGGGAACAGGGCAGGGCCCGTGCTGTCGGAATTGGAAAATCGTTAGTTTCTCCTTGGTGTTGGTGAGATTTCGAAGTGAAGCCAGTGAGGTAGCATGAAGAGCGGGTCTTTCGAGTTCTTGTGTCTGTTCATCTTCATTTTGATGAATGAGCTGTTGACTGTGACTTTGTAGGGATTTGGGTGCCGGCTCTTCACCCCTGATTAAAGTCGATGACGTAGTTGTTAATTTTATCGGTTAGCGGGCACATCCTGTCATATCATCTTTGATCCTTCTGGAAGACTTTGCATTGATCCAGGATATGTAGCGGTTCGATAGTCGACCGGCAAAAAGGGCGGTTTTAGTCGTTGGCAGAAGTGATGAAGGTGGTCAGATATGGGAAAGAGAAGTTGGATATAATTCCAGTATCAGGATTTGCGTTTTCCATCATTCTTGTCGATTCCTGCTTCTCAATGCTACCGTCCATCTGCAGAGGACCAGAGGTATCCAGGGGGGACCTCGGTTGATCGGATGCAGTGTTGCTCTCTCTGTGCTTGACTTGTTGTCCAGCGCGTGGGTGTCGGTCCTGGGTGTGGTGAGTGAGAGTGGCAGAGTGGGTGTGTTCTTTTCCAGATCGACGATCGAGTTGTTGGAATTCCGCATTGATGGGAAACTCGTCGCAAAACCTCGCTGTTTCCAGGAACCCGTTTTGATGCCGATAAATGTAACCCAAGACCGGTCTTGTTCGCAGCGCATCACCATCACAACTTCCACTTCGGAGGAACGCGCTAGATCCGGACAACCCTTTTGGCCTTTTCATCTTTTTGGAGAAATCCACTCCAGGCAACTGTTGAAAAAGAAGGAATGAATTCGGAGGAAAGAGTCCATCGCACATTGACAAAGATTAACATTGGCAGCCACGCCCACGGTCTGATCCGAAAGTTGGCTGTGTGGTTGCGCTTGAGGGCCCCGAATCAGGTAATATCTACGCCTTGGCAGCCATGTCGGCCATCCCCAAAACAGATTAGACGCCCAAAGTGAGGCCCCATCGGTGTCCATCTTGGAGCGGTCTTGGCACATGATGTTCTCCACGCTTCAGCATGCTTTTGCGAGAAGGTGCAGCCCACTCCACAGAGAGCAGAAGCAGCCTCATCCAGGGCGCTGCAGCGGGCATCACCCGTGGTGGCTTCACTAAACAATCTAGTACACCAAGTTCAGCTGGCATCGTCAAGATGATGGTATGTGTCGCTAAAATGTCGCCGAGTGCCGAACCCATGTCCCCAGACACAAACTCCGTATACGCGGTTGTAGCAATTTATACCGCTGCTCATCTCGACAGTCCCGGGTGTTTGGGATAGGGGATGTTTTTGCTCAGAGACGAGGTGGTTGCTGTTAGTGTTATTGTTATAAAGTACCAAGAAGGCCAATGCTTGGAATATGAGATGAGGAGTGCTTGCTGTACTGTATTGTACCTCTCGATCTCTATGTACCTACCTCTGCACAAGTACAGACGAACCATTGAAACCCGTCCTGCATCTGATACCCCGACTGCTTGCCCGCACAGAGCCCGATGAGAGGACCCGACACTTTGATGGTTCGTCCGAACATCGGCATTCTCATGAATTTCCAGCGTCATAGTAACGGTCAGACTCATCTCGACAAAGGCAACAACTTGGCCGTGCCTGCCTCTGTTGGACGACAGTGGACAGGTTGTTAGTCCCGTGTCCACCGTACAGGGAAAGCGCCGCCAACCTATAGTCCCCACTGCGGGAGCGCGAGTCGTGTTGATTGGACCCGCCGGGCTTGCGATTGGAGCATTTGTGCAGACATTTTGCAGCATTGAATTGGAGAATTGGCAAGTGGAATGGGGCTCGTAAGAAAAAAAAAGTGAATTGGGAGCAGGAGCTACTAGAGCAAGTGGTCGGCGACTGCTGAGAGAGATCAATGTCGGGAAGTGGAAGTGGTCCGCTTCTTGCTTTCTCTCTCTTGCCTTCACAAAGCTCCAGCTCTGTCTTTCTCATTGCTCCAATCTCACAAACTGGAATCTTGATTTGGCGCCGAGACTCGCTTTGCTCGTGTTTCTTTCTCTTCGTTTCGTTCTTGCCTCACTTCGACACTGAGTCGTAGCTTGTTGAGAAGAAGCTCTGACGGAGAGAGTGTTTGACATTTTTCACTTCCACTTTGAGCTCTTCATTTCCCTTTTCTTACTACACTCTTGTTGCTATCAATACCACACTTTACCATACATACACACCCACCCGCCCTTTGTCTTTGTTGTTCTTCCATTACCACTTTCAGCTCCTGAAATCATCCTCTCCCCACCACTACCAAACCACTACTACATACAACGCTCCCAAGAAAACGAAAACAGTACAAGGCGGACTGTCTTTAGCGGCTAGCTCTTCTTCCGCGGACGGGTACGGCACGGCGCAGTCATATCATTGGCATCACCTCATTTCGGGAGATTATCGCTTTGCCCTGGCCACTCCGTTATACAGATCGCTACATACCCTTGCCGTTGCTGTTATAGAACAAGGAGAGAAGACAGACACAGAGACAGACGACCACAGCTCTTACCTACTCCGACACTGACAGACACTCCGAGAAAGCGAAGAAGGAAAGGAAACCCCAAAAGAAAGTCAACGGTACCTCTACACACCTCGCCTCGGACTCCCGTCTACCGCCCATCACCAAGTCTCAGGTCTCCGCCCACCCACTATACAAACCCGGTACCTCCTCTGCCCCTGGATTACACAAGACAGGCAGCCCCAAAGCCAATCATCAGCCATACCGCCCACACCTCTTTAGCAACCCACTATACTCTCTGCCGGCCAGAGACAGCTTCTCAACCAAGTACCAAGCAGCCACAAACCGAACCCGACCGTTACTATAACCAGACATACAACATATCATCTCGCCTTGTGATAATACAATGTTCTAAGAAAACAAGGCTGCCAGCATAGCTGCAGTTCAGACGGGCCTTTTCCTTGATTGCTCGACAACTGCGACTGCGACCACTATAGCTGCCAGGTTCCGGCAGAGGCGGCACCCACTTCAAAGAAAGAGAAAGACACTCTAACCTTCAACCCCTGTTTATACTACCTGGTCCAAGGTTCCCAATCTCGAGGTCCCCCGTATCCCGTATCCCGTCTGGCTGCTTGCTGGCTTTGTGCTGCTGCTGCTGCTTGCTATTGCTGCTTGCTGCATTTTACATCCGTCAGTATCACAACACCACCGCAGATTATCCTCATCCATATCACCCTCCTAGTATACAGTATACGGTACTATACCCACTCTGCCGGCCCGTATGGATATCGCGAGAACGGTACCAAGCAGTAGGGCCATAGCGCTGTACGCTTTCGACTCTCCCAAGAGTCCCAAAACAACCTCCACCAGTAGCCGCGGGCGAACCAAGGCCGACCACGACGTTAACCCACCCAGCAAGCCAAGCACGCCTTTCAGCAGGGGCAAGTCGCGGGCCGGCCGCACGTCAACCAGCACCACCACCAGTACATCCAGCACTCCCGCACCCAGCTCCAATTCCAGCGGAAACGACACCACCACAACCACAGCTGCGGCAGACACAAAGAAGCCGGGAGGCTTGCTGAAACTCGATATCCCCCGCACTGGCTCCGACACTGGGACAAGCATTGGCGCTGTTGCTGCTGCTGGCCGGCATGAGATGAGTGGTCCTGCGCATATACTTACGAGGACGGCTCCGGCTGTCGTCACTACCACCACCCCTACGAGCGCAACCAAGTCGCCCACCAGTCCGACAGATAGTACCCATACCCATATCCACAGGCTGTCCACCCTCTTTACCTCCGGCCGCTGCAACTCTCTTCCCAGTCGCATCGACTTTCTCAACTCTCCCACAAGTCCCGTCTCCCCAACGAGCGTTCCCCCGACCCTCCCGGACCTCAATGTTCCTCTTACACTAGACTTTGCTGCAGAGCTTGAACGGTCGTTAAGCATTGGCTCCAAGATCGAGCCATTGCGTGGTGTGGCCCCGAAAGAAACAGTCGTTACCATCAAGGACGCCGAGCCAGAGACACCGCCCGCTATTGCGCCCGTTACGCCCGCTGTTGTACCCGTTAGCACAACCGAACCGGCCCCGGCAAAGACGACCGCGATCAAGACCACGACCACGACCTCGACGGCCCCGATTATCCCACCAAAGTCGCCAGCGCGAGAACCGCTTCCTCGCAGGAAATCAATGATTGATCGTCCGCGCTCATGGATGCCTGGTTCTTCGACCACGACTGTGATCTATGACGCCAAGGAGACCGCAGAGGACCGTCGCACCAGAAAATTGTCGAAACCGAATCATGCTGGTGGGGCGCTGGAGGCCGCCGCGCAGGAGACAACAAAGGAATTGCAGAGACCCAAGACCGCCAGCGTAGAATCCTTTGCCGATTATGCGAAGCGCTCGTGGATAACGACTTCAAGGTCTCCGTCACCACCCGCAAAAAAGCTAGAAAAGCAATCGCCAGTCGAGGGCCACAGTGAAGGACGCAGGACGTCCAAAGGATTGCTCGGGCTTGGCAGTAGGAAGGACAAGTCTGGGGGTGTTAGTGGGAGCGCCACAGGGGCAGGTGGTGGTGACGCAGATGCCGGCCGGCCGCAAGAAAGTAGCCGGAGTCGAGCTCTGCAGCGGGCAAGTACCTTTGTGGCTCGGATGAAACAGCGACCCCAGAGTGTCTTCTCCAAAAGCTCGTCATCCACCTCGGTATCGGCTTCATCGGTCAACAGCTCCAAATCAAGTGACATTGACAGCAACGCGTCTTCCGTCCCTGACACCAGCGCTTCCGGAACCAAGTCCGTTGATCAGCCCACCCCTACCACCACGACCACAAAGTTGGTGCAAGCAAAGGATGCCAAACACGATGTTTCGAGCAACAACAGCGACGCCCCATCAACAACCAGGAATTCGTCTCTGGACACTACTGTTACAGCAGCTACCTCCGAAAACGCATCCCAGTCAACCGCAGACACGAGCATCACCATGCCACACCCTTCGTCCGGCGACCCTCTATGGTCGACCTTCCGTACGCTCGACAGCGAGTTTTCCAAATTCGTGGCCAAGAATTCGACCCCAATGCGAATGAACGTAGTACGATCGACGCTTGTACCTTTCCTCCGCAGCACGTCACACCACCCATCCAACTCGAACACAAAGCAGCTTTCCCCAGAAGACTTTGACCGTCGAGCAACGATTTTGAACAAATGGTGGAACGGCCTTTTGGACATGCTGGATGCTGGACAGTCCAGGCTGGAAAGAAATGCCTTCGCTGTGTCCATGGGCACCGGCTCGGCAACGTCCCCTCCCCCCACGTTGGGCACTAATCTGCAACCAGTGGCAGGTGTCGACAGGCCGACTTTGCTCGAAACCATCACCATTATTATGATGCGTCCTGAGTGGAGGGCATGTACCAGCTCTTTCCAGCCTCTAGCACAACGTTCACCAGAGGAGCGTGTGCGCGCCCGATCATCGACACAGTCAACTGCAGACGATACCGAGTTATCGGCCATTGAGTTTGTCGCCCAATCAGCGGAGCACAATGTCCGGACCATGTTCGTCAACAGCCTTACCAGGCAAATGGCTCTCGTGGTAGATAAGATGTCACTACGACATGCGCCCCTTAGCTTGGTCAACTGGAGTGGCAAGGCATGCGCCTATGCATTCTTCTTCGTTCCTGGGATAGCGGACGTCCTTGTGCGTCTCTGGCAATTGAACAGCGATCTTTTGCGCCGGACTTCAGACGAATTTGGGCTTCCAAGGAGGAGTAAGGGCGAGAGTGAGGATATTGTCGCGCTTTTCCCACCACATCTTGGGAAATTGGGTTGGACGTCGGTCAAGACGCTGGGCAACAAGTTGCGCCTCGCAGCAAAGCTACCTCTTAACCAAGCCAAGATTGCCTGGCACGGGCCCTGGGTCTCAAGATGGCGCGGAGGTGATACCGACTTGTTCTATATCTTCTGCAAGTACTATCACATTCTTGCTGCTGACTTTATGCCGGAAGGTCTTCCTCTCGTTGAGAAGGCGCGTGCGCCAGCCTTTGTCCTGGTGCATGCTCAGCTTCTCTCAACCTTGGACGGCGCGATTCACCGTCAGGCCTCTATGGACGCATTGCTAGGACCGCCAATTGCTGATAGCCTCCATGGTACCGACGCGACCATGACCGGAGCTACTGGACTTTCGCTGCCCAGCAATGTCTTGAAGGGGATGGATGAGAACAGACTTGTCGCCTTGCTGAAGGATATGTTGTCGGAAAAGAGCGTGGTCGGATCCGAGATCAGGCACAGTTTTGCCGAGTCATTCATGGCTGTGATGGTTGCTGCTACGAAGCGGACATCTAGATATGAGCATGCCGCTTGCTTCATGCTTTGCGATTTCCTCCAAGAAGCCCTTACGGCGGTTGACTCCTACCAAAGCAACCAGAACAACAGCGTCGCCACTTCGCCCATCCAGGAGTCGATGCCCACCACTTTCGACACCCCTAGCTCGTTCGTCAACTACATTGACTGGGCTTTTTGGTTTGAGGTCGGCAAGTTGATTATGGATTCCAACAATACCATGTCCGAGATTCGCATCATCTCCTTCATCTACTCGGTGTGGGATGCCATTGTGGCTGACCCGACACGCAAGGAAAAACTGTGCTGCGAGTGGTTGTTGTCGGAGGAGACGTTTGAGAGGTTCTTCAATCATTGGTGTCCCATGGTCCGCGCCTACTACATGCGTCTGCTGTGTTGGCGTGTCTGCAGGGACACTGGAAGTGTTAATGAGCTGGACAAGTGAGTTTGCCTTATTGAAGTGAATTCCTGGTGCAGAGTGCTGACCGAGATGAACAGTAAAATCTTCCTGCTTGTTGCACAGCGATTGAGAACCGTCTGGTCACACTACCTTTGGCTATGGCAGACTGCTGAAGCCGAGGGTCGTATGCCTCCCTCGACAGCCCCTTGTCTCCCAACACCTGGCAAGCGATTTTTGATCATCCGGAGCGAAGTTCAACCATCGCAGACGCCCTTGTATCTCGGTTTCGACTCCTTCACCAGCTCATTCCCGGGCATGGATGGCGCATCTGACTACCAGTTCACCAACACTGACAACAGGGCGAGCATGAGGGTCGAAGAGACTTCCAAGAAGAGATGGTCTCTTCTGGGCAAGGTTCTCTCTTTTACTGCTTCGCAGGCCCAGCAGCCCAATGGCGCCCCTAACGGAAAGCGAACATGGGATGAAGAACTTGAGCAAGCCAGGCGCGAAACTGCTGCGGCTGCCGCAGCTCGGGCTGGTCCTGTTCCACCTCCAAAACAGAACTCGTCGATGAACGCCAAGCCGTCTTCCGACTCGGCTTCGTCCACCGGATCTGCTCCTGTCTACGATGCGGCCACCTTCGTGTTCCGGTTCGCGCTCACGTGGCAAGGCAATATGGTTGGACCCCAGCGTGATATGGTCTTGTACCGGCCCCGCCTACCAGCCCCCGCTCAATCAAGGGTTCTCACTCGCGCCATCGTCTCCGACGGATCTCCCAACGATGAGGTCTACAGCCCCGGCTCGCACCTCATCAAGCCTGGTCTTCCGCCCGTCACCCGTCGCTACAGCGGACAATCAGAGACAGGTCTCATCAATCACGTCCGCAACGCTCGTCCTCTATCCATCGAAGCTTCGCCAGCTCCCCCAGAAAGAAACCCGAACCGCCGCCGCTCAACAAGCATCAACCTCGCTATTCTCCACGGTGTTGGCGAGTCTGATGATGACGGTCCGCTGGTCAAAACTCGCTCTGCTGCAAGCATGCAGGATGGTAGCCCCTTTGCCCGCGCTCGCTCGCCGCCACCTACTGGGTTTGACAGCGAGGTCAGCCGGTTGAACCTTGCGGTACGCGCTGTGAAGCCCGTGGGTATTTACGCCTCGGGTGCGGTCTATACTGGCAGGGCTCTGGCGGAGTGGAGTCTGGTGGTGAGTGAGTGCAACAGCTTTGTTGATCGGAGGAGAGATGAGGGCGTGTTGGGTTTGAGAGATGTGGAGGTACCGAACTTGGGAGTGGAGGGCATGGGTTTGAAGAGAGGAGGTTAAGATACCCCCGACACATACGCTGGAATGGTTGTCGATTGATGTGGTTGAAGCGAAGCGTGCGGTGGAAAAGCTGGCTGGATGGAAGCCAGCATGACTTTGGAATGACATTTCTCTCTGGATTTTGGATTTGTCGGTTGTTGAGATACCCTCCCTTTTTATTACCTTTTACCCCCTTCATTTTCAACAATGGCGGCACACTTCTTTTTTGGATGAGCATTGAATGCCTGGCATGGCATGGGGTTTGGCCCACATCATTATCATCATCTATCATTATCAACATATACCCACCCACCACCAACCTTTCTGTCACTACAGCTCTACGAACATTTTCCTTGGCACTCAAACAAGCAACAAAAAACTGGCGTTTCTCGGGTCAACAACTTCACATATTCTCCTTGATCACCTAATTCGCTTCATCATCACCACACGTCTTCGACGCTTTGCTTCGAATCTTCGATCTACTTGTTTTCATCTTTTTTGCTGCATAGACCATCCATACAAAAATCTTTCACACATATATACCTGTTTATATACACAGCAACACACGGCTGGGCTGGCATTTCAGACCACATACATACCGTTCGGGATTTTTTTTTCCCGCCATATATACAAAATCACATAAGCAACACTTTTTTTATTGTTCACTTGATTTGTTTTGTGTTGTTCTGTTCTGTTCTGTTCTGTTTAAAATTTCCCGCATGGCGCAGGGCTGGCTTGTTTTGATATTTGGGACTTGTTGATTCTGTTTTGTTCTGTTCATAGAAGAAGAAGTAGGAAAGTTTGAGATTCGGGCTACGTTTAGCTTGATGCGATGCGATGCGCTTCTGTAGAAGCAAAAGCAGTATTGTTTATGTATATTGGGGATGATGGGGCTAAGTTTGGGGAGTAATTGAAAATGTTTTCACACCCTTCGGATTATGAGTAGGAGTTAGTTTGAAGGTGGTGTGGTGATTCATGGTGTTGATGGCATGGCATGGAAGGAAAAGTTTGGGGATGGGAGGTGGGGAGTGATAGAATGGTGGTAATAGAGTTGTTGAAGACACTCGATCGTTGACTTCGTGCATTGCACGTGCTTCATGGTGATTATTTCCTGCTGCTCGGTCTTGCTCGACTCGAAAGGTTGACCTTCTCAAGAAGTTTTGATGGTTACACGAGGCATGGTTTAGATGAAAGCCTCGCATATCTGCCTGCCTGCAGGCAAAGAATACCTGCTAGGTTGCTTGGTACATCCGGTACCTGTACTCTTTCTCTACTCATGTAAACTTCTCGTACCCAAACCTTCACCTCAACATCCTCACTTACTTGTAGTTTCCTTAATCTTAATCATTTTCCCGCCAATAATTATCATTCATAGCAATCCTTATAGACGTAGCACCTGTCGAAACCAGACCGAGACGCAAGTACTTGCGCGAATATCGCGAAATCACCCCCGAGCGATTTTATTCCTCACCTTTTACTCCGGTACCAAATCCACTCTCTTAATCTTATTTCCTTCGTTTTTCTCCTCTTTCCGCAAGACCCCACATTTCGTCACGCAATTCCAATGATTTCTCAGAGTTCACCGTCTCTCAATCTCATATGTTCACCGCCAGTTGCGCAACGGAGAAAGATCAGATTGCATCGGACTGCGAGCGGAAATGGTGGAGGTCTGCCGAGGGGTGGAGAGTTGCGGGTTTGGGGGATGGGTGATGGGAGGTGAGAGGGTGGTGAGAGAGGGTTCAAGTCTGAGATATCGAGAGAGGGGAAGAAGTATAGACGGGTGAACGACGCCGGGACCTGACGAGTACGATATGATGGCTTGAGGACAACTTAACCTTCAACACTCTATTACCTAACGACGATATTCACGTCTAGGCACCGACTTTTCCGAAACCAAACCGACTTTGATCCTGAGAGGAGATTTGGCAAGGTCCTTCCTTTCGATCCAAATCTCTGCTTCGTTTGGAATCGAAATTGTTGCTCTCTCTCCACTTCGATATTATCGGTCATTTGGGGGGGTTTTCGTTCGAGGCGAGGTACAAACGAGAGATTTCTTGACTACCTGCGAACCTTTGGAGATATCTTTTCTCTGCTTCTCCTGCTACTCCTGTCACCATTCACTGCTTGATATCGACGGCAACGACAGTAACGATAGCTGCGAGAAACGACAGGATAACGACAGAAACGGAAAGGCAACGCCGTGGTCAAGAAAACCTCCAAGAGAGTTGAGCAGAAGGTTTAACACGACAACGACACTGCTCGAAATATACTGAGTATCGGAATCCAAGTTACGGGCTCAGTTCGACGGACGAGTACCTCATCTCACCACTGGTTCGCCGCTGTACACGTCGTTGAGAGCATCAACTCCATCCATAGGGCAAGTACTCGCAAGCTGGGAAACTTTCTCCACGGGGAAAGAAGAACAAGAACGGATATTTGAGTGTGTATGAACTGGCCCAATCAAAGGAAAGCTGTTGCAAGCTCCCAGTCAAGGTCCAGGTTCTGCACCTGTTGAACGAAGACACTCCAGCATACCAAGCAAAAAGGACTGCTTACCCGGCCAGTTACACAAAAGATTGGAGAATCAGCTTCCTCTCATCAGTTCGTCCTTTTCTGTGAGATCACAATCGAAGGTGGAAGGAAAAAGAAAGCGCTCGGTTCTTTGATCTCGAAGTGTTGCAATCGCCCGGCCAATATCAAATTCAGGTACCGACTGCACTAACACTTACACGCCGCCAAGCTCACCAAGACAAAGAGCACCACTAACAGCGGGGTCAACGTTTTGGCATATGCAGATAAGGTGTTCCCCTGCCACTGCAAGCCAAGCTCCTGCACTAACCACATAGATAAATCTGAACGCGCAGGCACCTGACGGCGCGTTCTGTGTGTGTGGGGGGTGTCTGTGTTTTCCTCCAGCGTCGCGCGCGCCATGGCGGAACGGGAAGGAACGTCTTGTACCCCACCGCCGCCGCCGCTGCTGCCATCGCCGCAGAACAATACCGCGTTTGATACTACGGGGACGACGCGATCCAATCAATTGTCGTCGTTGTTGACGACATCTTCACACCTTGAACCCTCCTTCCACTTGGGAGGTAGCTCTATTGGCACAGGTAGTAGCAGTGGTGATAGTAGCTCCTTCCACTTCCTCCCTACTACTCCTGCAAATTCTTTTGTGCAGCAGCAGCAACCACAGTCCCAGGTGCCGCTTTCCAATTCTGAATCTTCTGCATTATCTTCGCCGCTACAATTACCGTCCTGGGTACCGCATTCCTTACGAGTTCTCTACCATTTCACCCGCGCCGGCTCGGCTGCTGCCTCTGAAGGGACCACAGAAGCGCTAACTCCCAATGCGTCCGGCGGCGTACTCGGCCGGTTGCTCACGAATCCGACAGCGCAATCCACGCTCATGACGCGCAACAACTGGGGCGAGCAAGTTTCTTGGCTGAGAAGATCGGGAAATTCCATTGCCATACCGGACGGGCCAGTGTATCCTAGCCTGAGTGCTGCGACTGCGATATCGAGTGCGATTCCTACGACGAGTGGTGTCACTTTTGAGAGCGACACTTACAACACATACAACAACAACATCCCGAGTCCAGCTGTCACCAACAACCAAACAACAACAACAAGTCTTGGTGGAGTGGGAGGACTAGGAGGTGGACCAAGAGGAGGAGCAGGAGGAGGAGGAGTACCTTCACAGCAACATCAGCAAAGAACAACACCTTCGTTTGCCGTACCACCACTTCCGCGACCAACAGCTCCCGTCCCAGTACCAGTCTACCAGCCGCCACTGGCACCTCCGCCGAGACCACTGCCTTCGTACCCTTCAGTCCCGACATCAACGAGTTCAACTTCTGTTGCGAATTCGAGGTACACAAACAACTCGACTCCTGCGACGAAGAACACAAACACATCATCCTCGACAACCAATGACGCCCAACGAACCGCTGCTACAACACGCCAACAGTTTGCCCCGGAGGTAGAGTCGACGGATACGGACACAAATACGGTTGGAGTTGGAGTTGGATTTGGAGGAGGAACAGCTGGAGGAATGGCGAAGCTCTCGGTCAAGAATAACCTGCCACGGCCGCACTTGGTGTCGTTGTCGTCAGGATCAGGGTCAGGATCTAGGTCAGCTTCTGCTAAGCATGGAAGCGCCAGTTCCAGTACCTTTGAACGGCAGGAACAACAACAAAAGCGTCAAAGAGGGCATACAGAAGCACCACAGCCACAGCAGCATCAGCAGCAGCAGCATCAGCAACAACAGGCCCAAGCACAAGCACAGCAAAATGCCCGTAATACAGTTGCAGACAGACCGCAGCCTACACCACAACAGCGGCCACCGCAGAACCTGCTTACACCTGCTTCGACCACGGGCGCCAGCGTCGGTCCGTTCCAACGAGCATATTCGGCTTCATTAGCTGCGAGACAGTCACCCTCGACAAATCTGATCCGTCCAAAGACCGATTCGCCAGCTACTACTGCTTTGCCTTTCAAGAACAAGAACCTCCGTCACCCCGTACCTACTCCCGACAGTCCGATCGTTGACGATGACATCTTTTCCGACGCCGTCGATCTAACTGAAGAACTCGACCATGATGATAGCAAATATGGCGGTAAGGACAAAGATCAAACCGACAACGACAACACAGTCGCTTCGAGTTCGTTAATAGGATTCGGCGATGACAAGCTACTGTGGCGTGAGGATTTCGCTGAAAGGGCAGATCCGGTGGACGGCAGAGGCCGCAGCACGCCTCGCCAGGTCAAAAAGCGGAAAATATCCAATGCCTACAACACGAAGGGCGAGGATGTCTCGCTTTTTGACGACGAAGAGGACGAGTTCATGGACATCAATAAGCTTGTTTCGGACGATCGGGAAACCACGCCAAGGCCGAAAGCTGCATCAAGGTTCGTGTCAACCAGCTTGCCACCCACAGTCGCGGTACAACGGGGCCGTTCACCTAAGAGGCGGGAGGCTGCGTTTGAGAATCGCGTAACGGAGCCACCTTTTCCTGAACGGGATGAAGAGCCTTCGTTTCTCTCCAGTCCAGACGTCGACAATTCACGTAAACGAAAATCATCTGGTTCGCCAAGGGGGTTGAGAACGCCAAGGGCGCAGTCCAAACAGACGGAAGATATCCCAGGTACAACAACCACCAAAAAACCAAGGCGCAGTGAAGTGATGGATTCTGAGGATGAAGCGTTCACACCACTTTCTGCTGCATCGGTGCCTAGAAGTGCGGAGTCATTCAAAAGTGGAGGAACCACAACTCGTGAACTGGGTTTGGATGAGGACACGGTTATGGACACACCTAGTCGGCCACCCATTGAGCCTACTTTACCAACCATCGAGTCGGCGGAAAGTCGACCGCCGCCACCGCCGCCAACCATGGATCTACCGTCGCGAAAACCTCTGGAGCCTCTAAACACTCCGCGCAACCAGCTGCTTGTTGATTCGCAACGATCAACACAGCAGGCGTCGGTTGGACCAAGTTTCACTGCTGCCAGTACTCTTGGACAGAGTTTCGCCCAAAGCAGTACGCTCGCTGAGAGCTCGCTGCCGCCGTCGATGCAGCAGCCAAGTGCAGACCCCATTAGTTCAAGGGAGAACAGCAACTTTGAGGACTTTGATTACAATACTCACAAGCCTTTGCTGGAGCTCTTCATTCAGCACCCAGACGTCTTGGAAAGTGAACTGAGCGCCGTTAACAACGAGCTTCGGGAGAACATGGTCAAGATGCGGGAGAGTCTGCGCCTTCCCAAAGAGGAACGAGACAGGGCGCGCGAAGAAGTCAAGAAGGAGAAGGAGACGCTCAAGCGACGGGATTTTGCGCTTAAAGCCCTGCAAGAAGAGCACAAGGCCTACCTCAAAAAGAGCGGCGAGCGACAGTCCATCGAAGATGAAATTTCTCGCGCTTACGCCGAAGAAAATGATGAGTACGAGGAGCAACTGATGGCGCAGCTGGACAAGTTGAGCGATGAGGTTGAGGCCATCGAGAGGAGCCTGACGAAGAATATCGTCGTGGCGGGTATCACGGAGAGGAGCTTCGTTGCCATTAAGAAGGAGCAGGAGGATGAGAGGAAGCCTATCATCATCGCCACTCCCACTCCTTCGAGGACTACTGAACCACCCCCGGTCTTGCCATCGACGGAGTATCATAATTCTCAGCAGGTCATTTTGCAGACTCAGCATCCGGGTATGCAACAAGCCGCTGCTCAGCGTATGCCACCACCGCCGACGCCAACTTTCCATACAGCGCGCCAGACACCGCAGTCGTATCAGAATAGGCCGTCATACAACTCATATCCTGATATCACGCCGGAAGAAGCGATGATGTTCGACGAAGACCCCTTCATGGAACAGCATCATCATCATCAACCTTCTGCTCCTCCCTTCCAGGCCACCCTTCCTCAGCGCAACAGCCCTTACAAGACGGCCCCAGCCAAACCCGTCCACGGCCACGATTATTTCGACGATGAAGATGACGACGCCGATCTGCTAGCTGCGGTGGACAGCGTAGTGACGTCTACTTCTACAAGCAACAACAATAACGGCAACAGCCTGACACGATCTCGCTCGGTAATGTCAATAGCATCATCCACGGCGACCACGATCAAGCCGAGGAAAAAGAACGAGAATGCCACCGCCAAGAAGAAAAAGTCGCGACAGGCGGAGCTGTCGATGCCGCCTGAGAAGATGAAGTATCCGTGGTCGAACGATGTGCGCAAGGCGCTGAAGGATCGGTTCAGGATGGCGGGGTTCAGGCAGAATCAGTTGGAGGCTATTAATGCTACGCTTGGTGGGAAGGTGAGTACTCTGCATATGGCTGAGAGGAAACTGGAAAGGGAAGGAGTATGCTAACGAGTTGATGACAATAGGACGCCTTCGTGCTGATGCCAACTGGTGGTGGCAAGTCTCTTTGCTATCAGTTGCCAGCTGTGGTCAAGAGCGGCAAGACACGCGGTATCACGGTGGTTATTAGCCCGCTGCTAAGTCTGATGCTGGATCAGGTCAACCATCTGGCAAACCTGATGATTACAGCTTACGCCTTCAACGGAGATATGACTCCAGAAACCCGCCGAATGGTAATGCAAAAGCTTGATGCTGCACATCCAGAGCATGAACTACAGCTTCTCTACGTCACCCCCGAAATGGTCAGCAAGAACCAGACGTTCGTCAACAAGATGAGGGACCTCTACCAGAGGAACAAACTGGCAAGAATCGTTATCGACGAGGCTCACTGCGTCAGTCAATGGGGCCACGACTTCCGACCCGATTACAAAGCTATAGGAGAGTTTCGTAAGAAGTTTCCCGGAGTCCCCCTCATGGCATTGACGGCTACGGCAACTGAAAACGTCATTGTGGATGTGAAGTACAACTTGGCAATGGAGGCCTGCGAGACATTTTCCCAGAGTTTCAATCGACCCAACCTCTACTACGAAGTCAGGATCAAGGAGCAAAATCTCATTGCCCGCATCGCAGACTTGATTCAAGAGAAGTATCACAACCAAACGGGTATCATCTACACCTTGTCAAGGAAGAGTGCGGAGAATATTGCCAAAAACCTCCAGGAGAAGCACCACATCAAAGCGAAGCACTACCATGCCTCCATCACCACCGACGAAAAAATTCAAGTCCAGCATGACTGGCAAACCGGCGAGGTCAAAGTCGTAGTAGCCACCATTGCCTTCGGCATGGGTATCGACAAGCCCGACGTCCGCTTCGTCATCCACCAGCACATTCCCAAGTCGCTGGAAGGTTACTACCAAGAGACCGGTCGTGCCGGCCGTGATGGCAAGCCATCCGACTGCTACCTCTACTTTGCCTACGGCGACATCCAGAGTCTGAGGCGCATGATTGCCGACGGCGATGGCGACAAGGCGCAAAAGGAGCGTCAACTCCAGATGCTCAACCGAGTAGTCACCTACGCCGAATCCACACACACATGTCGGCGCCAAGAGGTGCTCCGCTATTTCGGGGAGGAGTTCGACTACAAGCTGTGCAAGGACGGGTGCGACAACTGTCGGGCGGGACGCATTTCGAAGTCGACGGAGATGAGGGATTTTACGGAAATCGCCTCCGCGGCGATCCAGATCGTCAGAGCCCACGAGGAGCCCATTACGCTGGGCAGGCTGTGCGATGTGCTGATGGGAAAGAAGAAGGGCGAGCTCGGCGGTTTCCCGCACTTTGGTATCGCGAAGAAATCCACGCAGAGGGAGCTGCAGAGGATCGTGATGCAGCTCAACTTCCACAAGGCGCTGGGAGAGAAGAATATCATGAATGGGGCCGGGATGCCGATTACTTATTATATCCCTGGACCGGAAGCTAACGCTTACCTTTACAAGCGGAAAAAGCTGGAGCTGCCCGTTCCATCGAATAGGTCCGTCGAACCGTCGGCTCGGTCTAAGCAGCGGAGTCGGCGTGCTGAGGAGGACATTATGGTGGATGAGCCGGAACTGCCTACGTTGCCTACCTTGCGACGACCACCAACGTCAACGAATGTTTCCTCGCCGGTGAGGGTAACAAAGAAGCGGAACTCCAAGGTGCTACCGACTCTGATCGCCGACTACGAAGAGCCCAGCTCTGATGGCCCTCACGGCCCTCTCCACGCCAACGGCTACGAGCGCGACAACTTCGTCGTATCCGATAACGTCGAACCCGAAGACGAAGAAGAAGAAGCCTTCGAGCCCATGCGTCCTTCTCGCCGCGGTCCAGCCTCCCGCGCCACTCGTCCTCAACACCGCCAAACCACCCTCTACGACTCACTCTCCCACAACAACAACCAACCTCAACCTTCGCAAACCATGTCCCAACACCTCGCCACTTTAGGCCCGCCCATCGACCAGCGCAGCATGCAAAACCCGCGCTGGGCGCAGCTCGACGAAGTACACCAGGACATCATCGAGACTTTTGTCGAGGAAGCCAAAGTGTTTGAGGAGGATTTCAGGAACAAGAACCACATGCGCAAACCCATCTTCACGGAAACGCAATACCGCGAGATGGCGATCCGCTGGACAAGAACGCTGGACGCCATGCGTGCAATCCCGGATATCAACCAGGATAAAGTCGATCGGTACGGCGCCAAGTTTATTCCGTTGGTCGAACGGTACTGGGGGAATTATCAGGAGATGATGGGCGGGAAGTATGATAACCCGTTTGTCTCTGGTGATGGTGGTGGTCAAGATGAAGCTCCTGCGAGGAGGGCTAACAGAAAGAAAAATGGTGGTGGTGGGGGTGGTGGCAGTGGAAAGGGGGAGCTGATAGAGATTAGTTCCGACGAGGATGACGAGCCTTCATCTCGCCCGTCTCGACCAACGCGGAATAATCTGGGACAAGTACTGCAAGGAGCTCGCTACTTACCTCCTCAACCACGCCCAACCGGACCGGGACAGCAAAAAACCGCAGGACAGAAGGATAAGGGAAGAGCAGTAAACCGCCACGGCCAACCAATCGATGACCAACCAGAGGAAGATTACGGCCTGAGCGATCTCGACGAAGCCGAAGCAGAAGAGGAAGAAGAGGTAGACCCAGACGCTAGCACCGTCTCCGGCTCTGACTCTGAAGCTCAATCTGACTCCGACCTGGAACCATCTCATTACTTCTCTAGCTCAACCGGCCCCCCTATTCCCAAAGCGGTGCAGGACGCGAGAATGAGGGAGCAATTGGCTATGTACTCCTCCTCCTCCTCCAAGGGTTCTTATGGAGGTGGACGTGCATCTGGTTCATCAAGCAGGGCGTCAGGAAGTGGTTGGAGAGGTGGTGCAAGTGGTGGTGGTGGGAAGAAGTATTATCGGAAGAAAAGGGCTGGGAGTTCTGCGGTGGCGGGGGGAAGTGGTGGTGGTGGGGTGACGAAGAGGAGGACTGCGAGTGGAGGGGCGAAGACGACGACGACGAGGAAGAGGGGTGGTAGTGCTGTGCCTAAGACAACCAGGGGTGGAACGGGTGCTGGAGGATATAAAAAGGGTGGTGGTGCTGGGGGTTATGGAGGTGGAGGAGGAAGTTATGGAGGAGGAAGTGGTGGTGGGTATGGAGGAGGTGGTTATGGTGGTGGTACAGGAGGAGGTGGAGGAGGGATAAGTGTTATGCCTCATTAGCCATTTTCCATGGATCGCATTACACGGCTTTTATCACCCTACCTACCCTATGAGATAGGGTGATGCATCAATGGCAGCAGCATTGAGTTTTTACTACATATATCATTATCATCTTGCGGAGTTTTTCAATGCATTGGAGTTTTAGGCGAGACAAAGACAACGAATTGAGTTTAAGACAAAATTAAGAGCAGTTAGACGCAAGGTAAAATAAATGAAGCAGTCAAAAGCAGAAATCGCAAGCACAAGTCGAAAGAATTCGAAAAAATAGCTCATGAAGACCCCATCACCAAACTCAATCCCCACTGCCTTTCCCAAAAAGGATAAGTAAGCAAGGTGTCAGATAAGTACAATGTTAAGCAAAAGCTCGTTGACGATATACAATCAATAAATGACCACTCCCCTCTACCGAATTATCGAGCGTCATCTTTTATTTAGTGAGCATGGATGTAAATTACTTACCATGGCAGCATGGCTACCTGTCCGACCGTAGTTCCCGTAACTCAGATTGTTTACTGTAGAGGGAGTGACGACGGTACTCAACTGGGTCTGGATTTTGATGTGTCTGAGACTTGAGATGGGGATATGCGGCTAGGGTTTTTTTTTTTTTTTTTTTTTTTTTTTTTTTCAACAGGGTTGGCGTTGGTTTATATCTTTTTGTGAGGGATGGTAGTGGTGGGGGGAAGTGGAAGTGGTGATGGAAGTGGTGATGGTGACAATGATCGTGATGGTGGTACATAGTAACGATATAGTGATACTGACAGAGGTTTGTTTACTTTCAAAAAGGGGCTACCCAAATCCCGAATAACCTCATTGGGCCAGTCGTTGAACGTCTCGCCTCACCCTCCAGGTTACGTAAGCATCCTTCCCACCTACCTCTTCTTTTTTACATCGGGGCACGATAGGCAGCAGCATTGCATTTCAGACAGCCGTTAATTTCTCTCAGATAGAGGCATGCGTCGGTAGTGTCTTGATTATTTTCGTCTGCTCATATTTCTTTCTGATGTCTCTTTTTGTGTCTCCAAGGTAAGTTAACTAACTATTACCCTTTCCTCCCTCCACCAGTTGTCCTAACCGGCCCATAACCAAAATTGTCTGTAAAATGACGTTGAATGCAAAATTGCCAGTGCCTGTATGAACAGTAGAAAAAATGCTAGTAAATGCTCTCTTTCATGTCCCCCTTTTCCATCCTCCATGAGTAATGTGAATCCAGTAGTAACCAATGGTATATGTAAAATGTAAAAAAATGCCATATGCATGAAATGTGTCTCATCCTCTCCCCCTCTGTCTTGTCTCATACCCAATGTTTCCTGTTATATACGCATCCCCCGTATTCCTCTCCCTCTCCCTTCTTCATCCCTTCTTCGCCCCTTCATTCCTCCCCACCCCTCTTCCCATGGCCTATGGCTTAACATCCCCCCTTAGTTCCCCCTCCACCTCGCTCCTCACCCCTCTACACCACTTCACAATCGCATCCTCAAACTGCACCCACATCCTGCCCGCCTCTTCCATATTCTCCAGCCTTTTGTCTTTGGCATACTGCAACCCCAGCGCATCGCACTTGATCATGATCTCCCACCTCAGCTCGGCGGCCTTCATCCAGTACCTGAGATTATCCGCCGCCCGATACGGTTTTTGCGTGTCGGCGTGAAAGCTGGGGATGGCGCCGAACCGCCTCCTTGACTTGCGCACGGCGCAGTTGTGGAGGTGTACTAGCCTTATACCGTTGCTGAGCTCGCGCAAAAAGGGTGTAGGTTCGGGGTTTGGTTGACTCCTGTCGATGGGCGTCCATTTTGGCAACGGTGGTAGACTTGACAGCGGCGGTGGGAGCGGTAACCCGGCGAACATGGAGAGGATGAACGCTTCTTCGCGCTCGATCTGGTTCCCGTTTGCGTCGGTCGGCCAGTTTTCCGGTTTTAGCCAGGTCCAGGACTCACGCTCTTTGAGCTCGGCAGCCTCCATCTCGTCTTCCTTGGACAGCATGTCGCGCAGGGACTTGATCCAGTTATTCATAGTCTGGAACTCGTCGTCGCGCATGCCGCCGATGAAACCCCGCGTGGCCATGCGCTTGAGGATGTCCATTACGGACAACAAATCGGAGCGCAAGTCTTTTTCAGACTTGATGGCGTCTAATCGGTCTGGCCGCTCGTGCGAGGTGTAGTAGATCTTGGCGGCGCGGATGGCGAGGGTCATGACGTCGAGGATGTGCATTCCTTGAATCTCATACCACCCTGTGGGATTCAAAGGAACGGTTGGGGTGACGGGCGTGGAAGGTTCTTGGTCGAAAGAGCTCTGTTTTGATGTGTCGGAGAGGAGAATAGCAGGTGGTACGACGACTCGGTCTGACGGAGAAGAAGACTCGCCGGCGGGCGCGGTGGCTTCTTTGGCTTCTTTTAACGATCGCTCGGCAGCATCGAGAGCGGAGGTCAAGTCTGTTCGCAGCTCTTCCATCGATGGAGGTTTTGGAATTGGCTTCTCGCGGGGGTTGTACGTCGAAACCGTCGGCGGGAGCATATGCTGAGGGTCTAGCTCCTCATCATAATCCGATCCGTATTCCTCCTCAGGTGGGGGCGGCTGGAACTCCATGTTGTGCTCGTCTCCGGTGGGCGACTTGATCTCGGGCTCGAGCCCTGGGGTATTTGGACTACTGCCCATGGAGGCATAACTCGAATCATTCTCAAAGTTCAAGACCCTAGGTATCGTGTAATCGCCGCCCTCGAGCATGGACAGGTCGAGTGTTTGCCTGTTCTGACGTTTCCGGGCAAACTGGGCACCTTTTCCGTCCAAAAGTCCGGTACGCGCAAAGTAGTACTGCAGGTGGGCGATGCTTCCGAGACTCAGGACGGATTCGCGCTGGCGGGCGCTCTGGGCAAAGTCGGTTCCTTGAGGGCGCATGTAGCCCCGTCGCTTGCTGCTGCTTCCTGACGAGATGGAGGAGTTAGCCGTCAACGAGTCCAAGCTTCCGGTAGAGTCCCGTATCCACGAGTTATCGCGGGATCGGAGGAAAAAGTGGCCAAGCGTACTGATGTCGGAACGGCGGCTGGTGATGGGAAAGGTGCCGGACGAGGAGCGCGAAAAGGCCGAGCTGGCGTCGCTGGCGAGAGAGTCGCGCGAGTGTTCCGTGGTTCCTGATCCGTGGGAGATGGCCGAGGTGGCAGAGGCACAGCGCATGAACTTGTGAGCAGGAGCGCCAACGGCCGGCGAGGGCAGAGCCTCGGGCGACTCGCACCGGGCGTCGGGGACGTTCTCTGGTGAGGCGCTCATCCTGGCGGTCCGGTATATGCTCGTTCTCGCGCGGGTGTGGCTTGCGGTATGTCTTGAATGTCTGTCTCTCGACGATGGGTTACACGCGCGTATGTATATGCGTTTGGCAGGTCTCGGGTATCTGCCGGTCTCGTCGTTCGTGGGCGGTCGAGCTCTTATGGTATGCGTCGGAGGAGGAGGAGGAGGGGAAGACCTCGAAATTGGGCGCTGACGTATAGCGGAGGGTGTCGATCGTTATTGTACTCTTGACATTGATTACCCCAAGGCGGAGAAGACAACAGTGGCAGTGATCTAAAAGTTTCGACCGAGGCTGTGGTGGGTAGGTAGCCTGGGTAGGTGGACAGTTAAAGCTGGATGAGCAAGCACTCTACTCTCTGGAAAGAGATTGTCAAATAAGTGTTGAAGCCTTGTCCGGGAACTGTGCCCCAAAGAGATCCACAGCGGAAGGAAGCGACGTGTATTGGGTAATTGTGTGGAAGGAACTGAGAAAGAAAGAATCAATGACTGAGTCAGGGGTTTGCCTCTACATGCAGGCACAGGAAATGAGGAAGGGGCTTTCTGGTGATTTGAGTGTGGTGTGTGGAAGGTGGAAGGTCCGAATGAGGTGTGTTGGACTCCGGAAAGTGGAAGCCAAATGTTGGGGTGTCGGGATCCCATCCAGATTGGGTGCCGATGTGGTGTGCTGTCGTTAGGCTGCTAGCACCTAAACACCCCGCTCATTGCTTCTTGCTTCTTGCTGGCTGCAGGTGCTGCCCTTGCAGTTCGATTGCCCGCAGCCAAGTGGAAGTGGAAGCGGAGCACCATGATGCGTGCACGTTCTGTTAGGCGGCGCTAGTGCAATCACGGCAGTGTCAGTTGAATTGGCGGGATCTTTGCATGCGTCCACTAACAGCGACAAGCCTGACATTCTGATATTCTGACAGTTAGCGGGGAAGAACTGAGTGACAGTGGCACTGACAGGGGGCTGCACTAACAACATTCGTTCACATTTCCGGAGGATCTTCCTTTCATCGCTTCTTCGCATCGCCATCATCCATCTCCGCGCCGCCCCTCGGGGAAATCTGATTTGCTGGATAAGGCTATAGATGAAGCGAGCAAACAGGCCAGTACGAGAGCGTTGAGGTCGGACGAATTTCCGGTGTTCTTTGAGTAAGCCGAGAAGTTTGTTGACATTGGACAGATGGCGTTCAGGGGTTATTGCTGGCCTCCCTTGTGATCTCACTAACAAACTTGTCAAACTAGGAATACCTTCCACAGAACCATAACCTTGACCTTGACACTCGCTCGACTATCAACCACGCGGCCCGTCAGACCAGTGACTAGCATTCTGAGAGCTGGCCTATCCAAGTTCAGAGTCTCCCGTATATTCCGAACAAGCTCCGTGGTCCCGTTACGTAGTGTATGCAAGGACGGAGGAAGAGCGGGTGCTGCCGAGTCACTGCAATTTCCTTGTCCCTTATCGTATCTAGCATATTCCCTCATCCCGCCCCGGCCGGTGACGACGGATCGTGTTTCAGAGTTTCAGATGTTGACAGCTTGCAAGTTAGCAAGTCAGTAACCTCGGTCAGCACATCACGCAAGTAGAATTCACAGCGCTGTGAGAAGAGACTTTACTCTTGGCCACGAGTATATCCAGATGGAGAGAGGACTCCGTTGGTATGGAGTGACACCAACTTAGTGCCGCGGTAGCACAAGCTGAGGGAAGCCAAACAAAAGACCAAGAAACACACAGAGCTCCTTTGTGAAACAGAAGCTCAAGGTGAACAAAGAACCCTGGTCCTTCCTAGTCAACCTCCAAGAAACATTCCATCATCCATTCAGATTGGAGAGCTGCCAGCTCCACTGAGGTACTGCGTAACTACTAACGGTCCACTGGCTGTTGAGAGCATGTCGACTGTCAGGTACGAAGCCGTGAGGCACGATGTGAGGTTAGTTTGAAGCGTCAAGTTCAAGCACGTACCCGGCTGATTGGGCGTGCTTGCATTTGAACGGAAATGTGCAGCTTGGTGACGCCGTGATGCTTATCAGTTTTTATGATTCACATCTTCTGGATATGAAGACGAGGAGTGACAAGACTTCCCTTGACTTCAACCGTCTGCTCACCTCTTGGAACGCAGATCTTCAGTTATGTCTCTCCCACTGGAACTGTTTATGTCTTTGCACATTCTTCAAGCCTTCACGTGCTGTCTCATTGCGCCCTGACTTTCCACTCCCACATTTTGAGACCTGTTGCCGAGAAAGCCGCGATAGTATTTCTCTTTGCCATGTCTCACCAGGCAGTCATTTTGCATTCTTCATATGTAACCAAAACTGACTACCACATCCGGTTTAGCTTCCAACTGTCGATTCACATAATTTACCGAGATCTCTCCAAGGCTGTTGTGTGCAGGGGTACCCTTAATTCTAGAGGGAAAAGACCCCTGAACTCCCTCTGTGAGTTGAAAACGAGAGGCCAGTCCCCACTTTGCAAAGGCACCCCCCTTTACAGACCTGTATCAAAGTTGTGCAAAAGTTGCCCAAAAATTGATTTCTAAATAGCATTCGCGCAATGAGGCGCGCGGAGATGAAATTCACACTCCTTATAGTCCTCAAAGAGGCGAATCTGATGATGGTCTTTTTATTACTCTTTCTCTAAAACGCGTAGAATAATCAATGATTTCTTTTTTTCCTGTTCAGATGTCGTTGAATTTGGATTTTGATAGGCTCCACTTCGACCGTCGACGTCAAAAAATATCCCAAAATGAGGGATTTAGTATAACTCCTCGCGCTTTTAAGATATAAAGAAAAGAAAACCATCATTAGATTCCTTTTATCGAGGTTTATAAGGAGCGGAAGTTTCAACTCCGCGCGATTCGTTGCGCGAATGCTATTTAGGAATCAATTTTTGGCAACTCTATCAAAAGTTGAAACGATGTCTGTGTTGGGGGGTGCTGTGGGGACTGGCCAGTCGTTTTCAACACACAGCTCACAGCGCAAAGTGAGCCGCCGTACATAGTGGAAGTGGCAGTCAGAGTGTGTAATTGCGCTTCCGAGGAGTGGGAGGATAGCCGATGTCAATGTCGCTTGGTCCGGGACTGTGACTTTGTCATTTGCTGGAAAGAAGGGAGAAAGAGAGAGAAGATCCCCCAGATGGCGATGTACCGATTTGATGCAAACGTGATTGATGGACTGGTCGAGATGTCAGGATGCAGAGGAGCAAGAGGATATCACGCTCGTTTGGTGTTGAGTGAGGGATGGAGAAGAGAATGCGGGGAGGGGTCGTTATTTATGCCGTTGACAATATTATCGCGAACTATCCCAAGCATGCCACATCTATGATTGAGGGAGATGAAGAATGCTGATGAAACAAGTCCTCCATACGTATCTCTTCTCCAGTCACTGCTCGGAGCTTCGTGATCGAGCTTCTGGTCAAAATGTTTCAAAGGCTGGTGTTTGACTCTTGCACATCTACCCAAAGGCTTAATATGATTGGCTGTTGCCACAGTGGATTGTGGTGTGCTGAAACTCCATCACAGATAACTCTTTTTGGGGGAGGAAAGAACGGCGCAGATTCCCTTCCTCAAATTACCTCTTGACGACCACGGTCTACACGGCTGGTTCCAGAAATAAGCAGGAGCAAATAACGCCCCTTCCACTTTTTCCCTCTCCCCTTCCATGATTCCTCTTTCCCATTTCTCACCTTAATCATAGTAATTTTGGACGACCAAAGGCCAGACCCTTCTTTTTTTTGCCTTGTCGTTGGACGTTGGAAGAGACAAGACTCCAGTTCTCCAATTGGTGACGCTATCCAATTCTACCAATCCTCTCACATCTCACACCCAAAGACCAACTTTTGCCAAGCCCGGCGTCACACTCTACCAATTTCATCTCTTCTAGTCCTGTCACCTCAGAATCACGGATAGCCAGACAATCCTCATCCTCGGCATTTCTCATTCTCTCTCGCTCTCTCTATCTCCCAACACTCGACTCGTGTGTATCACCAACGCCGTTCGCACAAACTATTCGAGGCTCGTCGCATTCCCCTTTTTGCTTGCTCCGAATTACAGTCCAACTCTGTCGCAAACATCACATCTTGTCATACTCGACCCTAGACAGCCAACCTCAGCCAACCTTACTCACCCAATCGCGACAACCGCCAGCCATTCCAGTCCCAAGATCGCCGGGATACTTGGAGACCTGACCTCATAGCCTCAACTTCCATTACCGCATTCGCCGATCAGAAAAGAAACACCCTTTCAAAAAGGTGACGAGAAATACCCTAGGCTAGAGCATTTGGCATCACACAGAAGCCCGGCTGCATGCACGCCCACGCCCGCTGCTCCCTCGCGTGAAGGAGTTAGAGTGACAGGAAGCAAGTTGCCTGCGAGCCTGCGACCAGGACAGCTGCAGCATCGCAACATCGCCTAGCCTATCTGAGCAACTAGAGCAACTCACTCGCTGTCCATTGGCGTCCATTGGCCTCCGTCCCGCTCTAGAACCAGTCACCGTCGACAATCCGGGTCACGAGCTGGACCAATAACCACCACCAAGTCACCCATCAAGAAAAAATAATCCTCAACAAATGACCACCAGTGTGTCGCCTAGGTCTCCAGCTGCTGGTGGCCCTGCTGCTCCTCCTCCAGCCATAGCCAGTACACCTGCAACAACAAGTGGTGAATTTACCATTCGACTGGTGAACTCGGACGGCGACTCGGATGCTGATCTGGATATCAATGCCCAAGACTTTGTTACCATTGACGACTATTGCAAGGCCAACTCCGACGACCAACAACTATCACAACAGGACCGGGACTTCCAACAGCAACAGCGTCAGGATAGCGCCGTCGAACTGACCTTTTCAGAGATCCCTACCGAGCTGCTACAGTTTACTTTTGCAAACGACGATAGCAACGCCGGCGAGAGGCCCGATACTAGCTCCAGCGCTTCCACCACTAACAATAATACAAGCCATATTCACATCTCCGTGAATAAAGCCAACGACCCCGAAGCGCCCACTTCCTCCTCAACACCGCGACAATCCCACTTCTCGACAGACGTCCTCCTCACTCCCGATCCGACCCCTCCCGGTCTTCGCGCCACAAGGAAACCCTCCCCGGGTCTTGCTGCGAGATTGAAGGCTCTCGGTTTCGGCGGCCAGCGCAAACCTGCATCCCCGCCCCAGCACCGGGAACTCGAGATCGGCAAACTGCCCGAGGAGACATTGAAGAAGCTTGACGAGCACCACTTGTCTCTTTCTCAGGCCCTCGTCATCGAGCGACGCGGTCGTCCTTGGAAAGGTCCTCTTGTTCGCATTCCATCATCATCGAGCTTGAAGGCATCCAAATTGTTCCATCATCACCACAAATCAGAGGAAGCCCAGGAGGCCGCCCATGAACAACACGCCACCATCGGTGGTGACGTCGTACTAGCTCAACAACAAGAAAAAGAACATCACGACAACGACGATAACGCTTCCAATTCACCATACGACGACACTGAAATGGACACCAACAAGTACCGATTACCCGATCACGTCAACGGTAATGGCGTCAAGGCACAACGAGATACGCGATACGAGCACATAGCCCGCGATTCACGTCGAAGGTCATCACAATCTTCCGATGATGATGATGATGTGCCGCCCCCGCCCCCGCCAAAGGATAACTATCCTTCGCAGCATAGTCGAGGTACCTCCAACAGTTCCTCTAACAATGGCGACTATTTCAACCCCGATAACATCTCCTTCAATCCTCTTGGTCTCTCGCGCCCTCAATCCGTTTACACCTTATCTCGCGCCTCCTTCGCCAACCAGCTCGCTCAACTAACCTCCATCACTCTTCCCGATGCCGAGCTGCTTTCCAACAAAATCGCCGCCATCCCGACCGCTCAGGTAGCCACACGGGCGCTTATCGGTGCCGCCGAGCAGATTCGCGGATGGATCTACAAGGCGTCCGAAGTAATCGGTGGACTGGAGGCGGACGATGATGTGGAGTGGGCGGCTGCTGGCGGTCGCGAAGGCGTAGATGAAGTTGAAAAGGCCATCGTCAGGTTCGAAGAGCTGATCAACATCTATGTCGGCGCCATCGAAGAGCTGCAGGAGCGCGACGATATCAACGAGGTGTCAACGGAGGATTTGCGGCGGGCGGTAGCGCAGATGGAGAGTATTTTGGGTGAATGGGCGCGCATCAGAGAGACGCTCAGATCCGTCAAGTCGCAGGTCGAGCTGGCGATGGAGTGGGAAGAACTGTGGAACGTGGTGTTGGGCGATATCCAGATGGAGGTGGATGACTTGAGCAAGCTGGTGTTCGAGATGGAGGAGAGGAGACACAAGACGGCCATGTTGACTGGTGACGGGGTGGATATTGGAGATTTGGAGACCATTGTTGAGGAAGCACCGACGTCCATGGCGAGCAGGCTGCAGGCGGCTAATGCGCATGGAAACGGACGGTTGGGCTTCCCTGGGTTTCCGAATAGCCCTACGTCACCGCTGCCTACGCCGTCAACGGGCATCTCGATGGACGACTCAAGCTTGTTGGCGCTGTTTGCTAGGATGCAGCCCCTCCGGGCATCGTTGGATTTCTTGCCCATGAGGCTGGCCGGCTTCCAGTCAAGGGCGGAGGATATCTTCCCTACTGCTTCTGACGAGCTCGAGATGCGGAGGCACAGTCTCGAGGCTACGTACCGGAAGCTGGAGAAGGATGCCGAGTCTCTAAGAAAGGAGTTGGGCGAGGATCGATGGGTGCTGGTCTTCAGAGGCGCTGGACGACAAGCGCAAAAGATGTACGAGTCGGTACAAAGGAGCTTGGAGAGGGTGAAGGAGGCGTTCGACACGGGAATGCACTTGACGAACCAGCCTATGATGAGCAAGAAGCTGGAAAGTTACGAGGCTAAGAAAACTCATTACGGACCTGCCATCGAGAGGGTTCTGTCGATTATCGAGAAGGGCGTCAAGGATCGGTTGACCGTCAATGGAGAGATTCTGCGCTTGCATACCGAGATGCAGGCCAAGTGGAAGGAATTAAAGGAGGAAATGGTTGATGTGGATGCGGTCGTGGAGGAGCTTTACTCGAGGGCCAGCAACTACGGGATTCCGTTTCCAGCATCTTGTCCAACGACAGGTCCCCGCTGGGTAGCGGCCATGAAACTCCTCAGAGCTCACCACCTTCGTCTGTCATCATGACTGGTCGCAACGTTCCTCCTACTGCGAGGTCCAAGTCGCGACAGGCAGGTACTCCTAGCAGTTCGCTTCCCAAGCCACCTGCCTCTCGCCGACAGTCAACCGTTCCTTCGGCCCCAACCACTGCTCGTAAAGCCGCGCCGCCTAACATCAACCCTCGCATGTCCTCCATCTTTGCCACCACTCCAGTCAAGACGGACTACCGCGAGAGACCAGGGTCAGCCACTCCTTCCACATCTCGTTCGGCCCAACCTCCTCGCCCATCCTCCAAGCTTGACAACCGTCCTCGTTGGAATGCTACCTTTAACCCGTCAGATGTCGATACAGGCCACAACTTCAAGCCCTTGAGCCTCACTACTCCTTCGCCCTACGCCAAGTCTAACACTCCTCCCACCCTTCGGTCTACTTCTTCTCTCGGCCAGTCGTCTACATCCAAGCTACCACAAGCCCGCTCTCCATTGACCCGCGCCACCACGGCCTCTCCATCCGTCGACGGCTCCGAGCTTCAAAGCCCTACCATCAAACGCGCGAACGCCACCGCATCACGCATGTCCTTCCGTGACCGCATCTCCTCGCCCGGTCCATACAGCCAACAAACCCTTTCCAAGAGTGTTGGTCCCAGCGCCGCCCGCCCAACCACCACCCCTCGCCAATCCAAGACTTCCCACTCTTACTATCCCCCCTCCTCCTCCAACACCTCTTTGCATTCCTCCTCCAGCCGCGAACCCCCCACCGGCTCCGGCACCTCCAACATGCGCTCCAACCCCAAGCGTCAATCCCTCCAACCACCCAGCTCCAGCAGCACCCGCCTGTCCGAACCTACCTTGGCAGTTAGACCCGCTAGTTCCCTGGCTACTTCCCGCAGTCCGCACAGGCAGAGCATGTTACCGCAACCGACTTCTCGTCTCGGCAGGGCTACTACCCCTGGCTTGACAGGCCGTGAGTCACCGCAAGCGGTGGCGGGAGCGAGACATGCCATGGGGTATAGCAGTGCCACGGCGGCGTCGCAGGGGAGGAGGAGTGGAAGTTCACTTGGGATGTCAGGTGGTGGTACAGGGTTGCAGAGTAGGAGTGGGAGTGCGATGGGGATGAATAATGCGGTGGGCAAGGATGGGAGGCCTAGGTGGAGGAATGTAGTGTAGGGGTTGGGAACTTGGGAATTGTGTGAGATGGTTGGTGGTGGGAAGATGAGGGTGGGAGATTGTTGACTGCGTTGGACCACGTTGTTGTGTTGCGCTGCTTTGTGGCATTTTGGCTTGCTCAAGTGTCACCTTTCCCTGCTTTTTGCTTTTTGCTTTTTGCTTCTTACACATACCCCCAAAGCACCTTTTATCTTATGGAAAACTAGCATTGCATAGCTATGGCGTTTTTTTTTTTTTTTTTTTTTTTTTTTTTTTTGCAGTTTTTCAAGTTAACAAGATCACACATCATCATGTATTGTATAGTCTGACCTGACTGAGCAGGGAATTCATGGAGGTGTTAGGAGGGGTAAGATAGGGAAGATAGGGAAGAATGATTCGCATGGCGTCGTCGTGTTCGTGTTGGGAAGTTTTTGAGTTTTGAGTTTGGGGGGTTTGAGGGTTATATAGTGTAGAGGTAGTGGTAGGATGGGTAATTGCATTCTTTGCATTGCATTCATTTCATTGTGCTTATTCATTTCATTGTGCTTAAGTTGGTTGCATCCCTCGTTTCTGCTGGTGGTTCCTACTTCTTTCACTCGGTGTAGGTACCTTAGGTAGGAAAGAGCGAGCGTGTTGGTCTTGCCCCAACCTTCTTGCCTTGGCGAGGGAGGAAAGTGCGACGGATCACAATGGGTCAGTTCTTTTGAGAGGTAAAATGGGTAAGAACGACTGAAGTAGTTGATGACGAAGCCGGATGTCCAGCGAGTGTAGAGAGGATTTGTCCGAAGAATGTTTTTGAGGACGACAAATCTTTTCCTTTCCAAAGACCAATTTGTTCCGACGATATCTCGCCATCGATCTCAACGACATTTGCGTCCGCAGTGTCCCCATCCGGTAACTCACCCAGTCATCCGTCAATGGGTGGTACCTATTTGCCAGTGGTCCTTTTTTGCGTTTTGTTGGGACGGGGTTTTCTTCTTCTTCACCTTTTTCCTGAACGGATTGAAGATCGAAAGGCAACGAATGCCTCAGGGAACGCACATTTATGTATCGCGTGATGGATCTCTCAGTGAGATGGTCGGAGACGAGCTGGATGGTGGGGGACAAACACCGAGTCTTGGACATCTCTCCTCTCCCCTCCTCTCAATCTCTTCCCTTATTATTCTATCTTTCGTACCACCTCCGTTTCGCTCCAAGTAGCCGATACCTCAAGCTTCGTTACCTCCGGGTACAGCTTTTATCCTAAACGCCGACGGGCAAAGCCATTGTTTTGATCATTCTCTTTTTTTTTTTCTTTTTTTTTTTTTTTCATCATTATTCTCAGGTTCGGGTCATCGTTGCTTGCACTTCTCCTACTATTGTCAATGCGTAGTAAAGCACAGGAAAGTCCCCTTGGACTCCCCTGTGTCAATCTGTCAACCTCATCGTCCAACTACCTAACCCAGCCACTCACAGATGGATCTCGAGCTACTCAACTGCTATGTTATCTGTTGCCGCTCGAAGCCGACGCCGGCTGTACATCATTGGATTTTGCTGTGGGTGTTTTTGCCATATCTTTGGCGTTTTCATCGTTTTGATATTTTTCACAATCTCCCAGTGCTCATTCGTCCTGTCTTTCTTCGCACAACACTTCCGCCTTTTGGGATTTCCGAAAAAAAAAAAAAAAAAAAAAAATTTGATTCTTTTTTCGACTTTCTGTTTTGTTTTTCTCAGCGGAGAGGCGTCCATGGGTAATAAACAAGGCACTCCTAGTCCTGCTGGCGTGATTAGGCCATGGACGAAGTCATGTCCTATCATGGCCAAGTGGCTTTCATCTATTATCCAATCAACAGTTCTTTCCCCATTCAAGTCGCCTCCCTTCTCGCACATCAATCAGCCTTGTCAAGGCATGTAACACAAACTGGGCTCGCCATGCGGCTGAGCGGGGAAGCTTAGTTTCAGAGGCGCCTGACTAAAGGGCAAGGCTCCGTTGGGCTCCCATCTCGTTCCTGTCATGTTCCCTCTGTTCTCTGACACCAGACATCAATCTTCCCCATCACTTCTAGCAGCCCCGACCTGCAACTCAGTCAACATGTCTGGCGGATCACAAGAAACTCCCAACGCCAAACCGCCTTCTCAACCGAAGACAGTCGTCCCACATATGTTGTGCGATTGCTGTTCCCGCATCGTTAAAAAGTCCGAGATTATCCAGGCCCTCGGAACCGGCAGACTGGGCACCTGGAAAGAAAACATCTTTAATGAACTATTCTTTCACAATGACAGCCCCAATTATCTATCCGAGTCAAGCGCCGCCGGGTGCCATCTTTGTTCTCTGGTTACTTCATCATTTCCCAAGCAAGACGGCTTTTATGTGCTTGTTTCATACCCCCACCGAGGCTTCTGTCCCCTTCTTTACTTCCTTTCCAACCAGGATGGACTTTTCACAGGCGGAGATAGAAAGCTGGACGGATATTCTGAGTTTAGGCTTCAAAGCCCCTTTATGTGTCTCCAGTTGGGGACTTTGACCAATGAAGGTATTGCATACAGTCACTGTTGGCTCCCATCCACATTAAAGATGCCGCTGAAGCAATCATTGACCTATATGTATATACTGACCAGCTACAGAAAACCCTACCAGTATGGAACATCCTCCACCGTTCTCCAATACTCTCTACTCCACCTCGACTAGTTCTCAGGACTCGGTATCCATCATACGTTCTTGGATTAATTACTGCTCTCGATATCACCCGAATTGCAACCGGACAACATTCTATACGGAGAATACAGAGTACACAAGTCTTCCGACAAGGTTGATAGACGTTGGAGAAGCCGATGGCGAACTTGCACCACGACTGGTCCTCACTTCCACATCCGTATCCCGCTCAATCAAATATCTAACCCTGAGCCACTCATGGGCAATAACTTCAACTGATTCGACGCTAAAATTGACGAAAAGAAACCTAAGGGACCTGCAGAAGCGAATTCCCTTAGAAACCCTTCCGCGAACGTTCGAGGAGGCGATGAAACTTACACGCCACCTCGGCTATCGATATATCTGGATTGATTCCCTTTGTATATTGCAGGACTCCAACGCTGATTGGCACGGGGAGGCCCTCACTATGAGTACTATCTACGGCAATTCATCGTGCAACATCGCTGCGATGGGGGTTGGTGGAGTCGACGCCTGCTTCGTCCAAAGAAATCCTCTTGAGTTTGTTCCATGTCGCATTACACAACAGGAGGGCATGAACGCTGCGTACGCCTTTGACAGAGATCACCAGGATGTCCCTCTTTTGAACCGCGGCTGGGTGTTACAAGAAAGACTCTTATCGCCGCGAGTTATATACTATGGGATGAAAGAAATGTACTGGGAATGCCGTTCTCAAACGGCTTCCGAGGCTTTCCCCAGTTTGGCCCCAGAGGGGCAGCTGTCGACTTACTGGTGGAACAGTTTTCTGTTCGGATATACCGACAGGGTCCGCTGTGCAAAGTCAGATTTTGAGTCGCTTTGTGGCCAAGAAGCTGTTGGCGCTGAAATTGATGCGATGTCCAAGGGAGTGTTATCTGGGATAGCGTATTCGAATCTTGGGGCATTTGTCCGATGCTGGCTCAAGGTCGTCGCAGATTATAGTGGCATGGGACTCACCTATGAATCAGACCGACTCATCGCTCTTGCTGGGGTGGCCAAGGCGATCGAACTCAGCAAAAGATGCACATACGTGGCTGGCACCTGGAAAGAGCTTTGGCCCATTGACCTATTATGGACGGCGAAGGCGGTTCGGTACGGTTCCACACCTAGGAGATATATGAAGAAGTGTCTCCCGACGTCAAAGATCCCTTCGTGGTCCTGGGCTGCGACAGCTTGGGACAAGCAGTTTCTCCTATTGAATATAGGCTCTGTCCGTTTCGATCTTTCAGCTTTCATTTCCACGGCGGAGATCCTTGGGTACACCACTCCTACACCCGCGGCTCGATACTCCGGACCCAGGGCGGATGAAGAAGGAATAACACTCACCGTCAAAGGTCCAGTCAAGAAAACGAACGTGAAGGAAATCGATGGCGTCAAAAACAAAGTGTTCTCATGTGATGTTCAGGTCACCAGCGTGTTTGGGTCTGACCCTATTTTCTCGTGGGACCACAATCCTGGTGAAGGAGTTTCGGTGGTCCTTTTATCCCTCATGAAAGCGGATGACTATCATTGTGGATTGGTGCTGATGCTGGAGGAGGGCGTACAACACAAGGACGGGCACCCTTGTTACAGACGCGTTGGCATGTGGGAAGATAAGTACTCTAAGATAAACTTTCATAATGGTTGGGATACGGAGACAATTTGTCTTTGTTGATAGTTTCAATATGTATCTTAAGAGCTGAGGATTTGGGGATTACGGTTGGGGTTTAGAGAGGCAGAGACTGTTGTGGTGAGTTTGGATGGGGCGAGGCATCGTCTGGGCCAAGTAGACCTAGATGGCTTTCTTTGTTTTAGTGTTAGTTTCAGATAGTGGAGGATAAGACGTTGACAGAGACATGGTATAATCTCTTAACATCTTTAAGCATAACCCTATCAAAAACGCCTATGAATTTGTTGTACGGTTTTATCTGCATTCTTAACCACGAAACTCAGCACTAGGAAAAGATAAGACAAGGCTACTTCAACAACCATCCATAGTTGGATTCCTTGTCTTCGTTTTCATTATGATTTTGCGTTCATGTCGTTTCGTTGAGTGAACAACCTCGTTCATCTCTCCAAGCGCACTGCGCCTACCGCAACCAATGATTGGTCGCACGCGCTTGCGTCTGTGGGTCCACTCATGCTCGCAAAGTGGGTCCGAGCCAGGTCCAACGCAACGACATCATCCGGTCGAATCGAGGGGACGTGCTTGACGTCCTGTCCTGCGCGGCCAGGTCCAGGTCCAGGTCTCCATCCTCCATCACACTGACTGCATCGCCATCGAATAACAACAACGACAACAACAAGATACACCATCACGACGGCGATAACAACGAAAGATACCCGAGAAATTGTTGTCGCCCTTTGGAATCGCATAAACGACCACCCATTTTCGAACGAAGAGTTTAAGAGACCGTCAAGATGAAGCCTCTTGTGGGAGCCATGCAGGCTTGGAGCTGGTAAGCATTGTCCTGATCATCGATCTATACACCAGTTTGGCCATTGCAGGTTATGGCGGTGCGCGACAATGGAAGGGGTTGCGCAGTCGTCGGCGCATAATATCTGGCCATCACCACATACACCTCCCCATCAAGCACGGCAGCCTGCTCTTTCGAAATGGAGGAACCCAAAGCTAACCACAAACACCAAAAAACAGCACCGTCATCTCCGCCTTCGCCATCCTCATCCTCGGCGTCCTGGGCATCCTCTTCAACAAGAACCACCCCGAACTCGTGGGCGGGACGGCGGACCCCGAAGACGGCAAGGCGGTGGCGGCGACGGCTGGGATGGCTATTGCTATTTACGCGGTAGGTTTACTTCCTCCTTCTACCCTTCTGCGCACGGCAATGGGCGATCAGGAAATGGAACCAAAAAAAAATTGGGAACAGGTTGCTGACAAAGTGGTGTTTTCACAAAACAGGCCTTCTTCATCTTCTGCGGTCTCCAAGGGTTGTTGCATTTGCGAGAGAATAGGCGGGGGGCTATTGCGCTATGAGGTTGCTCGCTTCGATACACTAGAACGAGGATGACGAACGGATAGCGAGCCTACCTATACACACTCACGAACGCCTGCAACAAGACGATGATACGGCGAAGATCATGGGGAAAAGAACAAACAGAGTTACAGCACGCAAGCAAGCAAGCATTACTACCTAGAGTTTTTGCGAAGCGCGACGCTTTAGAAGAGGAGGGAGGGTTATGTTATGGGATAGCACACTACGATACGGCGTTTTGGGATTTTGTTTTGCTTTAACACTATGGACGAAGGATGGAAGATGGACTACGGAGGCACGGCGGATGGTTGCCAGAGGACTGATGCCGACGAAACGTTTTAATCGGACTCGTAGCAAGCATCGGCTATCGTCACCATCATGCCAGCAAGTAATTGATCAGGTTCTGGATTGGCAAAGTCCTATTGATGATGGAGTGAGGCTCGTCGCCACCGAAGTTATTAGGCAGAGGAGGATAGTCAAGCTGGTGTCCCGTGTTCCACGGCGCCTTCGAGATCAAGACATCATGGTTATCAACTGCGGTCATGCTGGTTTCGGTTCGAATCCGCATTTCGATGTCTGAACTGCTAGGCTTGGCGCATCCTGGCGCGACTGATCAGCTAGACACGACAGACCGGTCAGAAAATCAGTTTTATCTTTTCTCGTCACAACCGACATGTTTGATCAAGTGAAAGTAGATATGTACAAGTTTCCCTCGTTGCATAAGTAAAGATGCATACGTATCCAATGCCTGCCGGCCGACATGCGGTTCGTTGCACACACACACGGGACGGCCAGGCAGCAGAAGTGGGTCTGACGATAGCTTCAACCAATGGCGACAAGCTTCCCCGCAACACTTCCTCCCTTTGAGATTGAAGCCATTCAAACCCTCCAGGCAACTCCAGGCATCACATCCACCATGTCACGTCCCTGCTCCTCCTTCTCCAGGCTCTTTACACGAGTTCACATGATGTCGCGCCAGATCCGCGAAAATCGCGATGGATTTGCGGTTTTTGACCAGGCGTCCCCATGTTGACTTGGGTTTGTTGACGTGGGTTGTCCAGGCAGCAGACCCCCCCTGCGAGTTCCTTCCTTGGGATTGACTTGTCAATTGAACGAAGCTAGCAATCAGCTCGGGAGAATGAGGCTTGAGGCGTGAGGGGCGAGGATGCGGTTCAAAGAGGAAGCGGGAAGGAATGCATGGTCAATGGTCCAAAGTCGACGGTTAGAGACACCAGCTAGTGCCCATAGGAACAGGTTTGTATAAGATGAACATCACTCGCTCTTCTTCTTCCTCCACCATTCTGTCTCATCCCTCTCATCCCTTCTTCTCTGTCATCCCATCTTCAATATCCTTACTATACTCTTCATTATCTTGGACATAGTCAGGTCAAAGTCTCTTCATCTCTTTGTGTGCGAGGTCAACAACGTCAACAAGTCAACAACATGGCGACGTCCACCTTCCCCCAGCTGCCAGTCCCTCACAGTGACTTGGTCAAGCACATCGCCAACCACCCGGAAACCTCCATGGTTGAGCTCCTCCAGCCTTACCGTGAATATGAGGCTCGTCTTCGCCAGGCCTACGCTCAAGAGCCGGACTCTGAGCTGCTCAAGGACCCCTACGTCAACGTCGTGCCTCTCTTCACGGACAACACCTCCGACATCAAGATCCGGGCCCGAAACCTGGAGATCGAGTCCGAAGAGGAGACGGCTCGGTACATCATGCCTCTTCCCAAGAAAATGCGCCGTCCAGATAAGACCCCCGCCGTTGTTCAGTCCCACAAGGAGTTCCAGAGGAACTTCAACATCTTTTCCGAGTCTTCTCTTGTCGAGCTGAACTGGGACAATGTCGTTGCCGCCGGTTCCTCCGTTGTCAACTGCATCTTGCCTGTTCCCAAAAAGTACAGCGGCTCCAAGAGGCTGATGCGCGAGTTCTACCATGAAAAGTTCGCTCCTGCTTCTGATGTCGATTTGTTCTTGTACGGCCTTACTGAGGAGCAGGCGATTGAGAAGATCAAGGAGATTGAGAGCCAGATTAGGGATGCGCTGCTTTGCGAGACTACCACGGTCAGAACTAAGCATGCTGTTACTATTTGTGAGTATTTCCTCTTGCTTGTGTGTTTTGAAATTAGAAACTTACACCAATTTAGGCAGCCAATATCCCACCAGACACATTCAGATCGTTCTTCGCATCTACAAGTCGGTGTCTGAGATCCTCACCGGATTCGACATCGACTGTTCCGGTGCTGCGTACGATGGCAAGCAAGTCTATTGCACCCCTCGTGCTCTGCAGTCCTACATGACCCAGACCAACCACATCGATCTCAGCCGCCGCAGTCCCTCCTACGAGAACCGCCTTTCCAAGTACAGCCGCAAAGGCTTCGAGGTCTACTGGCCCGAGCTTGACCGTTCTCGCATCGACCCTACCATCTTCGAGCGGAGTTTCACGAGGACTCTTGGTCTCGCCAGACTGCTCGTGCTGGAGAGACTGCCGACTTCCTCGGCCAGAGATAACTATGTCGACCAGCGCCGCAAGGAGAGGGGCCGTCCTGCTCTCAATCGATTCACCCACAAGGCGTTCCGGGCCATGCATGGAAACATCAAGGAGGACTATGACGACGAGATTGCGGACTGGGTGAACGAGGATGAAGTGTCCAATTATCACACTTTCACCGTTCCCTATGGTCCCAAGTTCCACGCCAAGAAGATCGAGAAGCTATGCTACACCAGGGATCTCTTGCTCAATGCCGAGTGGAATCAGCGTGATGAACGGACTGTGTACTTGCACCGTCACCCTGCCTTTGTAAGTCCTTCCACGAGAATGCCCTTGATGTCCGCCGCTGACAATTTTCCTAGTTCGGCCGCTTCCAAGACGTTGTTGAAGATTGCTGCGGCTTCTGCCCGGTTCCTCAGACCGATGAAGAGAAAGATATCGCCGAAGAGGAGGCCAAGATCTACGTCTCTGGCAGAATCTCCTTCATCAAGGACGACCCTGGAAGACAGCAGATCGGCTCCTTCAACCCTTTGACGGATGACGACTGGACTGAGATGGCCTACATTGGCAACACCGCCAGGCTGTGCCAGGCCATCGTCGACGAGGACGTCGAGCATGTTCAGGACTGGCTTTCTCAGGAGGGCGCCGATCCCAACACCAGGGACCACACCGGCAGGACCCCTCTTCACCTTGCTGTCATGTCCTCTTCGCCAGAGGTGGTTCGTGCCCTTGTCGAGGCAGGTGCCCGTCTCACTGCGCGTCTCGCCGACGGAAGAACCGCACTCCACCTCGCCGCTTCTCGCGGAGACCTGGAGATTGTCAAGATCCTTATGAACAAGAGCAACGCCAACGAAGAAGAGTTTGAGGAGCTGGAAGATCAGCGTCGCAAGGCCAGGGCTGCACTTCGCGAGCAAAAGACGGAGAAGATGGAAGTTGACAAGGCTGAAGAAGACGACTCGGAAGACATCGAAATGATCGAAGCCGACGATGCCGAGTCCGAGGCAGACAAGATGAGCATCGCGACAGGCTCATTCGTCAAGGTCGACAAAAAATCCGAGACGCCAGCACCTGATGGCACAGCTCCGCCCGAAGATGAAGAAGGCCCCGACTTTTACGACGTCAACCAAGTTGCGTGGGACATTCCGTGCTCGGCGCTGCACTTTGCCATTCTGGAGGGGCACGATGAAGTGGTCAAGCTTCTGTGTCAAGAATACGGAGCCGACGTCCTGCTCCCCGTCAAGTTCCTCCAAGACAAGAACAAGGCCCTCCTGACGCTGGTTCTGGTCATGGCCCTCCCCATCGACAAGGCAAAGTCCATGGCCCAGACGCTTCTCAGCCTTGGTGCCACGGTCGCCCAGGCCGACATGAACAGCTGCACCGTGTTCGCCCGCTACGTGGAGCGAAACGCCACGACGCTCGTGGACCTGGCGTATGAACTCGACAAGACCGGCTACCAGAAGGCAATCAACCACGTCGTGTGCCAAGAATGGCAAAAGAGCAACACGCCATTGCTGACGGCAATCAGGAGTGGCAATCTAGGCATGGTCGTGAAACTCCTTGAGACGGGCGCTGTGCCGGACATTGACTTTGAGACGTGGCTCAAGGGCGCCAGACAGTCGGCTATGCAGAATCGTCTTGGCGACTTTGAGAGCAACAAGAAGTTGTTCCAGGAGAATCTCGATCGATCGCTGTTTGCCGCCTTGCAGTCCAGAGATCCGAGCATCGCTCTCGAACTCCTGGAGCGCGGGTGTGATCCGAATACCCTCGATGCCGACACGATGCGGAACCTGCAGAACACTTGGAGCTCGCGGTGGAAGGGCGTGTCCGCTCTCGACTTTGTCCGGTCGCAGCTCAAGCAACTCCGGAAATACAAGGGAGAAAGCGCGAAGATTGAGGAGCCCAAGCCGCGCCTGGGATTGGACACGTATCTGGAACGGTTCAAGGAGGGGACTTTCCAGCACTGGGCTGTATCTGGCGGGTTGCAGATGGCGAAGAAAGCGGAGGAGGGGGAGTGGAAGGAGTACAAGAAGGGTCTCGAATGTCTTGCCCGCACGAAGGGCATCGCTGAAAAGGAACAGGCTATCCGGGATGCCATTGCGATGCTGGAGAAAATCGAGCAAACCCTCATCTCAAAGGGCGGCAAGACCTTCAAGGAACTCTACCCCGACCGCAAAGAGGACGGCAACGATGAGACCAACAACAGCGATCGTGGCGGGTACAACTTCAACAGCAACAACGATTCATCCAAGAAGGAGCCATATCGTTACGACTTTCTCTTCACCGGTGTCAAGGACATGACTGAGGCAAAGCAGGCCGCCTACTTGGAACTTTTCGAAGCCGTGTGGAATGGCGATGTCGACAACGTCAAGAAATACACCCTGACTTCTTGGGACGACGCCAAGCAGGAACCGCCACTGAAGATTGCTGTCGAGGGTCACAACGGACACAACCCCTTTACCCTGGCGTTGCACCGCGGGCATTACGATCTCGCCAAGCTGGTGCTCGAGATTGCCCAGGCGCAGTACTCGCCTCCGGAGAAGACCAAGACTCGCTACACGATGAATAACGGCGACGAGGACGACGACGACGAGGATTGTGACGATGATGATGATGACGGTTCTTCCGCCGGCGGATCTGCACCCAAGATTGTGGGCGAAACCGTCGACGACCAGTTCACCATTGACACCATCGGCCAGGTTTCCATGCAGGTCAAGAGCAACACCCTGCCAGTGAGTCTGCTCAAGGGAAGGACGGTCCTCCACGTCTGGGGCACCATGTGGGGCCGTCACAGCTACCACCAGAGTCTTGTCACCGACGAAGACACGTGGGATCCGCTTACGTACGCCGTCGAGAAGAACGACCTGAAGCTTCTTGCCTTCGTGCTCGATATGGGTAACCACTTTGGCTCTCTGCAGCTTGACCCCGCCAAAGACCCGCCCAAGTTCTTCTCGGTGCCGGATGACGTTTTCGGCAAGGCCATTAAGATGGGGCGCATCGAGGCCATGGCCGAGCTGATTAAACGTACCGGCGCGGGCTTGCCGTTGGAGCACCTGGTGGAAGGCTCTGGCGTGGAGCTCAAGGAGGAGAAGCCGCGCTACTACCAGGGCTTGTCGGTGTACGGAAAGAAGAGGAAGGACTGGGCGAATGCGGGCCGGGAAGTGGCTCAGGAGCCGTCCAACGTGAATTCTCCAACGTCGCCTCTGCTGAGAGCCGCGGAATCCCGCTGCATCGAGAGTATACAGTGGTTTTTGAGCGATGCGCCGTTGAGACTCTATCTTGAGTTTGCCAAGTCTAAGGCTGCTCAGGAAGATCCTAGGATGCAGCATTTGGGACAGGCTCCTGGGGGGTTGGAGGGTGCGATTGCTAGGTGGCTTAATGATCAGGGTAAGTTTCTTTATCTATCCATGCTAAACAAAAGAGAAAGCTAACGAGGACTTCTAGGCGAGTTAATCATCCACGCCGTTATTGTCAACACCTGCAAGACTGACATTAGCGATCTGGTCTCGTACCTCATCAAGGCCTGTCCCGAAGCCGTGGAGGCCAAATCACACAACAACGTGACACCTCTGATGCAGGCCGTCTACGCGGGTCGTACCAAACTCGTCAAGCTCTTGCTGGAAGCTGGCGCCGATCCGAACGTCAAGACCAGCTCGTGGAACAACATCCTGCACGCCGCATTGCTCCACAGGCCGCCGGCTAGCAAGCTCAAGAAACTCCTAGGCCTCTTCGACCGCGAGTCTATCATCCGCATGATCACCGAACGTTCCAGTCTCTCCAGCGACGGCCGCACCCCTCTCCACCAGTGGGTGACAACCGTCCGACCAAACGACGACAACGACCGCTCCATCGACGTATTCAACCTCCTGGTCGAGTTATCCCCCGAGGCAGTAACCACGGCACTCAACCTACTCGACGCATCCGGTGACACCCCCCTGCACGACATGCTAACCTCGTCGCACCCCAACCCCAAGCTGATCCGCGCGGTGCTGGACTTCCAGCCCAACCTGCTCTTCCGCGAGAACGCCGTCGGCCGGACCCCCGTCGAAGTCGTCCACGACGAGCTGATCTCCAGCCGGGTGAACGCGGCTACCAAGGACCAGCACCGCCACCACCACTACGGGTATGCCAACTACGGCTACTGCCACCTGCTGCACGACACGCCCGAGAAGTTCCTCCGGGACAGGAAGCGCGAGAAGCGCACGTGGAAGGGCGAGCACGAGAGCCAGTTTGCTGATGACCAGAATACGCGCATGTGGGCGATTTGTAGGAGATATTTGGCTAGGCTTGATGGCGCCACTTCTCTCTCATCCCCCTCATCCCCCTCATCTCCCTCATCTCCCTCCTCCACCGAAGAGCGCTCCACCTCCCCCCCCAAACGCCGCAGACTCACCACCGAAACCGAAGGCCGTCTCAACGCCCACTCCACCAACCTTCAACTCAAACAAAAAGAAAAACGCACCCTCGTCTCCCTCCCCGAAGCCAACGACGTCGCCAACCGCCTCTCCGAAATGAAAGTCTCGTCCAAGTATAAATACACCCTCGCCCCCTCTTCTTCCTCTTCTTCCTCAGACGACGAGATCGAAAGGTTTGGAGAAGATGAAACTCCGTTTGTGAGCAAGCCGGATAGAAGGCTGTGGGGTGAGAGGGTGAAGCATAGGCAGATGAGCGCCAGGAGGAAGAGACTGGGGGGACAAGGGGAGGATGGGGAGGAGGGGGGGAAGTATGTGGTTCATGAGGGGTGGGCTTGGAAGGGGGATGGTGAGGGGGAGAAGGGGGAGGGGGAGAAGGAGGATTGGAATAGGTGTAGGTATTGTGGGAGTTATCATCGGATGGGTGGGGGGCAGTATTAGGTGGGTTGACTGTGGAGGAGGGCAGGTGGGATAAGATGGAAAGGGGGTGTGTGTTGGGGTGGTGGGATTTGGATAGGTTTGGGGCCTGCTGGCGGGCTGATTGGGTTATTGGATAGATTGGATTATGTTTTTGGATTGTTGAACGGTTAGTTTTGTTTGGATTATCTGATGGGATTTGTGTTATTTCCTTGAAGTTTCTTGATGATTTTCCTAGATATGATCGAGTTCTATAGACTTTTGCGCGTTAGTACTTTTGGAACAACAACTCGGCTGTCAATGAATGCGCTCGGTTCCCCCCAAGCAAAAATGTATGATTGCCAGGATCCCCACCAGACTCGAACTGGTCACGGTACTCTTCCCCTTCCGACGGGCGCCTCCTCCCCGTTAAAGGGTATATCTTACCCATTGGTTCCTACGGATCACCGCAATCAGTGACCATTGTAGGGCGTGATTGGAATAGTGCCCCTGGGTGAGCCTAGAGAGTACTTACTATTTCTCATTCAGTACGCGCGGTTGACTGCAAGCTTTACATATCGATTATCTCTCTAACTGTTGATATTATGTCCAGGAAAAATATATACTCTTCCATATGCCTCGAATAGGATTCAAATGCATGGAGGGTTCAGGGAAAGGAAGAGTGAAGAAGAAGGATCTTTATGAACTGAACAGCAAGAAGGACATGGGTGAAAATCGTGACCCTTGTCTTCTATGAGTATGCCGACGTGCACTCAAATTCAAGTCGTCTCCGTCCGTCGTGAAAGCTATGGACAGGCTAACACATCACTGCTTTGCTGAAGTCATCAACGCCAGCCAGGTGCTTTACCAATATTGAAAATAGGCGCCGTTCTCACAAAGAAAAGTTTATACGACTCGCTCCTTCGAAAGTGCGTTGGAACCTGGGACATAGAGCAATGGTTCGAAAACTCTGGGAGTGTCGACGGCGACAAAGGCCGTTTCGAGATTCTTTCCGACCTTCCACTTTATCTGCGGTGAGTTTGTGGAAGGCCTTGAATCAAATGATGTTGACGAGGATCACCAATCATACCCACCATTCATTCAAATTCAAGACGTTCTTCACAAAATAAATTCGAGAGTATGGTTGTCCCGACAACAGAGCCAAAGTCCAAAGTGGAACACTATCAATGTTTTGATCACCATTCCATTCTCGGAAAGAAGAAAAGGGCGTCATGTTCTCGAAGCCCGGCCGAGGAAAAAAGGGTTCATGCAAGTAACAATTTCCCCTGGCAGCGCCAAGAAATGGAAGAAGCCAGCCCTGGGATCATGGATGTGTCCACCGGGGCCAATGCCACGCGGCGGATTCTACTAAGGGTCTTATTGACCAATCAGAGGAGGAAATCAGCGTCTTAGGTGGCCTTAACTTTCGTTATCGTTTCGTTTCGTGACGAAGCAATTGCTCCTTCGTTTTGTTCCTGGATCAATTGATGAGAATGATGGATCGAACACGATGAAGTAGCGGATTTGTTGTTTGCTCGTTTGATTGCTGCACCTCGTTTTTGGAATTTGAACTCGAAAAGTTCTTTGAAGATCATCCCGTCCCGCACCGAGTTACGCGGTACTGTGCAGTGTACAAGGCCGCAGCTAGATACTAACATTAACAAGCCCCGGACCGGGAGCTTTCCACTTTGTCACCAATTCCACCGATAGCTTCCACTTCCACTTCCACTTCCGTCTTCCGTTGTTGGTGACGCCCAAGCTATCCGATCTTTCGGAAACCAACACCAACTTGAACTAAAGCAAGGGAAGGACGAACCGAACCCCTCCACCATACCACGTGGAACCTTGGTTTCTTTGGAACATTCCCTTGCTTCTGAGGAAGGGGTACTTCGTTTGTTACACCTTTCTACCTCGACTATTCTTCAAACCCATCTTCGCATCGTTGTCGCCGATTTTCACCACCGAACACGCCCGCCCATAGAGGCACCTCCAACAAACCCGCCGACAACCACCCAAGATGGCCGGCAAATCCAGATTCACAAAGCTCGATGCTTTCACAAAAACAGTCGAAGATGCGCGGATCAGGACAACGTCAGGCGGTATCGTCACCATCGTCTCGCTGCTCGTTGTCCTGTTTCTGTCCTGGGGAGAATGGAGGGATTATAGAAAGGTGGTAATACACCCGGAGTTGGTGGTTGATAAGGGACGAGGTGCGTACCACTACACCTGACAACTTGAAGGAGAGACAGAAAGACGGAGGCTGACGGATGATATACGACGACGACACCAGGCGAACGAATGGAAATCCACCTCAACATCACCTTCCCCAAAGTCCCCTGCGAACTGCTCACCCTCGACGTAATGGACGTCTCCGGCGAACAACAACACGGCGTCCAGCACGGCGTCAAGAAGATCCGTCTCAAGCCCCAAAGCGAAGGAGGAGGAGAGATTGATGCCAAGGTTATTGCTCTGTATGCCTCTCCCTCTCACCCATAACTACCACAACCACCGCTAACAGATATCGTCAAACAGCCACGCAGCCGACGAATCAGCCACCCACCTCGACCCCTCCTACTGCGGCCCCTGCTACGGCGCGCCCGCCCCTTACAACGCCAAAAAGTCCGGCTGCTGCAACACGTGCGAAGAAGTGCGCGAAGCCTACGCCCAAGCCTCCTGGGCCTTCGGCGACGGCTCCACCATGGAACAATGCCAGCGGGAACACTACACCGAACGCCTAGCCGAGCAGCGACACGAGGGGTGTCGCATCGAGGGCGGACTACGTGTCAATAAAGTGATCGGCAACTTCCACATTGCCCCCGGAAGGTCTTTTAGTAACGGAAACATGCACGTTCACGACCTAGCGCAATGGTGGAACTCTCCCGTCCCCGGAGGACATAGTTTCAGCCATGAGATTCATTCCCTCAGGTTTGGTCCGCAGCTGCCGGATCATTTGACGAGGAAGATGGGCGGGAATGCGTTGTGGACGAATCACCATCTTAACCCGCTTGACAACACGAAGCAGGAGACGGATGATCCGAATTATAATTTTATGTACTTTGTCAAGATTGTGCCGACTTCTTACTTGCCGTTGGGGTGGGAGAAGCAGGCGGCGCAGAACAAGGCCAACTGGGAGCAGGATCACAGCGTCGGGCTGGGCGCGTTCGGGTATGGCACGGATGGAAGCATGGAGACGCATCAGTACTCGGTGACCAGCCACAAGAGGAGTTTGGCGGGAGGGGATGATGCGAAGGAGGGCCATGGGGAGAGACTTCATAGCAGGGGGGGTATTCCGGGTGTTTTCTTTTCTTATGTGAGTATTCCCTTCCTTTTCCGTTGAGGGGTGAGAGGGGCAAAGGGGGAAAGGAGGACGATTTGCTAACAGAGTGATAACAGGACATCTCCCCGATGAAGGTCGTCAACCGCGAAGAACGCGCCAAGTCCTTCCTTGGGTTTTTGGCTGGTCTTTGCGCCGTTGTTGGTGGTACGTTGACCGTGGCGGCGGCGGTGGATAGGGGGTTGTTTGAGGGTACGGTGAGGTTGAAGAAGATGAGAAATAAGGATCTTTAGATCCCTAGGTGAAGGATAGGAAAAGAGGATAGGACCGAGAGAAGAGGTGTCTATAGAAGGCGAGTTTTTACTAAAGTTTGTTTTGGTTGTTTTTTTATAGGTTATACTGAATAAAGGTATATACAGTCGATGTCAGCCAGCGAGATTGCTACCTATCCTTCATCATGCTGCTTTCTGTACACTCTTTGCATGGAATTCCCGGGTCTTCATGCGCAACGGGTTATGACAGTCGTGTTCAATGATTCAGCATGCTGAAAATGTGGGTTTCCCGGTACTTGGATATAGCTTGTGAACTTGGTTGTTGTATCGAGAACGGAAGAACTCAAGGCATTATCAACTCAATCCAACGTCGGAACCTCATCCCCCACGATATCACTCCAGCGTATCATCGTTTTCTTCAGCAAAAAAATGGCCGGCAGTTTCACCCCAAACCCCTTGAAACCAACACTTCCGACAAACCCCAGTTCTCAACCCCGGACTCCGGCCCGGACGGCGAACGCTGCACCAAATCGCCGAGGTGGGGTCCCCGGTCGTGGCCGAGTGGGCCTAACGGTCGGGATGCTCGTTGTCGGTAAATGCGGGACCAAGGTAGAGAAATTAGGTAAGGAATAGCTGGGAATGACCGGAGGATTTAAGCCGGTCGTCGGGAACACGTGGGCGGGCTTTGGAAGGTCTACATTCTCTGGAAGGATTGGAAGGAATGGATGTAAGCTGCGCCCCGGACGCGCTCTTGGGTCCGAGTCTCGGATTTTTATGTTGCTGTTAGAAGCAGTAAAAGTTGGTGTTGGACGGACTGGATGGTTAGGAAAACAGCTGGCTAGCTAGGAACGTCACTCCACCTTTCACAGAATCACAGGGCTGTGCAAAAGCTCACCACGCAATTCGCCACGATTTGATCGTGTTGGTTCACATGAAGTTGGTGTTGGCCCGTGGAAGGCCAGTAAGTTGTTGTTGGCCACATTTTAGTCCTTCAGCCCTTCAACCGTTCTACGAAATTCGATATGTTTTTTGGTGTCTCTTGCGCAAAGTGTTTCTAGCAGTGTCTCTGGCATGTTCACCCCATGCTCATGTCTCTCTTCAAGCTTGTGTACCTGAAAAAATGTCTGAGTCTTATTCTAAAGTTACCTCAGACATTTGATGGTTGGACATCGTGACATGTCAGACATTATTAGACTTGGTGGTTATGATCCGAATGGTGAACATGGTAAGTCGGGGTAAATCATGTTCTGGTTTGGGTAGGTGGAGCTTTGCGGCGAAGTTTGGGTGTTGGGAATTGGTTGACTTTGCCTTGTGTAATCCCTTGAAGGATCTTGAGGTAGCTGAGATGTTCAGCTATGCTATCAAAGAAAGACTACTGCGCTGGAAGTTCTGGCGTCAATAACATACGTGCATTTGATCACAGAATATAGACCCAATTTTGGAACCGCAAGTTCGCCATATACTATACTTGCAATAACAAACCGCAAAAAGACAATATCATCTACCTGCTGACAATCCAGTTGCTATAGTAGCAATCGACTAGCGACTTCACAAAAAGTTTGTAACTCGGTCTAGTCCCAACCAACTCGGAAGTCGGAACACCCTCGGAGACTTTAGACCAAAAGATCTCGGTCTAGATTTTCAAGCTGAGATCTAAAAGCTAAAAGAAAGGAATCGGGGAATCGGGGTCGTTGCGACGGTGATAAAGTTAGGGGTCTAGACACACAAGTTCCTTTGTCTAGCGCTTGTTTCTTGTCAGCTTGCGGAGAGGTATCTTCGTATTCATGACTGCAGTATTCATGACTGCAGTGTTTTCCTGAGCATGTGGCCTAGATGCTGAAGTATGGATAGAGCATGAAGAACTTCACAACGATATTATCAGTCGTATAAGTCAACATTCGAAGAGTTTGGTTCAGAAAAACAAAAAAGATAATTTGCAGAAAGATGAAGAGCGCAGAACACCGGATAACCCAAACCGGCCTAGCGCTATTTAAACAAGAAGTTCATCTCGTTTCACACCTCGCATCGAGCGCATCGAGCGCATCGCAAAATTGTCACTGCACTGCACTGCGCATGGCGCATTGCGTATGATATAAATGGCGCGAGCGAATGGATGCAGGTCCCGCTTGAGAACATTTGTGCCCATTGTGCCCATTGCGCTGAACTTTTTTTTCTCTGTTCGTTCGAAGGAAGGAAATTCGTGGAGAAGCCCTCCCTGTCTTGTCGAACTGTTGCTGCTGTCCGCGGCCGTTTTCGTTGCTCGCCGTTTCCCTTGCGTTGCGTGTGCATATCTATGTTCTTTCTTTCGTCTTCTTCACCGATGCTGAGTGGAGGGCTTCTTTGACGTCTGGGGCTGATGATGATGGCAATGATGGATGGCGTCAACGGTAAAATCCGTGTTTGCTTCTTCTTCTTCTCGGAAGCGGCAACGGCAGAGGCTATGTTTGTGTTTAACCACAAATATCGTCAGTGGCATTTTTTGAGGTTTGACAACAACGAAGAGGAGGAAGAGGTCATAGAGAAGACAGAGGTCATAAAAGAAGCTGATGAAGCCAAGATAACATAGGCGAGAGGTTATAAGAAGTGTTAGTAAAGACCCGCTATTGGTGGGTTGTTCATCTCTTGGAGAAAGTGTGCTTCATCTCCCTATGGGCTTCATGGATGGGAGCTCATTAATCAAGATCCTCCAACCATGTGCCCCCGGGCCATGTTTACCGTTTTGACGAAAAGACGGGAAGGGGACCCTCATTTCCATGCGGTCTTGTCTTCATCAGTGTGTAGACTGCAGCTATGGCGTATGGGGTCACGACATCCAAGTTGAAGGGTTCTATCCCTGTGCCATGTGCCACGAGGGGAACAAACACATTTGGTATGTGCTACTTTGGATTTTTATACCTCAGTCACTAGTTTGTTTCTTTTGCTTTTTGTTCCTGTCAAGTGTTCGTTGATGGGTTTGGTGGAGAGATGAGATTGGATCTGGGAATGGAATCCCGATCGTGTATCCCTTTAACGGTGCAAATTTATCATTCTGTAGGGCGGCCAATGAGGGGTCCAGATTCTTTCCACCTATATATCTATGCCCATGTAGATACCTTAATTTTACCACCTTGTGCGGGAAAATTAACATCGTACTATATGTGGAGTAGAAAACGTGCGGGGTTTATATTGAAGCGAACTAATAAATTCCAAGCTAAGTAAAATTAAGTGAAGCTATTCCTAAATTTGATTAACGCTAGTAGGCCCGCTAATATAATTTTCGTTTATAGATTGCTATTTTATACGTAATATAATATAAGAATATTAAAGTACGCTACTTACCCTATATATTCGGTAAGGAATTAGTTCTAAAAATAGTTATATATTTATATCGTATTGAAGAATATATTATATAAGAGGCTCGTTTAGAGAATTTCCCTCTTTAATATACTTTTATAAGTAAAACCTTAATAATTAATATTAGGGATGAATATACGCTAATTCGATAGAGTACTATAGTATTTAATTTATTATATTGATAAATAATTGTTATTTTATTATAACCGTACTAAATTTCGTTGATAAATTGGTATCGAAAATCCGTATATATAATTTAGTTTTTCTATTTGAAAGGAGGATTATAGAGATTCGTACGCTAATTAAATAGTATATTGGCCGAAATAATTTTTATATAGAAATAATATATAGTTAGTATATATAGAATATAGGGATAAAATGTAGGTAATATATTAAGGTAAAAATTGGTAAATAATATTATAAAAAGATTACGCCGGTAATAATAGCTATACGTATTATACGCGTAAAGTTGGTTACTAATATTTACCCTATTTATATAATAATTATATAATTAAATAATAAGTAGTATTTATATTTACTTAGAGCCAATTTTATTAAAGTAATTTCGCATTACTCCTTTACGCATTGGGTAATAATATATAATATAAATACGAAGTTCGTCGCTAATATATTATATAAATAAGAAGTTTATTATTTAACGGTCTTTTATATATAAGAATATTACCCCGGTTTCCTAATTTAAGTTTGGCGGTATTTTATTAGTATTTTTGGACTTTAGTACCGGGATATTTAATACCGTACGATATAGCGCGCCGAAGGGGATTTATTCTTTTTTATTATTTCCTATTCGAAATTTCGCAAATTCGGGTATTATTTAATTAAATTATATCGTATTAATAATAGCGATATTCTTTATATAAAAGTATCGAATAAGAAGGAGGTTGGTGAAGAGGTTATTATAAAAGATATAGTATATTAAAGCGCGCGGGGGGGGAGGTAGGTTAATTGCGAATTTAATAACTATTCCTTAGGTTAATTTAAAATTATTTTATTTTTTAAATTAATTAATAATTTATATAATAATAGGGAAGGGTATTATATATAGGGTTTAAAACCGATTATACTAAGCGCGTTATTATACTACTTCCAATCGAAAAAGTAGCCGCTAATTATAGCGACCTAATATTTAATACCGCAAGGTATTAATTTATTAAGTATATAAACGGTTACTTTACTTTTATTAATAAATTTTACTATTTTTTCGTCGATAACGATATTTTACGGCGGGGTTTTTATTTTAATAGCGATTTTCCGAACGTATTTATCGAAATTATAGATTTTATCCCATAGCGAAAATTCTTTATAAATAGGATCCTATATATAAAAGCGTTATAAAAGTAATTCGAAACGGAAGAAAGGTATTTAATTGCGGATAGGGTAATTCGGACGCCCCTCTTTCTCTTACTAGTACGATAAAAGGTTTTATTCTACGTAAAAACCGATATAAAGTAGGATAGCGAATAAAATATATAATTCTTTAATATAAGTTAGTATTTAATAATTATTATACGTATAAAAATCGTTATTACCCGGTAATATAATTTTACGAAGGTTAATCTATTTAATTTACTATTCGATTAATTTACGGGGGAAATATTCGAAGAATATTAATAATATTATAGTAAAGTTGCCTTTAGGGTGTATTTAAGTAATAAAAATATCGCTATCGTTACGGATACTCTCGAATAGGAATTATAAATAATTTATAAATTCGATTTTGAAGTCTTCGGGCTCGTAATTTACATCGGCGTAGATATTTAATAGTACGTTATTAGGAAGTTCGCCTATTAACCGGTAAATGATTTTACCCTTTTATAATCCCGGTATTATAATCTTCGAAATATTATTACTAAGGAGTTTAGGAGGTCTATCTTTACGGTCTTCGTTATTATGGTCGCGTTCTTTATTAAAATTAATAATGAAATTACTTTTATCGTTATCGGTATTTAGTTTTAATTCGCTAGGGCGGGGAAATACTTTACGATTAGGTAGGTTATTAGCGTTAGAATTTTAATTACTACGGGGGTTACCGTTCTTAATAAAATAGTTAATAAGCGGGTTACCCTCGTCGGCTTCGTAGGGGTCCTTAATCGAGGAATTTAAAATAAGGGATAAATCTATTTTATTTATTTATAATAAATAATAAAAAAGAAGTAGTAATAATTTGTATTAATTATTTTAACGACGGTGCACTTTGGTAAATATATTTAAGACTTTAATACTTAATATAAATCGATTAATTTTATTAGCTAAAAAGCGACTTTTAATATCGCTGATCGTATGTATAGATAAGATGGTAAGCGAGCTTGGCAAAACCCTAGTCTCAGTTCTCAGACCCACTAACCTCCGAACCCCACCCCCCCCTTTTCTGCGGTAGCAGGTGAGAGGAGAGGAGACCCACATTTTGTGGGGTGGGTCCGCTGAGCGCCGTGGAGGAGGTTCTGTGGAAGAGACTAGCAAAACCCTACCCTTTGATTAGAAGTTACGAAATATAGTAGGTTACCTATTATTAAGCCGTAGAATGATAAATTTGTACCGTTAAAGGGATTATCCCGAGCGGGTACTTGTCGAACGGTTTTGCCACTGTGTATTGAAAACGACTGGCTAGTCCCCACTTCGCACAGGCACCCCCCTTTACAGAACATACATCAAAAACACTATATTAAATCTTTGAATTTGAATATCTTGGTCGTTTTATACCCAAATCTAACGGTTTTTAAAGCTTTCGAGATCTATAAACGTTATAATCATGCTTAACCACTCTAATGAACGACAAAGGCGAATAATATACTTAATACTGACCACTGGCGAATACCCTAAAAAAATCGCGCAAGCGGTTGGTATATCTAAGCGCTATATTTAGAAATTAAAGAAGAATTTCAAAACTACTAATATAATCTACCCCTAAAATAATTCGAAATATAACATAGTAATATTAACGCCGGCGGTTATAGAAGTATAAATAACGATTTTTAATATCTTTATAAAGTATTTAATTATTAATTGTATAGGAAGTTTTCGATCTCCTTTATTATAAGCCCGATTTATACTTTAATAAGATATAATATTACTTAACTACTAAAATAAATATATACGTATTAACGAATACTATATTAAAATAATTAAGAACTTTTAAATAAATTAATAAAAGGATAGTATATAAAGCTTCCTAGCGTAACGAACTATTATAGTTAAATTAATTAAAGAAGGTTTTTACGTTTTTAATAAAAGTATACGTATTTTATAACGAATTTGGTATTAATAAGAGGGATAATATTTATCGTATTAAATAAATATTAAAAGGTATAGTACTAATTATAAAGAGTGCGCTTACTAAGGGGAAACGGTTCTATTTATTATTAATAATAATTATAAATAATTTTATTAACGTATTATATTATAAGGGAATAATAAATATAATTAGTTTTATTATTTAATTAGAAAAGGAAGTATTACTTAAAATAAATCCGTTCCCTAATCGTTATAATATATTGATAATAAATAACGTATTATAATATAAAAACCCCTTTATTAAAATTATATATAATAATAAAAGTATATTATTATAATTTTTACCGCTATATTCTCTAAGTTTTAACCCTATCAAAATATATTTTAATAACATAAAAGCTTATATATAACGGTAGTATTAATACGCTTATAGTAATATATTAAATAATAAAGAGTTTAAGTGTTTTTTAAAAAAGGTTGTACGGGAAGTAAGGTAATAGGTCGATATTATACGTAGGTATTACCGCTAAATAAATATACCCTTCTATAATAACGTTAATAGTAATAAAGATTATATTACGTTATATAAAGATTAATTATACAAATTAATAACAATAGGAATAATCGTATAAAGATATTATTTTATATAATAGATATACCGTTTTAAATATATTCGAAATCGATTATTATCGAATTACGAAAAAAATCCTACAAGGTGTAAAATATATTAAACGTATTAAAAATACTAAATTTACTATTAGAAATATAAAAATATTATTATTTATAATAATAAATCGAAATATAAAATCCCCCTTTTATAGAAAAAAATCCTTTATAATTCGTTATCCTCCTTTTCGTCAACTTTAATCGCGGTTTTATCTTTATTATAATTAATATATAGGCTATTATTTAAATTTGTCTTTTTATTATCGTTAATAAAATTAATATAGATAATATCGTCGTTATTTTCTTATTTTTAATCGAGGTTTTAATTAATAAGGAGCGGGCTATAATAATTATAAACGTTTTATTAAAGTGAATTTTAAGGGATAGACGAATTTAATAAATATAATAATTAATAAAATATAGTTATAAAAAAATAATAAACGGATGGGATTTACCTTATAATAATAATTTAGGATTTATAGTCTCGGGTAGCGGGGGCATTAAAACCTATTACTTAAAAATTAATACCGCCCGCGGTAATAATAATAATAATAGTAGTAATAATAACGATAACCGCTATATATAATCCCTCTTAAAATAGAGAAATTCTTTAATCCCTTTTTTAATTACTATATAAATACCTTTATTAATCCTATAAGTAAAGTACTACTACTTAAAGAAGTCGTACGTATAGTAGAAGGAGAGCCGACCGGATATAAAGGATTTTTAAATATCAAATAACGTATTACGTAAACCCTAATTTTCGTTAATTTTAAACGCGTATTAAAATATTAATTATTTTATAAAATCGATAATAAGGGATTTTAATAATTTATTTAATAGTAATAAAGGTAGAGGGGAAAAGGGTAAAGGATCGTTATTATTAATTCAATTATTATTAATATAGGAATTTATTATAATCGCGGTCGCGGTAAGTAAAATAAATAAAGTAAATTCAATTACTATATTTATATTACTTATATTTATATTATTAACGTCAATAAAAGTTATAGGGGCTTTAATTAGTATTATATTACTATTATTACTCCCTTAATAACCGTTCTAAAGAAAAATATTAAAAATTTAGGGTATAAATATATATTTTATTTTACCGCTATTATACTTCGACCCTAGTACGTTATATAATATATATTATTAAGAAATTATAAATTTAATTATTAAATTATTTACGTACCGGAGGAAGAAGATTCGTATTTAGAATCGAATTAATATATTATAATAGAAATTAAAAATTAATTCGTAATAATACGTTTATAAATAATAGTATATACCTAATTAATAAAATCTTTTATATTTAATAGGTAATAATACTTAAAATTAGGAAAAAGAAAATATTAATTATATTTATTACTTTTATAGTAATTTTTATATTTATAACCCTTATTATACCCTTATGCTTTACCTAAATCCTTATATATTAAAGTAATTACTTTTTTACTTTTATACGCCTCTTTATAATTGCGTACGTAGCGCGCTATAAACTCCTTTATTATTAAATTAATCGTAGTCTTCTTCCTATTCGATTTGGATATAATAATTAATTTAATAATATTAATAAGTACAGTCGATTATTTAAAATTATTAATAGGAATATTAAAGCCGGTAATAATAGGCGTAATAAATATAGAAAATTAACGTAGGGAGGAAAGTTAACGAAATTATAATTACAACCGTAATTATAATTACGCGAATTTTTCAATAAAAGAGGTAATTTTAAAAAGTATTAATATATTTAAAATAAAAATAGTATTTTACCGTTAAAATCCCTTAATTATACGAAAGTAAATAATAATTATAATAAAATATTATTTAACGGGCTCCTTAAATAAATTATATAATACTTTAACGGTATTATAAAACCTAAACGGTATAATTAAATTATCCTTTTTAAATAAAACGTATAATTAGAATAACGTTATACTTTTCTTATTCCTAATTATTTCCAATATATTAACCGATTAATTTATATATTATATAAAGATAATAGAATTTATATTTAAAAGTTTATATTCGTTATAAATACTATTTATAATATTATTTTCGACCTTTCGTATTCGATTTAATAGGGTAAGGCTAAAGGTATTAAAATCGTTATTAATATTAACGGTACTATTGGGGTCTCTTTCGATAGGGATTTAATCGTTCAAAACGAAGGTAAATAATTTACTAAATTTAATTAATAGGCGGTTAAATTATATATCCGCTACCTATTAAGTATTATATATAAATAAGATGTTTAGAAAATTTAGAATCGGTAGCGGCGTTAGGGGAATTAAAATTAATTTACGCGATTTTTTAATAATATAAGGGGACCGAGGAGAGGGCGCGGCGCGAAATATTACTTTAATAATTTCGATTTCGTTTTATTAATTTTCTTATTATTTATTATAATCCTCTTTATTTATTATATTATTAACTATATTTGCATTTATATTAGAAGTTAATCGACAATATTATTAAAATCGAAGAGGGGGGGCGGTCGAGGAGGAGGGGGAGGGAACTAGTATTTTAAATTTAATTTTTAAATTAAAAGTAATAGGTTAGGTAGGCTATTTATTAATAATAGTAATCTTCTTTAATTTAACGGTCGTTTTTTTATTTTTATTATTATTTTTAAGAATAATATAGGTTCGAATAGGTATTAATCTTCCTAAGGTCTTTTTATTATCCTTATCCTTATCCTTATCCTTATTCTTTTAATTTTATTTTCCTCCGCTTTTAAATTCGGTATTAATCTCTCTTAAGCGGGCGTTAGGTTGCGATAGCTGTTTTGAACGTCGGCGGTCGCTATTATTATTATCGTTATCGGCGGCGCGTTTTTTAGGAGGTATAGCGGGAGCGGGGGTAGCGGTACTAAGTATAAAGCGGACTCTAAATAGATTAGTAGGTTAATTAGGATCCTTCAATATTAATTTTAAACGACGAGGGGTATTTATACGAATTTAAAATAGTAATTAAAATATAAATACCCTTAAATTTAGTAATAATATAGGAGTTTGAAGGTTTGGGGTCGTTATATATAAACAGATTTTATATATATATTTGTAAAGGGGGGTGCCTATGCGAAGTGGGGACTGGCCAGTCGTTTTCAATATATAGCATGACAATTAAAGTGCCGTAGGTCTCTACTTCTAGAGAAGAAAAAAGAAATTTGGCCGGGCAAAAGTGTTACGGCGCTGGCGGGTAGGGTCCCTATTTGGCGGACCGGTTATCGCTCGGGCGGTCACTTAATAAAGGTTGACCGCACCAGCGTACGTGATTGCGTACCGCCTTCGTAGGTCGCCCGCGCCCAGGTATAAAACCCTAGCGCGGAGTATACCCTTTATTCGTTTCTTCTTTTCTTCTTCATTTTATAATTCTATAATAGACCTAGATTCAATATATTAAACTTATTTCTCGTAATTACGTTATTCGTAACAATTATAAAATTATTCTTAATATACCAGGGAGGTATCTAAATATCCTAAATTTATTTACCGATTGAAGTAATTATAATATATACCCTCGCAATTAATTACAATAATATATACCCCCGACGAAAAGGCTACTGCGGCTAAAACTGTTAAATTATTTACTATTAAGAACGTTCAAATAAATAAAATTTAGAAAAAGAATATATCCAATAAATTCGTAATTGAGTAAATTAAATTCGATATTATAAATATACTTATTATTCCTAATATAATTATTTAATAAAACGATACTTTTAAGCGTCGCTCGTTTAACGATATTATAATCAATACCCTCAAAGAAAAATAGAATACCTAATTATATAATATCGATAAATTTAATTTAAAGGATTATAATATTTTAAAAAATATAAACGAAATTATTATATTTTTTAACTAAAAAATTACTAATAAATTCATCGACGTTCGTTATATATTTAATATAGAAGATTTACTCGGCTTTCTATATACGAAAATTAATATAATTACAAAATATTAAGCCTAATATAATAAAGGTTATCTAATTTTTATTTTTAAAACCCTAATAATTATAAATTAAAATTATTAGGAATAAAATAACGGTAATATCCTATTAATAAATTTCGATACTTTTAAATCTATTATTAAAAATTCCGAAGGCGTATATATTATTTTCGGAGAAATTAAATTGTAAATTATCTTAATTAAGGTTATTCTTTCCTAATAACGGGAATATTAAATTATTACTATTAATTTAAATATTAACTTAAAATAAATATACGAATACGCCGCCAACCTATTAAAATATTAAAAAAGTATTAAAATAAATAACGAATATTTCCGTAAGGATTTACGTAAGGAATAAAATAAAAATATATTCCTAACGCGCTAATTATTAAAGGCCCGCGGAAATAAAAATCCCAACTTCGAACCGGACGATTACGAAACTTTACGTTATAAAAACGCCGCATTACACGAAAAGAACCGCGAACTTTAAACCTAATTTACTATACTACGCTAAATTACCGATTATTTTAATAAAGGAATTTAAAATAATACCCTATTTAACGATAATTAGAATAACGATTTATTTAACGATAGAAAAGTTTAAAATAATACCCTATTTAATAATAATTATACTAATAAATAAAGTACCCTTTACGAATAAAAAGATAATTCTTCAATTAAAGGCTACCCGTCTTACTTCCGCTTTTTCGTTAAATAAAACGAAACCCGTCGCGATTTAATTAAGAAGGAAAAAAAGCTCGCTAAAATTAAAAATAATTTAATAATTATAAAGGTTTAAACCGAAGAATTAAGAGGAGTAATAATTGCCCGGGACGGTAATGTCGTTAATTTATATATTATAATCGCTATTTTAATTAAAGAAAATATCGACCTCCGTAAAAAAAATATTAATTTTCGTAAAAAGAAAATCGCCTTTTTAATTTCCGAAAATTTCGAACGCTACGACTATACTAATTATAATAAAAATAACGATAATAGAGGGTATTATAAGGAAATATTTATTACCGATTTTTTTATTACTAATTAAGGACGCCTATTAATTAAAAAGAAAAATCCGCCCTATTTTTATAATAAAAAAAATAAAAATATTATTACTTTTAACGTTTAATACCGTTATATTTTTAATAAATTTAAATTAAATATTAATTACTTCTCTAATAATAAAGCTAAGAAAATATATATCGAAAATCGTATTACTAATAAAATTATTTAAAATTTTAAACCCTATTTCGTTAATAATCTTTATAATATTAAAATTTTTAATAAATTATTCGCTTATTTATACGTTAAATATTATAATTACGATCGAAAGGAAAAGGCTATTTACGAATTTAATAATTTAAAATTCGAAATAAACAGGGACTTTTAAAAATTCTATAATAAATTCGTATATTTAGTAGAAGAATATAGTCGCCCTCCCAATTTATAAAAATAGGAATTTAATTAGAAATTCCCGGGTATTATTTAGAACGCCCTCCATTAAGGATACGGATAGGAAGATATTACCTTTAATTAATACGCTTTAATAATTAAAAAAACGGTCGAAACTAATTAATATATTTTTTATAATAATAAAGCTAAGAAAAATAATAAAAATAAAGATAAAAATATTTCCTTTTCTACGAATTCGTTTAATAAAATTAAAGGTTTTAATAATTCTAATAAGAATTTTAATAATATTATTAATAATAATATAATATTAATACCAATAATAGTAACCGAAATAATTCCTATCGCGTTTCCAATATAATTCGTAAAAAAATTTATAAATTATTCGAAGAAAATAAGTATTTCGTATATAAAGAAATTAGATATTATTTCCGTAATTATCTTAACCGCCGTAATAAAAACCCTAACCGTATTAACGAATTCATCGATTATTATAACTGCAAAAACAAAAAAGATAATAAACCGGCCGATAATAAAGCGGAAAATTAATTACCCTAAGAATATTAAACTCCTTTTTAAAAATTAAATTAATAAATATTTATTTTAAAAAGAACCTAAAAGAAATACTACTAAAAAGTATAAAAGTAAATAAAAGTTTTTTAAAGGATTATTTAAATAAACCCGCATTAATTACATCCTATATTATAATAAATAATAATAAAAAAACTTTATCTACGAATAATATACTTATTAATTTAAGAATAAATAATAATATCTTTATAAATAAAAATTTTATTAATAATATAATTAAATAAAGAATAGAAAAATTATATAATTTTTATCTTTACGCTATAAAAGGATATACCGGGCAATATAGCGAAACGATTAACTAATATTTAAAAAGAATTATTAAAATATAAAATTAACAATTCGATAAAGAGGTAATAATTATCGTTAATTCAAGGTATAACGTTATTTTAAGCAAATATTAACTAAAAAAATATAAAATCTTAATCAATATTATTAATATTAACCTTATCTTCGATAAAGCAATTATAATATTATCGGCTTTTAATAAATATATTTAAAAATTCGAAATACTTACTAAAAACGTAATATTATCGCCCTTAATAAAACCCAGCCGACTAATCGAACTATTCGAAAAATTAAAGGAACGACCGATCCGACGCGGAAAAAATAAAAACTTAATAAAAATAAAATAATAATTACTAAATTAACGCGCCCTAAAATAAAAGGAAGAAGACGTAATACCTATACGACGAAAATATATTAAAATATTAGAAATTAAACGAAAAAACAACCCTTTCTAAAACGAAAATGCGTAGGGCTAATACCGATTAAAAAAAAATAGCGTAGGATAATATAAATATTATAACAACTTTACGGTAATTAATACCAACGCTTTTCTTATATTTACTAAACGGGAATATATAAAGGTAATTAATTTTTACGAATTCGACCGATTTATTAACGACCGTAAAAAATAAGTCTTTGCCGAAAATAAAATAGAAGTACGCGAACGAATTAAAAAAGAAATCCCTAAATACGTTTACAAATATTTAAATATATTTAATAAAAAAGAATTTAATACTTTACCGGATTATTATATTAATAATTATAAAATCGATTTAACGGACGGAATAAAGCCCAAAAACCTTAAGTATAATCTATTATATAAAATATCGGTCGATAAATTAGAAATTTATCGGAAATACGTAAATAAAATATTAATTAAAGGCTTTATTAAGAGTAATTCTATACTTTAGGTTACGCTTATCCTTTTTATACCTAAAGCTAATAATAAATTAAAATTCTATATAAATTATTAGAAATTTAACGCTATTATAAAGAAAAATAAATACCCTTTTCCCTTAATTAATAAAATTATTATTAAAATTAATTAAGCGAAGATTTTTTGAAAGATTAATATTAAATAAATTTTTTATTAAATTTATATATACTTTAACGACGAAGAATTTACAATATTCCGAACGAAATATAGTACGTATAAATATAAAATTCTACCCTTTGGATTAATTAACGGACCGTTAACATTCCAATAATATATTAATAAAATATTAATAAAATATTTTAATAATTTCTATAGCGCGTATATCGATAATATTTTTATTTTCTCGAATAATTTAAAGGAATATAAAATTTACGTTAAGAAGGTATTAATTAGGTTAAAAGTAATAGAATTATAAGCGGACCTAAATAAATACGAATTCTATATCGAGAAGATTAAATTTTTAAATTTTATTATCGGAATTAATAGCGTATTCGTCGACCTTTAAAAGATCACGGTCGTAAAGGATTAATAGGTTTTAATAAATATATAAAGAATATAATCTTTTTTAGGGTTTTATAATTTCTACCAGCGCTTTATTAAAAATTATAGCCGGATTGCTAAATTATTAACGGTAATAACGAAAAAAGGAGAAGTTTTTAATTAGAATAAAAATTATTAAATTACCTTTAAAGAATTTAAACGACGACTATTATTAATACCTATCTTAACGTATTTTAAATATAAACGGCTAATACGGGTAAAAATAAACGTTTTAAATAGAGTAGTAGCGGGAATTTTATTTTAATTAATCGATAACGAATAGCGTTTAATTGCCTTTTATTCCGAAATTATATATAGAATAGAATATAATTATTTAATTTATAATAAAGAATTAATAGCTATCGTTAAAGCCCTATAATATTAGCGGGTAGAGTTTATTAACCTATATAAACCTTTCCTAATCCTTATAAATAACGAAGCGTTTAAATAATTTAATATTAAAAGATTTTTAAATTTATAATAAATAAATTAGGCGGAATTCTTATTTTAATATTATTTCGTTATATTATATTAACCGGGAAGGGAGAATAAAATTATTAATATTTTATTAAGGAAAGTAAAAAATTTAAAGAATTAAAAAGTTAAATAAAAGGTTTAATATACCTTTTAACTTTTTAAAAATTTAAAAGACGGCCGTATAATATAACTTAATAATGTATTTAATAATATTAATACTATTTATACGTCTATTTCGTCTTTAAGAACCTTTATAAAAATTAACTTAAAAATCGCGGAAGGCAATTACGAAAAACGCTTAAAAGGATACTTTTTAATAAATTATTTTATATTCGAAAATAAAACGTACTTAGACTTAAAAATCTACTAAAATATAATTAAAAGGGGGGAGAATAAATATCGACTTATTATTAATAAAATCTTTACCCGTTTTAATAAACTTATTATACCGTTTAATACTTTAAAAACCTAAATTATTTATAAATTATATACGAAAATTACTACCGCTCATCCGGGCCGGAATAAAATAAAATACTTAATTTCTATATAATATTAATAATTAAGGATAATTAATAACGTCGACCGTTTCGTCGCTAATTATATAATATACTATACTTCGAAAATTCCCTATAATAAAATACCCGGTAAACTAGAGCCTATTCTAACGGCCTAACGTATTTAATAAAATTTAATCGTAAATTTTAAATCGATATTTAAAAATAAATAGGAATTTAATAACGTATTCGTAATAATAGATTAATTAAATAAAGTATTATAAATTATCCTTTATTTTACTATAATAACCGCTAGGGACGTAGCCCGTATATACTACGAAAGTTTATATTATATTTACGGCCTACTAAATAAAATTATTTCGGATAAGGGTCTTTAATTTATTTCGGATTTTATAAACGAATTAATAAAAATTCTTAATATTTAATAAAAATTAATTTCTTTAGGTTATAATTAAACCGCTAAATAGGCGGAGATTATAAATAAATATTTTAATTAACGGCTTTATCCTTTTATTAACTACTTTTAAAATAATTAATTGGAAACGATCCTAATAATAAACGCCGTTTAAATAAGAATACTATATAATAATTTAGGAGGAATATAATTATACGAAGTATTAAGAGGGTTCCCTATACCTAATATCCTAAATTAGGAAATATATATAAACCTTAACGGCGTTCGATTAATAATTAGGGAGAAATTTAGCCGTAAAAATATATAAGGAATAATAGAATAAATTCGAAGTTTCGTAGAAAAGGCTAAGGAATATATTATTAAAATTTAAAAACGAATAATTAAATAAATAAATAAATATTAACGCGTCCTAAATTTCAATTTTAGAAATAAAATATTTATTATTAAATAGAACGAATTTACCGATTAATTAAATTATAAATTCGATTTTCCTTTAATTAGCCAATATTTTAGGATTAAGGAAAAGTATAATTATTTATTTAAATTAGAAATCCTAAAAGGGTAGAAGGGAATAAACGTTTTTTATATAAATCGGTTGAAAAAATATCTTAATAATTTATTACCCGGCTAGAAATTAGAAAAATTAATAAGAAAATATATTAATAATAATATTAAATAGGAAGTAAAGGAGATTTTAGCTTCTCGGGTATATTTTAATAAATTTTAATACCGAATTAATTAAAAAGGATACAATCCGGACCCGAAATTCTATAATATTAGGAATTTTAAAAATTTATTTAAATTATTATAAATTTACTACGAAGCGTACTTAAAATACCCGGGCCTACTATTATATTTAGAAGAATAATTATAGAAGGCGGAAATAAAAGAATTTAATAAAAATTACCTAGATAATAATATTCCTTTAAAGAAGGGTACGAAGAAATTAAAGAGGATAGTAAGCGCTAGGAAATAAAAGATTTATTTTATATATAATAATAATTTTAATATTTCGAAGATTCGGGGCGAATTTTTTTCGAAGGGGGGGGTAATATTACGGCGCTAATAGGTAAGGTCCCTATTTAGCGGACTAGTTATCGTTCGGGCGGTTATTTAATAAAGGTTAACCGTATTAATATATGTAATTGCGTGCCGCCTTTGTAGGTCGCCCGCGCCCAGGTATAAAACCCTGGCGCGGGGCACACCCTTTGCTCGTTTCTTCTTTTCTTCTTCATCTTGTAATTCTATAATAGACCTGGATTTAACGTATTAAGCTTGTCTCTCGTGACCACGTCGCTCGTGACAAAAAGGGCAAAAACGGACATACAATAAAAAAAGCTTAAGTTTTGACGATCAGTGAGCGCTAGCTGGCTTGGAATATTGAGAGAGGCTTTCTGGAAGGTTTATTCGGGTCGAGAGAAAACACTGGGCACTTGCACCGTAACTATCCTCAACTCGAGGTTTGTCTAGTTGCTACCGTGACAATGAAAAAAAGCCATGTGAAGGATTGACTTTTTCCTTCTCAACAAATACCGAGGGATATGGTAGAGGAATATGCTTGATGCAGGAGAGATGAGCACCTGACCTCCAAAATCAATTTCCGGTCGCCGCCCCAATGAGCTCCTCCATTTTCTGACCATAGGGGTTCCTTTCCTCTTATAAGCCGCAGGCAATGCCCCTGGTTCGAGAATACCAGATGGGGAGAGACCAGGGGGCCGCTGTTAGTGGTTTACGTAGGAGAGATGGACCACATCTAGAGTTGCTTGGCGCCATGCAAATGGAAGCAGAGAGGTTTGAGGTCACCAGTCTCATGTTGCACCGCTCGGGAAACAAGAAGACACGGCATTGAATCTGGCTGTTTCTGCGAGTAGGTATGCGTGTCCTGTGTGCCACATTGATATCGTGATAAAAAAGCCGTTGTGCCGTTCTCGGTGTGGTCGGTACCTGACATGGTGGCTGACCTCTATAGTGGTGCTATAGTGGCATTATAGTGAAGGTCCCTATTTCGAGATGCGTTCAGAAGATGTACTGTAACAGGACAAGACCTGGAGAAAAGGGGGACCGGTGATGCCATTGCCGATCTTGGAAAGATGGGGTTTAAGACGGTGGACGTTGCAGGTTTCGAGATGCAGATGCTCGTCCATTCTTGGGAGATCTGAGGAGGTCCTGAAGGTCCTTGGGAATAAGAGGTGGTGAGGAGAGTAAGGAAGACAAAGAATATGTATCAAGCAGAAAATGAAAAATGTAAAATACCTGCAAAGAGGACGAATGAGAACACCACACCAGGAAAAAAAGACATCACGATGACTTGCACCGTTCCTTCTTTCTTTTGTCAGTTCGTGTGTCTGTGTCTTGCAGTTGCATCGCTCTTCCACAATCTCAAATGCTTTCAGGAACGCCCCATCAACGAAGCTATTCCCATTCCACACTAGCGCACTTCATTTTTGGAACACAATTACAGAGATCTTACCGTGAACAGCTTAGCCGCAATATTCGCCCGCCCACCCTGATCCACTTAATATCCCCAGATGAACCACTCAACGACGAGGACGCTAGCGTGCTGTTACTGGTCGCTGGGGAGAGGTTACAGTGGGTGTTAGTGGGTGAAGCTGTTCCCATTAATCCCATGGTGGCGGCCCGCTCGTGGCCTAACAGACCGTTAGTTTTCTCGGGGACCCGTTCGTCCCTCCCTCCTTCCGTTGCGCCCACTGTTCCCGGACATTCTGCCCCAGTTGTTGCCCCTTCCTGCAGCCAAAAGAAGACTTCAGTTGGGATGACAGATGTGAGGGCAAGTGCAATTGCAAATTGAATGGACTTTGAGATTCCCCAATTCCACTTTCTAACTCGCCCATGTCCACCTTGTCACTTTTTGACTCTTCACAGTCTCCATGTCTTTGACTTCCACTTGTTCCCCTTCCTCGGGCAAAACAACTGCTGGTTCCCCCCTGTTTGATTCTTTTTACTACTACTACTCTTCTTCCGAGTAGTATAGCGTCCCTGTCGTCGTAATTGTTTATTCTTTCAATCCATCCATCCCTAGACCCTCTCAGCTACTCACCCCCCCTCGAGGTCCCCTCTTTCTCCTCCTCCTCCTCTCCTCCTCCTCCTATCCATTCCATTCGCTTCCAGTCGAGAGCCGAACGAAGACAATCCCGAGCCGAATCGCATCGATATCCTCGACCATCATCCTCGACAAAGAACAACCACCCCCCGTCCGAATTAATTAAAGTCACTCGTTGTCGATCGCTGCGACTCTCCGTCCACCAGACACCCCCATTCAGACTCCAGTCCACCACACCCCATGGGTCACTGCTAGGACTGATTCGCTGTCATCCCGTCCTCGTCGACCTCCCTCACCAAGCACGACAGCATACACAGCTACCCCGTGTTAGGCCGACCGCTCGAATGCGCCCTTCTCCATCGTTGGAAAACCTGCTTTGACGCACACCATCCGACACTCGCTTGCGACCCCTCCTTTCTCGACGGAAACGATTCGACAAGACCGTTGAAGGGGCGATTAGGGATCCTCAAGTCCCTGCATCTGCAATACTATCGGAATATCCACCGGCTCCTTGTCCGTCATCAGCTTCGACTCGACGACGACGCAACAACCACGCTCGCTGAACAATACGGTCTATCCACAGACCTAACATCACGCTCACTATTTGTCCGTCGTTTGGGTTCGACATTATACTTGATGCGCCCGTCATAGTTCGAAACATACGCTTTCGAATCTCGCAGTGACGTTTCGGTCCCTTGGCCGACTCACTCACCGGAACCTGACGTTTACACCTGGATCTCAAACCGGCCGACCTAGGAAACTTCCCGTCGGCGTTTTCAACTCCTCACGAGACAAACACACCAATGGGTTCCGAAGCAGGCGATACGGCATCCATGATGTCGTCCACACCACGACGCCCAGAGCAACTTGACATACGGTCAAAGTCTGCAATGTCCGTCTCGAGGCCACTGAGATCTCCCCGACTCCATGTCGCGGGCGAGGCGCCTCCGGAGCTCTCGCCTCTGGATGCTTTTGCCATGCAGAGCCGGCTGCTTGCCAAACAACTTGAAGAGAGTGCAAGGCAGGGCCGGCGCATGAGCCGCTTGCCTCCTCTGACTACCGATAGCCCGTTAATTGTACAAGGCCGTTCCGAATATTTCCGCTCCCTATCCCAAGACTCTGGAAGCGATGAGGCTTACACACCGCAGCACAACGTCGGCCTGGGCCTGAGACACGAGGTGGACGAGGATGTGGACAACCGACCAAAGTCGATGCACCCGCGCATGAGCCGCATCCCGCCCACCCCCATCGAATCGTCCGTTCCCGTGCCCGCTCGACCGAACTTCGACGCCCTGAACAGGCAGTTCTCCAACGAAAGCGTAGAAGGAGAGATCTTTCTCGGAATCGGAGCCCGTAGGGAGGAATCGCCTCAGCCCCTCGATCGCAGCCCCGAGGCTGAGCGACGATCGGCTTCGGCCATGGGATCACGAGAGAGCATGGCGCGCTCACCACCACCGGCACCGACTTTGACCCGGGCTATGACTTCCCCGGATCACATTCAGAAGCAGGGGTCGTTCGAGCACAGTGGCCTTCTGCCTCCTCGCCCTTTGTTTCCCAAGCGGTCTTCTAGCATCATGTCTTCGCCCCTGGAATCGACTGACGAGGATGGACTGGGTTCGCTGGGAACATCGTTTCACTCTCAGCACTCGCAGGTTTCTCAGACTTCCCGCAAGATGTCTACCAGCAGCAGCATTCGGTCTCCTTTGGGCCACAGTCAGCGGTCGCCATCAATTGCTTCGGACATTTCTATGATACAGAAGCCATCTTTTAACTTTTCTAGGCCAATGAGCAGGGCGGAAACTCCATCATTCGAGTTTCCAGCTCGCCAGCCGTCCTCCGACAGCCATGCGTCATTTGTCTTGGTTGACAACGAGGCGCATACCCCGGTTAGCATGAACGGTGATGGCTTCCCTGACCCTGACGGTAATCACTCTTTCCACAATGTGCAGTTCACTTTGCCACGCGGAAAGTCCGTCCGACGGGCGGAAGACGAGAGGCCCGAAGTTGGTACTCCCCTTAGGCAGGTAACTACCAACGAGCAGCCGCCACTACCAAATCCGAACGAACTTCACCCCCGTTCTCCCGTGTCTGGACAGCCTCCTCCATCGCCATCGAGCTCCGTAGGACCACGTCTATCTGAAGATCACGCCAGGCAGGCACAGGTCGAACGTAGCAAGGTGAGCCTCGAAGTACCTAGGTCAGCTTCAACACGGCAGCCATCGCCAGAAGCCATCGGTCGTCTCTCAAGCGACAGTGCCCTCGAACGGGTCCGACCATCTACCTCTCCAACACCCGACAGCAACCAGAACAAGGCGGCTACCCCAACATCGACAACAGCACCTTCATTCGCTGCCACCAACGACACAGCAGCAACCCTCAAGGCTACTCGCTCTCTCGGCCAATCTACCGGGCCTCACACAATGGCCGAAATGACGGCGGAAGAACACGTAACCAAGGCCGTCGCTCTTCACGAGAAGGGTGCTTTGCAAGAATCCACATGGCATCTCCGTCACGCAGCAAAGCAGAATCATCCTACCGGTATGCTGCTTTACGCTCTCGCGTGTCGACATGGCTGGGGTATGCGGCCGAATCAGCGTGAGGGTGTCGAGTGGCTCCGAAAAGCAGCCACGAGCGTCAACTTGGAACTCCAGCAGGATGACGACAAGACGAAGGAAGGAAAGTCAGTGGATAAGGTGGAGCACAAAGCGAGAAAGGCGCAATTTGCGTTGGCGCTGTATGAGTTGGGAGTGTCTCATATGAATGGGTGGGGCATTGAACAGGACAAGGTTTTGGCGTTGAGGTGCTTTGAGATCGCTGGGTGTAAGTTTTCTGTCTCTTTCGTGGAATCTGCGAGAAGACGAGATTTGCTGACAATGAACCATACAGCATGGGGTGATGTCGATGCTCTAGCGGAAGCTGGGTTCTGCTATGCTCAGGGAATTGGGTGCAAGAAGAATCTGAAGAAGAGTGCCAAGTACTATCGCGAGGCGGAGGCGAAGGGAATGAGTATGGTTGGAAATAGCTGGTAAGTTCTTCCTCTTCCTTTCTGCCTTGCACAGCCTGGAAACAAGAGACTGACAACAGAAAATAGGATTCACAAACCGAAATATGCCGATGATCCGAAAGACAGCAAAGACTCGAAACACTCCCGTACCAAATCAAAGTCTAGGAAAACTTTGTTCGGGAGAAAGTCAAGCACTCACACTTGAGCGGTCTTTCGGCACGACGGTTTTCAACAGCTACATTTCTTCAACTATACCCGGCACCTTTTTTTGGTTTATAGTTTCTCTTCGCCACCTTTGGCCCGATAGGGGGCATTCTTCTTCATCAGCTTCAGCTTCAGCTTTCGATACTTTTTCGGTAAACCCAATTTTGAAACACCATTTTCCAAACTGATGATAACGACCATTTGCATCTACAATTCATCTAACCCAAAAAGAAACATACTACTACTAAGGTTCTCAAATACCCAACCCAATTTTACATACATACCCCATATACCACTTTTACATACATACATACAAAACTCCCCCATCCGTTTTTGAAAGTCTTCTTCTTCTTCGGGGAAAAAAAGGAGTTACAAGGCGCTGGGTGCATGGCTACGGGGCGTTGTTTGTCGTTCACTGCTTCCGTTGTGGTTTTTTTATACAGCGGATAGCTCGATTCTATTTATGCATTTACATTACCAATTCGTTCGCACCTTGTACGTTATGAGCAACTCTCGCTATTTTTTGCTTCCTCCTGTCTTGTTCTCCTTTTTTGGGTTCTGCGTTCTCCTTTCATGTTTCACACCTTCGCTTTTTTCTTTCGGTTCGTTTTCTTCTATGTTCATTCTTCTTTTTATCATTTTTTTTTGGCGGAGGGGAAAGGAAGGGGGAAAGGAAGGGGGAAAGGAAGGGGGAAAGGAAGGGGGAAAGGAAGGGGGAAAGGAAGGGGGAAAGGAAGGGGGAAAGGAAGGGGGGGTTTGAAAAAGTTTCTTCATACCATGTAAGGGGGGGAGCATATACCAACCAGTAGGAGAGAATTGTGAGGACTGGACAAAGTCCATACCAACTAGACATGGCATAACAAAGTATGTCTGTGTATCTTCAACACCTTTATCCAATCATTAGGAAGAAAGGAGTGACATGGCGCAAGAAGCTCGCCGATTTTGGAAGCAACTTTTGGAACCTTTGGAAATTTTGGAAGCAAGTGGCGTTTTATACAACCTAGCGAGCTAGCATACAAGCCCTTGAGAGTAGTAGATGAGCTCAGAGGGGCAACAAGCGGGAGGAGAAGGTCAAGGGAGAGGAGGAGAAAGTACAAACACATCAGATCAGACATATATACCATATACCATATACCATATACCAGTAGGAGGTGGTGGGGGACAGAAGAAGAATGAAAGCATTCAAGACAAACAAATATTTGCACACCTAAACTTCCTTCAGGTCATCCCGGGCCACTTGTTCACATGTGTGTGTGTGTGTCTATCGATAATCCACTACCTTCTAGAAACTTTCGAGAGCAAGTAACCACGGGGAATACCCTTCGACACACACACACCCATGGGGAGGAAACAGAAGTTAACCAGCCAGGAAGCCCGCCAGCAAGCCAGCCAGTTAGCCAGCCAGTAAGCCAGCGACAGTCAAAGTTGGTAGATATATACATAGATGCATACATACATGGATACATACATATATAGATACATAGATACATAGATACATACCTATCGACAGTTTGGTACATCAGAGACCAGATATAGAACACCAAAAAGTCCATGTCATGCTTCATATCGTCTAATCACACTCATGATCTGCTCCTATCGGCAGGGTCGAACGTCTAACGAAGTTTATCATGATTATTGACGTGGGATCTTCTACATCAGCCTCATAAACACCTGAGACATATCGGACTGGTAGCTTAGCTTGATCCTTACCAAGCCAGCTGGATTTTAGCTCTGGATCCCATTCTTGAAGGATCTAAGATGTTTGGATGAATGATTGTCAGGGTTAAAAAGACGTCTCTAACTCCTTCCCTAGGAGGGAGGACACAGGCTGGAAATCTCTTATACAACCCGGTGTGACTTGTAATTCAGAGTGAGCGAAGCGCAGTGTTCTTTTTTGGTTGGCGGGCTTTATCAGAAAGAGAAAGAGAAAGAGAGGGAGAGAGGGATGTCCAAAGATGGTGCTGTCTTTATAGCCGGCGCTCAATGCGGTGCGGTGCGGCCCTGTTCCTTTTCGTTCTTACTTTTTGTCTACGTGAACCTGACCATTCCAGGCGCGCTCAACCGAAGAATGCTCGAGTAGCCGGTGCTAAATGTTATCATCAAGTTGGGAGAACGAATGAAGTATGCTCTAGTTTGTCATTATCTCTTTACCCATCTTAGGGGCATCGATGTCTCTCTGTCTAGCAGTTCATACCAAGGGCCGTAAACCCAGGTCATGGCTCAGAGTCGCTAATCTCTCATTCATGTTGACCGACCCGTCCAGCTTCGCTGTAGCACTCAGCCCCTTACGTATCAACCTCCATCTTATCACCACCGCTCACCTGCTCCTCGGCAAATTCCTCCACGCTGACATAATTCCCCATCTCCTCCTTTTTGATAATCTTCTCGTTCAGCACCGCCGTCGTGCCCCTCCTAAACTGATAACTCTTGAGCTTCTGGGTCCTCTCGTTCGGCTTGACGAATCCTCTATGCAGCGTCGTCTTCTCGTTCGTAATCACCGCCAAATCCACATTACTACCCGAACCAAGATCGTTCCAGATACCCGCCTCGATCGCCTCCGAGCACAGCTTCATGGCCTCCTCCTTGGTCAGCTGCGGCTTCCACTGCGTCTCGAAGACCGACATGGCGGCCAGCGAACCGGAGCCCATGGTCACGTAGGGGAGCTTGTCGGTGGAGCCGTGGGCGTGGACAGTGAACAGATGGGTGCCGGTGGGGTCGACGCCGGCGACGACGAGGTAGGCGCCGATGTGACCTTGGTAGCGGAAGAGGTGCTGCTTGAGCATGGTCATGCAGGTTACGACGCGGGGCTTGCGGCCGGTCGACAAAGAGTGGAGTTCGAGCTGCGAGGAGATCAGGGCCGTGGTGAATTCCGTGTCGGCGGCGGTGCCGGCGCCGGCGCACCAGATGTTGGGGGAGATGAAGTGCAGCTTTTCGCAGTTCTTGTCGGCGACGATGGGGCCGGAGGTGGCGCGGGTGTCTGCGGCGATCTGGAGGGGGTAAGATGTTAGTGGGGGTTTGGTTACGGTGGTGATGGTAAACGGGTTCGTCATGGTAGGTAGCTATGGCGGGGATGGGACAAGAAGCTACGGTAGGGAGGATAACAGAATGAAGCTGTACTCACCACTACACCACCGTCAAAAATGCATCCCACAATGGTTGTTCCTGTGCTTGTGGCCTTGGGCAAGGGAACGCCGCGGGCGTGTAGCGCCGCATTGCGGTTGTAGTTGGAGAAGTCGAAGCCGGGCATCGTGGTCTCGACTTGGAGTTTGAGTTGGGTATTAGTTGGTGGTGGTGGCGGTGGTAGTGAAGCTCGAGTTGACTAGTATGTATGTATGTCGTGAGGGTATCGTGAAATCGTCGTTGAATGGGAGAAAAGAGGCGGACCTGTTTGCTGCAAGGTCGTCGTCGTTGGTGTTGAGTGATGAATGACGGAAAGTGAATGGGGCAATGGAGTCGATGGATGGATGTTGTTGATGGACAGTTGATAGCTGATGACGAGGCTAGAAGCTGCCTTCCTCCAGGCGGTTGTTGCTTGGTTGCTTGCTGGCTGCCCGCCTCCAGGTACTCCCCCGCTGTAGCTGCCCTGGCTGCCCACTGAGAGCTTGCTGCCGGCCGAGTAGGAGCAAGGTACGCGCTAGGCAGGGCTGCCAGGGTTAGTCGCAGCAGCACTCAGGGTTAGTGTCAGATTGTATGGGAGAATTGATTGATTCTGTGTGTCTGTGTGTAACTGTGGAGAACCGGATTCTGGAGCTCTAGTCGGGGGAGCTGGGGGTATCCCTTATTTGCCAAGACCTTCTAGGTAGCTAACAGTGCTGACCAGCTATATACTATTTTGGTCCAGAATACTACCTTAGAATTTAATACACCCCCTTACTCGAAGACCGTTTCGATTACCCTTTTAAAGTCGAGAGTAAAACTATTTATACATTTCCTATTCCCTTTAATTAATCTACCGTTGCTTCTCCTATTATAATACCCAAATATTTATCTAAATCCTCCATTTCTAGAATCTTTTTATTATTATCCCCTATAACCGGCCGTAATAACTTTATAAATATCTTTAATAATTCCTTAAACTTCTTATACTCTAATATTCTAAATACTTTCGTTAATCTATTTACGGGTATTTCTTTTATTTCTAAATAATTAATCTTAAAAGTCTCCTTCTCGATAATCTCCTTTCGAAGTTAATATCGATAAATATTAATATACCTCATCTTAATAATAAAAATAGGAATTTCCTTAATAAATACTTTAATAATCTACTAATTATTATACTTTATAATAAGAATAGGGTCGTTAAATAATTTTATATTTAGCGCCTTAATAAATTGGTTAATAAATAATATTTCCTTAATAACTTTCTTAATAATATAAAGCTCTATTTCTATTATTAACGTTATAATAACGGTCTACTTAATAATACCCTAATAAATAAATCTACTGTATAATTTAATTGTAAATCCTTAAGAACTCTTATAATTTATTTTATTATTAGTAAACGAAGCGTTTAAAATTACTTCGAATTAATTACTATTTCTATAATATAAATACCAATCCTTAATTATACGAAAATAATAAATAACCTTTTTATTAATATTATAATATTTTAAACTAAAATTATAATTAAATCGAACTAATCGATTAACTAAAAAAATTATATTTAATCGCGTATTAATAATAGCGTATAATATAAAACCTATATTAATTTAATAATTTCTAATCTCAATATAATTAACTAATCTATCGAAGGGTAATAATTTTTATTATTTTATTAATACTATAGTAAATTTATAAATAAACTTCAACAATTTACTAATCTTCTTAATATAAACTTCTTAAAACAACCAGATTTTTCCTACCTTACAATCACAAATAACCTCAATACCCAAGAACTACTATAACTCTTTACTACCGGTTAATTAATATTTTAATTATAATAAATTAATATATTTTTTAACCTAATCTTCGCATTCCTTTAAATAAATAAAAACAATATCGTTAACGTAATATAATATAAATACTCTCTCCTTCTTTATAATATATAAATCCTTAAAAATAATTTTAAATCCCATCCCTTTAAACGTTCCACTTAATTCCCTTTATTATAATAAAGGGGTTCGTCGGAGGTTATAAAACGCTTTTAATAATCTAAAAACCTTTTCTTCTACCCAATATCCTAATAGTATATATATATAAATTTCTTTATTAATCGTAACGTTTACGAAGGCGTTTACCGCATTCTATTAAATAAGCTCTATATTAAAACGAATTATTAATATAATAATAATTCGGAAGGACCTTCCCGCTAAAGTAAAAGTATAAATATTAACGCTTATCTTATATTATTAATCTCCTCGGATTATTAATTTAATTTTAACCTTATTTAAAATATTATTTTTATTAAATTTATAAATATATACCTATATATAATTAAAGATTTATTTCCTTTTAATACGAAGAATATTTTAATCGATTTTAATTTAAATTTTTATATCCTTATAGTTATTAAAGTAGGTTCGTTCTACTTTATAAAATTTTTCGTTAAAAGGGTAATTTTCGAAATTATAATAGCTTTTTAATACCCCCAGGAAGTTATAGCGGTATAGACTATTTAATTTACCGTATTTAATTAATAACTATTATATTTTTACTTTTATAATTGTTTTAATAATTATTTTTATTATTAATTATAATAATCTTCCTATTAAGAAAATACTCTCTTATAATTTTAATTTTCGAAAATATTTATCAATTATTTAATTTAATATAACGCCCGTATATAAGGCTACTACGTACGAAGGAGGGGTATCTAATAACGTTGGGTATAAATTTATAATAAAATCGATAACTATTTTATCCGGCCCTACGACTTTATAAATATCCCCGGCCTTAATTTCTTAAACGGTTTTTTACTAAAAATCTAAGGTTTCCTCCTCGAATATCGTATTTAGAAAAGGCTCGACCTCGGCATCTTTTAAGTAAAAATTCGCTAATACCCCCTAATTTAAATCTTATTTATTTATTTTATTTAATTTTTTAACGAACTTTTTAATAATTATTATTTCTAAAATTATTAAATCCTCTTTAATATTAATCTCGTCGGGGGAGAATTTAACGCATTTATTAAATATTACGTCGCGTATTTAAATAATTTACTTCATAATAGGGTTCTATATACAATATATCGAAAAAGCGCTATATCCGATTAAATAGCCGATTTACGCTCTAAGGAAATATTTTTAGCGATATTTCTCTTTCTTTTATACCGTATTAATTATAAAGTATATTTTATACCTATATATTCGAAGGTAATTAATATCTAATCGCTATAATTCTTATTAATTATATTATTAAACGATATAAATATAAAAGCATTCGTATAAAGATTTCTAATTATAAAGGTATTGAAGTAACCGGTTTAGTAAGTAAATTACTACGTATATAATTTCTAATTATAAATCAATCGGAAATTTTAAATTATTCCTTATAATATTATATTATTACTTTACTATACCTTTTAAACGCTCTATTCTATTATTCTATTTTTAAGTATTAAGAATAGAGGGCTCGAATAATATTCCTCTTATTCTAAATTTAATTAATATTTCTCTTCGGTTGAATTTATTATTATATTCGAAGGCCTTAACTTTAACGTTATATCGATATATTAATATATTTATATAATTATATAAAATCGAAGCAATATTAATAAATATCCGGTTCGAAAGGTAATAATTTTATATATATCTAAATTATCGGTAGGTAATAAATATAAAGTATTGGTATCCATTAATATTTTTATCGAATTCGAAGAAGTTTATTATAAAGCATTACCCTAATTTATATTTATAATTTCGAAAGATTCGCCGTATTTAACGTCGTATTTTTACTATAGCGTAGGTATTATATTCGATTATTAATATCCCTTTTAAAAGTACCATAGAAGGGAGATCGTTCGAAAGCTCTTCGGTCGAATTAAAATCTATTATAATTATATTATCCGTATCCTTCTTTTTAATTAAAATACTTTATAATTATACCCTATTAACGTTTTATAAATATTCGAATACTTAGGGATTAAAGTAATTAAATCGGTAATATTATATTTTAATAATTTAAATCGACAATTTCTTCATATAGGAATTAATTTAATATTGCCGCGCTATAAATATTAATTTAATAAATAATATAAATAGGTATTCTAAAACCGTTTAATTAAAGATAATATTTAAAGAATAAAAGAATAACCCGTTAATTCTCTTTAAATAATTATTTAAAAGTTAATAATCCTAATAAAAGCCCTACCTTCGTAATAAGAAGAGGGAGACGAAATTAATAGCAAAATTAGGGCAAAATGCAACCTCTTTTAATTATAATTTTAAATTACCTTTCTTATTTTTAATAACAACGTTAATTTCCCCAAAACTTTAAATTTCAATATAAGAATTACTTATTTATAAATAATTATTTAAATTAATATAACGAAAATAATAAAAACGAATAATTTTATTAAATATATAAAAAGAATTCCCCGAATTTAAAATAATTAAATTTTTAAAAGGATATTCTTTTTATTTATTTCTATTACCAATTTAGAAAATTACCCTATACTCCTCCCTAAAGAATTATATAAATTTAAACTTTACTATTTTAATAATTTTCTCCCTAATAGCTTTAATTTTTTTAATTAAATTAACATCTTTCGCAATATTAGTTTTAACGGCTTATATAATAGATGTCACAGGATTAGACCTGTGCCATACCCAGCACACGCACTAACCACCCTTACAGGTGCCCAGCTCCCTGGTGGCCATTCACGACCATAGCATACATGCTATGGCACGACATGGCCCAGATCTGGTTACTAGTAGTCACGTACAGTATTACGTAAGCGTGCACAGGCTAGGGCATAGGCTCGCGCCCATATATCCAGCCCTCCACGCACACTTCCCATTTCCTCTCCTTCGTATTTCAACACATATCCTAACCTATATTTAACGTATACTCAACCCGTAATAATTTAAAATACTAAACTATTACGCTACGCGCGTATATTAAGGAAGATTACGATTATTATATTCTAGTCTTAAAATATCAAAGACTCGACTACTAAACGACCGCAGCAATCGCGCACCGGTCCCGGACGTCGAACTAAGTAAAATACTAAAACGAATATTACTATCGAATCGTTCGTACCCTTTCTCTTTACCTTATACTTATTAAATACGTTGGTTCAAGTAATTAATATCTTCTTTAAATTAATAATTTTTGGTTCCCCTTACTACGGATAACCTCATCGCTATCGCTACCATTAATACTTTTACGGTCGTATTCCCCAATAACCCTATTTATTTAAATCTAGTAAATACTTTATTTATTCTCGATTCCATCGTATTCCCTACTACTATTATTATCGATTAAACTCTCGACTTTACAATAAACCCCGCTTTCTAATTAGTACTAGTAGCCTTTATTAGGTTTATTTATTTTAATATCGTCGAAGCGGGCACTAAAATATATAACTTCGAAATCGAATTCTAATAGGCTAGGTCCGATCTCCAAAACTTAGAAAGCGCCCGCGCCGCGCTTTAAGCCAAGTACGATCTTTAATTCTAAGACGTTATAGCCGAACGCTAACGCGCTATCTCCGATTTCGAAATTAAATTATCCGACTTTAAGAATAATTTCCACCAAGCTTTAAAACGCTAAACCGAAAAATACTAAAAAACGATCACCAATCTTCGCCAATATATTACCTAATCCCAACCAGCCTAGGAAAATTCATTCGACGTAATTATTAATAATAAAATAGCTACCCCTATTCCCCCCGCTAGTAACCCCGCCAGCGGTAATAATTATAAATCGGTATTACAAATAGTAGTTATATCCGCCTTTAACGGCATTAATAATTCGGTTAAATACGCCGCTAAATTTCGTTATTAGAGTATTAATATCCAATTCGTTTAGGAGGATAACCCGACTTTATTCAATATTATACGTGCTAAGTACTTTTTAATCGCCCGCTCCTTAGCCGGTAAACCCTTTGAAGTTATTAAGCCCGAATTCCTTAAGGTTTTATTAGGAGAGGATCCTAAATAGCCTATAGCCGAAGACTTATTTAAGTAGATAAATAAGAAGTATAATAACGTCGATACCGTTATTTAGTCCCGCCGCGAATTCGAAGAATTAAAATTTAATAAAATGAAATAATTTAATTTCGAGGATAAGTTCGTTACCTTAGTCGATTACTATAATTTTAATAATAATATAAAGGTCTATTACTTCCGCGCCCGTTTTAACGACTATTTATATAACGTTATCGCTTTATAACGCCCCTAGCCCAATAATAATAAATTCGATAAGTAATTTATAATAACCCGTAACCTAACTAAATAATTAGAAGAAAAAGACTAGCGCGATAAAGTGGTTAACGGCTTCCGCCCTACTATTAATATTAATACCGGTATATCTACCCCCGGCCCAAACTCCACTTCCGGCACTACTTCTACTCCCGAGCTTACTACTAATTAGGGCGGCTCCGTTATAAACTTCAATTCTATATCCCCCGTTAATATCTAAATATCCCATATAATTAATAAGAATATTTTCGAGTAGCGTATAAAATTTAGCGCTTATACCCGTTACGGCCGTAAGAGCTATTTTATTACCGAATGCAAATCTCGTATTAATTTTAGTAAAGACTTGCCTATTAGCCGTTAGAAGAAGGATAAAGATGCGAAGGATAAAAAGAATAAAAATAAGAACAATAATAATAATTCCGTTAATAATAACGATAGTAGACAATAATAATATCCTATTTAAAATTAGTACGGCTACGGTTAATATAATTAATATAACGTTAACGCTATAGGTACGGGCGGCGTTCTAACTTACTATAATACTCTAGCCCCAGGTGGCTATTATATACCCCCGTCTACCACCCTAATTCTATATACCCTTACGGTTTTATAGGCCTGGTTATAGGCGATGAGAATAGTTCTATTAACGGTTAGGGAAATATATAGCCTCCCACTTAAATCGCAACTAGAAGCCACTATCTATTAGGTATAGAAATAAATAATAGAGGAGTGTTTTTATAAAATTAAATATCGTAAAGATTTATTAATCTTTTGTAAATAGCCGTTATAAATACCTTAATTTATTAAATCTTTCTATCTATTTATCTTACGGACCGCGTAAAATATATTATACCGCCCTTATTAATAGTAGTTATACCACTTTCGGTTTTATTAATCGTTATTTTATTATTCGAAATAACCTTCCTTTATTTCCTCTTTAAATCCTTAAATTATTATACCTAGCCGATAACTAAGCTAAAAGTAACATTACGCACTTTAGTAGACTAATTATAAATACCGGCGTTTATTACGAAATTATCGACCTCCTAATTTACAATTTAACCGACGATAACTTAGTAATCCTTAACTACCCTTAACTAATCTACTATACCTTAAATATCGATTAACTTAACAATCGCCTTACTTTTAGCCGGTTTTACGAGCGCTACGGTTATTTTTTACAAGGAGCGCCTCTCTACCTTCGTTACGTACCTTTATTTTATAAATATTAATAAATCCCTTTCGTTACGCTATCGATCGCCCCCCCTAGAATTATCCCTAATATAAAGCCCGTATATTAGAAGCCTTTAGTAAAAGATATTCCCGACGAGGGCGAGCCGGATTCCTCTTCCCTAACGGAGTCCGCTCGTAAAATTTCGATTTCTACGATAATATAACGTATTGCCCGTTAAAAGTTTAATAGGTTTAAATAAAGGGTAATTAATTATATAGGCACTATACCTATAAATAAAATTATCGGCGGATAAACCCTTATATTTATAATTACGATACGTTACTTTCCCCTATCGCTACCCCGTATAATGCCCGTACCTTATAAATTCGTTAGAGGAATTCGTATTTTATTCCTAAATTACCGTACCCCGGCCTACCTTTATTATATCTTTAAAGGCCCCTTCGATTTAAACGATATTAAAGAATTATTAGTAATTACGTTCAATTAATTTACCGAGAAATATAAACTTTAAATTATCTAAATAATACAAATAAATATAGCGAAGGATATCTAGCATATATTCGACGAAGATAAGGTAATAAAAGAGAAAAGTGCCCTAGCGCTTAACGTAGTTAGCGAATCCCTTATAATTAATATAATTAAAAACGTTATAAACGGTAAAATATATTATTATAAGAAATTCTTCGGTAGTAATTACTATACGTAGATCAATACTCTTTATAGTATTGGCACTAAGGAAGTAATTAAAGCAATTAGGGTATCCGCGTCCGTAATATTTATAAAGTACGCTTCCAACTTTAAAATATACGAAAATACTATTAATAACTATTTTACCGCCAATAATATTAATATTAATAAAATTACTTTTAAAAACGTAATAAAATTCTATAAAAAAACCGATAAGCCCCTTAAAATTAACGCCCAAATTTAAGCTAAATTCCCCTACTAATATTAATAATAAACGAACAATTTCAAATAAGAAATAACTAATATATTTCCCCTAAATAGATTATACGATTTTAAGTTCGAATTTAAACCTAGCGCTATACTACCTGCGTCCTATGGCCGTACTTTCAGCCTTAAAGAATTTAATATTATTAAAAAATAGATCGACGATAACTTTAAGAAGAAGTTTATCCGGCCGTCGCAATCGGAAACCTCCGCTCCTATCCTCTTAGTTAAAAAACCGGGCGGCGGAGTCCGCATTTACATTAATTATCGGGGTATTAATAACATTATTCTCAAATCCCGCTACCCATTCCCTTTAATTAAGGAAACCCTCGACGCGATTTACTACACTAAGATCTTTACGAAGCTCGATATTATTACCGCTTTTAACCGCGTCCGTATTAAGGAAGGATACGAATAATTTATTACATTTATAATACGGTTCGGGCTATTCGAATCCTTAATAATACTTTTTAATCTCTAAGGCGCACTAAGCGCCTTTTAAAATTATATTAATAATCTCCTATACAATATCTTCGACGTTTATACGACCGCTTACCTTAATAATATCCTTATTTACTCCGATAATAAAAAAGATTATAAGCACTACGTTAACAATATCTTCGAACGCTTTACTAAAATAAGCCTTAATATCGACATCGATAAATACGAGTTTTATACGAAATATATAAAATACTTTAGCTTTATTATAATATTAGGAGGTATTAAAATAGACCTAAATAAGGTTAAAACCGTTTTCGAATAGGCACCGCTATAATTTAAAAAGTCCTTATAGTAATTCCTAAGCTTCGCGAACTTCTACCGTCGGTTTATAAAAAACTTTTTAATAATAATTTTACCTTTATACAAATTAATAAAGAAGGATATATTATAGTCGTAGTCCGACCGCTACTAATCCGCGTTTAAGGTTTTAAAAAAGGCTTTCGCTACTAGACCGATTTTAAAGATTTATAATTGGATTAAAAAAACCATCGTCGAAATTAACGCCTCGAATTGGGTAGCAGGCGGTATACTTTTACAATACGGAAACGATAGCGTATTATACCCCATAGCCTACTTCTTTACGAAACACTCTATTTAGGAATATAATTACAACATTTATAATAAAGAATTCCTAATTATTATTAAAGTACTAGAAGAATAGCAATTGGAACTCGAGGGCGTATAATAACCTTTCGATATCCTTACAGATTATAAAAACCTAAAAATATTTACGATTAATAAGTAATTAATATAACGTTATATACGGTAATCCTAATTTCTATCCCGCTTTAATTTCTAAATCTAATATACCCCCGGCTCTAAGAATTTACGTCTAGACGTATTTAATCGCAAACTTAACGATATCCTTACCGGGGTTGAAGATAAATGTTTAATTATCTATTAGCGTATACTATTATAACCTTTATAATTCGTAGACGGATACTTTAACGATTTTGCAATATACTTCTCCTTATCCTTTATAAACGATTACGAAGATAAATCTATCGACGATATTATTTTAAATAATTATAAGAATTCCGTATTTCTCTAAGAGGTTATTTCCGTTTTAAATAATTTAAACGCCCGTAATTAATTAATCTCCGTCCGTAAGGTCCTATATAAAACTTTTAGCGAATATTAAATTATACTTAACGGTATAACGAAATAGCGAAACTATATTATTATCGACCTTTACAATAAGGAACTTCAATTCTAATTAATTAGCCGTTAATATAATTCGCTTAATACGGGCTACCTAGGGCGTAACGCTATATACGAATTATTATCTTACGAATTCTATTAAGAGGGAATAGTTAACGATATCTACGTTTTTTATAAAGTATACCTCCTATATATAAAGACGAAATTCCTTAAGTAGGGATATATTAGCCTTCTTAAAACTATCCCGGTTATTATAACGCCGTAGACTATAATTTCAGTCGATTACATTACCCCGCTACCGGGCAATATATACTTTGGCCAAGAGTTTAAATATATTTATATCGTCGTAGACCGATTAACTAAAATACAATATTTTATTCCAATAATTACGCTATCCGTTAAAAAGTTAATAGAACGATTCATCAATAGGGTTTATTACTTTTATAAGCTTCTAAATTCTATCCTTTCCGATTATAATACGTAATTTATATCCCGTTTCTAATTATCCTTCTATTAACGATTAGGAATAACACGTAAATTTACTTTTACTTTCTACCCGTAGATTAATACTTAAATGGAATATATTAACGTTAAAATAAAATAATACCTCCGCTTATACGTTAATTAGTCCTAAACGGATTGGGCCAAATAACTCCCCTTTACCGAATTCGTAAAAAATAACGCTATTTTTTCTTCGATAAATTTATCCCCCTTCTTCATTAATTATAAATATTACCTCCGTATAGGCACTAAACTTCGTAACCCGCCGCCTCTTATACTATTATTTACGCAATTAAAGGAATACTATAAAATTAATAAATTCGCCGACTAATTTAAAAAGATTTGGGATTTTGCAGTCTAATAAACGAAATGAATTTAAAATTAGTACGAGGAGAATATTAATAAACGTCGTATCGATTTAGTAAAATATAAATTTAGGGATATAATACTATTCGATACCTCCAACCTCTCTAATAGCCGCTTATATATTAAACTCTCTCCCCGTTGGGAGGGCCTATTTATAGTCCTTAAATCCGATACTTATACCATTAAATTAAAGCTCTCCAATAATATAAAATATTCGCCTACTTTTTACGTCTCTATAATATAACGCTGGTTCGGCTAAGGCCTTTCCGGTTAGGTAACCAATTCCGATATCTATACCAACGAAGGAAAAATAATGGTCCGTACCGATAAATACAAAGAATACGTAAAATAGGGCTTCGATAAGCTAATAAACGTCGAGTAGTAAGGTAAAAACCGCTATTAATATTATTTAATTAAGTAGAAGGGCGATTACGAACTAACCTAGGAAAAGGTTAATAACGTTATCGATTGCGAAGTATAATTTTAGGAATTTTATTACGAATACCCCGATAAGCTTATATTACTCCGCGTTCGAAACCTCCTCGACCGATTCCGCTAGGAGGAACGAGATATTACGACAATAGACTCCGCCACCGCCGCTACCTACGACGAGCCCTTACGCCGCCGCTCCGCCCAATTGGCATAATAATTCGTTATTTCGAAGATGGAGACGTTATTATTAAAGAAAGAGGAGGAGGAGGGGTTAATGGAAGTAATGATAAGGATTGTACGATTTTTAATAAATAAATGGTTTAGGATATAGCTAGCGTTACATTTAGGAGTATTCAACGAATTATTAAAGGATTTTAGGATATAATTATACGTATATATAGATTTTTTAGCTCTACGAACTTCTTTTAAAGGGGGATAGTATTATAGGATTAGACCTATGCCATACCTAGTACACGTACTGACCACCCTTATAGGTACCTAGTTCCTTAGTAGCTATTCACGACTATAGTATATATACTATGGCACGATATGGCCCAGATCTGGTCACCAATAGTTACGTATAGTATTACGTAGGCGTATACGGGCTGGGGCATGGGCTCGCGCCCATATATCCAGCCCTCTACGTATACTTCCCATTTCCTCTCCTTCGTACTTTAATACATATCCTAACCTATACCTAACGTGCACTCAGCCCGTGATAATAGAGGAATATAATTTAAAAGCTTTAAATTTAGCGTTTAAATTTACGTACTAATATTCTTTAAGAGAGTAAAATCCTTTTTCGTATATTTTATATATAGGGAGCTCTTTACTTTTACCCTTTTTATTTTTCGAATTTTATTTTTTACATATATTTTCGGAATTATCCGACGTTTACTTTCGTTTATTTATATTACCTTTAAACTTCTTATTTTTACCTTATTAACGAACGTCCTTATTATTAATTTTTTAATAATTATTAACTTTATTATCGTTATTAACGTAATAATAAATTTAACCGTTAATTTTAATAATAAACGCCTTATAATTATTTTTACCCGCAGAGGTTATAATATTACGGCGATTATCTATATTCTACCTCTTAAAGTCTTTATATACCTTTATATATTTTAAAATATTATTTTCTATTTTATTATTAAACTTCTATATTATATCGGCGTAATTAAGTCGGATAATTTTAATAGCGGCGCGGAAATCGTTATATTAAAATATAGCGTTTATATATTCCTTAATTCCCTTAATAATACCGTTATTTATAATTATAGCCTAATTTTAAAATTAAATATTAAAATTAATTAATTCCTTTCGAAGGATTATAATACTATTAATATAGGCCTTACGGGCATTAATAAACTTATTAATAATATTATATCGGGTTCTTTACTTAAAAAGGTTATATTAAATTTAAATATCCTATTCTTCCTTTATAACCGAGCCTTAAAGTCCGTAATTAATTAAAAATTTTATTTAAACTTTTATAACTTTATTCCTAATTTCGAATTTTAATTAATCCTTCTTTTTATCGGAGTAAATAGCTTTAATATTGTAATAGAATTAAAAATTGCCCAAATTTTCTTCGGTAGGGATCCTATCGATTAAAATATTATTTCAATAATAGTAGGGAATTTCGACGGTCTCTCCAACTTTATTAATCGTAATACGAAAAAGACCGGCTTTAAGAAAATGTAACTCTTTATTAACTATTTCAATACGGAATTTAATAGCTAATTTAAAAGGGAAATTACCGGGTTTAAAGTAAAAAAATTCGCGAAGTATATCAACTTCGCTTAGGAGCTAAGCTTTAATAATATTAAAATTATATTTAGTTTATAGCATTTCCTCCTAATGGACCCAATCGTCGTTATCGGTAAGGAAGGGGTTATTAATGGTTATTTTGTTAATTTACTTTGAAGAAAATATCGTAATAGTAATAATTGTATTATCGTTATTATCGGTATTAATGGTAATAAGTATATTAGACTATTAATTATCAGATTATATAGGAGAATTGATTAATTCTGTATATCTATATATAACTATAGAGAACCGGATTCTGGAGCTCTAGTCGGGGGAGCTGGGGGTATCCCTTATTTGCCAAGACCTTCTGGGTGGCTGGCAGTGCTGACCAGCTGTATACTGTTTTGGTCCAGAATACCACCCTGGAATCTGACAGTTAGCTGTGGTATTGGGCCCAAGCTCCCCACACACGTGATTTGGGCTAACCGGATGAGGCTAGCTTCACATACCTTGAGAGCTGTGCTTGCAGGGGTTGGATGTTTGCTGAGCATTCACGGCACTGCACACGGCAGGCAAAGACAACATGCTGCTCTCAGAAAAATCGTGGGTTCGCGTCTTGTTCCCGTCCAGCATCCAGTGCGTCAGTCCCGTCTCCAACTGAAAGTCAAAAGTTTGGTTCAGGCAGAGGAAGGAACCGCTGTATCGCAATTTGGAGGTGACCACCACAACACAACATCCAGACTTTTTCGCTGTGGAGGGATTTTTGTTTGTTGCCATTCATCTTATCTTTCATCACTTTTTCGCCAATTACATTTCCCGCCACCAGGGAGTGCCGACCACCGATCTCAGGTCAACAGAAGGGCCATCCCGTCGTCGACGACCCAAGCGACTTTATCTAATCCAAACAAACAATCCAAATCCACTCGGATACCATCCCGCCGCCTCGAGGGACATTGCAGCACTACGAGTATAAAGTAGACCTCCGACAGCATTAGTTACCGCCGACGACGACACCGTGCTTCGGTCAAGTCACGAACAAGTCGCCCAAAGACGACGCATTAACGACGCGCTTCTTCCCCGCCGCGCATTCGTCACTGCGACTCCATCTCCACATTCACCTCCAAAATCTCGACCGGCTCGGGCCTCTTGCATTCCACGGCCCCCCTCCCATTTGCGCCAGTCCCGTGGCCCAATGCCATCCGGCTCGTGACGATAAATACAAAAAGTCCAATACTGCAAAGGTGTAACAGCAAGATTACACTCGGACAACAATAACATTCAGTGGTTGTAGAGGGACAAAGAGCTATCAACATGGCGTTTGCCTTCTCAAACCAGTCCGGCGCGGCTGGCGGAGTGACAGAGGGTCCTGCTCTCGAGGTTATTCAGACAGAGGTATGTTTGCGACAACACTTCCCTCCCTAGTTGTTATGCTAACTCACTGTTTCCACCAGGGTCTTGGCTTCCTTGCCATCAACGGCGAGGCCAAAGTCCAACTGACCTCGAAATGGAATCCTGCTCCTGCCCCGACGGCATCTCTCCTCAGCGTTGCTCCGCACAAGGGACTCGTAGCCGCCGCAGGTCCTGATGCCTTCATAATCTCCACCACCGAATCTGTACGAAAGGGCTTCGAGGCCGAACAGCCCGCCGAGGGCGACATCCGACCCTTTACGCCACAGGCCACCATTCCTATGCCTCTTCGCGTCTCACAGCTCGCCTTTACTGCCGATGAGAAATACCTTGTGTTGTCCGCCGAGGAGGGGGGTGGTCTGGCAGTCTACGATGTCGATGCCCTTAGCAATGGCACCACGCAATCCGCCTTTGAGATAAGCACCAACGGCGAAGCGCTTCGTTCTTTGATACCCAACCCGGCACCCGAATTCGCCCACTTCTGCGCAGTCATCACCACCAACGGCAACCTATACATGGCCAACTTGAACGAGCGTCAACTGGTTTCGGGAGCCAATGGCCCAACGTTACGGTCCCAGGTTAGCTGTGCGTCATGGAGTACCAGAGGCAAGCAGCTTGTAGCGGGCATGGCAGACGGTTCGATTATTCAGATGACCCCAGACGGTGCTGAGAAGGCGCATATCCCCAAGCCTCCCGGTCTGGGAGACTACCATGTGTCTTCGCTGGCGTGGCTTGAGAACCATGTGTTCCTCGCCATTCACAACCCTACAAGCGGCCAGGATCCGTCTGTATACCATATCATCACACGCCAGCAGGCACCTAACACGCAAGCTACCTTTACCTACAACAAGATGACAGACCCTGTCGAACCATTTGGCGCCGAAAAGACACCTCACCATACGGTATTACGGCTGAAGGATTTCCCACCGAACATTACCGATCTTCTGCTGGTGTCTTCCACAGCCGTCGAAAGCATTGGTCTCCTTACCCGTTCAAAGACCCCTTTGGCGGCCGACAAACCGGTTGTCAATGCCTTCACCACAACGGAATTCGCCGATGACACGAAGCGCGCGCTTCTCCCTATGAGTGAGGATATGACGGAAACCTTCCCTGTTGGTACTGCTCTGGACCTGTCTGCCAAAGACAAGGTTTATAAGCCCATTCCCACGGACGAAATCAACGAGTCGCCAGGTCCTCTTCCCGGCCTCTGGGTACTTAATAACGACGGTGTCCTTTCGGCCTGGTGGGTTGTCTACAACGAGTCTATTCGTACCGGAACGACATATCCTGGTCTTGCTGTCATGGATGCCAACAAGCCTGCCCAAGTTGCGCAGCCAGCGCAAGCTCAATCTGCCTTTGGCGCTTCTACTACAACTGCGCCGGCATTTGGTTCCTCTACTACGGCCGCTCCGGCGTTCGGCTCTTCAACTGCGCCTGCATCAACATTTGGCTCTTCGGCGTTCGGTGCTGCCCCTACTCTCGGAGCCAAGACGTCCCCATGGAGCGGCGGCGGCACGACGGCCCCAGCATTCGGGTCCAGTGGTTTTGCAAGCTCTGCTCCAGCTGCTGCTGGTCCGGCTTTCGGCGCCCCGAGCGCGCTTGGCGGCCCAGCAGCTGCTCCTGCTTTTGGTCAGTCCTCCATGATAGGAATGGGAGTCAAGGCCTCTCCATGGGCCTCTGGCGGCGCCAGCACTGGTTCCGCGGCGACTTCAGGTAAGGTCTTTGGCGGCGGTGCTGCCTCATCATCCGGTGGGTTTGCCAGCTTTGCGAATAAGCCTACTCCCTTTACTAGCTTTGCGGGGAAGTCGGAAGGCAGCGCGTTTGGCTCGATGGCCGGTAACAACTCTGGTGGTAGCATCTTCGGATCCAAGCCGGCTGAGACGAAGGAAGTCTCGATGGATACTGACACAGCGTTCCCCCCTCCTGCTGCTAAACCCGCCGGTTCCACGTTTGGATCTTCTCCCTTCGTGCTTGGAACTACTTTCAAGGCTGACCCCAAGACTGCCAATGACAACGAGGAGCCCTCAGAGAAGAAGGGTGGCTCTCTGTTCGGCAGTGGATTTGGTCTGTCACTCAACGAGCCTGCTTCTGCGGAACCTAAGGACGAGGCCATGGAGAGCGCGGCTGCTACACCTGTTACTGAGAAGCCCAAGTCAATCTTCAACGTAGGATCCACGACTCCCGCCGGTACCCCTTCGTCCAACAACATCTTTGGTGCTCCCAAGCCCGCTGGAAGCGCTTTCTCCAACGTGTTCGGAGCGCCCAAAACCGACGAGACCAAGAAGCCGGTTGTCGATCTCTTTGGAAAGCCCAAGACTGAGGAAGGTGCGGCTAAACCTAATCCGTTTGCCGCTCCTCTCAAGTCTGCGACGACACCCAACCCATTTGCGGCGCCCCTTAAGGCGGAGACGCAACCCAAGTCGTTCGCTGACGTTCTCAAAGAAGCGAAATCACCATCACCCGAGGTCAAGGAGGAAGACAAGGAAAACAAGGAGAACCTGGCCAATATTCCGGAGCCGCCCCTACCCCCGGAGACTACTAGTAAGACGGACTTCTTCCCAGGTTACTCATCAGCATCTTCGATAGCTGACCCATTAGAAACAGCCCCCAAGGTTAAGAGCGACGATGCTCCTCTGCCACCGGATTTCTTGTCCAGCAAGCCTAAGCCTGCTGATAAGAAGGCTGAGGAAGCGCCGCTACCTCCCAATACCCCGGTTAAGAACCAGGATCTCCCCAAGCTGCCTCATGTTCCTTGGAGCCCAAGCAAGGAGGACGAGGAAGAGGAGAGCGATCTGGAGGAGGGCGAGGTTGAGGGAGACGAGGAGGAGCAGGAGCATAGTGAGAACGAGGAGGACTATGAGGATGAAGAAGAGGAGGACGAGGAACGTGGTAGTGAGGAAGATGAGGAGCGGAGTGATGAAGAAGAAGAGGAACACAGTGATGAGGATGATGATCGCTCGGAGGCCAGCGAGGGTAGCGGTGTCGATGTCTCCAAGGAGCTCGACCAGACGACGACCTCGGTCCACTTCGAAAACGGAAGCCCACGCTACGAGTCTCGAAACATCTTCGGCAACAGCAAGAACAACCTGGGTGCGAGCACATTCTCGACGATCTCTCGTTCCGAGGCAGAGGCACCAAAGGGTCCCCTCTTTGGCGAGGCAAACAAGAACGCGCCGCCCTTGTTCCCCAAGCCTGTCATTCCTTTCGATTCTCCCAGCCCCGTCCGCACCACACAACCTGCCCGGCCTAGCATTCTCAGACCACAGGAAGGACCCCGAACTGCCAGTACTCCTGTCTTTGACAAGAGCCAGCTCTTCGGTGCCAGCACTACCCCGAAGGGACCTCCACCAGTTGACCCCAACGTGGCCGCACAGCGCAAGTACGCCGCCAAGAAGGAGGCCGAGGCTCAGGCGCTCGTCGACCCCGAAGACGAAGGTATCCAACAACTGCTTGCTGCCGATGTTGAGCCTACGCTCGTTATGAACGAGTTCCTCGTCGTCGACTCCAAGCTCGAGACTCATCGTCCTCCCTCGACCAAGCCCTCCTCCGAGGTCCCTGCCGCGGTCGAGACGTTATGGCGGGATATCAACCGCATGGCCGACCGCCTCGGCCTCAACTCGCGTTCTTTGGCGTCATTCATTCTGGGCCATACCTTATTTGCCAAGAAGGAGGGCCGCACGAAAGAAGACCTCGAGAACCCCGACGACTGGGTCCTGGCCGAAGCTTCTGAGCTTATTAGGCTCATCGACGGCCAGCTGACTCGGGAGTTGGAAGAGGGCCGCATCCAGGATGTCGCTCAGACACAAGCAACCCTCGACAAGGTATCTCGGGATCTGAGGACCATGCGCGCCAAGGAAGAGGATATTCGCAAGATCATTGCCGCCCAGACAGACCCCGAACAAATCGCCGTCATCAAGGCCCAACCGCTCAGTACCGCGCAAGCCACGCAACAAATAGAGTTGCGTCGTGCCTACGCCGAGTTCACCAAGCTACTAGCGCAAGCCGAGGAGGCTCTGGTCCTGTTGAAGACCAAGATCGCCGCTCGCGCCGCCGAAAAGGGCGCCGTCTCCCTCACCGGCGGTGCCGCCAAGGTACCCACCGTCGAAGCCGTCATGCGCACCATCCTGAAGATGACTTCCATGGCCGAGAAGCGCAGCGGCGACGTCGACCTGCTCGAAGCTCAAATCCAGCGTCTCAAACTTTCGGAAAGCCGACAGGCTACACCCACACCTGTCGCCAACCTGAAAGCAAGCACAACCAGCTTCCGCTCCTCTACAGCCTCCTCCTCATTCCACCCCCGCGACTCTGTACGAAGTATCGCGTCGCAGTCACCTTTCTCGGCTTCGATGAGGAGTAATAATACTCCGGGAACTAGTGCTAGCCCCAGCCCGAGGAAGAAGGTGTCTAGTTTTACGGAAGGTGAGAAGAAGGAGATTAAGACGAGGGAACAGAGGAGGAAGGGGAAGCTGGCGCTGTTGAGGAAGGCGTTGGAGAAGCAGGGGCCTAGGGTGGAGAGGTTGGAGGATTAGTGAGGTTGAGGTAGAGGTAAAGGGGGGTTTGTAAAACCAGTCTGTTATAATGTCAGGCGTGGATGATGGTTGTTGGTGGTGGTGGTGGTGGTGGTGGTGGCGGTGGTGAAGGATAGGTATGGGCCGCGCCGGGCCGGGTAGGTCAAGGAGAGGCCAGGAGGCCAGGAGTATAAGGATATGTTCTTGTATTGATTAACTCATGATACGATTAAGTATACCGGCGTTAAGTGACAGAAGAGATAAAGTGTGGAAGAGTCTGAAATAGGCATTTATTGTAGAGTTCAATGAGTGCCCAGAGCAACTGCTTGCGTGAAGTGAGTGTCTGGGATTCTAAGCCCAGATTTGTAGAAGACAGTTTGCCGGTTGATTAGTACCCTACCTATCACGAAGAACTTCCATATCATCTTTTTACACTTTCTCCGATATCATACTCATCGTCGAGGAGGACATTTTCACATTCCCCTCTGTGTTATTTTCCTGTCGTACCGACTTCTATATTTGTCACTTACTACCATAGCGCGCAGAGGGGGTTTTTGAAAATGATCTTGGTAGTGATTTTATAACTGTAAAATTTTCAGGTGTAAAGAAATAATTCGTCCCCAAAATGGTAATGTGACCAAAGATAAAACGAATGATAAGTACCGGGGAATAATTTTCATAGGGAAAGGGATCTTGAAGACCGTCCGGTTCACCAAAATGAATTTCCATATAAAAGTATTCGTATTTAAGATTTATTATATCCTTCCTGATTTTCGTATATCGAAATATTTCGTCAAAAAGGACCGTCACGAAGACTACTTTGGTAACTGCAAAATGGTCATATGACGATTGTTCAAAAATTATCATCTTGGTGACCATTTTCAACAGGCAAGACCATACTGGAGATCATTTTCAAAAACCCCCTAGCCGCGCTATGGTACCACTTCTTTTTCTCCTTCCATGCATGCTACTCCTTCCCCTCCAGCCAAATCGCCCTGGGCTATGAGGCGACGAAGCTACAAGGCGCGGTTCGATAACTTCCATGCACCTAGGTTTTTTTCTTGCTTTCTCTCAGGCTTCTTTCTGTAAGTATGGTTGGGACAAGACCCACAAGCAAATCGTACATAGTGTCCCTGGAGGAAGGAAGTTGGTCCAGCCCAGCCTGGTCTCGGCCGGCGCTGCACAGTCCAGGCCAGCGTACCGTAGAGAAGAAGTGCCGTTGTGGTGCAGTCTAGTCCAGTCCAGTCCAGTACAGTCCAGTACCGTCTAGTCCGAGTAATGTATGGGTGGCCGGGCCACGTCACCTCAAATCCAGTCGCCTTGAGGGCGAGGCTTGCAAGGCGTCACGGCACCTCAGTATCTCGTTGCCTTTTTTTGTTGCCTTGCTTATATGAGACTCTTTGTTCGTTAGTTAGTTAGGCCCGAAAGGGTTTTTGGAAAGAACCAGAGGAAAGGTGGTTTAATAAAAAGGGGAAAAGCATAGACGATCTTTGATAGGTAGGTAGGTGCCTAGGTAGAGAGGTAGAGAAGAGGCTGGACCGTTTCTCGCACTAGAGTGGTAAATAAGGTCCTTTTCTTCTTGTCTCTGCTCGAGCCTCCTCCCGTAAGGAATTGTGTCTGTCTACAAAACGTCGCAAGATAAAAGAAGATATGAGCCTCGTTTTGCTAATTATGTAGTTTAGCCAGAATAAATGACTGAGTAGTGGGATAGAAGGATGGAGACAACAAACCTGGGTTCAAGTCGTCAAAAACTAGCCTGTCCCTAGACTCCTAGAGCCATTATGCCAATAGAATTAATTGCTGGCGTGCGCCCAAAGTACCCGTATGTCTCTTCCCCCCCATGACCCAATCTCTCGACTGTTGGTAGGCACATACATCAATCATTGCGGCTGATCCTAACAGATACCTTACCTATCGATGGAAAACGGTTAAGACCAGACCAGACAAGTCTGTACTGTACCTCTAAGGGTGCGCAAAGCCATGGCAAAAAATTCTTTTTGTGTCTTTGTCAATAACGAGAAAGGGGATAGATGGCAGGCGAGACTGCAACATTTTTTGCACATGGGAGGTAACCAACACAGCTACCTCTACCTAGGGTACCTCATGTTATGTCACAGCCCTAGCACCTGTGCCGTCGAGAGGCATCTGAGACAGGAGTTGTTGATATTGGTGGTGTGCTTTTGCGTTCATGTCATGGCAGGTCGGTATTTTTGAAGAGCCCTCTGGGTCTGGGCCTTGACCGGGTAGGTACTTCGAGGAATAGAAGGCTCCGTCCGTCCTTAGTGGTTGACAAAGAGATGAAGATGGGGCGGTGGTGAAGTAGAATAGGCAACTATGTGAGGCAACTGTCAACGTGTTCCCCCCATTTGCATGTAAGAACACTGTAAGGACATGCCGAGTTCAAGCAATGCGGGTTGGGAGAAAAGGCTGGGCCTGGATGTGATATCGCGGGCCGGCTGTGATCCCCGGACCCCTGGGAGCACAACAACAGCATGGAGAAAAAGAATGTTTCACCATTCTTGATGGGAACTGAAGTGATGGAAGTGAGAGGCAGGCAGGCAAGTGTTGGAGGCATCCAATCCTCCCTCCACTAATCTCCGTCCATCGTCGGACTTGTTCGATGATGTGACATGAACTCGAAAAACTTTCCCCGGGGCAGAAATCACTGCAGGTCGAGATGTTTTGAAACATGCACAATTGATAGATGATGGGTTAGCACCCGGCTGCCTCTGACCCCCGATAGCCCCCAAACCCGGATTCAAAAGTGAGATCGGGAGAGCCCAAACCAGACAGGCACGCGACGCCGTCAACCTCTTTTTCGGAAGGAGAATTTTTCCCCCCCATGGATGTTTTGGAGGGTTGACCTTGTGAGCTGAGAGCCAAAGATCGTCGGCTTTTTGCAAATCTTTATCTTCGGACGGATATGCCGTATAATGGTCGTGTTTTAAAACCCGCCCATTGTCGTCACGATGTCGTTGGTTTTTGCACTTTTGATGCTCCTTGTATGCACCTTGTATGCGGTCGTTATGCACCTTGTTATTAAGCACCCACCACCACTTTCACAGGAAAAATCTCATTCAGGGGTAAGAACGCACCATTGAAATTGCAGATTTTTCACTTTGAAGAAAAATTATGTTGTGTTGTAGTGTGAAGACTTTTGAGTGTCTTCCCTCTTTCCCAGTCCCAGCCCGACTGCGCGCGTTATGCCGCACATTTGCATTCCCACACCCCACAGTCCCACACCCATCAGATTGGGCCTGTGTACGGAGGCTATTGTATTGGTCGGTTTCAAAAAATTTTGGCGCTAAGTGTAATAGCGCGTGCCACCTATAGGTATTAGAACCGCGCCCATAGTGTATAATATAGAATTTAATTTAGCAATTAAAATAAACGCGTAAAGGTATAACCCCGCTTCCTTCGCGCGCTAATATTCGTAAATATTCTCTTACGCAACTATTACACTTTTACGTTATTAATAATTAAATAACTATTATAATAACCCTACTAATATTACTATTATAACTTATTATATATATAATGGAGAAATTTTACCCGCTACGCCTACGCGGTTCGACCTAAATGCGAATTAATAATTATAAACCGTTTAATTCCTTACTAAAATCGAACGTAGTACCGTTAAAATTATTAAATAAATCCTTTTCAATAATTAAATAAATTAATTATATTAATATATTATAATATTAATTAAAGTATTTTTAATTAAATTAATATTAAAGGAGGTTCGTCGTTTTTAAGACGTTAAAGAAAAATTTAAAAAAATTAATTTTATTAAGATTTTATTTAAATTTAATACCCTTATTTAAACCTACGCTATCGCGGTTTACCTTTTTACGGAGTATATTTACCCTTCCTTCTATAGTTATTATATTAATAGTAATATTAACCACCCTATTATGTATTATATTATACCCCCTATCGATATTTTCGGTAACGTTTATATTTATTATATTTATTCGAATTAAAATAATAAATACTTTTAGAAAATTTTTATTAACGAATAGAAAACTATTAAAGAATAATAAAAGAAGGGTAAATAAAGATATTAAAAGAGTCGTTCGGAATTTAATAAATATATTAATAACTAACTCCGCGAGAAGGAAGCTATTTTAATTAATAAAATTATTCGCCGTAAAATTTTAACCGCCGCCGTTGTTATTATTACCGCTACCCCTATTAAAAAAAGAGGTAAAGGAATTCGTATTCCGAAGAAATAAATAGGGTTTTATAATTTTATTTTAATAATACCCAAATAATAAAGAATTTAGATTTAAAAAAATTTTTTCGTTTAAAATAATATTATAGAATATAATTATAAATAATAAAAAAAGAAATTAATTTATATTAAAAAGCTTTAAATAATATTAAAATATTTTATATACTATCCTTCAAAATTAATTTATATTTTTTAATTTTAATTAATACTTTACGAAAATTTTTATTACTATTAGTTTTTATTATTTATAATACACCTTCTATCCTTTATCTTTAATATTTTTCTTAATATTTTATTATTAATACTTATAATTTTAATAAGTCGCTACCGTATTAACTTTCTTCTTTATAAGGATTTTATTCTTAACGTTTATATAAATAAATAAATAATACCCGATATTTATAAAATTTTTAAATAATCCTTTAATATTAATATTTCCTATACAACTTTATAACGCTTTATAAAAAACTATAACGTTCTTAAAAAAATTAGATTAAGGATAAAAATAACGGAAAATTTAAAAGAAAAAGTTCGCAAATTATACTTCAAAATTATAATTACCAACGAAGAAATTCTTAATTTATTTATAGCAAAAAGATTCCAAATCTCTTTTTAAAGCTTATAATCTCTATATAGAAATTTAAAAATCTTTTATAAATATTTTTTTAATATAATAGAAGAAAAACTTCGTTAAGTCTACGAAATTTTCGAAAAAATTCGCCGCGATAATTCTATTTATTTTATTCGCCGTATAAATAAATGGGAATTCTAATTTTATTTTAAAAAACAATATAACCTCTTTATTCTTTGCGAGCTATTCTACGTTTACTTCAAAAACTTCTTTCCTAAAGCCGTTAAAGAGAAGATTATAAATATAATGCGCAAAAAGGGAAGTTAAATTATACTGGACCCTAATTATATATAATATATCGATATATATTTAAAATTATAACGTTAGGGCATTAAAATTTATATAAATATTAATACCTATTTTTATTATATCCCTTAATTTTATATTAATATATTAGGAATAATATAAAAATTTATTTTTATGTAATTTATTAAAATAATTAAAAAACGAAATTTTATCCTTTACTAATTTAAATTTAATTATAATAATAAAGTAAATATAATTGTAATGGATATATATTACTTTATACTTAAGGTACAAAATTTAAAAATTTTAAAGCCGAAGTATATTTTACCCGAATATATTATAATCTTCGAATAAGGATTATTAATAGAAAATATTATTATCCGTTACGATATTATTAATAAAGGTTAAATATTACCGACGTAAATAATTAATATATAAATATATTTAATAAATATCTTTATACGAAAAAAAAATATAGCGAATTAATATATTAAAAATTAGTAAAATTAATTTTGTAATAACCGCGGACGATTTTGGAATATAAATTCTCTTAAAAAACGTTAATTAATTTTAATTTAATTTTTATAAGAATACTTCTAAAGATTCGAATATATAGACCTTTAAATATATAGAAAGATTAAAAATTATATTATTCTATTATATACTTTTATACCCCAAATCCGGAATAAATTTGAAGCTTTTTTCAAATATTAGAATTAATATATAATCTATAATTAATATTAAAAACGTTATATTATTATAAGAAAATTTATCGAATTATATTATAATTATAATAAAAGAATTGCGATTAATTACCGCGTCGAATTGGATTAAACAAGGTTTAAACATTTAAAAAGAATTTCGGAAGTAAATACTTTTAAATTTAATCGCTATTTACTATAAAATATAATAAATTTATACGAAGAATTTATAAAGGATTATACGCTTTATATAATTAATTTAGAAGAATTGCCTTTTCGTATAAAATATAAATATTTACGGGCGAAATTTAAAGCGCATTACCGCTCTATATAAGAGCTGTAGTTAAATATATACGAAATACCGATAAGAGGATTCGAAGAATTGAAAGAATTAATTAAGAACGTTAGGGGGGATATCGATAAAATAATAAATACTTTATAAATAATTAGTTTTAATTTAAAAAAAAATAGCGGAACGTAATTTAAATTGAATTATTGGTTTATAGCGTAAAATAATACGTATTAATATTTATAAACGTTAATTAAAGTAGATTGACGTGCGGGACGAACGTAGTTATATAATTAATAGGTTTTATAGTATAATAAAAATAATTACTATAGCGTAGTAGTTTAGAAAGTAAGTTAATTTTTAAGAGGTTATAAGTTCGAATAATATTTTTTTCTTTTTTTTTTTCTTTTTTATTTTTATTTAATAAATTATTTATTAAAATAATAATAATAATAATAATTATATTATTATTTCTAATATTATTATTATTATTATTATTATTATTATTTTTATTATTATTATTATTAATTATATTGAAAAAAATATTTTAAAATAAATATATATAAAAATAAAAAAAAGAAACTTATAATTTTAAATTCTTTAATAATTTTCAAGTAAATAAATATTTATAAATGAAAATATTATATATTATAAGAAAGCCTTTTCGTATTTACTTCTTCGTCGTTTAATACTTATTTATTTCCTTTAATTCTTTTTTTTCTTTTTTATTCCTTTTTTATTTCTTTTCTTTATTATTTTAATTTAAAAATTATTAAAATATAATACCTATAAATAAAATTTATAATTTAAATAAAATAATATATTTTTATTAATATTATTAGATATAATTTACTTATAAAAAAAGTTATTAAAAAAATAATATTTTAAAAAAAGAAAAAAAACTTATTCGAATTCACGACCTTTTAAAAAGTTATTTCAATTTTATAACCACTATACTATATATTATTATTATTATTTTTCCTACCGTTAATTTGAATATATATATCTAAAATAATATTTTAAAAAAGAAAAAAAAAGGCAAAAGAAAAAAAAAAAACCAAAAAAAGGAAAAATAAAAATCAAAATAATAATTTTATTTCTATATATTCTATTATATAAAATTCTATTATAGGAAATTGGAAATTAACGTTTACAATTACGTATTAAAAGGGTAAATAGTATTTTAATATCCTCGGGTAAAATATTATTACCTCGATTAACGTTAATTAACCTCTTTAGGGTTTATATACTTACTTTCGTAATTAATACTTCATTAATATTAACCAAATTAATTACGTTATTAAAATTATTAAAAAGATTATAAAATATTTTATCCTCTACTTTATCTAACGTAATTATATTATTCTTACCCCTAATTTACTCTAAAGGTATAATTTCCTATTATAAAAATAATAGTAATTATATATATTCTTATTTTACCGCTTACTCTTACTCTAAATTACCGATTATCACTTCTTTAAATTAAATATTTAAACGAAATTCCTTTTTAATTTAAGGAATAAATATAACCTTTTTTATAAGCGTAATAACCTCCTCCTTCTTAATCGGTCGCTACTTATTAACGTTTTATTCTTCTTTAATAAAAATTGTAATTTAATTAATAACGGAAATAACGGTCCGCTTATAACGTTTTAATAGAAAATTAAAGGGGGTATTAAAACTTATAATACGTTTATAAATACGCTTAAAAATAACGTAACCCAGATTCTCAAATTCGTTAATTTCTTCAATTACTTTAATAATTAATAAAAGGTTAATAATTAAAGGCGCGTCGTTTTTAATTTTACTAATAATTTCGATCTTTATATAAAGCTATTTAATAATAATAAATTTAATTTTATTAAAGTTAAAATTACTAAATTAAATTTTACTACTAATCGAATAAAGATTAGTATTAACGAATTTAAACGTTTTAATATCGAAGTTAAAAGGATAATTTTATACGAAACGAAATTAAATACCGATTTAAAAAATAAAATAAGCATAATTATTATAATAATTATAAAAAGGAAAAAATTTAGGGTAAATTTTTAAAATCCGGATAGTTTTAACGTCCGTAAGGATAAGAATCCTCCTAATTATAATAATCTTCACCTCCTTAAACTATTAATAAAAAATAATATTTTTATTTACGCGAATACTATTATTCTAATCGAATAAATCGGTAATTAATTATTAATAAGTAATATTAATTTTATTTAATTCGGATAAAGTATTATTTTAATTACTAACGCTTAATTAAATAAGGGTTTATTTTAATAAGTAAATATAAAGAAGGATAACGGAAGAATAATTAAGAAAGTTATTAATAGCGCTAATTATAATTAAATTATTTAAACCGTAGGTAGGAGAACGCGTAGGAGAATTATTATTAATAATAATAATAGTAAAAAGCTACGAGGAAAGAAGAGGGGCTTTAATAATAATACGTTTATTATATTTATTATATATTTCCTAAGTAGGGTATTCCGCTAAATAATATTTATAAGGAACGTTAATAATTTTATAGCGTTAAGAAACTATATTAAAAAATAAAGAAGAAGAAAATAAATTAATATTTAATAGAGAATTATAATAAATACTTTAAAAGTAATTATAATAATGCAAATTAAAGAAAAAAAACGTTATTTAAAATTAATTAATATACCTCTTTTAAATTCGGAAAAAAATATAGTTAATTATAGAATAGGGATATTATATAAAAAATTCAAATTAAAATTAAAATAAATTAGAATATAATAAACTTTTTCTTAAAATAGAGCCGAAAGTAATAATACAATTTATTTAATCGGACTCCTCTATTTATTTAGCGCGCTTATTAATTATTTTATAAATTTATTTAATTCCTTTCTTAATATTTATAATATCGCTATTTTAAACGTTTTTTATAATAAATTTAGGATAATCGTTATCGTCGATAGCTAACTTAGTAGCAATTTCCTCTTTAATTTCTATAGAATAATATTAGAAATTTAATATTAAAAAATAATTTTAATAAAATTTACCTTTATAGAAGGAATAAATATATCCTTCGTATTTTATATAGTAATTAAAGTAGGTTCTTTATAAAATTTCTTTACTACCCTAAAAATATATTATAAACGGGCTAAAATTAATAATATATTTATATAAATTGCAAATTCTATTTTCGATAATTATTATAAAAAAGTAGTAGGTAAAGTTTATAAAATACTCGGTATGTATAAAATATAAAATCGACGATACTTTTTCGCTTACGTAAGGCTTCTAATATATTTTAAAAGATAATTCGCGGAAAATAGTCTATTAATATTAATTAGCGTTAATTCCTTTTAAATAATATCTTTTAATATTAATAAATATTATTACCTTATTTTTAATACAAATACCGGTAATTTTTTTAAGATTATTATTTATAATTCTTATAATAAAATACCGAAATTCTTTAACTTTATTAATAACGTCCTTTAATATTTCGGGAATATTATCGGCATTTTTTATACCCTTTATAATAAACTCCCCCTTCCAAATAAATTACGTAAAGATAGTTTTCGGGATAGGAAACGGGCGTAGAGCTATCGGGGGCGGACGCGTGGTTATTGGGGGCGGATACGGGGTTATTTTAAATATAATAATAGCGGTATCCTTGGTTATAATTTATTTAAGAAGTATTATAGGTAGTGATAGTACGGATTGTAGTAATAGTATTATTGTAGTTAAAATAGAATGGTATAAGGTTAATAAATATAGTATAAAGTTAAGGGTTTTAAACAATCTTTGTATTCATTTACTAAAGAGGTGTATATATACAGGGCGTCTATTATTTGCCCTGACACCTGTAGACCAGCTGTGCGCACGGGCCAAACGCTTTTCAGTAGTGACCAAAGTTTTTTTGAAACCGACCAACACAATGGCCTCCGTACCTGTGAGAACCCAACAAAGTTTTTCACTGCCGGCTCGTCTCGGTTTTCTTTGGACCTGCCATCACCCCCGTGACACCCAGGTCTTCCCGCCTATGCATAACAGTACTGTGTAGCTAGAGAAGCTTACCATGATATCACTTCACTGATCTGCCGTCAATTCAACCCGTCAACCCGCCCACAAGATATGTACCACAAGCCCCACATTTACACACCACCACTTCCACCCTTGCCTTGAATGGCTCAATCCAGGGCAGTGTTAGCCCGTCAGCCCGTGAAACGTGAAACATCAACCCATGAACGCCCGTTATGATAATATGATAAGTAAGAGGCTGCGATAAAAGCCGAGCCGTGCCGTGCTGTGGCAGTTTTAGCGAATGGCCAAATGAGAAGAGGAGGAGGTCTAGCGAGTGATGGAGGGGAAGCCGAAACGAGGGGGAGGGGGGAAGCAATGAACGAGTGTTCGTCCTTTTCTTCGAGGTCAAGGTACCCGAACGAATAACAAGAAGGCAGCCAGCCGGCCGGCCACTCAGTTCAAAAAAAAAAAAAAAAAAAAAAAAAAAAAAAAAAAAAAAAAAAAAAAAAAAAAAAAAAAAAAAAAAAATCCGTCCATTTACATACATCCCTTGGATGTAAGACATGCATCCATGCTATAGACCAATCGCCGGTAAGAAAAAGACTTTTGAATACCTACTAGCCTTCGGCGCATCCAACGTGGCAAGCCTGGTAAGGTGAAACTAGGTAAAGACCGTCAGGAACTTGAAAGAAAAACAGGTACTATGTACATACCTATTCCAATCTTCTTTAGCTTCTCTTTTTAGTTGCGTCCGCTCTTCTACATCTACCTCGGTACCTTCGCCGCAAATTTCCTTTTTTTGCTTCCCATCCTTTTCATTTCCCGTACCCTCCCCGCCTTTTCGGTGGTCTCCGCAATGTTAGCCGCTGCCCGGCCGCCGCGATGGAGGTACCTCCGCTCCAATCGGGCCCGGTTGGTTACCCACTCACACCGGACCGGCTCTCAACTGCACGGCTGCGCTGGCATCACTTCTCCCTTTTTTTTTGGCCTCTGAATGGCCTCAAAAAGGTCCTGTCTCCACCTACATCTTCCAATCGACCTTGAAGATGTAAAACGCTAAAACCCAGTACATAGTACATATGCCAAGATGCTCTGCCTCGTAGCCAAGGCAAGTTAAAATGAACTGCATTGTATTGACCGCCTGTTGAGCCGCAAAAAGTCACTCGGTATTTCTTGAATTGTTGGCGAGACACGTGAGGCCATGAGGCTCCGGCGCTCTGTTGCACGTTGAGAAGGCCTGGTTCAGAGGCCCAAATGAGCGGGCCTCCGCGATGTCGTCCGGCTGCGTCCTTGTACATCATGAGCTCATGGGTGCATGAGCGCGGCGCGTGACTGAATGTCAGATATGCTTGTCACCATTGATTTGGCACTTCCACTTGTTGTAACCTCCGAGCTGTCAGTTTCCGTGGTGTATAGTACGACGGTCCGCCGATCCGATCGACTTTGCGGTATTGTGCCTCTGTAACTTTGTGGTTGTGTTGCGTTACTACCTCGCAAGGGCGCGAATCTGCCTTCCGGGACCGAGAAATCTGTGATCGTGAAATGTCGATGTGACAATGCCCTTCTTTCAAAGTCCGATAACTGGCATGAATGGAAGCTCTGGTCCCAGCAACACGGTCGTGCTAAGATAACCGAGGACTTAGACATTGCGTTCAGCACGTCAAGGGTCAGAGATCCAACCAGTCAGGTTGGAGATGCTGCACATTTGGCAGGTATAAGTGAGATAATAAGCTGTAAGTGAGGACAGGGGAAGAACTCCACGGTAATGACGTGCCGTGGCATGCCAGGCTGTTGCAGATAGGTAGCGGCTGCATCTGCTCCTCCCTGCATACAAAGCTACCCTGCAAGCTCGCTTTGATTGAGTTGGACATTTGGTTCAAGCACATTTCTCACGAGCGCCGGCGCCGTGACATACATCACGAGTAAGAAAAGGCGGAGATTAAAGTCGTTGAAACAAGGCGGGCTGAATTTCCTCCGGGTCCACTTCCCTGATTTATGGCCTCATGGGTAGAGGTTTGTTGTCAAAGTCGGGTCTAGACCAAGTGATCGGCTTGAGCCGGTGCCCTTGGCTTATCCCCGCAAGGCGGCTGAGTTCGCGTCATTGCTGCAGGGGGAGATTGAACCTTATCCTTAGAAGCTATGGCGACGGAGGACTCAGTTGAAGTGAAACAAGGGAATAACGGACGACCAAGCAGTGACAGTGACGACTTCGTGGATGCCTGGAAGAACAAGAACGCCCAAGTAACTGTACCAGCTAGCGGAATGGCCTCTTTCCTTTCTCTGTGGCGTCTTCGTCATCTGAGACACCACCCACCGTCGACGTTGCTCGACATGTGTAGCGGCAGCATCAGCAATGGTGGCAGGGAATTCAATAGTGGCATGCTGTGTACGCTTGACAGGTGAAGTTGAAGATGACTTCCGTCTCAAGGTCGGAACCTACATTGTAAACTAAGCTTGACCTCTGATGAGAGACCGCCGCCAAGCATCGGTCCGATGCGTAGTTCTCATTACCTGCCCTGCCATAACAAGAACATGGTGTAAACAAGGCAAAATGAAACGAAGAAATCGGAGACGGCATGCGCCCGGCGCGACGCCCGGATTGAGTCCAAGACGCGGAGCAGATTGACGGAACGAGGCGGTGAAAACACCTCGACTCTGCTCCACCTCTATCGGGATTTCGCTGCCGAACATGGTTGAAGGTGTACGCGTATCATCATCAATTGGGTGGGTAGCTTGTAGAGGTAAGCTTCTGTACACTTGCACACATTTCCTGTCGTGCAAGGGACCCTCTCTGTTTGAGTGGCAGGTGGGTAGCATAAGCTCAGGTACGTGGCATGCCACCAATGCCAGGAACAGCAAGCTTGGGGTACCGCTAGGTGGATATCATTCCACGAAACTATCGTGGTAGAAACGGCCAATGTCATTAGCTTGCGGGGAAGCATTATTGGCCAATCCACTCCAGAAATACAAAGAGGAGAATAGAGAGTAACTGGGCGCCGGTGCAGTGAGCACTCAGGTGTATCACCTCAACAGAAGAAGGCACTGTTCGTTGCTTGTGCGGTTTGGGCCTTGGGTACACCACCATGGAAGAATGCCGACAGCAGATGGAAGCTCTCCCATCGTGAGGGTACGTACCTACTATGCAATTTTCGGTGTAGGTGCAAATGTTTGGGATTGGCCAGAAATTGGAGGTAAGTAAAGAATTTAGTACCAATCCGTCAGGGGTTCCTCTCCGAGGATTGCGAAATTGTGACTAGAAGGCGCAGCGAACTTACCTTCACCAGCACACGCAAGGTCAAGACAGGAAAGAGGCTTCTCCTTTGCCCATGGCGATTTGTCGTAAAATAAAAAGCGAGTGCCGGCTCATGGCACAGTATTCCATTCGGTTGGACATTCTTCAAACCCACAAGCTTCTTGTTCCATCTTTCTTCCCATCCCTTTCCCCGAAGCGTCGACAAGTCGCTATTTGTTTTCGTTTTCGGACACCTTCACTTTCGTCTGACCAAACACTTTGTTGCTTCTGGCCGCCTTCTTGCGTGTCGTATCACACCTTATCCCGAGTACCTGCGGCCCTGTTGGTCTCAGCCATACAGTCCTGCAGTTCGAAAAGGTCTCAAGACCTCGCCGTATAGCCTTGCCTGTCACCATTCTCGGCCATGGATCCTTCTACGTTTGGCTGCAATGACCACTGGGTCCTAGGCGCACTCAATCGTACTAAGGGAGCAGGGTCTGCCACCGCCTCGGAATCCGTCCAGGAAGATCTCTTTGCAGACCCTTCCGTCGCACCCTCTACGTTTTCCAACGACTCGTATTTTCACGAGCGAGATGCTGAAGTGATCAACTTCATGTGGCCAGATCTTCAATCAGACTCTCCGCTCATCTCCCCTCATCCTGGTGATACGGCTGGTTGGGTCATGAATGGCTATCTCGACCATGGGGAATATCCACAGTCCGTCGAACTGGACAACGACGTCGCTATGACTGATGCTCAGGATGCGGTCATTAACGTCGGACACCACCGTTCAAACAACTGGCCGTCGTCTGACATTGGATTTGGGCTGCCGACCGTTGGGCCCAATGGTCTGTTGGTTCCACCACCAGCACATCCAAGACGCTCTGGGAGTCGAAACCGCAATGCGGCGATGGACTGGAATCCCGGAGCGGAAGGAGGTATGTTGTCAAGAGTCCTCGGAATATTAGCAAAACGCTAACTTGGATGAAGCCCATTGGACACCAGCTGCTGCGCCAGAGCATGATTATTTCATGGCTCCTTTGATACCCTCCTCGACCGTTAACCACAGCTTTGCAACAAATGTCAACGAAAACTCCGAGATGACAGAGGCCCCTATCATTCCGATAATCAACGAGCCCCCGACTCTTGCCGAGATACAAAACAACTTCAGCGTCGGTCCCAGCGCAAATATGCCTGTCAACGTCGAAGATGAGTTGCTGAGCGTCGAGTCCCCAAGTGTGAATGATCATGATTTAATATCCGACGTCTCTAGCAACGCTAGCGGACGGAGTCGCAAGCTGAAAGATCGAGAAAAGACACACGAAGTCAGAAAGAAGGGCGCTTGCTTGGGCTGTCGGATTCAGAAGACACCGGTGAGGAAGCCCTCCCTATCCACTTCTCAAATATGATGAGATGGCTGACAAATAGGTAGTGCGATAAGGAGGATCAATGCGCAAACTGCAGGGACTTCTGCGCAGAGAACAACTGTCCTTTCGTCCCGTGTATGAGGAGAAAGCTCAGCGAGACTCATGGGGGTGTATCCAGTATGTTCGCAAAAGGTTCCCTCAGAAAGGCCCGAGGCTAACCATGAAGCAGAGCGTTGGCAGTCCAAGGAGATGATCGCGTGGTACGAGTCGCTTACCAGAGGGCGCACCAGACCTGGCGGTAGCAACCATGAAGTCGAAATCCGTCGTTCGCCAAATCCCAGCAGCGAGCCTTTGGAAGTTACCTGTCGAGAGGTGATGTCCGGAAGCTCAGACAGAGCCGGTCATTCTCCCATATACCTCGCTCTGGGCATAATCCCCACCGACGAGACCCTCCGTACCTGGATCGAGAAAGATATGCTCCTCGAGAATCGAACATCTTTTGCGGGTCGTATCGAGCAGTGTCTGGCGTCCTACAAGACAGCTTTCCAAACGACCTATGTCTCCAATGGTAAGCTGAGATGTACTTCACTCAGGTCAGATAGACGTCTAACCCCATCGTTTCCGCAGGAGAATTGTCGCCCTCAGCGCAGAAAGAAGCGGCGCAGTTGTACAGGTTGATGGAAGGCGCGTTGAAAATGACTTGTATGCTCAAGATATGGGCTTACGATGTGAGAAACATGTTCTTCACAAGCGGCACACCGTTCAGCCAACAGCAACAGCTTCTGCCTGTCCAGCTTCACCTCCATTTACGAGCCGGTGCAATCATTTCGAGTGCTGAAGGAGAACTGTTGAAGGAACTCGATGCTTTCCTGCAGCCGCCAAGCACTTTAAAACAGGAGACGTCGGATACTCGATCAGCCTTCACCGTTGCTCTTTGGCTGTCCATGTGGCAAGTGATCCTGATTTATCAAGAAGTGTTGAACCAAATGTCGTCTATCGATGGTGCGTATTCCCCCGACTTTCTTGAGATTGACAAGGCAGCTGATCTCAAATAGTGATGATCGAAAGTGCCGAACGACGGAACTTCATACGAATGACAGAAGAGCTCTTCGAAGGCGTTGTAGTCATGTACTCGAATCGGTTTCGTACTTCCACAATTGTCAAGAGGATACTTGATGCGATGGACAATCTCGAGGTGTCTGGCAGCAACGATGCAGCCCTAAGCCACTTGAAGGCTGCTTGGATAGCACGAAATGATTTCTGTAAGTTGCGCATCAGTATCATGCCATCCAAAAATAAGCGATATGACCTAACAATTCGAAAGTCAATGCATTAGAGACAAATCCACACCCGAACCGGCAGGAGAATATTCTAAAGGCATATGTAATCGCCCGAGAGAAGGAGGTCTTTGGCAGAAGGAGTGCAATTGATCCAATTCAAAAACAGAAGTATGGCCCGAGAGTGTAAGGGTCTAATACACTGCACATAATAGGGGAGTAAAAAGCGAGCAAGTCCGCACAGAGGTAAAAAATGTGCAGCAAGGTGTTGCTTAACAAGAGGTTACTGGCGTTCGGTTGGGAAAGGACATATACAAGGGAAACAATGGGTTAAAGCAAATGATGCCACTGCGGCGGGTAGTATTGGACGTAATGGATACAGAGGTAGAACAGACATCGCTTTCGACAGCAATATAATGACTTACCGCATCAAGGAAGCGTTGCGATGTCCACATTGACCTTCTTCCCAGAATCTTGCTGCCGCTGCGTACTGACTAGTTCGAAGTGGGATATCAGATCTGCGGTGTCGATGCCTCGAAGAGCTGTTTCGCTGATCCGGAAATTGAGGTATACTCTAAAACCTTTGTCGTTCTCGATTTGCTCCATGGTCGAACGAAGTCTGGTACAAAGTATTAGTACGCCGCTAAACAGCTATGAACAAGCTCATCAACTTACTGAATCTTGTCTCCAAGCTGATGAGCCTCTTGGGCTGTTGGTGCTAGTCTCGCGAGTGCGGCAGCTACAGCTCCGATGTAGCCCGCCCAAAACACTGCGTCAGGATGAACAGTGTCGGCCAATGACCGCAAGTTGTTCAGCAGCTGCTCATCCGATGGAGTGACACTGCCGCCCCATCTCGCACAGAGTGTAAGTGCCATGACAGCCCGGGCCGCATGTGATAGACCAGGACAATCTGGGTGCTCCGTGATGGCGCCGTGCAATGCGGCAGAGGCATTCGCGAGGTCATCATCACCAGTATTGGACCATATCTTGCTTGCGAACAGGCGGCCCAGACCAAGACCGAAAACCGTTTTTGGGGCACTGTAGTCGGCTGGGAGAGCTGATGACAGTATATCAACGATGCCTTGGAGTGATGCATCCGCCTGAAGACAGTCCAGCGGGTCGCTCTCGCGGATCTCTTGGGGCAGTCTGATCATCAACGCACCCTCTCTGTTTCCACCGGCGCAGAACGTAACCGAGCGAATGTGTGGCACTGCTGAAATGAGAGCTTCGACAACAGTAACAATGGCGGGAAACTGGGCTCGGCGGCGCTTGGACATTCCAAAGATCTTGTTCTTGAAGTTGGTGTTAACCTCGAGCATATGGCTGGTTTTGGCGAAGAACTCGCCCGTGACGCTGTATGAGCCGATTACTGGAATGGGATATGGAGAGATTGGGTCGTTATGCATGAGCATGCTGCCATAGCCTCGAAATCCGCCTCCGCAGAGATAGATGTCAATACCTTCTGTGTCTTTGGATCCAGCTGCAAGGGTCGGGAAGGTCTGGCACAGCTTAGCAAAAGCCAACTTCATGCCTTCTTGGAGCTTCGAAACCTCGTTGGTCTTGAAGTCAGCATCGTCGTGTCCGAGGATTTTGATCAAGCGAGCAGCACCAAAAGGCAAACTCTTGCCGACCTGTGCTGCGTGGATGTGGTAGTCGGCGTCTTCACCGGTGGTGTCCAGATATGTCATCTGGACACTGCCGCCGCCAAGGTCAAGAAAGAGACCCTTGGGACGATTGAAGGCCGATCTGGCTCCCAGTGAACCAAACAAAGTCTCAACTTGGGGGTCCAGAATTTTAAGAGCAAGTCCAGGGACCTCCGTCTCGATAGCTTGTAGCATGGCAGCAGCATTGTCCGCTTTCCGCATGGCCTCAGTAGCAAAGACGGTGACATGGTCCGGAGGTACGCCATAGTCATTGAAAGCAATGGCATGGAAGCGGGCCAGTGTCTGGGACACGAGAGTGATGGTCTCTTCGGGGAAAAGCAAGGGGCCACCTGAGGAAGACTCGCTTAGGGCATCGAACAGGGAGATGTCGGCTCGTTCCCGGTAAAGACATTTGAGCAACCGAGTTTGTGGCGGGGAGAGGTCGGAGATTGAAAATCGAATGCCATTGCTTGAAAGAGACAAGAGAATCAGGAGATGCCACTATGAGGAGACGAAATGCGAAGATGGTACCTTACCTGCCCATATCAACCAAGGCATAAAGATGGTTCGAGTCGGAGGGATCCCAGCGAGGCCATACCTCGTTGAGATTGTCCAATGTCACAATGTTGACGGATGCTGTTGATGCCATTTTGAAAATGCCGAAGATGTCCCTCAATGAAGAAATTGAAAACCAAAGGACAAGAAGGAAGGAGAGCTCAAAGATCATGGAAGTGAAGCTGGTGATGCCCAATTCTTGCCAGCCAAACGAGCTCCACTCGAGCCAATCACGAAGCTGGATTGTGAAGCTATCACAGAAGTTGGAAGGAGCTGAAGGCCTGACACTGGCCTTTCTTGCCTGGCTCAGCCACTCGCCAACAAAAGGGAAGAAACTAAATGGAAAGTGCGATTGAAAAAGTTAACTGGAGAAGATTCTTCCTCTGAATGACAGAACTTGAATTGCTGGCCGGCAGCAAGAACGAAAGCACAATGCTGAACTGTTTGTGCTATGAAGCTGTTGGGGCGACGGGAATGAGATCGAGAAATCGGATGGAGATTGGAAACTCGAAGCCCTGCCAAGCTGAAGAAGATGACCCCACCTTCCAACCGAACCCCGCAGTAAGAGTTATCCTTGTTGTTAAGAACCTAAGTGTAACTTAAGGTTATCGCTGCCAGATAAGCCTGATCTCTAACTGACTGCAATAGTGCCGTGCACGAGCCATGGCAACGGCAGCGTCATTACTTTCGTTCTCAAATTCCAACGAAGCAATCTTCAAAGGCACAGCTTGAACTTCAACGGCTTCAGGTAAATTTCCGTCAGCGTCTCTTGCATCATGAGCTTCACTGACAATTCTCCTCATGATCCTGAGTTATACCATGGATATGATTGAACAAAGGCTCCCACCATGAAGAGCAAAGCAAGTCATTTGGATTATCTCTGGTGTGTGACGCGAGACATCGTCCGCTCATTGGTTGTACGGGCAACTGTGCATTGACCATCCAGGTTCTCGAGCCCCACCAACTCAATTGCCTGCCCTGAGCCATTGAGGTTCTCGGCCATCATTGTCGACGAGCGATCGAGTCTTCTCCGTTGAGGAGATGCGACATGTTCTGATGATAACACCACGAATGCCCTCAACTCATCTCACGCACGACTGCAAGGCCACAATTCGAACGAAAAGAGAACGACGTGAGTTCTCGACAACCCGTCCAGATACATTGAGACGGCATGAGGTCGAGTAACGCCGACGTGCAGCTGCATCTTCTCCCTCCAAGTCATCTCTTTCAGATTCGAGTTTGCTTCTCACTTCCTCCCTTCAGCTCCTGCTTACTATCTTCAGTGTGCACCTCTCATCTTCAAATGATCGTTGAGAGAATTCGAAAGCGAAATATCGATGACAACCATCAATCGGCATCTCAAATTCCACCCTGTCGCTGGCGGCAGTGCTCACATGAGGTTACAGTAGGGACTTTTTGTTAGCGCTGCAGATTGCATCACAGACTGGAGGTGCCTGCCAATGGACGACCGTTGAGGTTCTTTTTGGCGAGTCGGTTGTTCTTCGCTGTGCGTCGCCATTTTGGGAACAACAACAACTCTGGGGACGCGTCAAGGAGGGTCGGGTTGTTTTGCGGTTCGGCCAATCACAGGCTGTCGCTAACACGTTGGGATCGCGTCGACGACGCGTAAAAGAGTTTAACGGTCTGAGGGGTCACTGGCAGGACTGGTTCTTCACACCATCGTGATGGTTCCGCGGATGGCCGATTTCGCTGGTGAGCATATCACTGCCTTCGCCTTCGTCTCTCAGAAGGGAAATCTCATGTTTACCTTTCGATGTTATTGTTGTGATGTTGTTGTTGTCGTCAAAGCTGGGTTACACTTGTAAACTCCACAACAAACTGCACTCCACGTCCGGCGCGAACTCCACTGCGGGCTCAGGAAGTGTCAAAGTTGTGAGCCGGATTCCGCGCCGCGACAGGTGGACAACGGACCCTTGAGTTGTTGATGTTGTGTTGATGATGTTGTTGTTGTCCTCTCGGTATAACTGGTTGGCCTGATGAACGTGTTCTATGGTAAATATACAGATGTTGACATGTTGATGTGTTGTGGTTGTCGTGAGATGGATGTCGTATCTGAGAACCTCTCGTCAAGAGACGACAGAGGCCTGTCCTTGCCCGTCCATATGCCTGGCTGATCTGAGTCCCGAGACTGATCAAGCTAGTGTACGACCTTGCCTGGTACCTACATTATCATGCTACCTACATTAAACATAGCACATCCATTCCCACTTTTGACGGACCCTTACCCTTACCACTGACATATCGATCGCATTCTGGGTTTGAAATCCAAATCCGTCCTGCAACCACTTTGTCCTCCCCTCCCCTCTCTGTCGTCGCAAACTTGGCTCTTGCGGCTCTTTCCAACGACTCTTCCATCTCTTTGGTTTTGCGACCACCTCAACCACATGCGCATGCTGCCGGCGCATTACTCACAGCCCCCGGCACTTTGGTCGCATCACTCTCCCGCTTCCTTCCATCTGAAAAAGACAGACAAGTTGGGATCGAAAAAGAACGTCCGCGCGCACTTGCGACTGAGACCTTCCCTCGCTCACTCACTCAATCCCCCGACACTCGCTCTTCCACACAACAACAACGACTCGTCACCAACCTATTGATCAATTGAACCGACTACTCAACACCTAATTTCCCCCAACCATCCAACAATTCAATCTCTCTTTCTCTTCCCTTACAGACGACGACATCAACGCGATCACGACTACGACGCCGACCACGACCAGAATCGCGCCCAGGACTAGGACTAGGACCAGGACCAGGACCACGACTCTCGTGTTTCACAAAGCCGCATAGACAATTGGCACAGTACACATCAGATCAAATCATCTTGTTCCACCTTACATACACTACCCATCCTTTTGCTTTTTCTCTTAAACCTGGTTCATTAATCCCGCCTGTTCGGTCTGCCTGCCGCACCACGCCAGCCATTCCAATTCGAGTGTCTGTCATCTCAACTCTGTTTTCTGTATCGCATCCACGATACCTTGACGGCCAGGATTGTCGCGTCGCGCCTAACAACAAAGACGGGCCATTGCGACAAAGAGACGGCTTGCCACTACTCGCCATCTTCTCGTCGCCCTTACCTTTTTAACCACTCATTTGGCGACACTCAGTCCTCTTCTCAACAAACCTATCGCGCCCGAGTCCCGTCACCGACCTCGCGCGCCAGTTTCAACTCATCGCTGTTTTATTCATCCCTTGCTCTTCTTGTCCCAACCCAATACCGCATGACGCTTGTTCAAGACACATAATGGATCAACAACATTCCTCCGGGCACGTAACAATGCCACGCGATTTTCGTTACGCCGTCGCGCTCGACAGCGAAGGCCCCAAAACGCCCATCAACCTATTTCCAGAAGACGTCGACTTTCCCCAAATTCCTTCGCCTCCCAAACCTCGTTTCAAGGTCAAGAGACGCACTCCTTCAGGTCAACTTGCCGCGTCACAGCAATTTCTTGCCTCGGTAGCAGCAGCAGACCTCGCCATTCCAAGTATCGAAGAGCCAGAATCAGACCCAGAAGACTTCACCATGCGTCCCTTCTCACCAGAACCCTATCAAGACTCCCTGTCTTTGCAAATCCCACGGGCAAGGGCATACTCAGATGCAGGACCAAAGACACCAGTACCTACGACTATGGAGCTACCACGGTCAACGCCCTGTCGATATCCGGATTGGACTGTTGGTTCAACCAGCAGCTTCGAGTCGACGCCCGAAGACGACGACTATATCAGCAGGCCATCGACATCGCAATCGACACAAACCAGCGGCTCCTTTCCCAGCCAATGGTCCCACCTTTCCGAAGAAGATGATTCGGATGATTACGACCTTGAAAGTGCTGATGGCAAGGACACTTCTCATTCATTCGACCACGCAGAGCTTCTAGATTTTGATGAGCCAACAGAGACCTTGCAACCATTGGATACACCACCCAGGGAGACCAGCACCAAGACAAAAACACGAAAGAAAGCGCCATGGACCAAGCCCATGAATGACCACCTTTGGTCATACTACTCTCTCTACCTTCAAGACCCGAAAGTCACCCCCTTCCGCATGGGAAAGAATTGCATCCCACCAGAAGGAGTGTGCTCACGGGTAGCTCGCGAGGCCATCCGCACATGGAGGGGGTCGAAAGCGTCCCAGAAAAGCGCCGAGGGTGTCGGAACGTTTATGCGTTGGCCACATACGCAAGCAGCTACTCGGGCGCAGCTGCGCGAGTTATGCCGTCAAAAGGCCGCAGCGGCAGCTAAGAACCACCGCTTCCTCTCACGCAGCGTAACTCCGATGCAGCAGCAGCAATCTTTCCAGACACCGCGGGCGGAGCGGCCATTCGCGACAAGCGACATGTCCATGTCTCTTACCTTGTCGACTTCGGAGCATATGCAGCCGCAGGGTCCATTGGCGCAATTGACGAGGTCAAGCTTGAGTATCTTTGAAGCGCTAGCGCCACCGTTGGAGCCCATACCCATTCCACAACGGCAGTCAGATCAGATGGAAGAGCCAGAAAGAGGCCGTCTTGGCTCGCCATTATTCGGCCCTCAACCTATTCCCGGTGGAGAGGCAGAAGACCCGGATTCGACACCTCAACCACGCAGCTACGGTCCTTCTTCCTCGGCCTCTCTAGCGGCTGCAATTGGCGCAATCACCACTCGCAGACGAGGGCAGACCATCTCTCATTCTCTTCCCGGGCAAAACACTCGACCGGCGACGGGAAGACTGCAGAGTCCAGTGAGATTGAGCAGGTCTACGGCACCGGGGAAGCGGAGGAATACGCATTCGCAGGGCGGTGATTACAGGAAGAAAAGCGCGCCTGCTCCGGGTGCGGATACTGGAGTGACAGCAGACACAAGACCAACAACAGACGAGGGTACCGCTACAGCTACCAGAGGCCGAAGATCAACGGAATTCAGCTCAACAATAGGCCATCGCTTCGACGAGCTGTTCATTCCCAGGTCTACTTCCACGGGCACCTCCATGACATCTGGAGTACCTCCCGTTCAACCTTCAGAACCACTCGGACTGGGTCTTCCAAGTTCCATCAGCATGCCCTCGATCCTCGGCCTCACCCCACTCCACCTCACCCAACCGCAATCACAACCAACCCAGCTTGAGGCGCCTAGCGTGCAACCACCTGCCAGACTTGGATCACCATTAAGCTTCACCAGCTTTCCCGCCTCTCGTCACATCCGCAGACCAGGACACGGGCAAAGTGTTGATCTGGGCATGCTCGGCCGTGGACCATCTTCTATGAACACGAACCAGGGTCCGATCTCCAGCGCGCGACGGAGTCACGAACGCAACTCGAATGAGCACCAGGGATCTCGACCCCAGCCACCCAGCAGGACCAGCACCGGCGGAAGTACCAGCACAACCGCAAGCGGCAGCGGCAGCGGCAGCGGAAGCAGAAGTGGGAACAGCAGCAGCGGAAGCGAAACCACTCATCGAGGAGGGAGGATGGCCGATCTGAGGCAAAGACTGAGAGAGTTCAGCAGACGCAGAGGTGAGAGTGGAAGGAGGAGATCTGGTAGTCCTTTCTGATTGATTGATTGATCTCTTCTTCTTCTTTCGTTTCCTTGTTTTTTTTTTCTGGGTGGGGCTTTTTTTGGAATATATGATTTACCTACATTGGCCCAGGAGGGTTGGAGGAGGACGGCGTTAATGAGAATCTGATATGAGATTTTTCTGCATGAGGAACATGAGGAACGGAAGGAAGGGGGGTTAGGCATGGCGTTTTCATGAGGCATGGCATTTGGGTGATTGGGTGCTGAGGGGGGGGGGGGATCTTTGGAGGTTTGCTACTTCTTTTTCTTTTCTTCACATTGCTGACGTATGGCTGGTTGATACTGGGTTATTGCCGCGAGGCAACTTTTTGCATACTTGCCTATTTACTTTTTCACATGTTCGGCTTTGGTATTTAGTTCACTCTCTGTACACTCGCACATGGTAAAAACAGTACATGGCGATCTTCACCGGTGTTTCTATTTCTATATCTTCTTCGATGTATAGACTCTGGACTTGCTCACACGGAGCTATCTCATCTCAGTCACATATTTATTCATCAAGCTTGGACGTATTCATCTCTCCGGCGCTCAATGTTCGATTATTGTAAGGGGTTCGAAACGGCGCAAACAGCCCATGGCACGAGTAGCTTCCTTTAGCGTAACTCAATATACTTTCATAATTACCCAATTTCGACATCAAACACATCCAGTGTCCCTAATAGCCATCTGCATTCCATTCCAATCTTTTTACTCGCCCCGTGTGACTGACTGACTACCTGACACCAAACAGCTCCCGTCCGGAATGTGAACCCTTCCCAAAAATAGACACATCTTTCAAACCACCGATTTCTCAGGTTGAGACATACCTCAACCCTCCCAACTTTTGCTCCATCAACATATTTCTCTAGAAGCTGAAGTCTCCCAAAATATCTCTATCGAATACTGATCCGAAAACCTCCCCAGCCCCGGTCCCGGTCCCGGACCCGTCCTCCGGTGTTTGACATCCTCCATAGTCCATGCAAAGCAACGCTCGGACCCACACTTCCCGAAGAGCGGGTGGGGCCTCCTTAGCGCGGGCGCTGCCGCCCAACCCCGTCAAGCCCCACTAAGGGTGCCAACTGAGCCGGGGGCGTGCTAAACCGCGGCTTCCGAAATCCGGGGGTCTTCGGGTTTACCAATTCCATTTCGATTTCAACATCACTGTACTAAACTTGACACGCTCAATCCAAAGGGGCCACAATCGTCGTTGTTTCTCTACAGCTTACCGTTTGGCTTCCGGACGTCAATAGTCTCGCGACCGTCACTCCTGAGCTCCCTCTCCTAGACTCAATCCCACGGTCTATACGAAGACCCCGAATCCGAGACCCCGAGTTGAGCTACCGATCTCGAACCGAGAAGCATCCCAACCTACAACGCGCCGTGACGAGCTCAGAACCAACGCGTCTCTTCCTCGACATATCCCGTCCTTCAAGTGACAAGCTTGAAGCTTCCTCGAATCCGACCGAGCTCCTACCGAATCCTCGACTTTTCGAACTCGACCGAACTCGACCCATCAAAACCAACCAAACCACCAACATCCGATGCCCACCACCGGCACGACGACGACGACGACGACACGATGAAGTTCACCCTCCCTTCCAGCCGGGGCTCGACACCTGATTCGAGCTTTTCAGTACAGCAATTGCTCCTGCTAGGCCTCGTAGCACTGTCTACACCCGTTGCCGCATCTATTGGTGATAGGTTACCGGAGTTTAGGGAGTGTATTAGGGTGCGTTATCCCCTTTCTGAATTTTGGAGAATGAGCACATGAGCGGGAGAAGAGCTGGGAATGTGGCAGTAGAAAGAGATGGGGCGATTGAATGAGAAAGAAGAGCTCGGGAAGATGGACAATGGGCAGGCTGAGCCTTAGCTGGCTCAGGCTCAGTGGCTAGTCTACGCGGTACTGCGGGCTATGGACTCCGGGTTCAGTGGCTCAGTGGCTCGGCAAGTTGCTGGCATTAATTGGATAAAGTGGGAGGGAGGAGAGAGAGAAAGAGGGAGAGAAAGACTGGAGAACTAGAGAACTGGATGGAGAGAGGACCTCTATGAGGAGAGAAGCTGGACAAAAGAAAGAAGAGAGAGAGGCTGACAAAGTCGGGAACAGGTCTGCGAACAAGAAAACTGCGGTCCGGACGCTGAGCATCAGACGCCTATTCGTACGTCTTCCCTCCTCTTCCTTCGACCATTTCCCCTTACATATCCCCGGAAGTCTGTACACGGAGATGGAATCGACCATATGACCACCATATGGATTGTTCAATCTCGCTTCTTCCAGACTTCGCTTTCATCCTATATCCCAACCCAACACCCCTTCCACCTTAACCTCTCAACGTACCTATACTAACATCACATACCACTGCCAGCCCTCCACCGCCGCCTCCTCCTCTGGTCCTGCCCCTCCGAATGCGACTACACATGCCAACACCTAATCACCACCACCCGCCTCTCCCAATCCCCCGCACCCCTCCCGCACCCCGTCGTTCAATACCACGGTAAATGGCCCTTCCACCGTTTTCTCGGCGCCCAAGAACCCTTCTCCGTCCTTTTTTCGTTGGGTAACCTCTGGGCCCACTACGACGGTCTCTACAACAAAATCCTCCCTTCCATCCCAGCCACCTACCCCTTACGAAAATGGTACGTCCTCCTAGCCTGGGTCGGCATGACCTCGTGGTTTTTCTCCGCCGTTTTCCACACCCGCGATTTCCCCCTGACGGAACAACTCGATTACTTCGCCGCCGGCGCCAACGTTTTGTACGGGCTTTACTACTCCGCTGTTCGCATCTTTAGGTTGGACCAACCAACCCCGCGCCGCCAAACCCTCTTACGGGCTTGGACCACCTTGTGCATCCTCCTCTACGTCGCGCACGTCACGTACCTAAAAATGTGGACGTGGGATTACACCTACAACATGGCTGCCAACGTGGCCATCGGCGCCGTGCAGAACCTGCTTTGGAGTTGGTACTCCTGGAAACGATACCGCGAGCAGCAACAAGGTAGTAATCAAGGGTGGACGCTGTGGCCTGGTATTGTGGTAGCCTGGGTCCTGGTGGCTATGAGTCTGGAACTGCTGGATTTCCCGCCGTTGTGGGGCGCTATTGATGCGCATAGTTTGTGGCATGCTGGGACGATAGTGCCGGCTGTTATTTGGTATAAGTGAGTATTTCCCCTTCCTTTTTTTTTCTTACACGGTTGAGAAGCGAGGGGAGGGAGATGGAAATGGACATGGAGATGGAAGGCTAACATGTGCGATGCAACAGTTTCTTGGTTAGAGATGCGCAGGATGATATGGCTAGGAGCGAGAGGCTCAAGTCTTAGGAGACCTTTGAGCGAGGAAGATGATGTATGGCATGTTAGAGCAGCTAACAGAATGAATAGAACTTTGTTTTACTACGCTATATTCACAGAGAACTATCAGGAAACACTTGAGGCCTTTGGATATGATGTGTATACGATGTGTCTAGGCTGCACATGAGAAAATGCTGACTGTGGAATAGACATTGTTTGACTAAGCTATACCCAGGAAAGTGATACGGTAAATGCTTTCTGAACATGATAGCGTTGTTTCGGATACAGCAACACCCAAGAATATAACCCTATATCTTGACATGCATGAGGCTCACGCCTTCAAGTTTTGAAGGGAAGACCGTATGGGTTCAGACGCTAGAGAGCTGACAGGATGAATAGACATTGTTATTACGCTATATCCAGAGTACTGATACAAGACACGCTGAGATGTATTCGGTATGTAGAAGATGCACGAAAGATCAGGAATGCTGACTTTGGAATAGATCATGTTTCTACGCTACATCCAGAAGAGCTGATACCAGGGAAACGCTGAGTGGTATGACGATGTACGTTATGATACACCGGTATCCAAGACCATAACACCCGACTGACTGTTCTTCAAACATCCAAGATCGTCCACTTCTTCCGCTCCACTATTGATACCGTAAAGTATGTAGTCCGATTCTCAGAAACATCCGGTCTAAGCATCATTCTTCTTCATACAACGGTTATTTAAAGATCCTTCCTCTTTTCAGGAGACACAACAACCCTTTCTCAGCTGGAGAGACCACCCTCCCTCCTCGTTACCCTCGCTGGGTCGCACCCATCTCATCGCCCTCAGTCTTCTTCTCCTTCATCCTGAGGCTCATCGCTATAGATATCGGCACAAAGGAAATAAAAGCTTCCAGGCGAAAACCTCGGCGCGCCACCATCACCAGCAGGAGAAAAAGGAGAAAAGCCTCCAGGAAAATTCCCCAGCAAGCCATGATTCATATCGGTATGCGAAGTTTCCTCTTCATCAGAAGAAGAAGAAGAATCAGGATTCACAGACTTGACGTCAACCTCGACGTCATCCTTTTTGTCGTCATCGGCTTTTTGTGCGACGTCTTCAACGTTGACGACATGAACCGCCGGCGGCGCGTTCTCGAGGCCAACCGGAGAGTTCGTAAAGTGATACTCGTCCCCGTCCGCAATGATAGCGCTCATTTCTTGGTTATCTTCGAGATTGGCTTCGCTGATGAAGTTATCGGATCCATCCTTGTTGTTGCCGTTGGCTTCGTTGATGAGTTCATCCGATATGTCGAATTCGTCAAGACTCTCATCGTCAATGTCGTCGAGAAAGGCGTTAGACTCAGAACTCAAGCTCCCATCCGAAGTAGAAAACTCATCATCCTGGACCTTCCGAAACGCCGATGGCTCCTCCGGGCTCTCCCTTCCCACCATATTCACCCCATCCTTTCCAACCTCCATCCCAGCCGACTTCATCATAAGCCCTCTGTACTCAGGCAGCGGCATACGGGCAGTCGTCATTCTCCTGGGAGGTTTTTTACCATTATTGGCCTTGATATCCTTGTTGTTGGTTTTGTTGTCCAAAGGCGGCAACCTATCAAACCACTCCACCAATTCTCCCAAGCCGATATCCTCCTTCTCCTTATCCTCAAGCGGCGTCTTACTCGCCGACACTCCCCCGGGCATCGGTCTGAACCCTTGCCGCCTGGTACGGATCAAATGCTCGCCATCGCAATGTTCAGCAAGCGCCTGTATCATGAAGTCGTCGAGCTCCCGCTGCGTTTTGGCCTTCAAGCCGTCCACGACCGTCCTTGTGGCTGACGCCGGCGCGCGAGCACCACCCACCGTCAAGATGGCCTTGCCGTCTTCGAACAGCTGCTTCCGATACTGCCTCTCCCTCTCCTGCTTGCCTTCCACTTCCGCGTGTTCCCTGAAGCCGTTCAAGCTATCCAGCGTCTCCATCAGCCCCCTAAGGTTTTCCGCATCGTACTTGAATATCCATCTATCGCGCGGCCCGACGCGCTCGATTTCCCTCTCGAACCCCAGCCCCAGCGCGAGCCGTCGGACGTTGTCTTCCATGTCCATGTACCTTTGCATCTTGGCGCGCTCGTCGACCGAAGCCGGGTAGTAGTAGTAGTCCACATCCACGTCCCCAAGGGAATTGTACGACGGGCCCCCGCCACCAGTGAGGAGGACGCTTTCCACGTCGTCGAAGCAGTCAAAGATGTAAGTAATCACCTCTCCCAGCGCGATTTGCAGTTCGAGGGATTCCACCCCCGGTTTCCGGAAATCAAACACTTTCAGGCCGATCCATCCGGGGACGTATCTGTCGTCGTCCATGTCTTCGTCTTCGCTCGAGTCGCTCTCGTCGTCCTCATCATCATCATCATCTTCTTCCCCGAACTTCTTGTTCTCATTAACCACCAGACGAAGATCATCCCCCGCGCCCTCCATATCCCCAACATTCATGATCCTGTACCTCAATATCACCGCCCTAATCTTGTTCATCCTATCCGCCACCACAATGACCGGACTTTTCGTGATTCCCAGTTCCATCCACCTGTCATAATTCTCCATATAATGCTTCTCACGCACCCTCATCTTCCTCTCTTCCACATCCTGCTCCGTCATTTTCTCCTTCCCCTTCCCCCCCTCTTGGTCACCCCCCACCTCATCAACCTCATCAACCTCAGGACCAAAAGACGGATCCAACCCCCTAAAACACCTCTTATCTCTCCACAAACAACTCGGAAAACTCTGCTTCATCCCCTGCACGTAGTCGAACCCGTCCGTCGTCTCGAACCGGCACATGAGCGGACGCACTACGAACCCGCGGTTGCGGCAGCACTCCTCAAACACCTCGCGCGTCTCGGGATCCAGGCCCCTGCGGTGGAGCCGTTTTGTTTCCTCCGTGTCGAGCATTTCGCGAAGCTCCGCGCCAACTTTTTTGGTGAAAAGTTTCGGAGACGCGCAGATTTTCTTGATGGAGCTGTAGGAAGAAGAAGGCTTGTGTTTCTTCTGAGAGACGGCTGGCGGCGCCCTAGCCCTTGTCCCGTTTGAGTGGTAGGGGGGTGGGTTTTCGTTTCTGGAGGCTGTGTTCCAGTTTACGTTTGTGGCGGGTTTGTTGTTGTTGCTGTTGTTGTTGTCTTCGTTCTGGCTGTTATAGTTGTCGGCGTAGAACCGCGAGGGACCGGCAGGCTTGGTCTCTGAAGCTGCAGCAGCAGGGAGAGGGAAAGAGAGTGGAGGAGGAGCAGGGAAACAAGCGGGGAAAAGAGCACGAGGAGCTGGAAGAAGAACACGAGGAGCCGGACGAGGAGCCCGAGGAGGAGCCTTGGGTGGTGAAGGAATTGAACTACTGCTGCTTCCACCTTCAGATTCTGGTGATGATGGTGGTGGCGGTGGCGCCGAGGGTCGAGGTATTGAGGCGGCGAAGTGTTCCTGAAGTCTGGCGATTGAATTGGCCCTGTTGGCAGCGTGCTCGAGAAGGGTATAATGAGAAAATCCCTCAGGGGGTGCAGATGGACTTTCGGAGGGAAGAAGAGTGTGATGGGGAGAGCCAGGAGGAGGGGCCAAACCCCGTTCTGTCTCAGAAGGACAAGGAGAAAGATGATTACCCCGACGAGCACGATAAGGATTGCGAGGTCGAGGAGGAATCATAGGGGGCAAACGAACCCGAGATCCAGGAGGCGAGATAAGGTTAGAATGATCTCCACGAGGCGACCTAGGGCCAGAATGACCTCCACGGGGAGGAATACCGAAACGGACGCGGAGGGGAAGGGTTGGAGTTGGACTGTCCGCCCTGGGATTCCCGTTGGTGTCGGGCTTGTTTTCAAAGTCCGGCTTGTTCTCAGAGTCAAGCTTGTTCTCGGAGTCGGCGTTGTTCTCGGGGTTGGTCTTGTCCTTGGGGTTGGTCTTTCGGCGTTTCAGTTGGTGACCACGCTCGACATCGTCGAGATTTCCCTCGCTGTGACGCGGAGAACTCATTTTGGTGTTGTTAGCTTGGATGCTCTGGGGATCTTGTCTGTTTATGCAGAGGGTTGGGTTGATCTTCGATGGTATCTTGCTATAGAATATCGACGTAGTAAAGCAAGAAGAGTGGTGTCTGTCTGTTGTGATCGTTATCAATGATGGTTGGTATCTTGCTGGTGGATAATAATCAAGGCTCAAATATGGAGTTGCTGATGTATGATTTTTGGTAACACTCGATGTTGCGTCGGTAAAGATGGCGGTTCGTGACGGTGGCTAGACTGTGAACTGGTAGAAGAAGTGTATTTGAACCTACTTATCCTCACAGTGTCACGGAGCAGACGGAGGTAGGGAGGTCGCTACCGACTCCTAGTGTTGGAGAGTCGTGGTTTCTTTCGAGGGCTTTTGGCTCCTTCCAGAGTGCACATGTTCTTAGAGAAGGAATGACTGCGGACATGAGGTGGTTCCATCTTGTGGTGGCTCATACTTTCGTTCATTAGTCAGACTGCACTTCCATGCGATGCAAGGGCTCATGATTGAGGGCTGGCACTTGCTCGACATGAAAGCCAGTATTGCATCTGCGACCTGATGACTGGATATTGGAACGAGGACTTCCTTTCACCCGCACTTAATGGCAAAGTCGACTTTATCTAGAGCGTGCCAACTCTCTCCAGTGGTACATCGTTGTTTCCACGACGCTATTCACAACTCATTTTCATGACGCAACCCACCTCACCTCACCCTTTTCTGGCTACGGAAGAGAAACCCAACTATTATCTGGTAAGCAGTCAACTTCTCGAAGCGTGCTGCCAGATGCTTTCTCTCCCAGCCAGAAAAGCCCGCCCCAAAATGTCGAGACCGGCTTGCAAAAGACACAAGAAAAAAGGCAAGGATAAAAAAAAAAAAAGTGGATTACCAACAATCCCCACCAGACTCGCAAAGGAGGAATACTGTATATGGCGAAACCAAGACAAATATGGAAGAAATCCTAGCAATCATCTGTTTCTTCTTGTCCATATCATCGTCTCAGACCTAGTCTCGAGCCGTCGCCACTAAATACAGGACAACAACTCGCCATCCATCCTCACCCTTTTCTCCTCTCTATCCTCCCCTACCCTTCCACCAATTTTCTTCAACGTTCCCCCGCCCCCTCCAACCCGCTCCTCCTCCCCTCCAGCCCTCCAACTCCCTCTCCCAACCCTTCCTGCCTCCTCCCCTGTGTATCACCCATCACCCCACCCATCACCTCTCCCAGATTTCCCTTCACTCCTTGCCCCTTAACATCCAGTTGTTCAGGCGCCCCCATATTCTTCTCGCCGCCCAGCACATGTGCCGGCCGTAGCGCTTCGTCAACCGGATGCTTGGGCTTGTTAACCTCGTGCTCGGCGCGCGTCTCGCCGCCTGACGGCTCGGATTCGGCACCCCCTGGTTGCGAAGAGGTAGGACCGCCGCCGGTGCCGCGCAGGTCGTGGTGGTGGCGGGCTTGGTGGGAGGCTAGGGGGTTGTTGTAGGTGCGGGAGATTTCGGGCATTTTTGTGCGTGTTGAGAGTGTAAGGTTATGTATGTTTGGTTTTGAGGTGTTCTCGTTTCGAGTTCGAGGTGGCTTGAACGGAGAGATACCTCTAGAGGTAGTCTTGTATATGTATTTCGTATCGCTTGAGAGAGGCTTGTTCGGTAGGTTTGGTTCGAACTCAACTTTGAAAGAGCTGATCGAAGTATAGAAGAGAAGTGTGTTTCGTTAGTTGTCGAAGAAGGGAGATGTCGCGATATGCTGCTGCGCGTCCGGTGCATCGAGAACTTCCGTGATGTCATTGAGTTGGTGGAGACATGCTGGACAGTTATGTACCTATCTTCAGCTGCGCATATTTGGCGCTGCATCTGTTAAGGCCTGATCACTTACTCCACCAGCTGGCTGACGTAACTTTCCACCCGCTGGACCCTGATCTCCCTCGACAACACTCGATACTCGACAGCCACACCGTCAAAACTCGGCGGAGAGCATGAACAACGAATGAAATAACTCGCAGGATGCTTTATTACTTTCTAGTCATTGAACACAGCATGGCCATTCAACAATGTGCAGCGGAACCCTCCCGATAGGCTCCAGTGCCGCGAGCCTCAGGAAGTCCATGAACACAGGACCTCGGCAGACAGTTAGACAACGGTCCTTTGTTCCCGGTTCGCCGGGTCCCGTTCCCGACTCTTTGGCTACTCGGATTTTCGTTGACATGTTGTAGCGGACAATGAAGAATGAACCAAGCTGCGGGAACAATGGCTTTATCGAGATTCAATGCCACGCGAAGTTGTTCCGTCTCCAGCTGCTTTATGCAGTGGACAAGAAGCTGAACAACAGACTTGACTTTTCTGGATTTGCAGGCACCAGGAGATATATAAACGTTTTGAAGTCTCCTGACAGGAGAAGAGGTAACAACATCGATTACTCGAACTTACTGCATCGTACTGACAGCTCAGCATTTACGCACCATTAACAAATCATCAAGATGATCTGCGGCTACGACTCCTCTTCCGACTCGGATAACTCTTCCAGATCCTATCTCTCCGAGTACGAATTTCGCCGTCCAACTTACTACAATACGCCTTCCCAAACTCGCAGTTATGGTAACTCCAGCACGAAAAAGAGAACTTGGTCCGAAACAGACGACGAGAGCGATCTACCCGGTGTGCCAAACTACAGCTCCTCATCTTCCACTCGCTTCAGCTATAACTCCGATTCTGACTCCATCCCGGAGACAGGTAGCCGGAGTATAAAGAGAAGGAGAAGGGCCGGTATCCGGAAGCCGATAGTCCCGGTCACCACAACTATCCGCCACTTCCCTCAAACTCCCGCACCAAGGCCAATGCCAACAACCCCCCTAAAACCTCAGATCTACCAACCCCCAACCTCCAGATTTACCAACCACACCCTAAGTGCAGATCTCGAATACCTCACCCTCTCCGATCCATCCCCATCATCTCACACAGATGAGCTCGAGGATATACTCTTTGGGCGACCAACCTGTCATGTAACGCATATCCCTCAGCGACGACCAGAGTTCCAGCATGTGTATCCTGCACCAAAGCCTACGACGGGTTTCAGGAAGCCAAAGGTGAAGACGGCAAAGTGGCTTGGCGCTGGGGCTGCTACTAGTTGGTCTTTTAACGATTTGTAGTTCTGGGAGGTTAAGTGTTCATGTGGTCAAGGTAAAGTATCTACCTCTAGACATGGAAATAAAGTTGCGTATACATATATAGCATTAATTTTGCTATTGCATTCTGGAGTAAGGCAAAGTTAATCAACGTTAGACGTTGTGAAATAAAGATGAAAGTATTATACAGTTACAACGGAAACGTGAAGTCTAATTCTGGCCCCTTTTGAAATCCTTCTGTGATCAAGTGATTAAAAGTTTTTTGAACCAGCTTGATGAGAAAACTCGCTTGCTTAAGTTACCTACTATCCAGGAACAGTGAAAGTGACTTCTGTTATTTCTGTCTCTTTTTTCTATCATCCATGAGATATTCTACGGTATTTCCCATTCTCCATGACTGAACTTAGGAGTACGTATTAGCATGCAACTCCCATGCAATGTCCATATTAAACAATGTCCCCATCCAATGATTTATCTCGCCGTTGACCGTCGCACGCCGTGCATCCTATACCTACCTCCGACCCTAGCGAACAACGGCCAGCTCTCTCGTTGGCTGCTTCACACATGTACTGAGCCTTCGCTTTCCCATGTTCTTTTCCCTATTCCCAATACATACCCGAACTCGGAACACGGAATCAAGTGAACACTTCCTCAAGCAAGTCATATCTTTCCCTGTATCCATATGTAGTTCCCGGTGGCAGAGTTGAAATACTTACACATGTACATACATACAAGCAAGCACGTGAGGTTGAGCTGAGCTGCGCCTCTTTTTACTCTTCCTTTACCTTTGGCCCCTCGGAAGTCGGAACCCCTCTTGCTCATGTACCTACTGTCATCCAACCAACCATCCAACCAACCAACCACCATCACTGCCACCATCACTGCCACCATCAATTGGCCAAAGGGCACCGAAAGTTCCGATAACTTACCTACTTCAGTGTCCCGACGTTCTGTTTGGATGGATTCGAATGGTGAAGCAAGAAGACACTGCAGCATGTCTGCATCTCGTGGTAAGTGACGTTAGGTTCGCAGCAGTAAGTTGCAGTAGTGGAACTTTTTTCTTAAAACGTTCGGGATGCAGGGACCTCTTTTCAACGTCGACAAGGGAAGCTTGGATATGTGGGGTTTGGTGACAGTTTAATTCAACATCTGTCATTACCGTAAATCAAGAAGATGATGAAACCTGGATATAAAATTATTGGAGATTGTAAACTAGACAATAGGGTATGGGAATAAGATACGCGCTGTTGCTGTGTGGTTTGTCCTGCGCTGGTTGATTGCTCGTTTGCACCGGCATTTTGTCTGTGCTGGTATCGCTGTCTTTTTGTATCCTGCTTGTCTTTGCTCGTTGATTGATGAACGGGCAAAGACAAGACCTTCCTTGTTCGCACAATCATTCCCATTAATTTGTTCTTCTTCATCCGTCGTGCAGATACGAAGACAATCGTTGCTTGCATTGTTTCCATTCCCCACTCGCAAACGTTGAAAAAGACCCTGAACGCCAACGCCATCCGCCGCCAAACCCTTGCCCATCTCCTTCAGCGCTGGTCCCATTCATTGTCTTCTTCTCCATTCCTTTCGTTGTCCATTGTCGGATAGGTATCACGTTCGCCGGCCGCTCGTTTGTTCATCGATTGATTGATTGATTGACTGATTGGTAATATGGTTTGTTGATTGTCGCCTAATCACCTATCCTCCCTCTTTGCATCGCATCGTGTCACATCCCGTTTCTTTCCTTCCCCATCTACTGGAAGCGATGAGCCTGGTTAGGCGGCGGGCCCTCAGGCGGGGAAAACTGCTCATCGGGACCTCTGTGGTATGCGCTCTGCGGCTGCTGAAGCTGAACACCTTCTTGCTGACCGGCCCAGTACCCAGGGGAGGCGCCGTTCTGTTGATCCGGCTTCTGACCGTTCGGCGCAAAGTAACCTCCTTGACTGCCCGGGGGCGGCTGGGCGGAATACTGAGGAGGAGGAGCGTTGTAGGGAGGAGGGGCGGGAGCCATCCAGCCGGTTCCGTACATGGGTTGCGCTCCTTGCATGCGACGGCGACGAGAGTTCCTTCGTCTGTAACATGCCATGTCAGTGATCATGAATGAATGCTAGCGTTGGGGTGAAGTAGGGAAACGTACGCCATGAGGAAGATGGAGAGGAAGATGCAAGTGATGCAGATGGCTAGTAGGATCCATCGACCGTAGTAGTACCAGGCTGAATAGCAGTGCTGATAGCCGTAGTAGTCAACCCAACAACGACTAGATGACATGTTAGCGATATGCTCAAAATAATGCTGGTTGGTGATGCGAAAGTGTGTGAATGGTTGAATGACTTACTCTCGCTTGACGATCGCGTGGACCTGGTTGGCCGTCTCTGCTAGAGGAGCCATTGCGGGCGACTGTTGGCTGAAGTGAATGAGTGGATTCAGATGTCCGAGTGCGATATCTCGATATCTTGATTTTTCCGAAAATGCGATTTGAAGTAGGTAGTCGTCGATATCTTGGGTTGCGACTGATCACTCCAATACTCGATGTCGACGATGGACTCGAAATTTGGTTGTCAAGGGAAAAGTTGACAGTCCAAGGTTGAAATGAGGAATTGCAAAAAATGAGAAAGATGGGAAGAATGAGACGGGAGGTTCCTTCCCTGGGGGGTGGGTGACGTTGGATTAAAAGTTGGATGTTCAGGCCTCAGGGCGTCGTCAGGGCGCTCGTGGCGGGAGGGGCTCAGACAGTCACAGGTTCAAGACCTTGGAGGTTGCAGGGCAAGAACGGACAACTTTGGGCAAGTGAAGGTGCAAAGGTGGAAACTGGGGAAGGATTGACGCTTGTACCCGTAGCGAGGCACCACTCCAATGTTCTAGGCAACTCTAGCACAGCTCGTGACAACGGTGAAAAAGCCGGAGATATGGGTCCGATATTGGGAAATGAAGACAGCCGAGCGAGACGGACACTGTGGTTCATCTTTTTTCCTTGTCATTCCTTTCCACTTTCTTTGTTTGTCCAAGCAGTGAGTGGCTGAGCTATTCACCTACCAGTGACTTGCTGACTGAGCAAAAGATGAATGAATAACCAGACAGACACTGTTCTGGATGTCAAACAAACCACCTCGGTCACCAACTGTGAAAGAGTTCAAATTTCACAAGTTCAAGCGAGTCCTATCATGGTCAAAAATAGGGGTCGTCCTCACCAATGGTCTGCCCAATGGTTCACCAACTTAGCGAGGAACTTTCACCTGCCAAGCCGCCCAGCCGAGACCACGACGATAAAACATCGGCCGATCCCACGTCGTGATCTCGGCGACAAGACTCAGCGGCCAAGGTAACCAACAGCCCTCTGCCAGGCTCGGTTGCAACCAGTATTTCCTGGTGGTGTTCCAATATTGCTTACCACAGTAACCGTGTTGAGTGTATAAAGGGAAGCCAACCGCCCGCTGCAACGACGGCGAGCTCGTATGATTCGGATAGGTATGAACAACGGCATGGCATGTGGTGATGGTTGCCATATGGTTGCCATATTAGCCGTGCCATTGCCGTCTTGCGCGTACGTACCACACGTACATACATACCTGCTCATCATCCTTTGCTGCGCCTATCCATTACATATCGCTGATATCGGGATAGTGTTACCCAATCAAGGTACTGTAACCCCCAAATCCCTTTTTCGTGGACAAGATGAGAGTATTGCAATGATGACGACCGCCATCACTGAATTGTGGCTGTCCTGTCTGTCTGTGGCAAAGTCCTTTGGCATCCGGTGTTCGAGAGTGGCATCGTCGGTGGAAGTTAACAAGATACCCAAACGGGAACTTGTAAGATTGCAGTGGACGACTGAGTGGAACTTGAACGTATCAGCCTTGAACATCAAACTCAAACGGCTATCGTGATGCTGTCCACGGTGCCTGTGCCTGGTGTGTCTCGGTGCAACAAGATCGATGGAATTGCGCATAAACCGATCGTCCATGAATTTCCGGAGGCCGCCCGTCATGCCAAGTCCCTTGCAGTTGCGCAGATAACCAAAGCAGTTGACAGGAACATGTCAATGGTCGGTGGCTTTGTGTTATGGTGCCGACGGATGTTTCATTGCGATGATGCAAAAGGGAGGAATTGCCCTCTCCAATTCCAATTCGTTCTGGATTCTGCACAACATTCTCACTTGTCCACTTGCTTCGCGAGGCACAACCTTGCCAAGAATGCCAAGCCATGGACAGCACCTTTGGAGATTGACAGCTGCTGGCGGCCCGCTTGCCCAGACCCTGCCGGCCTCGACCACTTCTCTGGGCGCGCACCGACCACCCAAAGGACCGCAGTGACCACACGCTCCCAGCCAAAAAGCCCAGCGCACCACCCACTCAGCCCAAAGGAAGGCGCACCAGGCGGCTTAGTCAGCACGTGACAGACTTTAGCCCCATTCGTTTTCCCCTCCCACACAAATTTTGAGGAACGACTCTGAAAATTATCAAGTCCCGAACGTACGCATCGTCGTGATCTTGCCATCCAGACAAAATGGCTACGCAAGCGGTCCAGGTTTTCGGCAAGAAGAAGAACGCCACGGGTATGTCGAAATATTGCTTTTTGGAATTTTGATTCCTGCGAAAACGACGACGGCGACGACACAGATGCTGACGTCTTTGCGACAAATGTAGCGGTCGCCCGCTGTGTGCAGGGCAAGGGCCTCATCAAGGTCAACGGTGTTCCCCTTAAGCTCTACGCCCCCGAGATCCTCCGGGCCAAGCTCTACGAGCCCATCCTTCTCCTCGGTACCGACAAGTTCGCCGAGGTCGACATCCGCCTCAAGGTCTCCGGTGGTGGTCACGTCTCCCAGGTCTATGCCGTCCGTCAGGCTGTAAGTTGAAATTCGCGACTCCAAAAAAAACTACTTTGCGACAGCAGAAATGCTAACAAGATTGTGCTACAGATTGCCAAGGCCATTGTCAGTATTCCCCGATCCACGATTATCCCCCTTTTCCCCGGCCGATGAACACACCGAATTCCTATGACGCGATGGACACATGCACAGAAACACCCGAAACAAACCGAAAGACGAGACACTAACCAGGGCATTTTTGGTGGATTTACAGGTTGCCTACTACGCCAAGTACGTCGATGAGCACTCCAAGAACACCCTGAAGACCGCCCTCATCCAGTTCGACCGTACTCTCCTCGTCGCCGATCCCAGGCGTTGCGAGCCCAAGAAGTTCGGTGGTAAGGGTGCCCGCTCTCGCTTCCAGAAGTCCTACCGTTAAAGGGTGGGTCTTACCTGGTGGACGAGAGACGACGGTGCTGCTGCCGGTGGTTGTGGTGTTTGGATGGTTGTGGTTGTGCGCTGGCTGCTTTTGCTGTTGGCGGGCATAATCATGATGCGTGGACACGGCGGACGGCGTTCTTCGGCATTGCATTGATCAAGAGAGGAGACCCGAGTCAAGTTCTTTTTTCCGGACGACCACGACCAGGGCTTTTTGTTTTGCTGGAGGGAGGAATTTATTTCGGCAACAAAAGTCCAACACATACAGGCTACGTGTGTTGCGCCGCACAATCTCGGCCCAGAGATAGAAGGGAATGCATCAAGACTTCGGGTCCTTTTCTTCTGTGTTTTTTCTGCAGACCTTCTACAAAAGCGAAAGAGATACCAAACCACACATCCATTACACTACACAACTCTGGTTCTTTGATCAAAGCATGCGCGAAACGAAACGATTACCACGACCAGCCAACACTTCACATGAGAGCTCGAGGGTAGAACCAGAGCGATCGAAACATCCAGCACACCGAATAATGAGAAGAAGGATCAAGCCAAATCACGTTCCTGCGGTGCCCATGCATGTGTCGTTGTTGTGAGCTGAGATTTGATGGGACGCCGCGACAAAGCGAGTGCTTTTGCCCACGAATCCCAACGATGTCACTGATGCTAACGATAGAGCTGCTGAGCGATCGCTGGTACGGACATGGGGCCGAGAAAGGCTAGAAGGGTTCGGGAACAACTTCCATGCCTCCTTCTCAGCTATGACTGAGCTGTCGTAGACGTCGTCCCTCGGCTTTCCACAACATCCATCTCTCATGTCCGGCAAACCCAGCACCGAAGACATATCACAACGATGAAGTCACTCTGTGTAGTCCCGGGATTCTTTGACACCGGCACATCTACGCGGTGGAGGTATCTGCTTTCCTCTCAGCCCTACGATCGTCACATCTCACCCCCTGGAACCACTGCCTATCTTGTAGCCTTGCTCAGACGTGAACAGATTGGGACACCAAGCCAAGCCATCGCTCTGATACTCCAGAGAAAACGCAAAGACGTTGAGTTACGTGATGTCTTTTCTCGTGGCTCACAATCAACTACATACCTAGATATATGCACTCCGTTCAGCCCTATGATCATCACGTAGAAGTCCTACCCTCCGAAACAACCTGTGAATTTCGGAGGAGACTCATACATAGCCTTGCATAAGAACGTAGACAGATCGGGATACGAAGCAAGCCGCTCGAGCCACCACTTTCCATTCCGAAAGTCCGGAGAGAAGAAGACGTTAGGTTTTGTGGATGTCTTCGTATGGATTTTACTTTGATAGTTGTACCTCTGGTACTTGCTGACTAGTATATCAGATAAGTACCTACCTGACATTATTAGATGGGTTTCTTTTGAAGTTCTCTGGCAGGAAGAGCAGAAGAATGAACGTATACGAAACTGGATGAGGTGGAAGTTGTTGAGCCCTGCTTTGCTTTGCTGTTCTGATTCACACAACGTTACACACCTCCCCTTCACAACTTGTAGGTACAGTATGTACACTCTCACTCAGCCGAGCAATCATTGATTTGGGCCAAACATTCAACCTTACGAGGTATGTATGGTAAACTTTTCACGCACCATCATCTCCAGTACTTATTTTTCCAACTTTTTTTCTACCATCACTCACTTCGACCACATCATTACCGTAAGAAAGGGACAAACTAGTACGAATTTTTGCCTCACGCTCACGCTCATTATCATTGTTCCAAAAAAAAAAAAAAAAAAAAAAAAACATAAACAGAACAAAAAGTGAAGACAGAGAGAGAGAGGAGATGGGGCGTGAAAAGTACGAGTCCCATGCCCCCAAGTTCAACAATCCTGGCCCCTCCAACCCATCCAAACCGCTGCACTCTCACAGCTCAGCCAATCAGACCCTCCCACGTCAATAAACGATTTGGAGTCGTGTCAGTTCGAGGGGGGACTGGGGGGGTCAAGGGTCCCGGTCTCTGTCCTGGTTTCCAAAAAAGCGAAGGGAGAATGAATGAATGAATGAACAAGGACTCTTGCTTTCTGCTGGGGAGGGAAAAAAAAAATGGGAATTGATATAATGAGCTGGCCTTTCTCCCACATCTTCCTCGTTTTTCCTCACTTCTTCAACAATTTTTTGGTGTTGTTGTGCGAATATTCTTTCAGTCGCGCCCTGCCACCAGACACCCCGGCAGTCTGCCGCGCCTGCCCAGTGTGGTTCCCGTTTATGGTGCTGCCCAACGAACCAACGGCTTTGCCCTCACCTTTACACACGCCTGGCTCACCTTTATTCACCGAGTTTGTCGCCGTCTACCTACGCGGTCTTTATTGCTTTCGATACTCTCTTCTCTTGTTGGGTCACAATACGGGACAGTCGTGGATAAGTATTCCCTTTCTCTTCATTGTCATGCAACGTTCAGTCATGGTCTTTTTTCACTCAGTCACATCAGATATTGCATGGTATTATCATCTTCCTCCAAACTATCCTATCCATCTCTTTCTTTCTGCCCCAGCTCCCTCCGTCTGCGACACTTACCTACAAGAAAGGAAGTATAGTGGGGGGAAAAACGTACAGAGTTACAAGGTTAACCAAAAGCTTCCTCCTTCTTTTCTCGTTACTATCTCTCCCTACTCCTCGCAACCATGACTGGTATCCAAAACAAGACAAGCGAAACAAACGATACGAAAGCCAGGAACCAAAGAATGAAACTCGAACATCTCTTTCCAAACCCTTCCTTTCCGTCATCTGAGTGGCGAGTGCCATAGCCTTTCTAAAGATGTTTTTTTCGTCAATATCTCCCATCACAACCAACAAAAATAGTACCGCAAGCTGTCAAGCCAACGAACAAACGCGATAACCGAGCCGATACGACTCGTCGTTGCCGATCGAAACCGAAACAGCCTCTTGTTTTCCGTCGCCGTCGAACGAAGACTTGCCGAACCGAAGCTCGCAAAGGAAGAAAAGCAAGAAAGGTCCCTGATCGGATATGCTGGACTGCTGAACCAGCACATCGTCGAGCCAAGTCTGGAAGGGAATCGAAACAGAAACGCGGGGTATACCACAAACCAAATCCAAACCGAAATGTCGCAACGAACGCAAACGCAACGAACCGACCGCTCGCTCATTTCCCAGCGAACCTCATCAACCATTGCAGCACCGCATCGAGATTCATCTCCTCCTTGGCGCTGATCCCATAACAGCTGACTTCTCGGCCGGCAATGCTCTTGAGGTCCATCGCATCAATCAGCTCATCGACCGACAGCCGTTCGGGCAGATCAGACTTGTTGCCGAGTACGAGGAGGGGAATACCGCCGAGGGTCTCGTTTCGCATGAGAGAATGGAGCTCTTCCTTGGCTTGTGGGAGTAGTCGCGGGTCGGCGATGTCTACAATAAAGACAATGGCGTTGACGCCGCGGCAGTAGCGTTCCCACATTTGACGGAAGCGCGGTTGGCCGCCCAGATCCCAGCATTTCAGGGTAACGTGTCCGCGCTGGACGCGCTTGAGGTTGAAGCCTACTGTTGGGATCGAGCTGTGACGGGGGTCAGCTATGCGCCGTGCGGGATGAGGGAGAGAAATAGGGTCGAGAGAGGGTGGGTGGGGTGGGATGAGGTCTGGTAAGACAAGGCAGAGGTGGCTTACTCAAGGGTGAATTCTCCGCCCTGGTGATATGGTCAGCAAAAAGCCTCAGCGATGAAAGGAAATGGTGGATGAAGTTGGCAACTCACCGAAATAACCCTCAGCAGTGACGTCTTTCCTGCATTCTGCAAGCCGATCATGGTCACATCCATCTCCGTCGCCCTGTTGTATCTGACATGTGAGCAATCATCGATGCGACAGACGGACAAACAGCCTCTGGCTGGCAACTTTCATCACCACTCACCAGAAGGTTCTGAGCAACCAGTCGTAGACTTTCTTGAATAGGCCGGCCATGGTGGATGGATGGTTGATGAACGGTGATGCGATATCGGTAATAGTAGATGAGTGACAGGACGAGAACGAATGAAATCGTCGGGATATCTCGAGGAGTTATAGACAATGTCGTCGTAGACAGGACTGCACTGAACTGAACTGGCTGGTATGGTTCGGATATTGGCAGCAGCAAGCGCACGCAGAGCGGTAGGCAGGTCTCAGTAGTCGGGCTAATACTTTTGCAGCAAGATGATATAACAGGACACACGAAGAGCAGAGATAGTGAAAAGAAATAAAAGTAGAATGTCTCGTATGACCTCTGGCACACCCGTCGAGGGCTGGTAATCTCGCAACGAGGTGGAGGACGCAGTTCTTGTGCGATATGGGATGATATGAGGGTGGTTGAGGATAATCCGTCCGAAGCCGACGCGGGGCTGTCTGTCTTTCTGTCTGCTACCAGTACTGTACTGGGATGCCGCGCGGGTGTAGGAGTGACTGAGTGAGTGACTTGACTGAATGCGTGTGTGAGTGACCAGGATCCCGTACGGGCCGTCGCTCGCCAAGGTGAGATGATGAATGACCTCTTTTTTCTTTTCGCAGAAATGGTGGTCCGTGCCTCGAGAGGTGATGATTGACGAAGGGTGTACTGTTTAACCGTAGTACACAGATTAGAGCGGCTAAGACTCGGGTTTCATTCGTTTCCCTCCAAGAACGGTCAAAAATCGGGGTTGTTTGCGGTGATTAGACTGCGAGAGTCCAAGGGCAGATATCGACGAGCGAGGGTAGCAAATGCTGAGAGATGATCATCGACGGTGGAAGACAGGCTGGAGAGTCGCAAACTGGAACTGAAATGGAAACTGTGTGATACCCGCCCGTGATCACGGACGAGAGCGTCTCTGAAAAAGAGGGACCGGGAAGAGCAGCAGCAGGGTTTCGATGTATCAATGCCAGGGTCTCGAGAGACTAGCTCGGGGTGGAGAGACTGGGGTTGGTGACGGCGGCAGAGGCGGAGGCGGCAACAGACTTGAACTCGAAGGTCGCACGAGGAAGAGAAGACGGTGTGCGAAATAGGTCAAGTCTTGGGACAGGACGACAAGGTGACCAGGTAGGTAGAAGGTAGGCTAGAGACCGAAAGGGCCAGGTAGTATCGGCGGCCTTGGTTCTGAGGTAGGATGGCCTGGATGGGAAGATGGGAAAGGTGTGTATAAAGTTGGATCGAACTGCTGTCGTCGTCGTGCCTTGAGGTGAGATTGCCGCTGTGGGATGCTTGATGCTGGCCGGGATCAGAATGGGATGGCAGAGATGGGATGGCAGATGGCAGATGGCATATGCTGCTCGTTGCTGCAGGGACTGTTGCTTCTTCTGCCCTTGTGAGTGCTGCTTTTTGTGCGCAATCAACGGCGGGCCAGTCTTATAGTAATGGTAAAGTTGCCTCCGGCTACCTATGTAGAGTACTATTCCTCGGGGCCTAATCTTTTCTGGGAAATTAGGGTCGACTTTTCAAGTTTTTTCCGCCAAGATAATTTTTCCGAGCCGTCTAAACTAGTTTTGGCAATACTTTGGCGGGTTTATAAGTTCTTGGACCATCGGATAGTCGGAACGATTCCACCAAATAAATACCTCTCTAAATAAGGCTTCGTAAAGTCTACAAATTCTTATAAAAGGTTTAAATTCTACTATTTCTTAATAATTAAGCAATTGAATTAAAAAGTCGAAGAGACCTAACTATATAATACTCCTATATAAAAAATCTACTAAATTAGTAAATATACGTACCAAATCCATCAATTTCAATACTTATATACATTTATATATACGTATTATATCAATTTCATTAATTAAAATACTATAATTATAATTTATAAAATTAAATAAATTGCGTTTATTTACGCTACTTCTATAACTTTACGTATAATATTAATATACCGACTAAACCGGGGATATATAATAATCTACTATAATAACCCATTGGAAGCTCGTATATATGTAAATAAAATTTACCGCAATTCGATAAAATAATTTCGAAATAAATTTCGAATAAATTAATCCGCTTTCGATAAACTTATAAATTAACTAAAAGAGAACGTTAATTTTATATTATTATAATATTAATCCGCTAAATAAAAATTTATAATTGCGTTATATATTTTGGCCTAAGGAGCCTCCTAACGCGCCGCTTTATACCGGTTCTAAATTAATTAGAATAGCGTTTATAAAATTATAAACGAAATATTTAACCGGTTTGTTATTTTATATAAAGCGTTTATTCGCTTACTAGAAGATAATTAGGTCGATTTTCGTATCGAATTAAATTTAAAGTATAATACTTTTAACGGTTATATCGGGGCGGTCGATAATATTTATATTAATACGTTGTGAAGGGAAGGAGGGAACAGGTCGGGACGAGCCACGACTCGACATCAAGTCGGTCGTGGACTCACCTTCTCCTTCAGGTATCGTAAGAGTCGGGTCAGGGACGACCCGAATTGACTCCCATACATAAGTAGATAGCCGAGAGGTCGAGCCTCGACTCGATCTCTCTCCTTCATCGTATTCCATGATCATCCAGTCCATCAAGGACTTCACGTTGTGAGCTTGTGCCATCTGACATACGTTTATAAAATTTAAATATTAAATCCGATAGCGTAATAAATATAAACGGATTTCGCAAAACGTATTCGCTATAATTTAATTTAATAAATCTTTTAATTATATATTAGCGGGAATAAAAAGTTCGATTAACAACTCCATATTAATATTTTAAATTTTCATACGTTCATTTCGTATATTGCGGGGTTAATATTACTTCGCGGATTCTAAATTTTCGATAAAATGTAATCTAATTTTACCCTTTATAAATATTAAATATTATTTATAAGATTGGAAAATAGGCGGGAAGAAACTAAAGATTAGGAAGGAGTTATATAATTTACGTTATACCCATTTACAATTTATTATAGAATATATTTTTAATTATATTAAAAGGATATAGAAAATTATAAGGGAAATAAAATTCGAATATAATATAAAACGTTAGAAGGATATTATATATATTATAATTAGCCTTTATAATTTTTTTTTATTTATTAAACCGAAGAGTAATAATAAAGAGGACGATAATAATAGGGAGGAGGCGACCTTCAATTTTATTCGCGAACGCGCTAACCGTATTATTAATAAAAATAATTTTTATCGCGTATAATATATTACTACGCATTTTTATTAGGATAATTAACGCCGATAATTTTATAATAATAGGGTTATTAATAAAAGGGATAATAACGATAATAATAATAATAATAATAATAATAGAGATAATAGGGATAGGGATTAAGGAGAGGGTAATAATAATAAGGGTAATAATATAGAGTAGAGGGTAGTATAATAAAAGGTGGGGGAGGGAAGGGAGTAATTTGCAATAAATTTGAAATTTTTAGTTTAATAATTTATATTAAACTCGAAAATATTCGATTTTATTTATATAATAATATTTATTTATATAATATCGATTTATTTATTTTATTTAATTTATTTAGTTAATCTATTTTATCTATTTTTTTTTATATAGAATTATATAATAACGATTTATTTAAAAAAAAAAAAATATATATATTTTTAACCCTTTATTTTAATCGTCCTCCTCTCCCTTCTACCTTTATAAATATAATTATTTTACCTTATTATTATAATTATTATATTTTACCGCCTTTATTAACCTTTTCTTTAAATAATTTATTACGGTTATTATTTCTTTTATAATAAATTTATTCGCGAACTTCGTATTAATATCTTCGATAGCCTTCTAAAAGTCTATAATACCCGGCAAATTTACGAGAATAGCCGTTACCGTTATTATTAAATCCCTAAATTTAATTATAATATTCGAAATATTAACGGTTCATAAGGTTCGCTTTGCCTTTATAAATATTAATTCTTCGTAATTTTTAAAAAAGGTACGATTAAAATTAGTTTCGCGGTTATACTTTTATATTTAGGTTTTACGCAGGGTAGAATTACTATTATTATTTACCAATATTATTATTTACCAACGAAGCGCATTTATCTTTTTAATTTTTTAAACCTTTATTAACCTATATAGTCTAAAATTTAAAATCCTTATCCCCGCTATTCTCCTTTATTTTTAAAATATTATACCCGGAGGCTTTTTTTCTCCAAAAGATATTTTTATATACGTCCTTATTATTTAGCGGGGTAGTATATAATTAATTATAATTTTTAATCTTTATATTCCAGCGGGATAAAAATTTATATTATATTTCTTCTAAAATTTAGGGTAAATTAATTAATTATTTATATTATATATTAAAAGTTTCGAAAATAATTTTCTAAATATAATATTTACCGCGCTTACCTTTATATTTATTCTTAATAGTTTTAATAATTTAAAAATTTTTAAACTCTAACTATTCGTTACAGTAAAGGGATAATTGTCAAATGGCACAAGCTCACAACGTAAAGTCCTTAATGGATTGGATGATTATGGAATACGATAATTGATTCCGGAGAGAAATCGAATCGAGGCTCGACCTCTCGGCTATCTATTTATATATAAGAGTCAATTCGGGTCGTCCCTAACCCGACTCTTACGATACCTAAAAGAAAAGGTAAGTCTACGACCGATTTAATATCGAATCGTAACTCGTCCCGATTTATTCCCTCCTTCCCTTTATAATTACCCCCTATATTAATTTACTACCGTCCTAATAATTCGTTTAAGTATATACCCTCATTGCCTACTTACCCAAATTCCGAGTCTTATATTATTTATCCTTTATAGGCCGATTCAATCATCTACTTCCTCAATACCGTACCCAATAACCTAAACGACGATCTCGTTAATATTATTGTATATATCGTTTCTATAAACCTCGAATTCCTAATTAGCGAACGGGCTATTAGTAATATATACGAATACTTTATTATCGCGATTATAAACGTCGCGGATATCCTATTTATTATTATTAATATTTTAAACCTAAAGGCGGTTATCGACTATAATTATTTTAAAATTAACTTAAATATAGATTAAATTAGCGTAGGAATATTATTTAACTAAATTATACGGTCTTCTAAAGGTATAATCCTTCGCTATATTTTAAATAATTTAGTAATATTTATCGGCCTACTTATAATTACTAAAACGTAAATAATTTATTAATATTAATTTAAACGCCTATTCCTACTTTTCAACGCCGTCCTTAAAATAATTAATTTCCTCTTACTAACTCTTATTTTACTCTTCGAAGTATTTAATCCGCTTAATTAATTTATCGAACGCTTCTTAATCGTAGCTCGGGGTCGTATCTATAATTAACTTAAATAGGAATTAAATTCCAATACGACCGCAATCGAAAAGGATATATTATAAGGTCGAAATAACTCGGCTAATTATAATTATATCGGAAAGCTTTCTTACAACCAGAGTAATACCTATATTAGAAGCCTTCCTACTACGAGTAAAATAGTTATTAAAATCGATTATATCTATATTTAAATTTTAATTTAATTTAAAATTCGGCGACGAATTCACTTCGGAAGACGAATTTATAATTAAAGAAAATTCGAATTACTTAAAGGTTTTAAAGTTAAGATCGGAAATAGATTATTTCTTTTTAATTATATAATCGGCGGTAAAAATTTTAGCGAAACCGGTCAATTTAATTAGAATATCTTAAATAAATATAATAATTCGAATCGGAGGGGTAGTAAAATCTTTAAATTCGATATATCCGGTAGCATTAAAAATATTAGGGATTTTAATTCCTAATATCGTTAAAATATTTAAAAAAATAATTTTACTAATTTAAGGAATTAAATTAAACTTAATTATATTAATAGGTTTATTAATAATACTATTAGGTAATGAATTACCGAAGACGATATTATATAAAATAGTGGGCTATTTAATTAAAGCGATCTATAATTTATTATTTAAAGGTAGGCTTAATTTCTCGAACGCGTTAATCTAAAATTATTTAACGGGGGTTAATCCCTCTATAATAAACGTTAATTCTTTAAATTTAATATAATATATATTAATTTAAACTCTTTTAAATTCGGCCTCCGAATCGGTACCGGAAATAACTTCATCGAATTCGGCCGGGGCTATATTCTTTTCTATCCAATCCTTAAATTTATCGACGTTCTCTTTATAAGCGTTCTATCTAATTTAAAACTTAAAATTTTAACGGGTAAAATACTTCTATATAATAGCGAAAACCTTATTATTTATATCCTTTTTAATAATAATATCAGTATTAAAATTAACGTCGAATTAATATATTTGGACGTATTTTTTTAAAACGAAATTTAAAAGAGGTTTAATATATTATTTATAATTTTTAGATATTTTAACGTCTTATTCGTATTAAATTAATTTAAAGTTTACTTTATACCAATATATATAGAAAAGTATTTTATAAACCTCTATACCGGTTTTTTTATTCTATTTATCCTATTCGCGGAAGGACTTAAATAATTTTATAATTTAATACGCTACGGCTATTACGACTTAAATAGCGATATCCGATTTATAGAGTAAATCTCCTATAATTTCTATAAGGCAAACTCCATCCTTAATCGTGCCTAAAAACCTAATAATTTCCTTATAGTATTTTATCTACGAAATTTAAGAATTATTAATTACGTAAATAATTAAAATTACTTCGGTTCATTTTCTATCGTTATTATAAAAGTTACGAAAAATTTTATTCTAATTAAATTATAGGCGTTTAAAGACGTTCGAATCTTAATTCGGCTTACTTAAAATATAATTAACCTAGCCTAAAACGCATTAACCTTTTTAATTCTATACTTCGTAAATCGCTTTTATAATATTGGAAATAAGAAAGTTAGAAATAATAAAATTATTATTATACGTATAGGCGGTAAAGCGGTGTAAACGCACCGGTTTACTTTAATTCGGTATAATTAAATCGTTTATAATAATTATTATAATAATTAATTTTGGATTATAAATTTATTTTAATTATAATTTGGTTAAAATGTTTAAAAATAGGAAGAAATTTAGCCGAAAATTGATTTATACGTATTAAATATTATAAAGCGGGTCGTATCGTAATTTATATATAATAAATAATTAATACCTAATTACTTTATCGGTTTAAAACGAATTGGGTTTAGGGAGGGAAAGTACGTTTAATTTCCTTTTTAGGTAATATATTACTTAAATATTGTAAATTAATATAGCTAAATCCGGTTCCTCGAATTTTTTTAATTCGTTAAGTTAAATAGGGAACCGCATTTTGTATTCTTTAATTAATTGCTAATTATTTTCTATAAAGCCTTTTTTTCTAATTATATTATAAGGCTCTTAAATATTCGATTCGTAATTATAGCCTTTCTATTTTATTTTATAATTAATACGTAGTCCGTTCTTTATCTAAATTATTCGCCGTTTTAATAATCGTTCTACTTCGTAAAAGTAAAATTAATTATTGTCTCTTTCAATAAATATGCGATCCGGCTTATCGTTCTTTTTTCTACCGAATAAATTTTCGCTTTTAAAGTATTTACGAAAATATATTAAGGAAATTATTTTATAAATCCTCTACGTTTTCGATATATCGAATTTGTAAATTAAATCGTTAATTTTATATATTATTTTAAAAGGGCCGATTCGTTATTAACCGAATTTTTGTAAAAATTCGCTTACGGGGTTATACCCTTTATAAAGCTAGATTATTACTTTATTTCCGACTTTAAAGGATAAAGGCCGGTATAATTTATTATATAGGAATTTATATTTTATAATAGTCTAATTTAAAGCGTTATTAACTTCTTAATTATATAATTTTCGTATCGTTTTAAAATTATAATCTTCTAAATTTTATAATTTAATAAGGTTTAAAATAATATTAGGCTTAAAACCGAATATTAATTCGTTCGGGATTAAATTTAATAGGGTAAATAAGGAATTATTTATATTATATTAAAACGCTAATAAAATATTAGGCTAAAATATATTAAAATTTTTAATAATATAGTATTTAATAGCGAATTCTATTTCTTAATTTCTCTTTTCGTTTTTTCTATTAATTTAGGAGTATTATACCGTAATATATATTAATTTATAACTTAATTTATTAAATATAATTTTTTAAATTTCGGATAAGAATTTTAAATTTTAATTATTAATTATTACGTAGAATAGGCCCTAATTGTAAAATAGTAATATCGTTACGAATTTCTTTATTTAATCTTTTATTAAATAAATTATCTTCTTTAAAATTAGGATAACTTTTTTATTAAAAGCGTAAACGATTATTATAAATAAATCGAAATTTTTTCTTCCTTATATTATCGACGTATAAAGTTATTTAAATAAATTTATTATAAAATTAATATAAATTATATAGTATAGAATTAATTTAAAGATTACGGGCTAAAATTAACCGGGAATCGCTTTACAATTTATTTTTAATTCGTTATATTTAGGGTAATAGGAAATATACGTTTTAAATTAGCGTAATAATTATAGGATTAATAAACCCTTTAATTCTTTCGCTATTTAAGACGGGCCGAAGTAATATTTATCGTTATAAATTACTTTAAAAATCGATTTAAAATAATTATACGGTATATATAATCGAATTGCGCTATTATACGCCTTATAATATAATAAACTATCCTTAAAAAATTAATATTTAAAATATTAATTTTTAGGGAAATTATAGCGCGCGCTTTTTTCGGTATAGAATTTTAGTTTTTCTATAACCCGGGAGTAATAAACGTCTTTTATATAACTTTTAATAAAATCCGCTTTAATTTCGTCCGTTATTTAAATATAAATTAAATATATAGAATTTTTCTATATATTATCCAATTCGCTAACCTCTAAATTAGGGTAGGGTACTTTAAATAATAGCCGGGATAAAATATTTAGGATTACGTTAATTTTATTAAGGATATATTATATATCGAAATTGAATTAGGATAAATAAATTAAAATTATAATTAATTTCGGATTGAATTTAATTAGGTTTATTATTTTTAAAATAATTTAGTAGACGATATTAACGATTATTTTATAATTAATAAAAACGATTATTAATTTATAATATAATTAAATAATTTACTTTATTATTCTATAAATTTATACGAAATAGGCGACTTCGAATTCTATAGGCCAATACCGCTTTTTAACGTTCGAAAGCTATTTATTATAAAATATAATCGGTTCGATATCCGTAATAAAGAAAAATTTACCGTTTTAAAAATTATTTTTTAAATAAAAAATAACTAAATTGAAATTAAATTCGAATAATACGTTAATTTTATAAAACGTTTAATAGTTTAAATAATAATAAAAAAGGATTTACTCTTTATAAAATTAGCTTTATAAAATTTTAAAGGTTTCTTTCTCCTATTAAGTAAATTTAAAAATAACCGTCTTTGTAAATTTCTAGCGGACGGGTTAGTTTTTATTCTTTAATATCCTCTTTTCTATTTTAATTTACGCTATAAATATAATTTTACAGTCTTTAAACGGTCCTACCTTCTAAGCAAATTAAAGTACGAACTTTTTAAAAAAATTACCGATACCGATATAGCGTTTAAAGCTAACTAAATCGGTAAGCATTTTAATATTCCGGATTGCGGTAATTTAATTTTCAATTATCGCTAGGCCGAATATTAATATTTTATAACTTAAAAGACGAATTAATAAATAAGCTACGAATAATTTTTTTATTATAATATTTAAATTAATTTTTTTAAATAATTTTAAGATTATTTTAATATAAACGAAGTATTCTTCGGCTATATCGCTAAAAATGATAATATCGTCGATATAAATTACCGTAAAAATTTAATAAGGGTAGAGTCGCTTATTTATAAATTTCTAAATATAAAATAGTAAATTTTTATAATTTATTAAAATAATATTTAACCTTTCTAAATTTCTAGGGCTAATTAGGATTATTTTATTATAATAATAGGGATAAACGGGGAATTAATAAAAAAAGGCTAAATTATCGAAAATATTAATAAAACGCTTACTTTATATACGGGCGATAATAGAATTTTAAATTAGTAAAGGGTAGGAATCGTTAATAATAACCTTATTAATAAGCCGTTAATCGATAACGACCTTCGTTTTATATTTATTATTTACCGTCTTCTAAATTATAAAATAAGGGTATCCGAAAGGGGTAGAACGTTTTATTTATTTTAATTTTCTATTTTTATATATTTTATTAAGTATTTCGTTTAAAATTTCTATATCCTTTAAATTAAATTAATATAAGCGAAATATAACCTTCTTATAATATTAGCCGTCGATTAAATCGATATATAATATTTCGTTTTTATTAATAATAATAGTACCGGTACCGTTATAAACGTTATATTTATTAATTATTACCTTAATTTTTTCGATAAAAACCGGGTCCTTTATATAAATTATAACGCTAAAATTAAATTTAATTTCGGGAATATTCTCGATTTTACCGATTCTTAAGGATAGAATCCTAATTTAAATTTACTTTATTAAGTAGAGCAAATCGTCTTCTATTAAAAGTTTATCTTCGGGAATTAATTTAATAATTTCCTTTACTACCCTATTAATTTTTAAATTTAATATAAAGGTTATTCTTTCCAATTCTTTTATATAATTAAACTCCTCTCCGACTTCCTTATTTACGACGGTTAATATAACCTAAGCCTAATTGAAAGAAATCGATTTATACCTATCGAAATCGATATCCTAAATCGTTTTAAATTATTAATTTCTATAAAATTATATCGGGGTTAGGTTCGGGTTTACTATTAAAATAAACTTAATTATACTTACGTCGAGGATATAATTATAAATATACTTATTCTAAAATACGAATATAAAATCCTTTAATATATTAATTAATATAATAGTATTAAAATAAACGTAATCTACGGATATTCGTATTTCGTAATATAACGGAATTATTATATTATAATTAATTATAACCTTATAAGTAATTAACTTTATTCTACTATAAGTTTTAATAATTATACCGTAATACGAATCGACCTTTATTATATTAGATTTAAAATCGATTAAAACCGCGTTCGGGACAATCCAAAACGTACCGAATAAGAATTTAACCAAGAATTTATTAATAACCTAAATTTTAATACGGAATTTAATTCGAATTATTTTACCGTCTATTATTCTTATTATAAATAAATCGAAATTTATTTACTATTTTAAAATTATATTACCTTTTATAATATCGAAATTCTTTTCGACTAAATTATCGAATTCGACGTTAACGCTTTTTTAAAGGAAATTTCGGTCGATAAAAATATTAAAATAGTTTATATCGATATAAATTATATATTTGGGGCCGAATTCGGCAAATTGGACTATAATTTAAAGGAAAATATATAATACTCCTTCGATTTTAAAAGGTATCGGCTTAGCGTTAATTATAGGGAGGTTAAGGCCGATTAATTTAAGGTTTACTATTATTATAGTAGCGGCGTTCGGCTAAATAAGTTATAATTTTAATTTAAAACTATAATAATCGCTATTTAGGGCGTATTAAAATATATAACGACGAATCTTAAATCGCTAACGGTATTTTTTATATATAATTCGTTTTAAATTATTAGGAAGTACGAAATAAATTAAAGATTAATTATATTTATTAATTATATAATAAAACGCGGACGTAGCGCCGGCGTTAGTAAATATAAAGGCTTCCTCTTCGTTAAAATTAAAATAATAATTATATTCTTTAAAATTTTAAATACGAAGTTAACGGATTTCCTTATCGGATTCGTTACTTATATTAATAATAATTTCGCGCTCTTTATCGGCTAAGAAAATACCGTCGGAACGGCGTACACCGGACTTAATTTAATAGCGGTATAGGTATTTATATAAGCGGTAAATTTAGAATAATTTTTTATTCCCTTCTTTTTAAAATTTACCTTTATTATAGGCTTTTTAACGGTCGGATTCGTTAGCAAAATCCTATTTCTATTTACCCTAACGATTAAAACGGCGGCCTAAATTATAGGGCGGGTAATTTAAGCCGCGGCTATATATAATAGTATTTATAAGAATTAGGGTAGCTTATTAATAATTTAATTCGGCTATAACGTAATAAGAATTATTAATAAATAAATATTAAGTTTTAAAGGCGGGTAAAATTAAGTGAATATTTTCGAGTAAGGTAAATTTTCCTTTTAATTCGGCTTTTATAAAACGAATATTAAAATCGGTATTATAACCGCTAAAATTATTAATTAAATTAAATCGATAAATTTCGGCTTTTTATTTAATGTATTTAATAAAATTATCGGTTAATATATTATAAAATAATTCCTAAATTAATTAACGTAAATTAGGGTAAATAGCGAATTAAATACGGGAATTAATATTAAAGGTATTATTATTTTTAAATTTACGGCTCTAATGTAGGATTTAGAAAATTGTAATATAGATTGGCTTATTAATAATATAATTTTCGTACGAATATTTAATAAAATCGAATTTAATTAGGATTTAATTTTTCGTTGGTTTAAAACGGGCGATTAAAGTAGCCTTCTAAATATTTAAATCGACTTTATAAATTGCTCGCTACTAAGGATTTAATTAAATTATTTACTAAATTTTAGCTACTTTATAAAATAATTTATTAAAATTAAAGCGCAAATATTTAATACGGGCCGGGGTTATAGCGTTCGTTATAATAGATTCGAAGAATAAATAGACCAATTTATAATAAATATCCCCTTTATACGTATAATATTTATAATTTTAATATTCAAACTTAAATATATTGGGGTAGAAAAACCCGGCCTATTTAGCTTTCTATCCTTAGAAATTTCTGTTAGGACTATTATAATTAAAAACGTTATTAAAATTAGCGGCGAATTTAATAGCGATTTAATTTAGGGCTTAAACGTTATTATTAATAATCGCTATTATTATAATTTAAATTATAATAATAAATTCGGTTCTACCGAATTAATTTTACTAATTTCCGTTTTAATTTTAACCGGTGGATTAATTTTAAAATTAATCTTCCCCTTAATTTTAGCCTTAAACCTAGTTGTATTTTTAAAATTGGGAACTACTATTATTTTAATTGTAAGGGTTTATTTAAAACGTAAAGTTAAAAAATCCTATTTTAAGGTCGAAACCCGAATTAGGTTATTCTATATTTCGTTTAAATATAATTTAAATGGTATTAATTAAAGGTTTTATAAATTTAGGGATCTAACTAATTACTTTCGATAAAAAAATTATTAGGCCTAATAATAGTTTTTAAAATATTTAAAACCGTAATTAATTTAATTTAATTAAAACGCTTAATAGGTTTTAAATTAATTATTAATAATTATTATAGGAAATCTCTAACGTTATATCCGGTAAATAATTACTAAGAGAATATATCGAATTAATTAAAAAAAGAAAAAGATTTCGAAAAGGGTTATAAAATCGGGATAGAATTTTTTCCCTTCTCTTATCGGTTTAATAAAGTAAGGACGGGGTAAAAGTAATTTTATATTAATTTTTCGTTTTTTCCTCTAAACCCTTTACTATATTAATTCTTTTTTTACCTTTACTTTTCGATTTATTAGGCTCTATTTTATAAAATTTAAATTAAAAACGAAAATTATTTTAAGGGAAGAATAGCCCTATAACGGATCGGTCTTAATACTGAGTAGTGTCCTCGTCGTCTATAATTAATTCTATAATTATTCGAAAATTTAAATTAGTATTTTCCGTCGATTTATTTCTAAAATTACTTTCCTAATAGAATTTTTCGGCTAAGTTTAGGCCGAACGAATTAGCGGCTTAATTTTTTTAAAATAAAAGAGAATTTAACGGTCGGGGTTTTCGCTATATATAATTATTAATTTAAATCGGTAAAGGAAGGGATAGGGTATCGATTTATATAGGAAATAAGTTACTTTAAATTAGCTACGGTCTATAATAAGCTTTAAAGTCTTTTATATAATTCTAAAAATCTTTTATTAATATAAAAAATTAAATAAGTACCCCCTACGGATTTAGATTAGGTTATACTATAATTAGTATCTTAGGGGCGTTTAAAAATTCTTTATTATTTATATTAATTTGAAGTAAAGTATATATTAATAATAATTATAATGTATAAGAAGGCTCCCGAAATAAATATATTAAGGATTAAATTTCTTATATTATCGTTTAATATATTTCGTTTTAATATTTAATTTGCAATTTAAAAGAGCCGGGTAATTACGGATATAAAATATCCTTTAACCCGGGGGTTATATTAAAAACGAATTTAAATTCAATATATTAATATTTTTTTACTTTAGGGCGGATTTTAATATTTAAAATACTAACGGCGGTAGTAATTTGGCTATACTTCTCTAGTTCGGGCCGGGCTTTAAATTCAGGTTTAATATTAATTCTATAATTAATTATAATAGAATAACGTCGAATTTTTATAGGAAACGAAATTAAATACCTTTTTAATTTGGGTCGGGCGTTAATTTAAGAGCTAATATCGGTAAAAAGACGACGATTTCCTATAGGAAATGAAGTTTAATACTTCTTTAATTCGGTTTGGGCTTTAATTTAATAATTAACGTTAGTAAAAGAACGTTAAATTCCTAAGGGAAACGAAATTCGATATTTCTTTAATTAAATTTTAATTATTTATAGTAAATTAAATACAAATTTATCGCTTAAAGCGGTATAGGGGTCGTTTTTATTAATTTTTAAACCGGCATTTATTTCGCTTTTAAAAACGGAGACGTTTACTTTATTTAAAGAAAGTAATAGGTTATAAGAATAATATAAACCGGAGTTTAATATAAATAAATATTATAAACCTATAATAATTATGTATTTTGTATATAATATTTAATTTTATACGTATTTAGGGTCCGAAACGTCGTAATAAAAGAAAATAAAGTAATTACTAAATTTATAATTAAATTCTATCCTATTATTATTATTTTAAAAAAATAAATCGTTTTAATTATCGAATTAATTAAAAGAATTTTAAATATTAGGCGTAAATAAAACGAATTATTTAACCTATAGAAATATAATAAGGGATTAATTATTTTCGGTAAATTTAACGGCTTATTTAAAAAGGCTTTTAAGGATATAATAATCTAAACCCTAATAAATTAAATATAGGGGTAATACCGTTAACCGTTTCGTAGTTCGAATTAATATTAATAATATTAATTTAATATTTGAAAATTACGGTAAGGAATTAATAACTACTTTAAATCGTCTTTTTAAACCGTTTAACGCGATTCGGTACTATAGCGTTACCGGATTCGCGTAAACGAAGTCCAATACGTACCGAAGGTCCCGTTGGATTGTAAAGTTTTTAGGGTCGAATATAGGTATTAATAATTAATAAAATAGGATGAAAAATAATAACGATGCGAAGCGGGGCTAAGCCGAGGCGTTAAGAAATTCCTCGGATTAAGTATCCGCTACGAAATTTTTAAAAGAAAGGAAGAATATTAATAGCCGAAGCTATTATTAGGTATTATTTATTAAATAGTATAAATTTACAACGTAAAGTCCTTAATAGATTAAATAATTATAGAATATAATAATTAATTCCGGAGAGAGATCGAATCGAGGCTCGACCTTTCGGCTATTTATTTATATATAGGAATTAATTCGGGTCGTCCCTAACCCGACTCTTACGATACTTAAAGGAGAAGGTGAATCTACGACCGATTTGATATCGAATCGTGGCTCGTTCCGACTTGTTCCCTCCTTCCCTTTATAATGGGCACTATTTGTTAGATAGCACAAGCTTATAACGTAAAGTCCTTAATAGATTGGATAATTATGGAATACGATAATTGATTCCGGAGAGAGATCGAATCGAGGCTCGACCTCTCGGCTATCTATTTATGTATGGGAGTTAATTCGGGTCGTCCCTGACCCGACTCTTACGATACCTGAAGGAGAAGGTGAGTCCACGACCGACTTAATGTCGAGTCGTAGCTCGTCCCGACCTATTCCCTCCTTCCCTTCACAATAATATATTAAACTATACTTTATTATAATTGCGGCTATTCTTTAAAGAAAAATTACCTTTGCGCTTCTCCTTTTAGAACTACTTTATTATTTGGTCGATTATAATATATATATAATTAATACGGGTAGGCTTAAATTAGGATTAAAATTAGCGTTTCTTACGCGGTTAAATATTAATTTGGTTAAGTCGCTTCCTAAGGGTAATCGTTTAAATTAATTAATTAAATTAATTAAATTAGTAACAGGGTAACGCTTCGTTATCGATTATTTAGTTTATATTAAATTTATTATTATTAATAAATTTAGAAGTAAAAGGCTCGCAAAACTTAGTAACGTTTATAAGGGGATTAATAATTATATTAATAAGGAGGGAGGTATACGTAATTATTAGTATTATTATAGCCGTAGGTTAATTATTTAATAAATCGATTATATAATATTAGTTAGGTTAAGAGTATTAATATTGGCTTAGTTAAGAGTATTAGTATTGATTAGCGTTGTATTAAAAGTATTAGTATTAATTTTAATCGTACTAATTTTAATCGTATTAGTTCTAATTATATTAACTCTAGTTGTATTAGTTTTAATTATATTAATTGGGTAGTGTAGGGGGATTATTAATATAAAGTAGAGGGTTACTCTATTTATCCAAATATTTTGCAATAATTATCCGCTATTTAGTAACCGGTAATTTAAATAGGTTAATTATTTACTTATACGAATTATCGGTATTTATATTGCTAAATTGGTTATTTTGGTTAGTAAAATAACTACTTTAGTAATAAGATAATATAAATTAAGGATATATACCGAAGTACGTATCTTTATTAAAGGCGGTAAAGCGGAAGAGTATTAATTAACCGAATTTGTACAAACTTATAGAGTAGACCTCGTATGCGGTACAATTGCTGGGAGACCCCCCTGCTGGCCCGCTAGAAAGTATAGAAATCACTAGAAAATCGATAAAACTTCCCAGAAAAGATCAGGCCCTCGTCGGATATAGTAGCTAGGTAGACGGGTTGGGGACGGTATGTTCCAGGCCGATCCGATCTGGATTCTCTTGGTCTGCAGTGCCCTGGCTGCTGCTTGGTTCGTCCGTCTTTTTCTGTTGTGACTGTCAATCAAGGACCGGGAATACTGGGGAGTGAGAAAGTGACAATCCGTCACTAGATCAGGGCTTCGGTAGCCGGATGGATCTGTGTCCTCTATCCAGTCTGCTCTAGTCCCTTTTCTCTCTCTTCAGTTTCTCCAAAAGCTGTGTAATCCTTGGAGAACCGTCGCTTGTGTTCCTTGACACTTGAACGATGAGAGTGTGACTAAAAGACCCTCCGCTTGCCGGATGTGTGTGTGTTACTGGTGAGGGATGAGAGAGTTGAGGATAATGACTGACCTGTACTACGGATAATGATATGAGGCCGAGATGTCAAAGTCAGGTTTGTGAAAATTTGAAAGACAAGACTTTTCTCATTAAAGAGAGTAGCAATGGCTGGAGTCCGTCTCTAGTTCCTTCCTCCAAAAAAGAGAGGCACCTGAATGGAACAAGAAGGTGTAATCGGTTGTGGTTGTAGAGGCCACCAACAGACGCAACAGCGGGGTAGTTGCATGCTTCTGATTGGCTCGTTGAGCTTCCAGGTTTCCCCACGCACCAAAGCCAATGATGGAGTCGACAGTCGTTCCTTCTTGGAGACCTTCTGTCTTCTCAGGATTACCACAACGACGCCATCCGTCATCAAGTGGAAGGAACATCTCTCTCAAAGAACCAGGACCAGGCAGGCAGCCTCAATATTGGTAAGGAAGATTCTGCTGCAGTGCAATGGTAATCCTGCAGTGCCATGATGGACTCGAACTGGTTCCCCGTTCAATAAGGCCATGGTGAAACCCGAGCAGCTCGTGTTGTTTTACTGGCAAGAGACAGGGCCACTTTTGCCTCGGGCTTAAGAAGGGAAGAGCCCATGCATGTCTTTGGTGAGTGGATGGACGAGTGAGAACACCATTCCGCAATATTTTTTTACTTGCAGAGATCAGTATTGCTGACGACCACCACCACTAGGCACAACTCAAGGCTTTTTCCTGCTTCAATCATCAACCAATGCCATAACCCGCCAGTCATCTCCATCCTCAAACACTGCCGATGATTGATTAGACGACCATCCCGTCTGACGAAGCGGGGAGAGATGCATGGCAGCTGCATAGACTTTGCAGAAAGGAAATGCACAAATGCAGGACGGCGGACGGATGAACGAACGACTTCACGAGTGATGACACTTGATCCTCTTTCACTTTACTTCAAGTTGTGCTGACCTCTTTTGCGGCCTTGAGGTGGATGGATGGCTGGACATGAATGGGGTTGGTTTGAGATTGCCGTTGGTTTGACTGACTTGACAGAACCACTTGCCCCCGTCAAACTGACACAGGCCGCGATAGGGCCGGGCAAAGTGGTCACCCAAGTCGGGCCATGAGCGCTCTTTTCGCTGATGATAATTACCGAAACGACTCAAAGGTGTCCAAAGTTCACTTCTCATTCGGCCGGGAGTAAGACGAACTGGGAAGAGGCTGGAGGACGGGACTGGAAAAAAGGCCATGAGGCTAGGCCTCCAAAGACGGCCGCCATATGGCCTCTCGGAGAATGCAATCTGCTGCAATTGAGCGACGGGAAGAACGGGATTCGACAAGGAAGAGCAAACATGGGCCGTTGGGAGAAAACATCATGTCTTTTGTAGGCCGTGAAAGATGAGAAGACTCTTGTTCTCAATTCTTCATTTTCTGCAACTCTCTTGAAGATGCCATCACACTGGACCAATCAACACTCAAGAGTCTCTTGCTGTCGACCTCCATCATGAACTCTTCAACATGGCCCGACCACTTAAGACTTTGAAGGGTCTGATATCAACAAGTGAACCACCTGCTGTGCACAATAATCTTGACATGTCCGGGATGGAACATTTTGAGGTTGCACTGCGTGCCCGTTGAAAAGGTGCCACTTGAGTTGAATCCTGTAACCATTATCCACATCTTGTCATCTTGTGCCTCTCCAGTTGTGTGCCTTTTCCTTGCACAGCACTCATTCGTGTGTGCAGTGCCATTCAGAAAGCGGGTGGTCCGTGAGCTCTCACTGCAAGCAGCAATTTAGGCTTGGCACTCTGCAGGCACCGAGCACCTCACTGGCCATCAGAACCCTGCTGGCACTTCCATCTCTGGCTTAGCTTGATTCAAAGACAAAATCGAACTGTGGGGCAGCTGTCCGATAAGCGATAAGCTCTAACAATTCGAGAAAAAAAATCATGCAGTCCACGGCAGGCGCATTGAGTTGCACGCGCGCTTCAGTTCGAAAAGTTGAAGGTGCCGCCTGCCCACGCCTCCGACTTCGACTGTGAGACCGCGACCACGACCGACTGAAGGGAAGGAGCAGTCCAAGTCGACATAACGAATTGTTAGAGATCAATGCCCCGGCGCATTTCTCCGTCACCCACCTAGATACCCATGAAGGAATAAACCCAAAGGAGCACTTCATTGTCGGCTTCAAAAGGGCAACTGCTTAGAAAGCAGACACACCTTGTTTTGTTATCATATCCACCTTGAAAACACCAACCCACATATCTCGAGATACCCAAGCCTGGACATTGAGTCCTTCTTAGACCAACACACCTCTCACACACACACCCACCCACACAGCCACAATGGCTCCCCAACAACAACAACAACAACCCACCAGCCAGGACTGGGACGTCCAGTTCAACCAGGTCCGCCGCGAGAAGCTCTTCCGAGACCCCCCGACCGACCGCACCGCCTATCCCGCCCTCCAGGCCGCCGTCGACCCCCATATCGAGTCCTTCAACGCCCTCTTCCGCGACGATGGCAAGCCCTCCCTCCTCGACCACGCCCTGGCTGAGATTGGCACCAAGACATTCCTAGACGGCGACGAGCGTGCCGATCCCGCCGGCAAGAACAAGCTCACCATCCGCTACAAGAGCATCGAGCTGCAAAAGTCTCAGGTCCCTCCCACCAACCGCTGGGCCAAGAATCGCGAAATCTTCCCGGCCGAGTGCAGAGAACGACATGTCTCATACAGGGGCAAGCTGTCCGCCACCTTCGAGTATCGCATTAACGATGGCGAGCCTCACGAGTTTGTGCGCGAGCTCGGCCAGATGCCCATCATGGTCAAGGTAAGAATAAGCCTTGAAGATGCGAAAGAAGAAGAACAAGAAGACGGTTAAAGACGGAGATATCATCGAGTCATCATGTCTAACAAACTCATCACCCATGACAGTCCAACAAGTGCCACCTCCAAAACAACTCCCCTGCCCAGCTGGTCGCCAGAAAGGAAGAGTCCGAAGAATTGGGCGGCTACTTCGTCGTCAACGGTATCGAGAAGCTCATCCGTATGCTCCTCGTCAACAGGAGAAACTTCCCGCTCGCCATTGTCCGTCCCAGTTTCCAGAACAGAGGCGCCGCCTACACCCCGTACGGTATCATAATGCGATCCGTCCGCCCTGACGAGACCTCTCAGACCAACGTCCTTCACTACCTCAGCGACGGCAATGTCACCTTCCGCTTCTCCTGGAGGAAGAACGAGTACCTCATCCCCGTCATGATGATCATGAAGGCTCTCGTTGAGACAAACGATCGGGAAATCTTCGAGGGTCTCGTCGGCCCACCCCAGTCCAAGGGCGTCGCCAACACCTTCTTGACGGACCGCGTCGAACTCTTGCTTCGCACCTACAAGAAATACGGCCTTTACAGCAAGACCCAGACTCGCGCGTACCTCGGCCAAAAGTTCCGCGTCGTTCTCGGCGTTCCCGACACCATGTCCGACTACGAGGTCGGCACAGAGTTCCTCCGCAAGATTGTCCTTGTCCATCTCGGCTGCCAGGACGTCACCGAGCAGCAGGATGCCGACAAGTTCAACATGCTGCTCTTCATGTGCCGCAAGCTGTACGCTCTCGTTGCCGGTGACTGCGCTGTCGACAACCCCGATGCCGTCCAGAACCAGGAGATTCTTCTCGGTGGCTTCCTCTACGGCCAAATCATCAAGGAGAGACTTGAGGAGCTCTTGACCGTTTCCTTCCGCGCCTCCCTTCGCGACTACCTCAGGAGGAACCCCACAGTATCGTTCCAGTCCGAGACTTTCACCAAGGACTTCCCTATGGCCATCTTCCGCAGGGCCAACGAGAACATTGGCCAGTCGCTCGAGTACTTCTTGTCCACCGGCAACCTCGTCTCTCCCTCCGGTCTCGATTTGCAGCAGGTTTCCGGCTTCACCGTCGTTGCCGAAAAGCTCAACTTCTTGCGTTTCATCAGTCACTTCCGCATGGTGCATCGTGGTTCCTTCTTCGCCCAGCTCAAGACGACAACGGTCCGTAAGCTTTTGCCCGAATCGTGGGGTTTCCTCTGCCCTGTCCACACTCCTGATGGTTCTCCTTGCGGTCTTCTCAACCATTTGGCCCACAAGTGCAAGATCATGACGGAGTCAGTGGATGCCTCCACCATCCCTCGTCTCGCTTTCGAGCTTGGCGTTGTCAACATCTCCTCGGCTGCCACCAGCGAAAGTGTGGTTGTCATGCTCGACGGCAGGATCGTCGGTTGGTGTACCCCTGAGGAGTGCAAGTCTATTGCCGAGACCCTCCGTTACTGGAAGGTCAACGGCGAGAACGGCGTGCCTCTCCAGCTCGAGATTGGCTACGTCCCTCCTTCTACCGGTGGTTCTTACCCTGGTCTCTACATGTCCTCTCAGCCGTCCCGTATGGTCCGCCCTGTCAAGTACCTCCCTCTCCAGAAGCAGGACTTTGTCGGTCCTCAGGAGCAGCCCTACATGTCGATTGCCTGCACGGAGCAGGAGGTCATCCCCGGGGACTCTACCCACGTGGAGTTCGATCCTACTAATATCCTCTCCATCCTCGCCAACATGACCCCCTTCTCCGACTTCAACCAGTCTCCCCGTAACATGTACCAGTGTCAGATGGGTAAGCAAACCATGGGTACTCCAGGAACGGCTCTCGCCCACCGTACGGACAACAAGATGTACCGTCTCCAGACGGGCCAGACGCCTATTGTCCGCGCTCCTCTGCACAACACCTACGGTTTCGACAACTTCCCCAACGGCACCAACGCCGTTGTCGCTGTCATTTCTTATACCGGTTACGACATGGATGACGCCATGATCATCAACAAGTCGGCGCACGAAAGAGGATTCGGTCACGGTAGCATCTACAAGACCAAGAAGGTCAGTCTCAAGGATGACAGCAGGACACGCTCGGCCAAGAGCATCGTCAAGATGTTCGGCTTTGCCCCCAACAGCACCATCCGCGAATCCACTCGCGACATTCTCGACAACGACGGTCTCCCTCGCGTCGGTCGTCTCCTCCGCGAGGGCGATGTCATTTGCGCGTGGCACACTGTTTCCGCCGACTACAACGGCCAGCTCGTCAACCGCGACGGCGTCACCCACTACGAGCGCTACAAGGACTCGGAAGACGCCTTTGTGGAGGAAGTCCGCGTTATTGGCGCCGACAACGGCACCGAGCCTCTTCAGACTGTCTCCATCAAGCTTCGCATTCCCCGTTCCCCCGTCATCGGTGACAAGTTCTCGTCTCGTCACGGTCAGAAGGGTGTGTGCTCGCAAAAGTGGCCCGCCGTCGACATGCCGTTCTCCGAGACCGGCATCCAGCCCGACGTCATCATCAACCCTCACGCTTTCCCGTCTCGTATGACCATTGGTATGTTCGTCGAGTCGCTCGCCGGCAAGGCTGGTGCCCTGCACGGTCTTGCGCAGGACTCTACCCCCTTCAAGTTCGACGAGCAGAACACTGCTGGCGACTACTTTGGTCACCAGCTCATGAAGGCGGGCTACAACTACCACGGCAATGAGCCTCTCTACTCCGGTATTACTGGCGAGGAGTTCCAGGCTGATATCTACATTGGTGTCGTCTACTACCAGCGTCTGCGTCACATGGTTAACGACAAGTACCAAGTGCGTACCACTGGTCCTGTCGTGCCCACGACTGGTCAGCCCATCAAGGGTCGTAAGAAGGGTGGTGGTATCCGTGTGGGTGAAATGGAGCGCGATGCTCTTCTCGCTCACGGTACTTCCTTCTTGCTCCAAGACCGTCTCCTCAACTGCTCTGATTACTCCAAGAGCTGGATGTGCCGTCAGTGCGGCTCCTTCCTCTCCACCCAGCCTACCGTGTCGCCATTTATTGGCAAGCGCAAGGCGGTTAGCACTGTCAGGTGCAGAAACTGCGCGGTCAGACTGGACGACATGGAGGATGTCGATCTCATGTCGATGGACGGAGAGATTTGGGAGGATGGCAGCGGTACCCAGTGGATCGGTGGTGAGAACACTACTGTCGTTGCGGTACCGGGTGCGCTCAAGTACCTGGATGTGGAGCTGGCGGCTATGGGTATCAAGTTGAAGTACAAGGTGGACAAGAAGGATGAGATCAGGAGGGGACAGCTGGTAGGGAAGAAGGCGGGCGAGTTGATGTTGACTGCCTCGGCTTCGGCTTAAGGGGTACAGAGAGTCAGTCTATGTGTACATGGTTGGGTATGGATTGGTTAAAGGTTACAGAAAAGTTTCCATGTAAAGGGTTTTTATCATGTGTGTTTTAGCAGCATCTTGGGAGTATGTCAGGGTCACGTGTAATTTGCAAATGTTCAGTTTTTATTTTATTTTTCTTCTCATGATTCGGTCATAAGGGCATGTGTTTTTCTCATTTCCATGAAGTCGTGGAACCGGCAATACAAGATTGGCATTTGGGCATGTGGTGGTTGGATACACTCGACAATCGTGAGTTTTGACGACGACGACTTCGATCGCAACTTGAGCTGAACCGCCGTCATCAACAGGCCATTTTTCTCTCTCCATGTTTTCTCCCATGGGGATGAGCAATTGGTTGGCTGACAAATGCAAACTCTTTTTACAGTAACACAGAGGGAGATGGATGTACGTTGGACCTGAACACAAGGGGGCGGGAGACGACACCAGGAACGCAAGATTGTGTTTAACACGATCGGATAGCTGCCGTGACTCCTATTTGATAGGGTATGCATGCGTAGTATGTCAACGGTGGTGCATGATCGTCTATTAGAGGATGGGATTTTGGTGATGGGATTGGCGGTGTGGTGGATGTGGTATTCTTGAGTGAGGAATTCGATATGCTGAGGTTATTCATACATCAACTGGGTGACTTTTCCTTACAAATACCTTTAGTTCGGTACCATCCCCAGGTGAGACACTCCAACATCACAGCCTCACGATCTCTGAAATGAATACAAGACTGATACGGATAGTTACTGCCAATGACCTAACACGTTCCCCCCATCGAGGAAAGAACAATTTCAGTACCTACCGATGTCGGGTTTCACCTTTTTCTCTGATGCCCGACTTCCGACCACGGGCACCCGGATCCCCCAAATCTGTGCTTGGAGTGTCATCTGCACCTTCCTTGTGTTGTGTCGGCCAGTGTGAAAACTCTGTACCTTCCTTAGTTCGTCTTCACTTAGGTCAATCTGCTCCTTCCGAAGCAGGAGCCTCTTGTCCTTTCTATTCGATGCCGGTCGTCACTCTCATGTTCGGCTTGGCTGACGATTCCATTTCTCGCCGGTCAGTGTCGAATCTTTTCTCTGACATTTTCCATTTCTGACTGGTGATCGCCAAGTCGTTCTCTTTCGTTCTGTTCTGTATTGGTGTTCCTTTTGGGTCGAGTACTTCGCCTTCTACCATCCTTCTAATCTGTACTTTGTGTCTTTTACCGGTAGTCAGGGCATGCTTGACATTGAGAAAAGCCACTGTCCTCCGTGAACCGGAACAAGCAAATCACAGTCAATCACTTCAGTCACTCGTTTCGTTTCGTTTCGTTTCGTTTCGTTTCGTTTCGTACTCTAAAAGATCTTTACATACACTGCTGCTGATTCCCTGTTCTTTTGTTCTGGATCTTTTCTCTCTTATTTTCTTCTTTTATCCAAACGACACGCCGGCTTCTCCTAATCAGCATCTCTGAGCCACAACCGATTTTGCCGTCCCGACGACCATAACCACTCCTTGCTGGCTCGAGACACTTCCAAGAAACTCGACGAGAACTACGACGACGACACCCAATTACGCACGTCCCTATAATCGAAAGCTCATTACCGCCTTGGTTACATCCCATTCTTCTCCGGTCTCTCCCAGCTACCCGCAACGTGCGTTACCTCGCTCACATCAACATTCTTCGGCCAATCTCCTTCTGGTCGACCTCTCGCACGCTTCACCCGCTGCTCTCCGAGAAAAACACTGCGTCTTAATTTATTGCGACAACTCAGATTCAACACGGCTTGCGCCCTGCGACAATCCCAATGGCACGTTTTCGGCTGCCAATCGCCCTACTATCCCTCATCCTGCTCGCCGCGCACTCCGTCGTAGCGCAGTACGGCGCATACAACTACGGCTTTGACGCAGAGAAGCTCATCAAGCGTCAACTTGCGTCGCAAGAACCGGTGCCGGTAGTCAGAGGGGCCGAAGGCGGGGAGACAATCCGACTGCGACAAGAAATTCGTCAGCTCGAGCAGGACAAGGAGCTATGGACGCTCTACATCCTCGGGCTCAGTCTGATGCAGTTCACCGACCAGTCATCGCCGGTGTCGTGGTACGGGATTACTGGTACTTATGTTACACTTGAGGATTCCTCCCCCCCTCTCTTCCCTTCCCTTCACATTCTTCTTCTGCTGTCTAACTTTTTTTGACACGCTACACAATGTGCTGCCCTTTTCTGAGATCTGTGTCATAGCTAACCAAAGAAACGTTCGACCTAAACGTTAGGGATACACGGCATACCTCACCAAACCTGGGGCGGTGTGACTCCAACTCCCGGAAATGAGGAAACAGGATATTGTACCCATTCCTCGATCCTCTTCCCGACATGGCATCGTCCTTATCTTGTCCTCTACGAGGTATGTCTTTTGTTGAGATCATGACGACTGAGTGCTAACCCAAGACCCATCACAGCAAGTACTTTACAACCTGATCCAAAACATTGCCAAATGGTGGCCCGAAGGCGAACTACGAAAACCATACCAGGCTGCTGCTCTCCGGTTCCGCATTCCCTACTGGGATTGGGCTTCCAGCCCTCCTTCTGGACAGAGCGTTTTGCCGCTTAGTGTTGGTGGGAGTCCGTACATCGATGTGAACGGCCCCAATGGCGTGCAGAGGATTGCCAACCCCTTGTTCAGTTACTCCTTCAAGCCGCTGAATGCTACTGCCTTTCTTCAGGATCCGGTAGGTTTATGTGATCCTTGATGGATTGAACCTAGCTGACATGGTGTGCAACAGTGGGACATATGGACATCCACGCTCAGAAGCCCGACTACCAGCGATAACAAGGCGCAATCCAACAACTCCCTCGTGGCCATGAACTTTGACCAAAACCTCGACTCACTTGGACAACGCCTCTACATACTTTTCTCCAACTATGGCAACTACAGCACGTTTAGCAACAACGCCTGGATACCTTACATCAATAATGGCTCCTATGACTCTCTTGAAGCCCTCCACGACACTGTCCATAACCTAGCTGGTGGCGGGGGAATTGGCCAGCCCAATGCGCAAGGCGGTCACATGGCCTACATCCCCTATTCGTCTTTCGATCCAATCTTCTTCCTCCACCACGCCATGGTCGACCGGATCTTTGCCATCTGGCAATCCCTGTACCCATCCAGCTACGTCACTCCCATGCAAGCTTACATCTCGTCGTATACCACGTCCCGAGGTGAGTTCCAAACCGCCGGCACTGCTCTGACGCCCTTTTACTTCAACGAGAACGGCACGTTTTGGACCTCGGACATGGTCCGCGACCACACGAGGTTCGGCTACAACTACCCCGAGCTGGCCGGAGTGTCGGGTAGTTTACCGAACAGCCAGAGTCAGAGCCGACGAGCTCTCTCAAAAAGGGCAAGGGGAAGGGTGATGGCAGCTATCAACCGCCTTTACGGTCCATCTACCCCTTCGAGTCTCTATCGCAAGGAATTGCGAGCTGGGAGATTGATACCAGGGAAGAAAGCCCCTAGTGGCTTACCTGCCGGACGGGTATTCACCGGTAACGGCCAGTACAGGGAGTGGATAGCGAATGTGAGAGTCAAGAAGCAAGCATTGGACGGACCGTTCTTTATTCACTTGTTTCTTGGGGAGGCACCGAAAGACCCGAAGGAGTGGACGTCGGCCAAGAATCATGTGGGGTCCATGGGTGTGTTTGCGAGTGATGAGAGGTATGGCGAAAGCAAAATGGCGGGGATGGATGAGGTTATGGTGTCGGGAACCATACCGTTGACAAAGGCGTTGGTGGAGAAGGTGATGGGGACGGGACGGTTTGGTGGTGGTGCTGCCACAGCTGGCAATCGTGGGAAGAGGGGTGGTCGTTTCGTTGGCTTTGGAGGGGAACTAGGCGCTGGAATCAGTCAAGCCCCAGGTGACAGATACGGAGCCGAGGACGAAGGACAAGGACAAGGACAAGAAGTGGATGTGCTAAGAAGTCTGGACCCCAAAGACGTGGAACCCTTCCTGAGAAGAAACTTGGTGGTTAACATTGTGAAAGTGGATGGGAAAGTGGTGTTGCATGGAAGTTATATAGAGGGGCTGGGGATTCATGTGGTTAGTTCGGTGGTGAGGGCGGCGGGGAGTGAGGAGGAATTACCGGTTTGGGGGGAGGTGGAGGGGGGGTTTGATGTTGTTTGAGCTGCTCCGAGAAGAGGTCTTATATGGACGTGTTGATGTTATGTATTGTATCGCTGGCGATGGGCTTGAGGGAGGAGGGTATGGTATGTATAGTGGGGGGTTTTGTTAGAATATGGTGTGGTAATGGCCCGTGGGGTGTAATGGTGGATAATGATATGGACATTAAGTCGTTAATATCGATGTGTAATGAGGTTGTGGACGTTTAGTTCGTGATAATACCATGTTGTCGTGACGTTGTCGCCGGCGGTATCCACTAAGCCCGGTGACATCGGCGTCCCCACCCCGTAGCCCCATGCCGTAGCGGGGCCGAATACCCCGGAGCCGCTAAGGGGTCAAGGTGTGGAGCCACTATTTTCAGGGCCAAATGTCTTGGCTGACGGATGCGGGGAACCTGGCACTTTTGGACTTCTACGTATCAAGTTAAAAAGACAACCAAACACAAGACGAACTCCAAATTTCAACAAAAACTGAACCGAGGTTGAACAGGACTTAACCCCTCGTGATAGGGCCGGGAATAGCCATTTCTTTGAGTAGGAGACACCAGACATAAAGGAGGGACATCCGCCACACGACCCGTGGAAACAGAAGAGATCATGACTTCGGCTTGTTTACCTCTACGATTCACGAGAAGGAACCTCTCCAACTTGTCAACAACATCAACATCCACTCTTCGATATCAAATCCGCGCACTCAGCACAACCCGATCGATACAACATCGCGGCAGGACCCTACTCGCATCACCAACCCGATCCCGATCCAACACCCCAAGGACACCACCATCACCAATCTCATCACCACCACCATCACCACCCTCAACAACCCGCCCCTTCACAACAACCATGCCCCCCTCATCCTCCCCCCCCAAACCCTCCTCCACCACCACCCCAGGACCCCTTCCAATCCGCCCCTCCTCCTCCGTCATCCTCCTCTCACCCACCAACCAAATTCTGCTCCTCCACCGCGTCGCCAAATCTTCCTCCTTCGCTTCCGCTCACGTTTTCCCCGGCGGAAATCTTTCTTCTTTCCACGAGGGGGATTACTATCCGTTGCCGGAGGGGGAGGAGTTGCATGTGGATAGTGAGGCGTATAGACTGGCGGCGGTGAGGGAGACGTTTGAGGAGAGTGGGATACTTTTGGCTAGGAGGAAAAATGGGGGGGGAAAAGGGGAGGGAGAAATGTTGGAATTGAGTGAGGAGGAATTGGAGGAGGGGAGGAAGGTGGTGTTTGGGGATAAGGTTAGGTTTGGGGAGTGGTTAGACTCAAAAGGGGGGGTTGCTGATATTGGTATGTATACCCCCAAATTAAAAGTAAAAAGGAAAAGGAAAAGGGGGGGAGGGGGTTCTGTTTGTGATTGCGACGGAGATGAGATGGACCGTTCACCACCACTATTACGAAAGAAAGAAAGAAGAAAATGCTAACAAAAAACAAAACCAGAAAACCTCCACCCCTTCACCCGCTGGATCACCCCCGCCAACCAACGCCGCCGCTTCACAACCCAAATGTACCTCTACATGCTCCCCCTTCTTTCCCCCACCTCCCCCCTCCCCCAGGGGCAATCCCAAACAACCTCCCTAGTCCAAACCCCCACCCACGACGGCGGCATCGAACACACCTCCGCCATCTTCTCCCCCGCCTCCACCTGGCTCTCCCAAGCCTCCGCCGGCGACATAATCCTCTACCCCCCGCAATTTTATTTGCTTACCCTCATCGCCCGCTTCCTCCCCCCGCAACCAAGTAACTACGCCGAGCAACGCGAGAACCTCTTGACCTTCCTTCGTCGCGTGCCTACCAGCTCCGTACCACACCCGACCTCTAACATTCCGTGGGCGGAAAAGGTGATGAGCCCGGAGGTGGTTGGCGCCTTTGCGAAGGCGACGGGGAAGAGTTATGGTGCTGGACGGGTGATTCTGGGGCTGGCGAAGCCGGGGAGGGAGTTGCTGGGGGTGGGGAGTAAGAGGGGTGGGGATGTGGAGAGGGTGGTGTTGGTGGATTTTAGGAGGGAGGAGGTTGAAGAAACTAAAGAGGTGGAGGAGAGGGATGCGGAGGGGAAGGTGGTCGGGGTGAGGAAGGTGATGACGAGGACGGCGGTGAGGGTGCCGAGGGATTTGGAGGTTGTGGAGAGGGGGGAGGCTTTGAAGGCTGTGGCGGAGGAGCAGGGGGTGCAAAAGGGGAAGAAGAAGGAGGGGAGTAAGTTGTGAATTTTGTTGACTATGGACTTATGGAGGGGGAATGGATTTATAGATAGGATAAGAGACGGTCTTCGATTGTAGCGACTGGGTCGATAGCATCCGCCTCCCTCATCAACTCCCTCGCCCTTTCCCTAACTTCCCTCCCCTTCTCCTCATCCAGCACCTTCTCAACAGCCCCCCTCAACTCATCAACATACTCCTCCCCATCGCTCCACGGCCTGTAAATCTTGATGCCGTGTCCCACCCACTCCACCCTCAACGAATTCTCCCTCTTATCCTGTTCCTCGCCCGCCACTACCATCGGCAGACCGTGTCCAATGCCATGCATCACCGCTCCATACCCGGCGTTGTTAACAAACACGTCGGCGTAGGGTAAGATGGAGTCGTAGGGTAAGTAATCCGTCACCTTGACATTCTCGGGGACGACGACGGACTTGGGTAGTTTCCGACCGCGATGACCCAGGATGGCTACCACCAGGGTATTCTCGCGTCCACCGAGGGCTTGGATGGTGGGGATGATTAGTTGTCGAGGGTTGATCTCGACGGTTCCCTGGGTTACCACGATCACCTTCTTGCCATTGTCCTTGGCAAGCTTTACCTCGTCCACCAAACTTTGGCTTGCTTCGTCAAGAGCAGGCACAAGTTTTGGGACTGTGCCTACAAACTGCCAATTGGCAGGCCACCCTTCTTCGGTCTTGTAGAACCAGCTCTCGACGCCTACTTGGAACACATGGTCGTAACCGACAAAGTGTTCCCCTGACAACCACAACCAGCCTTCTTCCCTCCCCTTGGCGCGTTCTCGCGCATCCATGGCTTCTTCAAAATCCTTGCCACCAGCTTTCTCAACTCTTTGAACCAGAAAATCCTTCATCGGCTTGGTGGCAATTGCCCACTCCTTCCACATTTCGGCGATCTGCTCCTTGTGGGCGATGGTGGTGTCGAATGGAACGGGTTCGGTACCCATCAAGGGTGGTAGGTTTACACTCCTCAAGGTGGGAATCATGACGTTTAGCGCTAGGAAACCGATGGGCCGGGGGATGGATTCGGGAAGAGGGGCGGAGTGGAATAACGGCAAAAGGGAGAAGGTCACGGATTCTGCCATGACTATCACCCTTGCGTTTGGAACGGTGCTGTGTATGTGGACCAGAGCCGCGACGATGGAACGGTGGTGGGAAGGGATGGGGCGCAGAATGGTTTCGCGGGCGACGAAGAAGATGCGGTCGCGCCAGGTTGGTTCGGGGGCGGATGGGACTAGTTCTTTGGTGGACTCGGAGGGCTCAGATGCCGGAGGTGAGGGCAACGGAGTTTCCTCCGGGGTGTCATCGGATTGATTGGCAAAGAATTGCACGTCGTTGAAATCGGCATCGTCGAGAAGGGAAAGGAAACTGACCCCTGCGCCAGTGATGGAAGTCTTGTGAGCGGTAGGACCCAGATAGAAGACGGGCCAGCCGCGAGCGTGGAGGGTGGAAGCTATGCGGAGGGTAGGGGTGATGTGGCCGGTAAATGGAAGACTGGTGAAGAGGAGAACTGGTCTGTTGCCGTTGACTGGAGAGGCCATGCTGAATACTATTGTGTGTGGTGGTGGTGATGGTTGGATGCTAGTTACGGCGAGAATGGTATGGTTATGCCCAACTTCATCCTCCGAGCAAAGCCATCTCGAGGGCTTTTACACTCATGATATTGACGATCCCAAGCAAAACGCAAGAGGCTCTTGTCGCATCAATATCACCAAGTGCTTACTCGCACTAAGACTTGGGTGCCGTCAGTGGTGGTGAAACCGACGAAAGCGACATCTTGGGTGGGAAGCATGTCTGAAGATCTGTTAATGGGCTACCTATGGGCTGTCAGTCACTTGGTCTTTGTTTGATGATATAGTCTTCCACAGCATGACTCTTGCGCTGAATAGATTTTATTGTTGCCAATTTAAAGAGTCTTTTGCGAGGCTCTCGTCAGGCATGACAGGGGTTTTGTGTAGGCTTTGTTGTTGTCTCAATGATGTAGTGTCTTGACCCGGAGCCAGGCGGTCCACTGTCAGCACAACCGTCCACTGCATCACCAACCTTGTCGCCGATCCAGTTCGGACCAAACAGTAAGCTATATTGTGACCCTCAAGCTGTTGCCTATTGAGACAAGCTTCTTGGCCCATGCATTTGAGTAAGTATGGCGAAAAGGTGAAGAGTCTTTGGATACGGTCAACACACCGAGGTGAAGCATGCCTCTAGCCACTTGGTCCCATTGGCACTAGCCACATTGGCCACACAATTGAGGTATTGACTGTTTCATGAAACGAACTTCTGGAAGAACAGTCGAAGATGCATTGACGGAAAATCCTGGGGGAAATTAAACATAAGAAAGGGGAGAAACAGCCAAGCGGACACCAAAGATTCCGAACAGAACCACAAACCTGAACCGGCCGGATGGTAAAGTAGACAGCATCTCGATGTCCATGCCATGTGTTTCTCGTGCTCAAGCGACAGTCAATTACCGTCCCGTCGTTGTAGTCCAAGACATGGAATGTCTGCCGGAATCCGTAGAATTGAGGAAAGAAAACGGTATGCGACAATGTTGATACCGGCTGAAGTCAGGCGACGTTAGCGAAATTGTCGATATTGTGTCTGGCCAGTGGTTTGGGTCATCCAGTTCCAATTCCAAGGAGTGTTGCAGTCCGGTTCAATGTTGGGAATTTGGGACGGAAGAAATGTCGCTTGCTTCCGCGGAGAGTTGGAGGGTGCAGGATTTTCGATATTCAGCTGCGACCCAAAACCTCCCTCCTCTCGTCCCCAACCCATCTCCCATTCTGACTTTCGAAACACAAGCAGCGGCGGGGTTGATGAAAGGACAATTGATAACTCCACTGCTCTTTCCTCGTAGGGCTCAGTGTCTGGGATGTGTCTTGATGGAAGCTGCCCAAACCATGGCGGCGATCCAGGCACCGACAGCGACATCAGCGACAACGGTGGACTCCTCCGCATTCTCCACTTTTCCCGTCTCTCCACTCTGATCGGACAACTGGCCAATCAGAGGCTACTCGCATTCGCATCGAGCCGCTCTGTTCGTCTGTGCGCCTGCAAAATACAACCACAACCACGGCCAGCATCTCACCAGCTCTCTGCACCTTCCAGCTTCCTTCCTCCTTGGGTTCATTTTCAATCTGTGGTTCATCTGCCACAAATTGGGCTTTTCATAACTTGAACAGGAAAGAGAGAAAGACTACTTATTGTGGATTGCCACCTTTTTCTCAGAGACAATTATTGAGCCACAGCCAATGGTTCTTCAACATGCCGCAAAATCCCACATCCGCACAGACTCGAGATCTGGGGCTGTCATCTCTTTTCTTTCTTTTCCTTGTGATCGCCTCATGACATGGGCTGGCCGGTGGAAGCTCCGCGGTGTCTAGGCCAGCATTTGACAAGCTGAGAAAACCTCACCCACGACGTCTTCAAAAAAAAAAAAAGAGTCTCACCTTGTCTGGACTCTCAAGATAGCCTTTTGAGTTCAGTTACTCAAATGAGTATATCTTTAACATGGGATTCGACACCAGGTTCGATCAAGTTTCATCCCAACCATATCCAACCCCCAGACGACCTGTCAAGTGCGCATGTCAATGTCAGTGCGGCATCACCAACAAGCCATCCATCAAGATCCTATCCATTGCACAGGCGGATAGACCCTCACCGGTCAACAACTAGTCTGGACACTGCCGGTACTATCGGGGTGCTTCCCAACTGCGTGTCTGCGTCTCTTCCCGTTCCAGCCTGTGAGAGCTGATCAGTCCCAAACCTGGAACCAAACAAAAGAGCTGCATAGACAGCAACGGTTGCATTGACACCCGCCCACCCGCCTTGGGTTACCATGCTTGGAATGGATTCATTACTTGAATCCGCTCCTCCCCCGGACTCGGTCTCTCTTGGCCATGAACCACTTCCACTACCCACGAAGCTAGTCTTCAAACCGCCATCGATCTTCACCAACAACATCGAGGTTGAAGTTATCAGACTTGGCCCTCGAGTAAACATACAACAACCACATACGATGAGTGATACGACGAATGATAGCACTCCGGGTCCACCACCACCAACCTCTACAGAAATATGCGATCCATATGGCACCTGGCCACCACCAGAAGAACGAGCACATGATTCCCTCAGGCCAAACATCTACGCTTCTTTTGTCATCTGCTGGGTTATAGCCGCTACTCTTGTTGGATTGCGATTATACACGAGAGGCGTCATCATTAGAGTGTTGGGTCCTACAGATTGGAGTATCTTGGCTGCCTTGATCTTTTCGTTGGCTACGAGTATTGGGGGTATAGAACGTGAGTGTCTTAATCCAACAGGTTATGAAATGGGAATACTAACACTGAGCAGAGGCTATAAACGGCTCCGGACTTCACATCTGGGATATCAACTGCTTGGATACAGCAGCGGGAACCAACTGGTTCAGGGTACGTCTTTCATCCCCATCAACTCTCAAAAAACAATCACTAACATTCCACAGTCCTCCTGGTACTCCCTAGTCTTCTACACCCTCTGTCTCTACTTCTCCAAAGTCTCCATCTTGCTCCTCTACATCCACCTCTTCACCTTCCGCTGGGCCCGCCTCGGCGGCCAAATCTTGCTAGCCATCGTCACCGTCGGCACAGTCTTTATGCTCGCCGTCTGCTTCGTAGCCGCCATCCCCCTAAACTCCTACTGGGACTTCACCATCCCCCAAAAATATGCCGCCCCGCAATCCATGTGGTGGGCCAGCACCGGCATCCACATGGCCACCGACTTCCTCATCTTCCTCCTCCCCTTACCAGTAGTATGGACCATCATGCTCCCCCGCCGCCAAAAACTCGCCCTGTCCGTCGTCTTCGGCCTCGGTTTCGTAATCTGCTTCATCTCCATCCTCCGCCTCGTCAAACTCCTCGAGGCCAAATCAACCACTAACCCGCCCATCGACTGGACGTACGACGCCGCCGAGCTGACTTATCTCACAGCCGTGGAATGTAACGGCGCCATTATTTGCGCTTGCGTCATGACTTTGAAGCCGCTCATCGTTAAATACTTCCCCAACCTGCTTGGGACCAGGTCTCGCTCCAGGACTGGTGGTGGGGGAAGTAATGGCCAGGGTGGGAGACTAAGTGATAGCATCACCCCTCCCACCATTGGGAGTAAACCGTTTAAACCGCCTGTGTCGGCGGCCGAGGCGGAGTATATGAGGAGGGGAAGGACGGGGGCTTGGATGGATGGGTGTGGACATGGTGGGGGGTATGTGGAGTTGGATGATAGTTGGGAGCCTGAAGGACTTGGGGCAGGGAGTGGGGAGGAGACGATGACGGTGGTGGTGGAGATGAAGGAGGGTGTTGGTTCTGCCACCAAAAAGGAGGAGGAGGAGGAGCAGACGGGGCATGGGCAAGGGCATGGGCATGGGCAGGGGCATGGGCATGGGCAGGGGCATGGGCATGGGCATGGGCAGGGGCATGGGCATGGTAGTGGGATAAGGAAGTGGAATAGTTTGAGGGATCATCATCATCATTATCATCACCACTTTGAGAAGGAACATCAAAAGGGGAGTAGGAGTACGGGAGGAGGAGGGGGACAGCTGGGTGGGGTGATACAGGTGAGGAAGTCGGTGGATGTTACGGTGCAGGTTGAAGATGGAGTGCAGAGGCAGAGGGGGGATTGGAGTGGGAGGAGTAACAAGAGGGAGAGTGAGTATGAGAAGGGGACTGCGTTGTGATTTTGGGAATGGAAATGAAAATGGGATATGGGACATATGGAGGGATGGGATATGGAGGGATGGGATATGGAGGGATGGGATATGGAGGGATGGGATATGGAGGGATGGGATATGGAGGGATGGGATGGGATGGGATGGGATGGGATGGGATAGATGATACCATGTTACAGGTTACTATGGGTTACTATGGGTTGGGTTGGTTTGGGTTGGGTTAAGCGTTATGTTTTACCATAGTTAGTGTAATGAGCGATGATACCAAAATATTTTGAGTCAACAGAATGGTTGTGTACTGCACCATCTAGAAAGTCTACACGGGATGAATAAGCTAGTAAACCATGACTAAATGCACTTTTTTTAAGGATTTACGCGGTATCTTGATAATCAAGCCTTATTTCCATTGGGAAGTTAACTGTGCCTTGCCACAATTAATGTTTTGATTTGACTGCCCACGTACTTGCTCTCAATGTCTCCTAGGTGGAAGTTATTCGTTAACTGTCTGCTCGCTCTTCGAAAAAGGGCTATGATGTGTCCACGCAGGGGACTCTCAGACAGGTCGAGGCAGAAAGTCGATAATTCCTGAGTAAACATTCAAGCAAGTCAGCGACCACATACCTACAGCGATTGTAAAAACCGTAGAAGCTTTCTATATGTACAACGTCCGAGAACGGAAGCCGGGGGGGCCAGGTAAAGTTCAACTACCCTGGCAGAATGACGTGACTGATGCCTCTAAAGGTGTCCTTTGCGCCAACTTCGGTTTAAAAGAGTTATCTCTGTTGAAAGTACAGTCCCAAGCGAATTGATCCATATAACCTCTCCAACACGAGGAGTGAAGTCAAGTGGCTGTGGTGATGAAGTATTAACAGCAATATCAGCCACCGCGAGCATATGAAATGCAAACATGGAAAGTTGAGTAAAGAGTTTTACTGACTATATTATCGCTGAACCTAATCTTGGTATAAGCCCTTCTTCTCTTTTACACAACGATTAATAGACCCTGAACACATTATAGCAATGGACTATCTATTTACTTCAAGCCAGTCCACCACCCCCCTCCCCCTCCCCCCTTTCAAACATCCCTCGCCAACCCCCTCCTATACTCCTCTATCGCCCTCCTCCTCGCCTCCGCATGATCCACCATCATCCTAGGATACCCCCTCTCCTCCAGTTTCCTCCTCACTTTTTCATCCCCCCTTCCCCACGGATCATGTATCACCCCCCCTTCCCTCCCTTTCCCCCCTTTCCCCCCTTTCCCTCCTCCCCCTCCAACCCAACATCCCTCAACTCCCCAACCCACCGCCTTATAAAACCCCCCCCTTATCAAACCTCTCACTCTGCCTCACCGGGTTAAACACCCTAAACCACGGCTGCGCATCCGCCCCCACGCTCGCCGCCCAGCCCCATCCTCCATTATTAGAAGCAAAGTCGCCGTCGATGAGGTGGAGCATGAAATATTGTTCCCCCAGGCGCCAGTCAAGCAATAAATCCTTGGAGAGGAAGGAGGCGACGACCATCCGGAGCCGGTTGTGTAGGTAGCCGGTGGTGAGGAGGCAGCGCATGGAGGCGTCGATTAAGGGGTAGCCGGTTAGGCCGAGGGTCCAGAGGGAGAGGTGGGAGGGGGAGTAGGACCAGGGGATGGAGGATAGGGGGGGGTGGTGGGGTTTGTTCATGCTGCGCGCGATATGTGGTGTTAGTACCTATGGTTGGACTGGAAAGAAGAGAAGATAAGGGGGATGGATGGGGAAAAGGAAGAAAGGATTGGGGGAGGGGAAACGGGGGAGAACGGGGGGGGGGAAGAAGGGGGAGAGGGAAGACAAGGGGAAGAGGAAGAGGGAAGAAACACGAAGAAGACGGTCGGGAGGTGGAAGGAAAAGGAAAAAGACAAAAGGAAAAGGCAAAAGACAAAACGGAAAACAAAAATCCCAGAAAAACAAACCGGGCAACAGGGAAAAAAAGGAACACCCAAAAAAAAAAAAAAAAGGGACATACCAAACATAAGGCCAATTAACCACCACATGCCTATAAAACTCCCTCCACGCCACCTCCCCCACCCACCTCTGAATCCCCTCATCCCCGCCATTCAACCTTTTAGTCCTATTCCTCTCCCTCGCCGCCCTCACCGCCGTCCTGGCGCTCAGCGTCCCCGCAGCAAAGTGCACCGACAACTTACTCGTCCCCCCTCTTCCTCCGGTATATCTCTCCTTTCCGCATACCTGCTAATACCCTCATCACAGAATTTATTCAGTCTCTTCAGCGCTTCGTGCTCGCCCGCCGGCCAGAGCGCGCGGAACCGGACTTTTTCGTCGTCGTCGCGGAGTTGCTTGCCTTCGGGCGCGGGGGGGATGGGACACCCGAAAAGGTGGGCGAGTTTGCCCCCCTGGCGGACGGTGGAAGGAGGGTTGGGGAGGGGAGGGGGGGAGATTTCCAAACAGTCGGGGTTTTCTTCGACGTAGCGAAGCCAGGAGCGGAACCAGGGGGCGTAGACAGAATACTGTCTGCCGCTGGAAGATTTGAGGGCGCCGGGGGCGACGATGCAGGTGTCGTGGAGGACTTCGGCTGCCATTTTTGGAGTGTCGTCGTCGCCCGAGGCTGAGGCGAGAAGGCGCACGAGCTTGGCTTCGCGCCGGAGTTCGTCGACTTCGTATTCCATGTTGCAGAAGAGGTGGCTTGCTCCCCATTCGTGCATGAGTTGCTTGATTCGTTGGGGGACTTCCTTCCGTTTGGGAACGGTCTCGATCCATAGGGGAATGTTTAACGCTGCTAGGTCTTTCTTCAAGATCTCTAGTGTTCGGAGCATAAAGTCCACGCGTATGGGAGCTCGTAAGTGCGCTTCTAGGTCTTCCGGACTGAGGACGTAGAGACAGATAAGCGGTACCCCGGCCTCTTTAGCCTTTTGACTGGCTAGCCACAGCGCGCGGTTATCATGTAGTCGTAAGTCCATCTTGAACCAGTGGACGACCGCTTGGCGGACTGGGAGGGACGAACGGAGGGAGACGGTCTCGGACAGAGCGGCGTAGAGCGTCTCGATGGGTCGAGGGAGCTTGTTGTCGTTGTAGGCTTGGCAGCGGGCGGTGGACATTTCGGGAGGGTAGTACTTGCGGAGGACGATGCCGTGGGTTTCGGACTCTTTGTGGAAGGGGTGGGGAGTCCGTAGAGGGTCGGAGGAGAGGTTTGGGTTGGTGGGAGGTGAGTCGGGGTTGGTTTTGCGCTTCTTGTCGACTGAAGGGTCGCCGTTGATGCGGGAGGTTTTGGGAGGCGCGGAGGCCTTGCGTTTGGAGGGCGCCATTGTTGATTTGGATTTGGCGAAGACGGTTGATGTTGATGAGAAGACGCTTGCCTTGGGTGGTGTTGAGGTGCGGATGATGCGAAACATGGAGTTGTGGTTGAATGAGAAAGGGAAAGACGGGAAGGAAACAGAAGAAGCAACAGACCATTCACCACGGCAACAACTACTTTTTGTTGTCCGGCGCGTGCGATGAAAAGGGCGATGCTTTGTGCAGTCTGATCGCTCGATCTCGGGGATACGTCATGGTGTTGTTGAATCGAGACGGATCGCGCCCCTTCCGTGCCAGTCATTGCTTTGTTGTTAGCGCGTATCTGGATCTCGGGCGGATCTCCAAATGCAGGGACATGCGGGTTTCAATTTGGGACGAACGGAAACAGAAGAGGTGAAGCAATTCATTGGGAGGAACTGTCCTCTCTGGGGATATCATGTCGGTTGCCTTGCAAACGGACTGTTCTCTCGTTAACAGGTTGGAACAACAGTCACAAAAACAAAACATGACAGCCCTTTGGGAAGCCAAAAACACAAAACAAACTGGACTTCCAGACTGATTCTAGGAAAGCATGTAAGACTCGTATCTGTACCATGACGAATCACTCGCTCGTCACAGCCTTTCAAAGCCTCTTGTTCAATCTGCGGCATGGAAGCTATCGAGGTAGCTCCAGAATCCCCAGCCTCGAGTGTTGTAACCCGGGGAGACTTTTCTAGCCGGGGGATGTGATTGTGGACGTGTGTTGGGTGCAAATATCACTTGTCGGTATCTGGATTCGGTGTGTGCAATATCACGATATCGGATTTGGGAGGTCTGTCGGTCGTTGAATCGGGGTATCGTTCAGATCATCAATGCCAGTGTATTTCTTTTTCCGAATGAGAAACAAATATCCTCCTGACGCCGCCATTGAGCCTTTGTGTCCACCGTCACAAGATGCATTTCCGCAAAATCCCAGACTTGTATGTTTTCCCAAACCCAATGTTGTGCGTCGTCGTGGTCCCGCTGCCAGTATGTTGGTCGTCCCAAGTTCGTTTCCTGCTCGTTTTTTCGGGCGTTTACAGGTCGTCGCTTGTTGTCCAGATCGATTCATGTGATTGTTGTCGGATAATTTGTCTGAGTTTCTCTCGGTATCAGCCTCTGTTGCTCTTACGGACTGTCGATTTCCTCCAGGCGAGAACTGAGCGTACCATTGCCTCATTCGGTCACAGAAAAAAGACACTTTAGCGCTGGGGGTTCCAGACGGCCTTGAGGAGACCATCGCGCTGGGCAAGGCGGTTGAGGGAGTCGTCGGACTCGCCCATGGCGCGAACGAAGCCGGAGAGGGCGTAGATGATGTTCTCGCCCTGGATGGCACGGCCGTTCTCGTCGACCTTGGCGATGGTGATCTGGCAAGAACCGTGGTCCTTGGACTTGATGATGCGGCCCGTCGCAGAGCACTTGCGGGGGACGTAACTGCACCACGTCGTCGTCGTCGTCGTCGTCAGTACTCAAAATGTCAAAAATCACAGGGTCAGCATGGACAGAAAAAAACATACAGGTCGACAATTTCGCCGCGATCGTTCTCCATTTTGGCTGTCTTGACGGGGTGCTGAGACTGCGGGTTGGGGGGTGTGTGATCTGGTGACGAGGAGCGGGCAACAAGCGCAGAATTTCCGACTTGGTCAACTTGAATTTTCGACACAAAATCGCAGTTTGGTGTGCAAGCCCCAATTGTGGGCTGCCAGACGGGTGCACGGACGTTTTTGGTGCACTTTTTGTGGCTAGTGCTTGTCATTCAGTGTGGCTGTGGTTGACTCTAAAGTCACTCTGTATCTGCACTAACAGAGACCTCCCAAACTGTCAGCTGATTGCGCGCTGTGGTCGCGGTCGCGGTCCCTGCAAAATGGAAGCCGTAGAGGTTCCCATCGCCAACTCCACAAAGTAAGGGTCGAGGATGTCTCTTTAGGCGATACTTGTGACTTGTCTATCTCGGTTGGGTCGTCTCATTCCCGGTAGCATCATATGTCTACAGGCTAACACCTGCCCTCCACCATCTCCTCGTCGCTTCCTGTCTCCTTCCCACTTGGTTAACGCGGCGCACCAAGTCGCCAAGGTGCCCTACCCCGAGTGTTAGTCGCCAACCCAAGTCATTTGCGCCGACATCGCCATTCACCAATCGCATATGCATATGGAGGAGACTTGGTGCTCTTCCCACCATCACCAACTGGAATGGCGCATCTTGATCCGATAGACATCCTCTCCTCGTCGCCCTCCGAGTTCCCAGACCTCTTCGCTCCAGTCGCAAAACCACCAGCAAGAAAACCATCAACACTCAAAACCGGCAGCAATTCGACACCAATTCCTGAAGATGCAGTCGGATTTGGAACCTTTACAAGCGCTGCTAGTATTTGGCGCATGTCGCAGGTCGCCGACGTGGACGAAGAAAAACCTGCGCAAAAGTCGCCACCCAAGCCAACAAAAACAACAAAGGAGACTCCGACGATAGCAACCGCGACAACATCAGTGTCGACAGTAGAAGTGGTGGTGGAAATTTCAGAGGAAAAGCCAGCAAAGAAACCCAGGAAGCCAAGGAAGAAAAAGGACGAGACGGAGACAACACTAGTCATTGACGAGAACGAACCCCCAGCTAAACCGCCACCAAAAAGGAGAGGGAGGCCACCAAAGAACAAGGACGCCGTCGATGGACAGGCTGCTTTGCCCAAGTCCAAGGTCACCAAACCACCAGCCAAACCACGGGCTTCGAGGAAGAAGGCAGAGACTGTGAGCAAGCACTTTGCCGCTTCTGCTCATGCAGGGACTTCTACGACAGATGCTCCTGTCCTAGAGGAGCCCTCAAAGAAGGCTGTTGTTGCGCCAAAGACACGGATTGACGATGAACCAGTGGACCTAGAGCCGGCAGTAAGGAGAAGACTGGATTGGACACCACCACCAGATGACAGACCACCACCAGCTGCCGGCAACTCGTCTACTGTCAAGGAGCTACCGTCCTCTACGACTGCCCATACGGAACCACCTGTAGCATTTGGAAAGCTCTTGGATACATACGGCTGCAAACCAGAAGATGATCAGCCGGGTCAAGTCACCAAACTTGATGTGCTTGGAAAGAGGAAACTTATCGAAATGGTCGCTACCACCACCACTACGACTACCGCACCAGACAAACCCAAGAGTCCAGAGACATCCCCAACCAAGTCCAAGGCCCCAAAGAAAAAGGCACGCACAATCACCGACCTGGCAACGGCTGCCTACCGAATACCAGACCCAGTCGAGGATTCCGTTTCCACGGCGACATCAAAACAAGACACTCTCCTAGGCTACATTGATGTCGAAGACGACAACTCTGCTACCAAACCAAGTGGCGCCAAGGCAAAACCCAAGAAGCCAGCAAAGCCCAAGGTCTCCAAAAAGAAGCCCGAGCCTCGAAAACAGCTATTGCTCTCCCCACAGAGCGCGCTCAAGCAGGTCTCGGGTCAGGATTTTGTGTTTGGCACTTCTAGTCAGCTGATGACGGAAGACACCGACCTGCTCCGTGCTTTGCATGAGTCGATGAAGACGGCCGGCAACGCACCTGATGGCGATCCCTTCCTGTCGAGCCCGGTCAAGTTCAGCAACATCACGAGCAGGGTCAAGACGGGGAACAGCAAGCTATGGAAGGTGGGAGCGAGGGATGAGGACGGAGACTTGTTGGATTTGGAGGTCTTTGATCTGACTGAAGCCGTCGAGGTGCCGGAACATCTGTTGCAGCAGGCTACCAGGTCGTCTGTTGGTGTGCCTAAACCCGCAGAGGCAGAGAATGGAGGCCAAACCGAGGGCAAGACGCAGACAGCAATCGAAATCATTTCATCCGATCCTGTTGCTCTTGAACGGTCTCCGGCTAGAAGACTCGAGGCTCAGATTAGTGCCCCGTCAAGAAAGGGCAAGGAACTCGCCCACCAACCTGCAAAGTCTCAACCGCCGATTCCTGTTGCCTCTCCGCGAGCAAGGACACCTCCACGAGTACGTCCACCGCCACAAGAAAGCCTTTCTTCTCCCCTGCGGAACGCTCGAACGAAAACACCCCCAAGACCAACCACACCTCCACGAGCAAGCGCTGTACTCGACCTCGATTTCGATTTTTACGACTTCGAACCACCGCCAAGTAATCAAGAACACTATCATCTGCTTGGACAGTCCCAGAAGGCCAGCCCTTCCAAGACGCAGCAACAGAGCCAGAAAAAGGTCCAGCAGCAGTCGCAACCGCAGCCGCAGCCGCAGAAAACGATGGCCCCTCCACCCCGCCCAAAGTACGAACTCCTCACCGACGCCCAACTGAGCCAAAAGATTTCTTCTTACGGATTCAAGCCCATCAAGAAGCGTGCCGCCATGATTTCCCTCCTCGAGAAATGCTGGGAAAGTCAAAACGGGGTGACTGCAAGCACAAGCACTAGCTTAGGTAATGCAAAGTTGCAGGAAGACAAGCGAAGCTCGAACGCTCACCGACCGGCGTATTCCATGTCAGTGTCTCCAGACCGTGAACGTGGCAAAACAGTCAAAGGTGCAGACATGCAAGATGCAGAAGCAGCAACAAAACAAAAGAAACCCAGAGGGCGCCCCAAGAAAATAACGGCTGCTTCTACGTCTCCTGTACGAGCAAAGGCAGCAGCAGCGTTATCAAAACCAAAACCAAAACCAACTACATCTGCATCAACCCCCAAGCGCCAACGGCCCAACAGCGGCAGCGGCATCACCTCGCTGTCAACGACACGTTCACCCCACCCAAAATCCACCACCGTCGAAGAAATCCCCGATTCCGACATCGACGACGACGCCTTCGATTCCGATCCGTTCGCCTCCTCATCTCCGGCCGGCGCCTCCCCCTCCGCCTCGCAACTCTTTTCCACCCCCGAAAAGCGACACGAGCCGGCAGAGGCAGAGATGTCTCTCCTTACCGAATGCGAAGAGTCACTCATCATCGACATTGACTCTGGTACATCATCATCGGAAGCGGATCTCTTCAAGCACATCACGAAAGCCATCACCACCGCTCCACGCACAACTAACCCAGCTGAGCCGTCGTGGCATGAGAAGATACTGATGTATGATCCCATTATTTTGGAAGACTTGACGGCGTGGTTGAATACGGGCGGGTTGGATGGTGTAGGGTGGGAGGAGGAGACGGGGACGGACGAGGTGAGGAGGTGGTGCGAGAGGAAGGGCGTGGGGTGGGTGTGGAGGGAGGGGAATAGGGGGCAGGTTAGGAGGAGGTTTTGAGTCTTTGGGGAGGAATGGGGGATGGGGTGGTGGGAGTTGGATGCCCGGATTCTTCTTGTCTGAGGAGGTCGTCCTGTAAGTAGGTATGTATGTTGATTCTTTTCCCTTTCTTTCTGTTGCTAAGCGTTGCTAGGCGTTGCGGGAAACGGTGCTTTCGTGGTGCTTTTACAGGACACACTGCACGGCATCTTTTCTTTCACAAATTCGACCTCGAAGCACATTTCTGCCCACTATGCACATTGTTCGCATTATGCGAGGCCGGCCATTATCATTTTTCCCACACACGGATTTTTATTGGAATTATTGAGGGCGTGACTGTGTTTCTTTTGGCACCTATATCTAGCGACTTCCCTGGCCCATTTCCCTTGTTCGTTTTTCTTTTTTTCTCCATCATTCTCAACAGCGTCACACACACACACACACACACACGCCCGATCACACACTCGATCAAACTCACTATTAACTCAGTGTTGCTGCTGTTAGAATAATCCCCATCACCATGTTGTTCTTCCCATGCTCTCTTTTGGCCCTCGTGCCACTGGTCTCCTCCGTCTCCGCAACCATGCAAATGGTAACAACAACCACTCCTCTCGTCGTGCCCTCCGTCGTCACCGTGACCGAGACCGAGACTCCCTCCGCCGCCGCCGCCGCCGCCACCTTCAACGACCACCACCACCACCACCTTGCTGCTGCTCGTGCCCTCACCCTGGGAGCAAACTGGAACCTGGGCAACAAAAACAACCACAACAACAATAAGTGGACCACCATCGTCGGCACCCGCAAGCCCACCAACAGCCTTCCCTACGGTGCCTATCCTCCTCCTTCTCCTCCTTCTCCTCCCGTCACGCTCTCGCTCGCATGGCCATGGCCTGGCACCAAGATGACCACCCTGGTCGGTACTCGCAGCAAGCCTCCTCGAGCTCCTGTCTCTGTCTCTGTCTCTGTCTCTGTCTCTGTCTCTGTCTCTGCCCCGACTCTTGTTGCTCTTGCTGCTCCCCCTGTCGACGCTGTCGTTGCCCATGCTCGTGCCCATGCTCGTGTGGAGAGTCCCAATGCTGCTGCTGCTGCTGGTGGTGCTGCTGCTGATGCTGCTGCTGCTGGTGCTCCCGCCGCCGCCGACGATAGCTCGTTTGCCGCCGAGAATACCTCGTTTGCCGCCGAGAATACCTCGTTTGCCGCCGACGATGGCTCGTTTGCCGCCGACGATGGCTCTTTTTCATCTTCTTCCGTCCGGTCTTTTTCTTCTTCTTCCTCTTCCTCTTCTTCCGTCCCGTCCTTGGTTTCTCTTTCTGCCGCTGCCCCCGCCGCCGCCGCCGCTGCCCCCGCCGCCGCCGCCGCTTCCCCCGCCGCTCCCGCCGTCGTCGTCGTCGTCGGCGGCGTTGATACCAACAAGAAGCGTGCCGCTGCCGCTGCCGCTGCCCCTGTCGCTGCCCCTGCCGCTGCCATCCCAACTCGTTTGCCTCCTCCTCCTCCTGCTCCTGGTGCTCGCATCGGTGGCTTCGGAGCTCTTCACGTCGCACGCCCTGGAGACGTCCCGGTGGTTGGAGGTGTTGTTATGGGCACGGGGGCTACTGGAGGTGGAGGTGCTTCTGGAGGTGCTCCCGGAGGTGCCTCTGGAGGTGGAAGTGTCAAGGGAGATGGAGGTGGTAGCAGCGATGGAGATGTCCCTGGAAATGGTAGCATCCATGGAGGTTCTGGTGCCCCTGGAGGAGGAGGTGTCCCTGGAGATGCCCCTGGTGGTGCCCCCGGAGCTGCTGGTGCCCCTGGAGCTGCGCCTGGAGGAGGAGGAAGTGTCGGTGCCCCTGGAGGAGGAGGTGCCCCTGGAGCTGTTGATGCCCCCGGAGGTACCCCCGGAGGAGAAGGAAGTGTCGGTGCCCCTGGAGATGCCCCCGGAGGAGGTACCCCTGGAGATGCCCCCGGCAATGCGGCGGAGGAAGGCCATGCGGAGGAGGAAGGCCTTGCGGAGGAGGAAGGCGATGCGGAGGAGGAGGAGGAGGAAGAAGCCCAGACCCAGCCCACCGCCACCGCCACGTCCACGTCCAAGGGCAAGGGCAAGGGCAAGAAGATCAAGAAGATCGCGGGTATAATTATCATTGAGGGGGCGCATATAGCGGGACATACGGGGGAGCAAATACTGAAGGCAGCAGGAGCAGAAGAACATCACAAGGCCTCCACCACTACGGTTACTACTAGGAGGATAGTAGCGACGACGACGGTGGTTGTTAGGACTAGTGTGACGAGTACGGTTACTTCTTATCGTCACCGTGCGACTGCCTCTTCCTCCGCCTCCTCTTTTGAGGTTTCCTCGTCCCCGTCCTCCTCTCCCTCCTCTCTTTCGCCGTCGCCGTCCGCGTCTTCGCCGTCTTCTTCTGCTTCGTCTTCTACCACCACCACCACCACCACCACCAGTGGCACCACCACCGACACCATCCTAGCCCCCGCCGATGGTGATCCCAGTCCCAGTGCCGCTGCCACCACCACCACCACCACCCCTACCACCATGGTCACCATCACCGCGTCTGGGAGGAGGTTTGTAGCGACGACGACGGTGGTTGTCACGAGTAGTAGGGCGAGGACGATTACTTCTTATCGTCACCGTGCCTCCTCAGAGTCCTCCTCTCTTTCGCCGTTTGCCGCGTCTTCGCCTTCTTCGGCTTCGTCTTCCACCACCACCACCACCGCCGCCACCACCACCACCATCCTAGCCCCCGCCGATGGTGGTCCTAGCGGCACTTCCACCACCACCGCCATCGTCCTCCCAACCACCACCACCACCACCCGTTCCATGACGCGGGGAACCCGTCTTCGTCGTCTTCTCGCCGACGATACCCCTCCGTCCGTCCCCCACAAGCGTGCCGTCACCCCCGGTACCCCTGGCTCTAATACCCCCGGTGACCTCCCCCCCTGGACCCCCTCAAGGAGCTAAGGGAGATGGGGTTCACCGACGAGCAGATCCGGGAACTGGTGGAGAAGTGGAAGGAGCAGCATGAGATGCCAACAAAAAGTGGGAGGCCGGAGGTGCCTACTACTGGTACCAGTACCAGTACCAGTACCAGTACCAGTACCAGTACCAGTACCAAGGGGGGGCCGCCGAAGCTGGGCAGGCTGGGCAGGGGTGTTGTTACTACTCGGCAGCGGCAGCGGCGTGATGGTGCCGCTGCCGCTGCCGCTGCCGCTGATGACCTGCCCCCCTTGGACCCTCTGAAGGAGCTGAGGGAGATGGGGTTTAGTGAGGAGGAGATTAGGGAGTTGGTGGAGAAGTGGAAGGGGGAGCATTAGGTTTTCTTTTCCCCGCTGTTTTGAGGGGTTGGTGTCTTTGTTTTTTTTTCCTTTGTCTCTGGTGGTGTTGCTGTGGTTTTCTTAGCTTTTGTCTTTTTCTTTTTTGTTGCTGCGGGTGCCGGCTGTGCATACCTACCCCTCTCTGTTTGATAAGGGAAGTTCGATAGTAGGATAACAAAGAAAGAATGATATGTTTGATCACAAACACAATGATTGATCGTGAGTGACCTTTTGAAGTTGGCAGTGATGTGATTCCATGCTATGAAAACTTGTTGTGATATATTGGCTTACGATAAGGTAGGTACATTTGACTATGTGTGTAGGTAACATAGAAAACAAGCCCCCCCCTTCTAGATTAACCACGAATAATAAACCCCCTTTTGTCTTTGGAAAATGGTCTTTTGGGAATAATATTATTATTTCCGTCTTGGGAGGATGTGTGTGTGTGTAGAGGTAGATAACGGGGTGTGTGGCTCTAGGTAGATTTTCCCAAAATCGATGTACAACCCTTCATGCTATAACCCTTCCAGGCCACATAGCCTTACCATAACACCCCGTTCTCTCCCGTCCGGTAGCCCGCCAACAATTGTATGCTCCTGGACATACCTAGATCTCAAGAAAATTCCGCCAGAGTATCACAGACGATTGGCGTCAAGACACACAAGGCCCCTACGCTAGAGTTCTTCATCGCCAACCCTTCCTACTACGTAGAGCTATCCCCAAGCTTAGGTCTACAAGTCAGGACCATCCTCTTCGGGGCATCGGCATCATCATCACCCTCAGGCTCAGAGCCATCACCCGTCAGATCAACAACAACCGCCGCCTTCTCTCCCTGTTCATCCAAGCGGCGGCGTTTCTTGCGGTTCATGTCGCGGGAGTCGGCCAATGGCTTGCGCGGTGAAGAAGACGCGGGGGCTTCGCGCTTGAGACCACCACTAAAGGTAGATTTGGGTTCGTACTTTTTGATATGCTGTTATGGGATAGGTGGATTAGTGTCGTGGTTAATTTATTGTTTATTGCGTTGGTAGTGGGTGTGGGTGGCGTTTGTGAAGGGGTGGGTAGGTAGGTAGGTAAATAGCGAAGATATACATAGGGGAACACTCCACGCACACCACACTATACTACAAACACCCCAATTTTTTCAAGGTTTTAGTCTAAAAACTCTTATAGCAAGCTGTATTTTTAAAAATGGATGTATTGCATATGCAACTTAGGTTATTCAATTACCTATAAAGTTTTTTTTTATATTAAAAAATGAACATCCATTGAGAAACGGTCGCATTTTCTCAAATTTACGTTATAAAGTACCTTACCCGGAGTTGGAAGAGCTTTATTTAGCCACATTAAGAATAACAAGGTCGTATACAGGCTTTCTCAATTTGAATTTACTTGAAGAATTATATAGAGAAAAAAGAAAATAAAAAGAATAGTTATAATTATTATTTTAATAGAGTTACTCGAGGGTAGATATTGAAATGGGGAAGAAAAACAACCCCAAACAACCACTACCACTACAACAATTGGGAAAGGAGCTATATCAAAAACTTCTAATAAGATTAAAAGAGTAAAGAGAAGAGTAAATTTATAAGGGAGAAAGGAGTAATCTGATAGTAGGAACATCTTTTTCGACTTAATTATATTTTTTCTTTTACCTATTATAAAAGTAGGGTTAGGAAGTCTTAAAGATTTGATTAAGGAGTTGATTTTTACCAAATTAAAGAAGATTTTTATTTCAAAAATTAAATAAAGTCTAATTATTATTTTAGTAAAAGTTGCCTAACCTTCCTTCTTTTCTTTTTAATTACCCTTCTTTCCTTTTATTCTTTTAGAACTTTCCTTCTTTCTATATAAAAGTCCGAAATTCATTCTATAATTTTCTTTTTTAATTTATTCAATATATTACTATTATATTTCCTTTAAATTAATTTATTATAATATATCCTTATTTTATACTTCTTTTTTTAAATTATAATTAAGGAAAATCTTTAGAAGAATTCCTCTAAAATGAAAAATTACGAAAAATTTTCGAAAAAATTCGGAAAAAATTTATTATTTAACCGTATACCCTTATACTTATTTATCCGCCCTATTTTAAATTTCCTTTTAAATCTATTTACTAATCCTATAAAATTAAATTTATTAATAATTATTTTAATCCTTCCTAACCGACCTCTTCTTTTTCTACCTTTTTAATCTCTTAAACTCTCTCTCCCTTCTCTTTCTCTCTCTCTAAACCAATTTACGCTTTATCTTTTACTTACTTTCTTCTTAATTAATCTTCTTTTTATTCTAGGCTATTAATATAATAATATATTCTATATCTTAAATACAATTTATAAATATAATATATCGGGATAATATTAGAATATATTTAATATTAAAGATTATATTATTAAATTTTCGAAATTTATCGGTAAGCGGGAGTTAATTATTTATATTAAATTTATTAAACAAAACAAAATTATTAATTATAATAATTTCTCTTCCCTTATAATTATTAATATTAATTATTAATATTTACCATTCTTCTATATATTTCTTCTTCGCTTTAGGAATTAATAATAATAATTATTTCTTTTTAATAAGAGACGTTAAAATATTATTATAATCTCTTTTTAATTATATATTAATAATTATTAAAGAAATATTATTAGTAAAATTACTATCGGGTAAGGTAATTCTAATTCTAGGGAAGGATTGGATAATAGGTTTTTATCCGGGAAGATAGGGAAAATAGGGGAGATTAGTAAATTCTTATATTAATTAGTACTTAACTATTTTAATAGGGCGATATTCGTTTAAATAACCTCTCTAATATATTAAACTCGTAAAGAATTTAGGTTAAGGATTAAAATTTTCTTTTCCGCTTTTCCTCTTTATAACCGTATAAATTAATTATCTTTAATTTTTCGAAAATAAATTCTTTTTTATTTACCGCGTTAAAAGGGTATTATATATTACTCTTATTTATTACTAAATTATAATATTTTTAAACTATTTTATATTAGGGATTTAATTATATTTTTATTAATATTTATTTTATTTTTAAAGTTTAATTATTATAGACTTTTAAAATAATTTATTAATAAATTTATTTTAACGTTTTATTTCAATAAAAAAAATTTAAATTATTTCTAAAATTTAAAAGTTATAAATTTAAATTCTCTATTATATTAAGAATATTATATTGAATTATTTTTAATTATTAGAAATATTAAGGATTCGATTTCCTATCGGTATTAAAAAAATATAATTCTTAATTATAAATACTTTATAAACTTTTATAACTTTTTATTCGTATTACTAATTATAAAAATTATTATAGAGAAATTATAACGTCTCTCCCTAATTAAAAATCGTAAGAATAAAGTAATTATTAATTATAATAAGGAAATACTAATATTGGATTAATTTTAAACTATTTCGAATATTAATATCTTTAATATAAAATTTACTACGTTTAATAATAATAATTAAATTTATTAAAATATAAATTTAATCGCTATATTTTCGCAATATTTAATATAAATTAATATAAATTATTTCTCCTTCCTACCAATTCCTAATATTCGCTAAATATTATATATTAATTAATCCTAATATTATTATATCCTAAAATATAATTAAAATTAATTATTTATTAGGCCATCTTAGAACGGAAAGAATAATTATATAGCGGAATACAATTCTAACTATTTACTTATCGTTATCGGGCTCTCTAATAATTAAATAGGTCGGATTCTCATCGGAGATAATATTTTATTACCAATCAACTCTAAAGTATCTCCAATTTTAAAGCTTATTATAATAAATTAAATTATCTCTAATATAAAAGGGATAAATTTCTTTAATAATTATATTACCGAATTAAGATTAAATTTTATTTTTTTAATTCTAACGCCGAATAATCTTAAAGACCGCGGGAGGGCAATTATTTAGTACTCTTATAATAGAAATCGGGGGTAAATTATTATAATTAAAATTAGAGGAATTTATATTAATTAATATTTTAATTAATAATAAAATTCTAAAGGATAGAAAGTTTAATATAAAAGGGTTTTTAATAAGTAATAGTAATATAAATTTATAAAAAAGCTTATTAATATATAAGAGGAAAAAAAAGAAGGAAAGGAAGGGTTATAAATAAAAGGTTTTTATACCTATTTCGTAAATTATCTATAAGGTCGAAAAATCGTAAATTCTTCCCTTTTTCCTAATTTCCTTTTGTAAATTACTTATAATATTCTAAATTTACTCCTTTTAATCTCTATTTATCCTATTTACATTTAAAATTTTAGGTAATAGAGTAAATAAATTTTATCTAATTTCTTTTAATATAATCTTTTAACCTTTTAATATAATTAAAAATTTTAATCCGTAATTAAATTTTAAAATTAAAATACCTTTTTTATTATTTTTAATAAAAAAGTACTTTAAAACGACGTTTATAACCCTTTTTATAATTAATTAAAATTTTAAAACTTTACGAAATTATTTTAAATAAATAGATATTATCTTTCTTATTCGGTTTAAAGGTTTTTCGTAATTATAAGGTATATAATATAAATAATTTTAAAAAAATAATTTCTATTAGTTTTTTCCTTCGAAGATTATTTACTAAAAAGGTATAAAAAAGGTATATTTCTATTTATAATTATTCTTCATTTTTCCTTTTAATAACCTTCTCTTTTTAAATATAATAAAATATTAATAATAATAATAAAAGTAAAATTACTAAATAAAAATTCTTTATAATAAATTAGTATAATATTTTCTTTTAATTTTAACGCCGGTTTCCTTCCCTTTACGAATAACCTTCTATTTCGCCTCCTTTAAAGGGAAATCCCTATTAAAGAACTTACTATATTTAGCTAATTCAATTTAAATATTAATACCTTTATTTTATTTATTAAAAAACGTATTGTTATTATTAATCGCGATTCTCTTCGGTTATACTTTAGCTTTAATATTTTGGAAATAGTACGTTAAACCAATTTTCGTCCTAATAGTAAAAAATAAATCCTCTTTAAAGTTTATATTAACCTTTTATATCGTCTTTTACTTTTTTTTAATACCTTTTAAAATATTATTTAAAATAACTACTTTCGGCTATTTAATATTATTATAAATATTTATTCGATCGATAAACCCGTTATTACTAATTAATTATATATAAAATAGTATATTAATAATAACGAATTACTAATAATTATAATTACGTCTTTTGGTTTACTTACGATATATCGATTAATTTTAGAACGGATATTTAATTCGCCTCGTAACCTATTTAATTATTATATCCTTATCGAAAAAAAAGGAATTTAACCGTAGGGTTATTACCTTACTTATATAAAGGTAAAAAAAAAACGGATCCTTAGGCTAATAATTTAATTATTTAATAACGAATAAATATTCTTTTATTTTCTATTAATATCCCTCTACTAATTATTATCTTTTCTTTTAAAAATAAGATTATTTATTCGTATTATATTAATCGATTCCGAAAAATATATATATTAGTATATATTATTAATTAATAATAAAAATACGTTCTTATCTAAATTCCTTTCGTCGGTTATAAATCTTTAAATAAGGATATTAAAGGGGGGATTTATAACAATTATATTTAATATAATAAAACGGCTTTAAATTATTCGGCATTTATTAAATTTTTAAATAATTTTAAATTTTTAAAAAATACCCGATTAAAAGTTTTAATTCCGAATTTATTAAAATTTTAAAATCCAATTAGGTTAAATATTTTATTTAAAGCCGTAATATTAATCGCGCCTATTTAATATTAATTAATAATATTCCTCTTTACTATTAGGTTATTAATAAAAAACCCGTCCTTATTAATTATAAATAGTAATTGGAATATATACGTTAAGAATCCGAAACTTTAAAGTTAAAAAGAAAAAGTATTATAATCCGTAGTAGTCGCGATATATCTAAACGGTTATTAATAATAATAAAAATTAACGATAAGGATAAAGAAATAATCGATATTAATAATAACGATTTAAATTCCTCTAGCGAGGAATTTATTACCGGCGAAGATAATAATAGCGAAAACGAAGGTAATAATAAAGAAGATAAAGAAAATAATAAAAATAATGAAAATAACGAAGGCGATAACGGAGATAATAATAAAGATAACGAAAACGATAAAGAGGAGGATAATAAAAATAATAAGGAAGATTCTAATTAAGAGCGTAAAGTCTTAATTAATTTCGAAGGTTTTTTTAATAATAAATAAGGGTTTTATTAAAGATTATTATTAATACTTATACTATAGAAAAACAAATCTATATCTCCCGTATTCTTATTTATACAAATATTAATTTCCGAAAAAAAATTGTAAAAAATTTAACTAAATAAAGGGGGTTAATAAGGTTTTTAGGAATATAATTAGAAAGAATAAGGAAAATAAATATAAAATATAAAGTTCTATATATTATATATACTTCCCTTCGAAATTAATAAAAATTCCTACGAATTAATTTCGTATAAAAATAAAATAATAACGAATAATAATAAAAAGTTACGAAGCAAATACTAAAGAATATATTTATTTTAATTTCGGAAATTAATTTAAATTTAAATTTAAACGTAATACTAATTTCGTCTTCAATTCGGGTTCTAATTCCGATTCTAATTCGACTTCGTTTTTATTAAAATAATACTAAAGGCCTTCGGGCTTAATAAATTCCAACTCGATAATAAATTCCTAATTTTATTTACATTCTTTTTTAATATTTTAATAAGTTTAAATCTATTTTACTTCTAATCTTCGCGTTTATTCCTATATAAAAAATAAATATTCGTTAATTTAAACTTCTTTAAGGATTTATAATCCGTTAATAATATTAAAATTATTAAATTCTTCGTATTCTTTATTAGGATTAAAGAATATACCGTTACGGCGAATAAACTTCTTAATATTTTTAAAAAAAGTTAACCTTTTAAAACGAAATCCGTTTAATTAAACGTAATAATAAATATTTTTATTAATAATATTAATAACCTTATAAAATCCTTTCTATTTATAATTTAATTTCTTAATAATATTTATATTAATTCCCCGAATACTATTATAAATAAAGATAAAATCTCCGATATTAATAGTAGCGTTTTTTAATCTCATTTTATAGAAATTAACGGAATCTCTTCGTATAGTAATTTTTCTCCTAATATTGGTAATTTTCTCGGCCGCCTATTAAAAGTAGTACTTAATATTATAATATATTTGAACAACGGCGGCGATTAATTTATTTATTATATATTTCTCTAAATACTTTTCCTATTCGATTAGCTTCTAAAATAAATAGTCGAATTTAATAGGAATAATAAAATTATAATTATAAATTAATTAAAAGGGAGTAAATCTGTAATTATTATAAATAATAATATAATTAGTAAAAAGGATATAAAGGAGTAAATCCCTTTATCCTTTATTAATTCCTTTTATTAATTTAATTAATATTATAATAATTACCGAATACCCTTATTCGTTAATTTTATTAGTTCGGTAATTATAAGGCGCTATTCGTACTAACGAGGGCTGCCGCCCCCGTACCCCCGCAAAATTTGCCTTCGGCAAATTTTATACGGGTGGGCAGAAATTTACTTGAAGCGGAGCTTAACATTTACTTCCTCTATTTCATTATTATTATTATTATTATAATTATTATTATCATTATTATTATTATTATTATTATTATTATTATTATTATTATAATAATTTATTAATATTATTATAATTTATTACTACCTATTTATTTATTACTATCTATTTATTTTTTACTATTTATTTATTTATTATTATTTATTATTTATTTTTTATTTAATATTTAAATATTTTTTAAAAGGATTTTATTTTTACTCCGGCCGGGAATCGAACCGACCGCTTAAGGGTATATATTATAACCGTACATTTGCTAGGTTAGTTACGACGTTTTATTTAGAAGATATAATTTTTTTTTTATTATATACCCATCTGTCAGATTTTTTCAAAGCCGTTTTTCTCGGCCGGCAGGCTGGCTACGGTCACGTGAGTAGTACCAAACTACTCGCCTCAGCTTACACATCATTTTTATACCCATTTTTTCTATCCTTATCGATAAGCTTTTTAGATTTTTTTTCTATATATCCGTTAGATTTTTTCAAAGCCATTTTTCTCGGCCGGCAGGCTAGCTACAGTCACGTGAGTGGTATCATTGTACTCGTCTCAGCTGACTCATCATTTTGGTACCCACTTTGTTGTGATCGGACCCACTTTCAGATGCCAAGCCTTAAGCGAAGCGCTAAACGCTAAGCGAGCTTGGCGGACAGGGATAGGGGGTCTTATTCAGCCAATTCCAACTCGAGAATTTTTTTCAACCAATTGCAGGTTAAGAAATCGCGGGTAAACCTCGTGGCTATTTACAGGGATTGTGACAGGGGGGTCACCGTATTATAGAAGAAGCTACGCTCAACGCTTTGCTCCGTGTTTTTTCAACACTTCTCAATGTTGAAGCTCCGCTTCAAATAAAATTTAGAAATTATTAAATACTTCGGTAAATTCTCTTTAAAATTTAAAATTATTATCGATAAAAATATTAAAAGGATATCCCTAATATAAAAATACTTCCCGGAGGAAAATAGTAATATATTTCGACGTTAATATTAAAAGAATTTTTATTTCTACGTAATTTGTTAAATTATTTCTAGCTTTAATTAACGTTTATCGTCTTCCCTTTCCGCTTAATAAATATTAAACGTTTAAAATCTACCGGCTAAAAAGTTGAGGAATTGGAAATAATTATTTATATTTATTTTTATAACGTTTAAAAGCGTATATTTAATAAATAGTATAATTATGGATTATATTTTCGACCTAAATATATATCCTATATTAATAATAATATTTAATAATCTATTTATAAATTCCTTCCTTTCTTCGATAACCAATTTCGTCGTAATAACGTTATATAATTAATTCTTATTACGTTTTATTGTTAATTAAAAGACGAGGGTAAATACGTTTATAAACTATTTATAATTAAAGCTTTCGATAATAAACGAAATATTTAAGGGCGTTTTTCTTAAAAATTTACCGTATAATAAATATTTTATTATATTATATAAAAATATAGAGCGAGAATAAATAGCGAATTATATTTTCCAAATAATTAAAATATTCGTCGAATAAAATCCGCTCCCCTTCTATATATTTCTCAGTAGAAAAATAATAAATTTAGGCGTCGA